>CM069135.1:94851757-96051757 GCA_035221665.1 Okamejei kenojei
TCTTCCATCCTCAATATTTATTTTTTATTTTATATATTGTTTCCTGTTTGTAATTTTTTCTCCCCTCCCCCCCTTTTCAATTTCCTCCCCTCCCAACTTCCCCCCCCTAATTTAGGTTATATGCCCCCATATTTTTTCCATTTTAATAGCACACGTTCAATCAAATGCAAGAACTTAAACCTATGGCATGGGCTTTGTGAAAGGGAGCCTTGCTTGATAAATTCTTTGAAGAAGTAAATAGCAGGACAACAAAAGTGGGTCAGTAGATGTTGTTTACATAGATTTTTCAGATAAGCCTTTGATAAGATGCCTACATTAGGCTGCTTCGAAGATGAGAGCCCTTGTATCAAAGGGCAATACTAGCATGGATAGCAGGTTGGGTGGATGGCAGAAAAAATACAAATAGTGGTCAAAAAGGGGGGCTTTTACAGGTTGGCTGCCCAGTGACTTCCTGAGTTCCGCAGGGGTCGTGCTGGGGCCACTACTCTTCACGTTGTATACTCATGATTTAGACGAGGGGAGAGAAGGCTTTGTGGCAAAGTTTATGGATTAAACTTAAAATAAGTAGAGGGAAAGTATGCAAGAAAACAGGACTCTGCAGAAGACTTGTACAACCTATGATGAGTGTTTGTTGCATTTGGGCCTGTACTCGCTGGTGTTTAGAAGAATGAGGGGTGACCTCATTGAAACGTACATAATAGCAAAATGCTTGATAAAGTGGTGTGGAGAGGACATTTCCTCTATGGAGTGTCTAGGCTATAGGTCATAGCCTCAGAATTAAAGACGGTCTTTTAGAATGGAGAGTGAGTAGACAATTTATTTAGTCAGAGGTGGTTGAATCTGTGGAAAATTCTTGCCACAGAAAAGCTGTAGAGGCCGTCAGTGGGTATTTTTAAAGGCAGATATACAGTAGATTAGATTCCTTGTTTAGTACAGGTTTCAGTGGTTATGGGGAGAAGGCAGCGAATGGGGGTTCGGATGGAGAAGGGAGAGATAATCAGCCAGGATTGAAATGGCATAGACTTGGAAGGGCCGAATGGCCTAATTGTCCTAAACTCTATTCCTTTATGACTTAATTTCTCATCATCCACCAGTGCCGCCTTGCAGACGTATTGTCTTTTTGGTGGTTTTCACATGACATTAAAGTTAAAGAATGAGAACAGCCCAAACGCCTGACTACCTAACCGTTAATGGAGAGAGTGTTTTATCCATCAATATGGCTTGGAGTATAACATCTGGATGCTGCAGATGACAAGGGGGTGACAGCTAGTATTTAGACCCACTAGATTCAAACTATTCAAACATATCATATTAGAGCCTTGCTTTTAAGGTTATGCATGCTGGTATCAATGTTTTCTCAGAAATTGCTTACTTACGGTATATGTAACATATTAAAACATATTGACTTCAATTTGAATAGTCCTAAATGTTCCCTAATTTTTTTATTTGCAATTTAGTAGATAGCTATTCCATACTAACCTCCAAACTGTGAATATAATATACAATGCTGGAGTTACTCTTTCTTGTTGGAAACCACATCTGCAGTTTCCTTTTTGCGACTCACTCTCTCACTCCTCTCATCTCCTCCTCACTCTGCTCGTCTCTCTCTCTCTCGTTCTCTCTCTCTCCTCTTCTCTCCTCTCGTCTCTCTCTTCTTCCTCCTCCTCTCTCTCCTCTCTTCTCCTCTCTCTCTCTCCTCCTCGTCGTCTCTCATCTCTCTCTACCTCTCTCTCTCTCTCTCTCATCTCCCTCCTCTCTCTCTCCTCTCTCTCTCTCTGTTCATTAATATGCTTCCAGTACTTTATACTCATATTCCATACTTCTCTTTTTTTTTATGAAAATGGAGCAATTCCCCTCCAGAACTTTATGAAATATGCAATAATTTTAACTTGTATATATTCAGCTTAACACATGCCCGCGCATGTAGAAATGTATGTTTTTTTTCTTATAGAGATGAGTGCAGTTTGAATTGCAGGAGTAAGTATATAGGGGACTGGTATATATTACATAGGGACAGTTGGAGTATTATACATCATTTTGATCTCCTTACAAAGAAAGGATGTACATACCAGGGAGTGAATGCTAGTAAGCTTCATTTTGACTCATTCTGGAGGAGAGTATGTTTGCTCTAGGATGAGGACAGAGTAGACTAACCTCTTGTTCTCCAGAGTTTGAAAGTGAGGAGAATTCTCATTAAACTAATAAACTCTTACTGGAAATGAAAATTGTAAAACTGACAATCCTGGAGGTCTCATATTTGTATTATATATTTTTATTAAAAGAAATCCATCAAATAACAACGGTATTGCAACTTTTCAAATACACAAGCCAATTATTTCAATAAGTATCGAATGTTACGAATAGTTCTTATAAACTTCTAGTTTTTTTTTTTTTTTAAAGTAGAAAAAAGAAAAAAATAGATATTTAAATCATAAGAGGTCTCATATTTGATTAAAAACGTTAGCGGCCAGATAACTTTGATTAGTAATCAGCCCGACTATGGTTGAAAAGCTGAATGTGAGGAAATGTCAGTGACAAATTAGGAAATTTACACCTTTGGGGTATAAAAATGTGACAGGTTTAAACGAGTAGCAGATTAAACCTGTTGATTCTGAGTGACAACGGTATAATCTTGGGCAGTGTTGTAAGTGTTTTTTGATACTTTGGAACAGAGATTTATTCTGATGGATGATCATAAACCTAAAGCAGCTCTCTTTCTCCCTCTACACTTGGTGCCCCAATATGTGTTGAGTATTTCCAGTAATTTAAGAAATTTCATTGGTATGTTTGCTGACCTTTGATCAAAACCCTTAAGTTTTGGAGCAGAGAACGGCAGCTCAAACTGGCCATCACGAGGTGCATGGACCATAACCAACAGCACAAATTTACGCCACCACAAATCACTCTTGGCTTTGCATAGGCCTCACTCTATCATTACTTTCAAGCCAACACTCCAGCTAAGGATGGAATCAAAATGCTGGAGTAACTCAGCGGGTCAGCCAGCATCTCAAGAGAAAAGGAATGGGTGACATTTCGGGTTGAGACCTAGCTAAGGGATCTACTCTGATTTAATGTAGAGTGCAGGAGAACATGCAGTACCAGGAATACCGGAAAAATGACGGAGGAGCATCCACATGATATCTGCTACACAGCATTGCATATGTGCTGAACTGAAACGAAAAGAGACAGCACCATCAGATCTACAGACTTAAGCAATCTCAATACAGAAAATAGATCTGCTGTCTTCAACCATACTGAGTTGTGAATTGTAGGTGGACAAGATAGCAGCGAACAGGAGATGGGGCGAACTATGAAAAAAAAAATACATCCTCAATGATGGTCCGAGGCCCAGCACCCGAGTAAAGACAAGGATGGAGCATTTTCAACCAGATCTCAGCCATGTGGCAAATAAATGACTTTTAGTCTGAAGACAGAGTCTCGACCCAAAATGTCCACTATTCCTATTTCTCTCACATTGATGCGGCCAGACTCATTGAGTTACTCTCAGCTTTTTTTGTGTATCTCTTTGGCAAATAAATGTTCCAGCTTAGCTTCTTCTTGAGATCCCCACCAGTGCAGAAGTTTGTCTCTGGCTGATTCGGTTCAATCATGATACAACTGCGAGCACTGGATACATCTCAGGCTATGGGATGCAAGTCCCCATCACAAGTACTGAAGCTCTCTGCTACCAATCAAGCCCCATCACTACCCAATCCATCCAGTATAGTTACAACACTATACTGTTGTATACAACACTATATTGTGTGTTAGTGTGAGATTGCCCAGTATGTCCCATTCACAAAAATCCAATCAAGCTAATTACCAGTTATCCTCAATCATCAGTCAAGTAGTGTACTTTGGTTTTTGACAGTAATAAAAAAGACAGACTTCCTCACCAATAACCTGCATTACTGAATGTAGAAAAACAAGGAACTGCTGATGCTGTTTTACAAAAAAGGACACAAGGTGCTGGAGTAACTTAGCAGGACCTGCATGCTGATGCCCAATTGTGGGTTTCACCAGGAATGTTCAACTTTTAGAGAGGTGTGAGGTGGAGAGTAACTGCTGACACCCCAAGGCAGCATTTGACCAGCCGCAGCAGCATCGAGAGGCACCCACACCAGGTAAAACTCAGATTCAAATGGGCATCAAAGGGAAACATATCCAGTGGTTGGAAATTGATTGTACCTCACATAAAGGAGGATTGATTGTTGTTCCGAGATATCAATCATCGCTGCCCCATCGACAGTCACTTGCCCAGGTCCTTCGGTCCCTGTCAATGATGGTATTTCTACCCTAAGGTTCAGAAGTGTAGGGATGTTTAATGATGGATTACCACAATATTCAATTCTATCTCCAGAATCAGGGACAGTTTTTCTCTTCTCAGCTGCTAACAGGCAACTGAAATCCATACTATCAACAACTGTAAGAGCGGCCGCACTATCTCCATCCACCTCACTTGAAGACCCTTGGACCTTCTGTCTTTTAAATCGGACTTTTACTGGACTTGATCTCTTGCCACTAAACTTCATTCCCATTATATCATGTATCAGTACAGCTGTGGATGGCTCGATTGTAATAATGTGTAGTCTTTCTGCTGATTGGTTAGCATGCAACAAAAGCTTTTCACTGTACCTCAGTCCACTTGACAATTTGCTAAACTAAAACTAAACCCAAACCATTTCAGCAATTAACTATAGTCCATATCTGCTTGCAGGTCTGCCTCGTATGTCTAAGAATCTCGTCTGAACCTGATAAATTAAAGTAACATTTGCACTACTTAAATTGCCATGCAATCACCAATTCCATTCCGAAAGAATCAAACTTAATATCACCCTTAATATTCATTGAAATGATCATCATTGTGTCCCACACCATCAATATCCTGGGAGACATCATTGACCCAGACAGTCAAATAAACCAGCCACGTAAAATGCTCTGTCCACAAGAGCAAATTGAGGCTATGTATTCTGTGCAAGGAGTCAGGCCTCCCCCTGACCCCCGCGAGCCCAAGAAGATTGTTAAAGGGTTTGGACACGCTAGAGCAGGAAACGTGTTCTGATGTTGGGGGAGTCCACAACCAGGGGCCACAGTTTAAGAATTAAGGAGTAAGCCATTTAGAACGGAGACGAGGAAACACTTTTTCTCACAGGGGGAGAGAGTGGTGTGAGTCTGTGGAATTCTCTGCCTCAGAGGGCGGTGAAGGCAGCTGGTTCTCTGGATGCTTTTCAAGAGAGAGCGAGATGGGGCTCTTAAAAATAGCGGAGTCGGGATATGGGTAGAAGGCAGGAACGGGGTACTGATTGGGAATGGATCAGCCATGATCACATTGAATGGTGGTGCTGGCTCGAAGGGCCAAATGGCCTACTCCTGCTCCTATTGTCTATTGTCTATTGTCTGTCTACCATCTTACAAGGCATAGATCGGAAGCCTCATTGAATATTCTCCACTTCCCTAGATGAATGCAACTCCAACAACTCTCATGAAGCTCAACACCATTCAGGACAAAGCACGCCATTTGACTGGTACCCAACAATCACCATTTATTTTCTCCACCATTGGTACATGGTGGCTGCAGTGTGCACACCTGCACAAAATGTAGGGTGTGAATCTGTCGAGTTCATTGCCACAGACGGCTGTGCAAGCCAAGTCATTGGGTATTTTTAAAGTGGAGATTGATGGGTTCTTGATTAATAAGGGCGTCAAAGGCCAAATGACCTAATGGTCATTTGGTCTTTATGGTTAGTTGAATGACTGGTTGTAGTTATGTTTAGTTTAGAGATACAGTGGTCCACCAAATCCACACCGAACCTGCAATCCCCGCACCATTGACACTATCCGACATTCCCAGGGACAATTTGCACTTATACCAATCCAATTAACCTACTAACCTGTACGTCTTTGGAGAGTGGGAGGAAACCGAACATCTCGGAGAAAACCCAGTCGATCACGGGGGGAACGTCCAAACTCAGTACAGACAGCACCCCTAATCAGGATCAAACCCGGGTCTCCGACGCTGTAAGGCAGCAACTCTACCACTGCGCCATCGTGCCACTCTTGGAGGCATGAAAAACGTTGCTTTTAATTGATTTCTGCCTCCTCATGCCAGCGACTCCCAACATGACCACATGGAATGTGTCAAAGTTCAACGCTACTTAGCTGGCACTGCTTATATGATGCAGTGCATGCATCAGTTTCAGGAATGTCCTGCACCAGTTCAAATCGCACAGGTTACTCATTCACAATAGATCCAAGTACAGATTTTTGTTCGGAATCTATTGTGGTTGAATGCTTCCCCACAAAATATTTTCACTTCTTTATCCAAGATATGACACTGCAGTATACCTATGACTATCCTTATACCAGTCAATACATTTTGTTAATTACATGTCTGATTAAATGTGATGAATTTTAAGATTTGTGCTGAGTTCCTTCCGGCATTGTAATTTTGGTAATGAGAATAATGCTGAACTATACACGAGACTCTATTTTTATTATCATATACTGTTATGGAGCTGATTTTAACTTTCAGATTTAGGTTTATATGTAATCAGTTTTGAAAAATACTGCAGCATTCAATCATACAAACTTTACATATCAATAAAGGGATTTAACCATATAAATTGTCATTTTTCCCTGGCCTATCTGGTATTTCGTTCAAACCATCAAAGTAAGATATGAAGGATCTTGAAATAATTCTCGAGTTATCAGAACAAAGTGGGTCCACATTTTTACTTAAAAATACAAAATGGTAAATGTTTAAAAAGAATATAGCAGAACCAAAAATAGCTGAGAGGTGCTGTCTGAACGGAGTTTGTACGTTCTCCCTGTGACCACATTGGTTTTCTCCAGGTGCTCCGGTTTCCTCCCACACACCAAAGACGTACAGGTTTTGTAGGTTAATTGGTTTCTGTAAATTGTAAATTGGCCCTAGTGTATAGGATAGCGCTAGTGTACGGGGTGATTGCTGGTCGGCCAGGCCTCGATGAGCCGCAGGGCCAGTTTCCATGCAGTATTTCTAAAATAAAGATGATGTATTTTTAAACGATTTGCTGTATTATGTTTAGATTTTACAACGAGAAAAAATTATCTTACCTAATTTTACCAAAATTGAAGCATCTTATAGTCCTGAAAATGGAGGAGTGCTTCAGCTCATTGAACTGCCTTAAAATACCTCGGTTGTAAGTACATCAAGCCAGTTGGTTCTGAACGACTGGTTCTTAAACTTTTCACCTCTTTGTAATTGTACTCTAAACTCATTTTCCAACCACTTTTCCTTAGATCAGTTCAAGTGGGCCTGAAGTCTGATTGATTCTGACATGAACACTCTTGAAGTACTTCTAATGGGACTCTTTTGCATTTTATTCCTTTGAAACCATTGCAGTGTGTTTACTGGTATTTACATTTCGTGGCCTAAAAATGAACCATGGAAATTAGAAAACAAACTCCTATTCAACATTTCATGTCAAAGGTGATGGTCATGCCTGTGTGTTGTCTGTGGGACAAACATTTTCTGTGATCTTCAGGCCTCTGTTCTGCAGTGTTGCACTCTCCCCAGTTACATACCTGTCTGGGGGGAGTGCTGCAGCTTATCTTGTCAATGTGGGAAGTCCTAGACGATGCCATCAAACTGATGGATGGCAGAGATGCTCCTTTGACACGCGCACAATGGCATTGGCAGAGAAGAAAGAAAGTGAGCCATTCTTTAAACAATGTTGCTTTTGAGTTGTACAAAATTCACACTCGCTGAATGAAACAGTTGCCGTGTTCCGAAGTTCACTTTGTACTTCGACCTTCAAGGGGAGAGAGAGAGAAAAAAAATCACGCAAGGCTCCTGTGCAACTTGCAAAGTGCTTAATTTAGTTAATTTAACCATCAGCTACACTGAGCTCATAGACTGCTGCAGAGTGCACCTGTTAGGCTCTGTAGCGTTGTGCCTCCGGCTGTTTGCTTTTGTTTTCAATCACAATTGTGGACTGTTAGTGCTGTTGCCTGATTATCGCAGTTATCATATAAAACAGTCATTAAGGACTAATGTGCACCTGCTATAGGAAATGCATGAATCAAGTAGGTCTCATTTCATTCCCTGCTGCACAGATTCATAGATTTCACTCATTGAATCCCGACAATGCACTGGGCAGCAGAAGATAGGTCGACACATACCTTTTCTGAAATAAAACAATTTCAGACATTTAATATATATGTTCCAAGCTCTCAGCACGCTAGCTTTTCTAGTCGTCAAGTTAGAAACTCTTTCGGAGTTCCATCACCATAAGACTAGGCAGCAATTGGTGGCATGTTTAGGTGGGTACGAATGTTAACTCTGGGATGGCTGAAAACCAGTAGGAGAAGTGCAGTAAAAAGGTAGACGAGAGAAAAAAGAGCTTTGAAAGCAGATCCTCTAAAATTGTTGTCAGGGCCTTGACGACGTATGAATGGAATGCTGTTTCATTTATGTGTTCCTCTTCAGAACTGGAGATTTCCGACAAGATAGTGCATGAGCTTTCTGAAAGGGGAAAGCTTTTTGTTTTTTCACACAAACATGCTCAGACATAGCTTTCCTTTCAGCTAATTAAACCGTTTTGAAGGAAACTGGTTAAACAGTGACATCTTTGTGGGGAGCCTCGGAATAAATAGCGCAATATAGAAGAGGGGACATTTAAAGGGTGACTTCTGCCATTGTCTGTGCTGGAGGAATCTTTTCTACTTGGTCAATGCCGCCAGAGTGACCTTTCACAATGGAGAGAATTTGAAGCCAATAACCTCGAGAGATGCCATTAAGAGGACAATCTCAGAATAACATTTCATGGTAGGGAGCCAAGCTTGCTTTCTCTCGGCTCATGATGCTTTCAACATTTCACATGCATGGTTGTTTGCTGTTTGCATGGTGTTGGTGACCAAACAGTTTCAGATCATTTTTCACAGCTTCCGCGTCTTTTTGAAGTGTGTGTTTAAAACATGACAGAGTTTAAGTACAATCAGACACAATCTGCTTCGCATAAATCAGGCGCTTTTAAAAAATGTTAAATTTAAATCTGCAAGGACTGGAAATAAAATTAAGCACTTAACCAAAATGTTGAGAGATTATGCATTATGCATAACAAGCATTATTCACGTCATATATATTTAGTCAATGGCAAATCAGAACTTTTGTATGAGATTTATCAAAGTATTTGTTTCAAATAATGTTAAGATTTTATTATCAATTCTTTGTTTTATCTTTTCCCTACAGCTTGTGGTCTCAATTAAGTCTTACATGTTTAACTCAACTCAAACAAGAATGTTCCAATTTCACCGAGAGAATAAAATAATAATAATCTATTTTGCTCAAATTGGCAGAACAATCTGAAACCCTAGACATCAGCCATCTGAAATTAGAGTGGAATTGCAAACTGAACTGACAAAACAGAATGTTAATATGTATTAAACAGCAGAGAAGTCCAAAATAACACTGTATTCAAATTAATTGATAAAAAGATAAGTTGCCTGAACCTTTTCAAAAACCAGTGAGAAATGTGGAAACAAGGAATTTCAGATGCTGGTTTATTTTTTTAAAAAAGGCACGGAGCTGGAGTAATTTAGCAGGTTCATGTTCATAAGCGAAAGGAGCAGAATTAGTCCATTCGGCCCATCATGCTTACTCCACCATTCAATCATGACTAATCTCCCCTTCAACCCCATTACCCTGCCTTCTCCCCATAACCCTTGACAACCATACTAATCAAGAATGTATCTATCTCTGCCTTAAAAATATCAATTGATGGATTCCACAGCCTTTTGTGGCAATGAATTCTACAGATCCACCACCTTCTAAAACAAATCCTCCTCATCTCCTTCGTAAAGGAACATCCTTTTATTCTGAGGTTATGACATCCTAGACTCTCTCACTAGTGGAAACATCCCCTCCACATCCACTCTATCCAAGCCTTTCACTATTCGGTAAGCTTCTAAACTCCAGCTACTCGAGGCCTTGCGCCTAGGGTCAGGCTGCATCTCTGGAGAACATGATATTTCAACTTTATCACGCCTCGCTCGAATGAAGAATACATTTCAACATTTGCAAACTATTCCTGGTAAGACTGTGCATTGCAGGAATGGTTCTGGAACAATGGGAGGACCAAAAGGTGCTGCACCTCTGTGTCAGGCCTGTAGAGTATAACCAATTCATCATGCCAGCCTTTAATCTGCTGATTTGTTTGAGGAAGTAGGTTAGGTCCATGCTTTCTCTATCTTCATAGGAAGCTGCTTAGTCACTCTGATGACTTAATTGACCCCATCAACAAAGTCTCCAGGTCATTCCTCCCACACCTTCTTGAATGATTTTGCCGGTACAGAGTTTACTACTTCTGTTGTGAGAATCTCCTGCATCTCTTTGGACATTTTGCAATCTCAGTGTTTGTTATTGGTACTGGTTTATTATTGTCATGTGTACTGAGATATAGCGAAAGGCTTTTTTTGCGTGCTATTCAATTAAATCGGATCATACTATTCATGAGAACAATCAAGTCATACACAATTACAACAAGTAGTGCAAATAGAAAAAATACCAGAATGCAGAATATAGTTTTACAGTATTGTAGCATTACAGTTCCAGAGAAAAATTCCAAGTGTGGAAGAAGCTGTTCCTGAGTCTTCTGACCTCACGAGAGGGGAGAAGAGAGAATGACCGAAGTAAGAAATATAGTTAATTTTGTTGGCTGTTTTCCAGAGACAGCATGAAGTGTAGATGGAATTGGTGATGGGAAAGCTGGTCTGTGTAATGGACTGGACACCTCTCTGCAATTTCTTGCAGTCTTGGGCAGAGAGGACCCAATATCTGCCCACCTCTTCCCCTCTGCTATACAAGCCTATGCACCAAAATGGGCCAAACCCAGGCAGGTGGGGCTAGTGGAGCTGGGACATGTTGGCCGATGATTTGGGCTGAAGGGCCTGTTTCCACACTGTATCACTTCATGGCTCCATCAGCATGTTAAGCACAAAACACTTGGTCCCCTGATCAAATATTGATATAGATTATGAAAAGTCAGGGCCCCAGCAGAGGTTCTACTAGTTGTTTCCTGCCAACTTGAAAACCACACATTTATACCTACTTTCTGTCTGTCCATCTCAATTCATGTCATTCAATTCTATGTGATCTAGCTTTGCATTGCATCCTCTTGATTTATATCTTAATAAAGTCCTTATGAAAGTGCAAATCCAGGAAATACACAGATTCAGCCAAATCTATTCTGCTCGTCCAACATCAAAAAGACCCTTAAGCAGATTTATCAAATTGACTTCCTTTTCATAAATTTTGGTTCCTCCCAGACTAATTAATATTTTCTAAGTGTCTTTTTGTTTTTCCTTAATATGAGCTTCTAATAATGTCAGGCTAACAGATCTGTAGTTGCCACGTTTCTCTATCCTTCATTTCTCATATAATGGGGTTACATTTGCAATCTTCCCATCTTTGAGGACCAATTAGAATCCATGGTATTTTGGAAGATTACATCCAATTACAATGGCTTGCAAAAGTATTCATACTCTTGAACTTTTCCACATTTTGTCACGTTACAACCACAAACGTAAATGTATTTTATTGGGATTTTATGTGATAGACCAACACAAAGTGGCACATAATTGTGAAGTGGAAGGACAATGATACATGGTATTCAATTTTTTTTATAAATGAAAAACTGAAAAGTGTGGCGTGCAAAAGTATTCAGCCCCCTTTACTCTGATACCCCTAAATAAAATCCAGTGCAACCAATTGCCTTCAGAAGTCACCTAATTAGTAAATAGAGTCCACTTGGGTGTAATCTAATCTCAGTATAAATACAGCTGTTCTGTGAAGGCCTCAGAGGTTTGTTAGAGAACATTAGTGAACAAACAGCATCATGAAGCCCAAGGAACACACCAGACAGGTCAGGGATAAAGTTGTGGAGAAGTTTAAAGCAGGGTTAGGTTATAAAAAAATATCCCAAGCTTTGAACATCTCACGGAGTACTGTTCAATCCATCATCCGAAAATGGAGAGAGTATGGCACAACTGCAAACCTACCAAGACATGGCCGTCCACCTAAACTGACAGGCCGGGCAAGGTGAGCATTGATCAGAGAAGCAGCCAAGAGTCCCATGGTAACTCTGGAAGACTTGCAGAGATCCATGTGGGGGACACAGCAAACATGTGGAGGAAGGTACTCTGGTCTGATGAGACCAAAATTGAAGTTTTTGGCCTAAATGCAAAACGCTATGTGTGGCGGAAAACTAACACTGCACGTCACCCCTGAACACACCATCCCCACTGTGAAACATGGTGGTGGCAGCATCATGCTGTGGGGATGCTTTTCTTCAGCAGGGACAGGGAAGCTAGTCAGAGTTGATGGGAAGATGGATGGTGCCAAATACAGGGCAATCTTGGAAGAAAACCTGTTAGAGTCTGCAAAAGACTTGAGGCTGGGGCGGAGGTTCACCTTCCAGCAGGACAACGACCCTAAACAGACAGCCAGAGCTACAATGGAATGGTTTAGATCCAAGCATATTCATGTGTTAGAATGGCCCAGTCAAAGTCCATACCTAAATCCAATTGTGAATCTCTGACAAGACTTCAAAATTGTTGTTCACAGACACTCTCCATCCAATCTGACTGAGCTTGAGCTTTTTTGCAAAGAAGAATAGGCAAAAATTTCAGTCTCTTGATGAGCAAAGCTGGTAGAGACATACCCCAAAAGACTTGCAGCTGTAATTGCAGCGAAAGGTGGTTCTACAACGTATTGACTCAGGGGGCTGAATACTTTTGCACGCCACACTTTTCAGTTTTTTATTTGTAATAAAATTTGGAAACGATGTACAATGTTCCTTCCACTTCACAATTATGCACCACTTTATGTTGGCCTATCACATGAAATCCCAATAAAATACATTTACGTTTGTGGCTGTAACGTGACAAAATGTGGAAAAGTTCAAGGTGTATGAATACTTTTGCAAGCCACTGTAATCCACTGCAAATCTATGTTACATTAATGCCTATTGATACTTATTGAGGTTTACCATACAATTCTTTGGCTATCTTTATAAAATATATAGTCTGATTCTTAGATAGACACAAAAAGCTGGAGTAACTCAGCGGGACAGGCAGCATCTCTGAAGAGAAGGAACGGGTGACGTTTCAGGTTGAGGCCCTTCTTCAGTGTGATTCTTAATTTGATGAAGTGTTTCGACCCGAAACATCACCTATTCCTTTCCTCACGAGATGCTGCCTGACCCGCTGAGTTACTTCAGCATGTTGTGCCTATCTTCAGTGTAATACAGCATCTGCAATTCCTTCTTACATTTATAAAATATATATCTGTAAGCAGTTTGCTAACGGTCTCCATCATCATGGACAGGGAGTTCACTGACTGCTGGCATCAACACTTTGCAGAACGAGATGCCATTTGAACTCCTCGATTAGATTACTGCCTTCTAATTGTTCCCAGATAACCATTATTCCTGATTTATTTTCAGCAAGGAAACAAAAGTACACTGGGAATATCTCTTCCTCCAAAGCAATCCTATTCATTTAGGAATATAGTATTTCACCATATACTTGTGTGTTGTTGCTCCATGCACTTAAATTTTCCTGCTATGATTGAAACACTTAAATATTGCCTAACTCCATCAAGGACCACTATAAATTATGCCCACTGTCCACTTTATTTCAATTTCCTTTAATTATAAATGGACATGGTGGGTGTAGTTATTCTGAAATTAAGTCTTAGAAAGATCCTAACCAAAAATATGAGTTCCCTCTTTCAGGTTGCTGCAAAGTTATCTTCACTGATTATTCTGGTGTATCGTTAGAGCACTGAGCATGAATGATTGTTAGATTCTTATCATTGAGAGCTGGAAGGTAAGATGAGGATTTTCTGTAGGGTTGTGATTCACCTGGGTGAGACTTTCCTGCTAAACTTGCACTTTTTGCATGCAGCATGATTTTTAAAATTTGAACAATTTATCATTGGAATTCCACTCTACACGGAAGAAGGAAGTAGAATGATTTTGGAGAACATGAGGGTATATTGGAGAATATGGTATGCTTGCTTTATAGATCAGGTGATTGAGTATAAGTCGGGAATGTAGCTCTATAAGAATTTGGTAAGACCGCATTTGGAGTATTGCATGGAATTTTGGTCACCCTATGAAGGCTTTGGAAAGGGTGCAGAGGAAGTTTATCAGGATGATGCCTAGATTAGGGAATAGTAGCTACGGAGAGAGGTTGGACAGGCTTGGATTGTTTTCTCTGGAATGCCAAATATTGCAGGGGAACCTGATAGAAGTGTATAAAATTATACAGATAGGGTAGCTTGTCAGAACCTTTTTCCCAGGGTGAAAAAATAAATACCAGAGGGTAGAGCTTTAAGGTGAGGGGGCAAAGGTTAAAGGAGATGCGTGGGGTAGGTGTTTTATACAGAGGGTGGTGAGCGCCTGGAACACACTGCCAGGCATGGCAGATGAGGCAGATACAATAGTGGCATTTAAGAGAATTTTAGGCAAGCATATAGATATGTAGGAAATAGAGGTATACGGATTATGTGCAGGCAGAGTTGTTCTTGGCATCATGGTTGGTACAGACATGTGTGGCCGAAGGGGCCTGTTCTTGTGTTGTACTGTTCCATGTTCAATGATGTTGCGAAACACGAAAGGAACAGGAAATAACTGTTATGGAGTCATAGAGTGATACAGTGTGAAAACAGGCCCTTCGGCCCAACTTGCCCAAACCGGCCAACATGACCCAGCTACACTAGTCCCACCTGCCTACGTTTGGTACATATTCCTCCAAAATGGTACTATCCATGTACCTAACTGTTTCCTAAACATTGGGATAGTCCAAGCCTCCAGCTTGTTCCATACACCCACCACCTTTTGTGTGAAAAAGTTACCCCTCAGATTCCTATTAAATCTTTTCCACTTCATCTTAAACCTGTGTCCTCTGGTCCCCGATTCACCTGCTCTGGCAAGAGACTCTGTGCATCTACTCCTCTCATGATTTTATGCACCTCTATAAGATCACCCCTCATCCTCCTGCGCTCCAAGGAATAGAGTCCCAGCCTACTCAACCTCTCCCTATAGCTCAGACCCTCTAGTCCCGGCCACATCCTCGTATGGACTCCACGGACTCCATGAAAATATCTATATTTTACTCTGGGTGATGATTACTAAGTCAGTTTGTGAATTTTGTATTTATTTTCATACCGATGACTGCCTAATTCTTCATATGGACTAATGGAGTCTTCACAAAAGTCTGAATTAAATTTATCTTCTCTGTCTCTGCTCATTTCACCAATTTGTCTGGTACTCCTGATATTTGTTACTATCATTTTCATTATTTGTTGCCTTTCCAGATTTTGTACCATCCGCATGCAAGTTTTCAGACTATATCTTATATTACAAAATCCAGATTGTTAAAATATGTTACAGAGCATTTTTAGTCCCAGTGGTGATCCAAGGGGAGCTTCATGATGGTCTCCTTTCCATTCTAATAAATAACTACTCAGCTTCACTCTATTCCGTTTCTTAGCCATGTCATATCTGCACAATCCTTTAACCTTATAACCTCATGTTGATTATGCAGCTTTCAAGTTTTTGAAAGTCCATATACATCAACAGCAGTAATTCTTTAATTCTCTCTGTGAGAGTCATAGAGCGTCATAGAGTCATACAGCATGGAAACACGCTCACCCAATGCGTCCATGCCAAGCAATATGTCCCATCCATGCTAGTCCCTTCTGCCCATTTTTGGCCCCTATTCCTCTAAACCATTCCTATCCATGTACCTGCCAATATGTCTTTTAAACATTGTTATAGTATCTAATCTGTTTCAACTACCTTATTTTGCAGCTCGTTCCATATACCTATTAGTTTCTGCGTGGAAAAGCTGCCCCTTGGGGTCATAGAAACATAGAAAAATAAGTGCAGGAGTAGGACATTTGAGCCAGCACCACAATTCAATATGATCACGGCTTATCATCTAAAATCAGTACCCCGTTCCTGCTTTCTTCCCATATCCCTTGATTCCTTTAGCCCTAAGAGCCAAATCTAATGGGCCTGTCCCACTTAGGTGACTTTTTAGGCGAGTGCAGGAGACTCTGCACTCGCCATATGGTGGCCACATGTTCGCTGGTGATCTCTGGTGAGTCTCCTTCGTGGTCACGAGGAGTTCCCACATTCTGGGAACTAGTTGCAGCCTCAGTATGGTCGCTGCAAAGTTTTCAACATGTTGAAACATTTTCTGCGACTCGCCATGGAGATATTCGATAATCCTGTAGTCGTAGGTGCAGTTGTAGTGGGGTCGCCATGTAGTTATAGGTAGTCGTAGGTAGTTTTGGTTAATCGCCTTTGCTGACCGGTCATTTTCATTGGCTCATTGTGGAAAAAAAAGTAAGCAGGAGTTTTCAGAACCAAGGATAAGGTAATGTTAAATGTCCGCCAAACCTCACAGCTGTGTTTCTCTGGCTTATTAAAAGTTGTCTGGCTTCTTAAAAGTTGCCTCCACTCCTTCCCTTCACCCCCCCCCCCCCTTCTCTAGCACTCCCCCCGCTTGCCCTGACCCCCACCTTTGCGATGTGTGTGTGTGTGTTCCACTCTGACAGTCACCGTTCCAGTTCCCAGTTTCTCAGGCAACTTGACAGTCGTCAGCAGTCCGCTGCAAAATCGCCTAAGTGGGACAGGCTCTTAACTCTCTCTTGAAATTAAAGAGATTTCATTAAATTTTTCCCCTCTCACCTTAAACCTATGTCCTCTTGTTCTTGCTTCCCCAACTATGGGTAAAAGACTGCGCATTCACCCTGCATTTCCCCTCACGATTCCCCGATTCTCCCCTATTGCCTACTCACAAACCTCAATAGTTAATCAAATACAATTTGCCTTAAGAAAACTTTGCTGATCTTTATAATTTAATCCGTATTTTTTGAAATGTCGATTACTTTTGCTTGGATTTTGGCTCTGAAAGGCTTCCTTACCACTGATGTCAGGCAAGACGTTGCTGAGTGCAGCCATCTGTTTAATTTAAGCAGAGGTTTAAATTGTACAATATTCCAAACCTCTGTCTCAATTCCACATCTAAAGAGATTTGGAAAATTGTGGTCAAGGTCTCTGCACTTTCCATCTTTCTTTCCACCAACAGCTCAGCAATCAAACACTGCGACTTAAGTTGTGCCAACTCTTAAATGCTTCCATTATTTTTGCTTTTTTCCGATTTCTCTACCGCTCCTGCTTTAACTCTGCCATTTACAGCATTTTTTTCTGCCGCGAGTTCTCCCGAGTTACCCCTGATTCGAACTCGGAGAATTACGGTAATAGCCGTTCGTAGGTACTCGGGGCTCTCGTGGACATTTTTCACAGTGCTGAAAAAACTTCACGAGTTACCGCGATTCCTGAGTACCTGCCGTTAGCGTTACGAGCCGCTACGAGACATTCACGAGCTCCGACGTAGCCGCTACATACATTCTACGTACTTACCACGAGTTTGATTTTTTTTAAACTCGGGAGAGCTCTTGAATTACCTCGTACAGTAGGACGGGCCCTTAAAGATTCCTTAGGAACATTAGGAAGATTCCTTAGCCTCACAGCGTCAGAGTCCCGGGTTCGATCCTGACCTCAGGTGTCTGTGTGGAATTTATACGATCACCCTGTGACCACGAGGATTTCCACGTCCAGATTCAGGGACAGCTTCTTTTCAGCTGTTATCAGACAACTGAACCATCCTACCAACAACTAGAGAGCAGTCTTGAACTACTATCTACCTCATTGGAGACCCTCAGACTATCTTTGATCGGACTTTACTGGACTTTATCTTGCACTAAACGTTATTCATGTCATTCCTTTTATCATGTATTTGTACACTGTGAATGGCTCGATTGTAATCATGTATTGTCTTTCCGCTGACTGGTTAGCACACAACAAAAGCTTTTCACTGTACCTCGGTACACGTGACAATAAACTAAACACAACTGTACTGAACTAAACTCAACTCAACTCCTCTGGGTGCTCTGGTGCCCTCCCACATCCCAAAGACATGCAGGGTTGTAAGCTGATTGGCCTCTGTGAATTTCCGCTAGTGTTTGGGGAGTAGAGAAAGTGGGATAACTTAGAACTAGTGTGAACCAGTGATCAATGGTCAGCGTGGAGTCGGGGGGCCAAAGGATCTGTTTCCATGCTGTATCTCTAAACTAAACTAAACTAAGCAGACCACTTCAAGGAAAAATAAAATCATTAATGTTGAATTAAAAAAGGAACCTCTCAAACACATGGCAACTTCCTTTTGCTTCCTAATATTCAGTTTAGTTTTGTTTAATTTAAGTTAGCTTAGTTTAGTTTAGTTTTGAGATACAGAGTGGAAACAGGCCCTTTGGCCCACCAAATCCGTGCCAACCAACGATCATCCATGCACTAACTAGGTCTATCCTAAACACTAGGGACAATTTACAGAAGCCAATTAACCTACATACCTGTACAAACCCGGAGAAAACCCAGGTGGTCACAGGGAGAACATGCAAACCCCATACAGACAGCACGTGGTCACAGGGAGAACGCACACACTTCGTACAAGCAGCACGTAAATCTCAGCCTCATTGATCTCTACACATAGAGAACTGCTATGTCTCCCTTTCATAAAGTCATACAGTGTGGAAACAGGCCCTTCGGCCCAACTTTCCCACAACGACCAACATGTCACATCTACATGTTCCACCTCCGTGTGTTTGCCCATATCCCTCTAAACACTGTCCTATCCATGTACCCGTCAAAATGTTTCTTAAACATTGCAATTGACCCAGCCTCAACTACCTTCTCCGGCAGCTCGTTCCATACAAATAAGCTGACCCCTCAGGTTCCTATAAAGTCTTTCCCTTCTCACCTTAAACCTATGTCTTCTGGTTCGCGATTCCACTACAACAGGCAAGAGACTCTGAGAGTCTACTTGATCTATTCCTCTCATGATATTGTACACTATGTACACTTTCCTTATGTGTTTGCTCATCTCTTTCGTAACCTTGTATACAGTTGTTTGGCGACAGTAATAGGGAGAGATTGTTTTAGGTCTGATTTCCTTCACAGGAATAAGTATGGTAAAAGATGTGGCATTTGGGGGATTTTTATGCTGTTTCCATGCACAGGTCCCATCTCACAGCCTGTGATTCTAGGTGTAACTTATCATCTGACAGTTTTGACATATTCTGGACCTGCTCCATGATTCTTTGCTGGGAAGAGAGCTAGATAGGGCTCTTAAAGATAGTGGAGTCAGGGGATATGGGGAGAAGGCAGGAACGGGGTACTGATTGTAGATGATCAGCCATGATCACATTGAATGGTGGTGCTGGCTCGAAGGGCCGAATGGCCGACTCCTGCACCTATTGTCTATAATCTAATTTGGTATTCAAGCTTTCTGCTGCACATATTAAGGGTGAAAATTCAAATTTCCGTCATATGTTTTGCTCTCCTAGACCACTCTGAGATCCTTAATAATTTCAGTCACAGAATGACTTCTGGTAAATGAATCTGTCCAAGACTGCTGTATACTTTACTGATGTTTCTAGCTGAGACTGTCTTTCAGCATAAAGTATAAATCACTAGATCACACCTTAATTATTAGGAACTATACTTAAGAATTCAGCAATTCGTTTAGTCTTGGTTAATTATCAGCTTGTTGGAAATTATAATAAACTGAAAAGCCTTAACACATTCGTACAGCTCTCATTCTGCAATCAAGTCTCTCCATTGTCTCAGCTCATCAATGTAACCTCAATCAGCCCTATAACACTCTCAGATCTCTGCATTCATTCAATTGTAGCATCTCCTGGATCTCCAATTTTCTCTCTTCCACCACTGGAAGCTATGGTGTCAGATACCTCAGGTCTAGGTTCTGAGTTCTGAACCTCAACATCTCCAAATCTATTTTAAAATCCCCAAAAAAACTATATTTGATCATGCATTTGGAGATTCCTGCTAAATCCACGATGCATCCTGTTGAATGCATATATTCATGCAAAAATACCGTGGGATATTTTATAACAGGCAAGAGTGTTTAATTATCATGTGTGCTGAAGCAGAACAATAAACTTCTTACAGCAGCATGACAGGTTTGTAAACACAGTACCCAATAGATAATACACGGGAGCATCACACGGGAGTGTTGGTCCCCCAACACAATATTCCACCTCTCCACCAATTCCAATATTGGTAGCCAGTGGAGGGGAGGGTGGGGGGGGGGGGTGGTTCTGTCGTGCTAGTATGGGTGTTGTGTGCTGAAGGGACTGGTTTCCAGAGGCCTAGTATGGACATTGTGGGTCGAATGGATTCTTGGGCTGGTGGCTCAGTATATATATGTATATGTGTATGTGTTTAAGTATTAAGTATAATTTTTATGTATGTGTTTAAGTGTTAAGTATTGTATATATTAAGTATACACACACACTCACATATACAGTGGCTTGCAAAAGTATTCATACCCCTTGAACTTTTCCACATTTTGTCACGTTACAACCACAAACGTAAATGTACTTTATTGGAATTTTATGTGATAGACCAACACAAAGTGGCGCATAATTGTGAAGTGGAAGGGAAATGATACATGGTTTTCAAATCTTTTTACAAATAAAAAATTGAAAAGTGTGGCGTGCAAAAGTATTCAGCCCCCTTTACTCTGATACCCCTAAATAAAATCCAGTGCAACCAATTGCCTTCAGAAGTCACCTAATTAGTAAATAAAGGTCCACTTGTGTGTAATCTAATCTCAGTATAAATACATCTGTTCTGTGAAGGACCTCAGAGGTTTGTTAGAAAACATTAGTGAACAAACAGCATCACGAAGCCCAAGGAAACACACCAGACAGGTCATGGAAAAGGTTGTGGAGAAGTTTAATGCAGGGTTAGGATATAAAAAAATATCCCAAGCTTTGAACATCTCACGGAGCACTGTTCAATCCATCATCTGAAAATGGAAAGAGTATGGCACAACTGCAAACCTACCAAGACATGGCCGTTCACCTAAACGGACAGGCCGGGCAAGGAGAGCATTGATCAGAGAAGCAGCCAAGAGGCCCATGGTAACTCTGGAGGAATTGCAGAGATCCACAGCTCAGGTGGGAGAATCTGTCCACAGGACAACTATTAGTCGTGCACTCCACAAATCGGGCCTTTATGGAAGAGTGGCAAGAAGAAAGCCATTGTTGAAACAAAGCCATAAGAAGTCCCGTTTGCAGTTTGCCACAAGCCATGTGGGGGTCACAGCAAACATGTGGAGGAAGGTGCTCTGGTCTGATGAGACCAACATTGAAGTTTTTGGCCTAAATGCAAAACACTGTGTGTGGCAGAAAACTAACACTGCACATCACCCTGAACACACCATCCCCACTGTGAAACATGGTGGTGGCAGCATCATGCTGTGGGGATGCTTTTCTTCAGCAGGGACAGTGAAGCTGGTCAGAGTTGATGGGAAGATGGATGGAACCAAATACAGAGCATTCTTGGAAGAAAACCTGTTAGAGTTTGCAAAAGACTTGAGACTGGGGCGGAGGCTCACCTTCCAGCAGGACAACGACCCTAAACATACAGCCAGAGCTACAATGGAATGGTTTAGATCAAAGCATATTCATGTGTTAGAATGGCCCAGTCAAAGTCCAGACCTCAATCCAATTGAGAATCTCTGGCAAGACTTGAAAATTGCTGTTCACAGACGCGCTCCATCCAATCTGACTGAGCTTGAGCTATTTTGCAAAGAAGAATGGGCAAAAAGGTCAGTCTCTAGATGTGCAAAGCTGGTAGAGACATACCCCAAAAGACTTGCAGCTATAATTGCAGCGAAAGGTGGTTCTACAAAGTATTGACTCGGGGGGGGCTGAATACTTTTGCACGCCACACTTTTCAATTTTTTATTTGTAATATAATTTGGAATCCTTGTATCATTTTCCTTCAACTTCACAATTATGCACCACTTTGCGTTCGTCTATCACATAAAATCCCAATAAAATACATTTACGTTTCTGGTTGTAACGTGACAAAATGTGGAAAAGTTCAAGGGGTATGAATACTTTTGCAAGCCACTGTATATATCTTTATATGTGTATGTGTATAAATATATATATATATATATGTGTGTGTGTGTGCGTGCGCATATATATATATATATATATATGTATATGTATATATATGTATGTATATGTATATGTATATGTATATGTATATGTATATGTATATGTATATGTAGGTATATATGTATATAAGCCTCCGCAGCGGAGGGGGACTCTGAATAAGATGGCCAAAAATCACAGCTCTAAGTGGCAGCGTTTTTTCTAAAATCAATATAAAGCGCGAACTGGAAGTGGTCAAGATTAGACATTTAATTATATAGAAGGCAAGGCAACTTTAATTAGGCAAGGCAACTTTAATTAGGCAACACAGTTTTAGAATTTCCAAACCAAAGGCAACATAGTTTTAGCATTTCCAAACCAAAGGCAACACAGCTTTAGCATTTCAAAACCAAAGGCAATACAGCATAGGCATTTCCAAACCAAAGGCAACACAGGTTTAGCATTTCCAAACCAAAGGCAACACAGCTTTAGCATTTCCAAACCAAAGGCAACACAGCTTTAGCATTTCCAAACTATATTTTCAAACCACATTAAGGGCATTGACAGGTCAGTACAACCACTCACAGTTTAGTAGACATGTGTTCAGTGTTATTCACAGCTCAGACTGAGAGACGTGACTCTCTCACTCCCCCATCTTGCAGAGACTGACTGAGGCACTCAACACTTCCGGGTTTTATAGTCCATCTGGAAGGGGTGTGGTACTCAGGAGAGAGAACCTCAACATTTTTTAAACACTAATAACTCTTTTATTTTTCATCGACAGGAAAAATCGTCTTGTCCTGCGCGGCGGAGGGGGACTGAGTAAGGGCCAAAAATCACAGCCGTAAGTGGCAGCGTTTTTCTAAAATCAATATACAGAAGAACAGGAAGTGGTTAAGATCAAACTTTTAGTAATATAAATAATAAAATAACAAAAATAGTTAAATACATAAAATAAACCAATATAGTGCAAAACAAAATAAATTCCAAAGCCCCTAGTTCAACCGAGACATTTTGTAGTTCAAAGTTTAGTTGGAGTTTGTGGTGTTCAGTAGCCTGATGGTTGTTGGGAAGAAGCTGTTCATGAACCTGCATGTCACAGGTTTCAAACTCCTTCCTATATGTTCTTCCAAATGCCAGGAGTGAAATGAGAGTGTGGCGTTTGTTGGTGAGGGTCCTTGATGACGATAGCTGCCTTTTTGATGCTGCGCCACCTACAGATCCCTTTAATGGTGGGGAGGTCAGTGTCCGTCATGGATGGGGAAGTGTCCATCAATTTTTTGTAATCTCCTTTGTTTCTTCATTCATCGTCCAAGTTGCCAAAACAGGCGGTAATGCAACCACTCGATATGCTTCCTCCTGTACACCTGTAGAGGTTCAAGAGAGTATCCGTCAACAGAGTGAAGGGCCTGTCGCACTTGGGCGTAATTTATGCATCACACAGATGGCGCGCGAAGATTTTGTACATTCCAAAATCCTGGGGCGCTGAGCGCGACCGCATGTCTCTACCTATGTCACCACGCACCATGCGCGAGTAATGCACACCATACACTCATCATGTGACATGTAATAAATGATGTAGCATAAATTACGCACAAATGACGTCCAAGTGGAACAGGCCCTTGAATCTCCTCGATCTTCTAAGCAAGTTGATGGGCTTTCTTTAAGATTGCGTTATTGTGCTGGTTCCAGGATAGAGCTTCCGATACATGCACTCCCAGGAACAGGAAGTTGTTGACCCTCTTTACCACCAACCCATCGATGAAGACAAGTCTGCGGATCCTCAGCCTTCCTCTTCTGAAGTCAACAATCAGCTTCTTGTTGAGAGCAAGGTTGTTGTTCTGGCACCGTTCAATCTGACGATTGATCTCTCTCCAAGATTCATCGTTATCCATGATTTGTCCAATAACGATGGTGTCTTTAGAGTTGAGACTTTAGAGGTAAATCCTAAAACTGGCCCTTTGGCGCACTGAGTCCACACTGACCAGCCATTACCCCATACACTACACACCAGGGACAATTTACAAATTAACCTGCAAACCTGTTCATCTTTGGGGTGTTGTCAGTGAATTTAAAGCTTGTGTTGGACCATAGAAACATAGAAAACATAGTAAATAGGGGCAGGAGTAGGCTATTTGGCCCTTCGAGCCAGAACCACCATGCAATATGATCACAGCTGATCATCCAAAATTTTGCTTTCTCCCCATATCCTTTTATTCTGTTAGCCCTAAGAGCTAAATCTAACTCTTTCTTGAATACCTCCAGTGAATTGGCCTCCAGAGAATTCCACAGATTCACAATCTGAAGAAGGGGTTTGGCCCGAAACGTTGTCTATTTCCTTCGCACCATAGATGCTGCCTCACCCACTGAGTCTCTCCAGCATTTTTGTCTACCTTCAAAATGTGAAAATGTTCTGGACTCCCCCAACATCGGGAATTTTTTGTGTATTTAGCCGGTCCAATCTCTTAAGAATTTTATGCTTCTATAAGATCCTCTCTCATCCTTCTAAATTCCAGTGAATATAAGCCCAGTCGATCCATTCTTTCATCATATGTCGGTCCTGCCATCCCAGGAATTAACCTGGTGAACCTAAACTGCACTCCCTCAATAGCAAGAATGTCCTCCCTCAAATTGGGAGACCAAAACTGCACACAATACTCCAGGTGTGGTCTCACCAGGGCCCTGTACAACTGCAGTAGCACCTCCTTGCTCCTATACTCAAATCCTCTTGCCATGAAAGGCAACTTTGCAAAGTGGCGGCGCCTAACAGCAGCGGCTCAACTGCAGTCTGTCTGTCTTTTAAAAAATGTTAGATGTATGTTTTTGGGTCTAATTTTTATTATTATTTATTTATTCATTAGCTGTGTATATGTGGGGGTGGGGTGGGGAACCGTTTAATCTCTTCCCTGTACGGGGACCCGACTTTTTCCCTGTCGGGTCTCCGGTGTCGTTGGGCCTAACATCGTGGAGCCGGCAGCGGCCTCCAACCGGAACCAACCTGAGGGCTCCAGTCATGGAGACTGCGGACCCACCATCGCAGAGCTGGCCGACGTCATGCGGGGAGAGCTGTGGTGGCGCACGGCTGCAACCCGACTTCGGAGCTTCGGAGGATCCGGCCGCAGGCCCAGTGGACAGGAACATCGGGAGCTCACAGGTCCCTGGTGGGAGACCACTTTTCGGAGCTCCCACAATGGCAACTTCCACCACCGGAATCGTGGGGTTTAAATGACTCGGAGCGGGATCTAACATCGCCCCGCGCGGCTTAAACGGCCATCGTCCACCGGGGGCTTTAACATCGTGAGCCCCAGTCACCTCAATGTTGCAGTTGGACTGCTGGACTGCAGACGAACAAAGGAAAGAGATAAGACATTTGCCTTCCATCGCACTGAGGAGGTGTTGGAGATGGATGTTGTGTAAATTGTGTTAAGTGTGTGTCTTGGTTTTGTTGTAATATCATGACTGTAGGAATGAAATTTTGTTCAAACCTTGTCTGTTTGAATGACAATAAAAGGCATTCTTCTATTCTATCATTTGCTTTCTTCACTGCCTGCTGTACCTGCATGCTTACTTTCCTTTTCCTAATCTAACACCATTCAGATAATAATCTGCCTCTTGTTCTTGCCACCTAGGTGGATAACCTCACATGTATCCACATTATACTGCATCTGCCATGCATCTGCCCAATCTCTCAACCTATCCGTTACCCTGGAGCCTCATAGCATCCGCATCGCAGCTTACACTGCCACCCAGCTTTGTGTCATCTGCAAACTTGGAGATGTTACATTTAATTCCTTCATCTAAATCGTTAATATATATCGTAAATAACTCAGGTTCCAGCACTGAGCATTGTGCACCCCACTAGTCATTGCCTGCCATTCTGAAAAGGACTTGTTAATTCCTACTCTTTGCTTCCTGTCTGCCAACCAGTTCTCTATCCATGTCAATACCCTACCCCCAATACCATCAGCCCTAATTTTGCACACTAATCTCTTGTGTGGGACCTTGTCAAGTGCTTTTTGAAAGTCCATATACATCACATCCACTGGCTCTCCCTAATCCATTCTACTTGTTACATCCTCAAAAGATTCCAGAAGATTAGTCAAGGATGATTTATCCTTCATGCTATTCGCTGATGGTTGTTTGCTGTACAGTCCAATTAAGTCAGCTGATGAGAAAGATGCTCTCCAAAAAGATCTCGATACTATGGTTGAGTGGTCACAACAATGGGGCATGCAGTTCAATCCTTCCAAATGTGAAACCATGCGTGTCACAAGGAAGAGGAAACCAGGCCAAACATCAGACAATATCCTTGTGCCACCCTTGAAGAATCCAAACAGACCAAGTATCTTGGCATCAAATTACAGAACGATCTACGTTGGAATGGTCAGACTCATCATGCAACAGTGAAAGCAACAGGTGTCCTAAATTTTCTGGACGCAACGTTCATCATCGTTCAACTTCTATCAAGGAGAAGTTATACTTCACCCTCGTTAGACCACATTTGGACTGTGCAGTTGCAGCATGGGATCCATACACAAATAGAAACATTCCTTCCATCGAACATGTCCAAAGACAGGCAGCTCGATTTGTTACAAATACCTATGAGAGAGAAGCGAGTGTTACCAAACTTCTGAATTCATTGGGGTGAAACCCTCTCCAAGACAGACGTAAAGTTCACTGTTTGACCTGTTTTTACAAAATGTTAAATGGTCAGCTCGACATAGATAACCAAACCTATACCAAACCCAAACTTATTAGGAGCAGACGAGGGCATTCGATCCAATTGAGATACCAGCTACCAAGACAAATGTGTACAGCAATTCATTCTTCCCCCGCACAATTAAAGCATGGAATAGTCTTCACCCTACCATAGCTACTCAACCAGATGCAACTAAATTTAAGGTAGCTCATTTAAGGTAGCTCTTCTTCTCCAAGAATCCTTTTTTGCCTAAGTCCACCCTCCGCCACCTCCAGTTTGAATTCCCTTTGATATATTTTGGAGGACCAAGAACCAAGAACCAAGATGCTGACTTTGAACGATCCTGTCACTGCTTTCCAAATGTCTACACAGTCATGGTTTTAGGGTGGCAGCACAGTGACACAGCTGATTGAGTTGCTGCCTCACAGTGGCAGAATCTTAGGCTCGAGCCCCACTTAGGAGAGTTTGCCGACTGTGTGGAGTTTGCCTGTTCTCCCTGTGACTGTGTGGATTTCCTCCGGATGCTCCATTTTCCTCCCATGTCCCAAAGACTTGCAATTGTAGGTTAGTTGGCCTCTGTCCAACTAACCTACAATTAGTTGGACAGAGGCCAACTAACCTCCCTGACATGTAGGGAGTAGATGAGGAAGTGGGACAACAAAGACGACAAGGGTCCGACATCTGTCCTCCATTACTGATGTCGGAGTTCCAATATTCCGGCGAGCCGGCCTGAGCGGTGGACTCCCGTAGCGGCGAGTGCGGAGGGCTCCGGAGGTCCCGACCACGGGTGGACATCGAGGAAGAGACTGACTTTAGTGCCTTCCCTCACAGTGGGAAACTTTTGATTCTGCTGTGTGGGGATGTTGTGTTTAAATCTATCGTGTGTTGTGTTCTTTATTTTAGTGTATGGCTGTATGGTGATCACATTTCACTGTGCCAACTGGCACATGTGACAAATAAATGTATCTTGTATCTTGTATTTTGTATCTTGTACCTAGTGTGAACAGGTAATGGAAGGTCGGTGTGGACTCTGTGAGCTGAAGGGCCTGTTTCCCTGCTGTACCTCATAAACTAAACTAAACCAAACTAAAGTAAGTAGAACTGGGGACTGAGCACATAGCCTAGCGGTGCTGCTGTGCTGATAGTTATTGAGGAAGAAGTGCTGTTGCCCATAAATACTGATTGTGGTCTGTCAATGAAGAAATTGAGGATCCAGTTGCAAATGGATGCACTGCGACCGAGTTCTCTAAGCTTGGCAACTAGTTTTGAGGGGATGATGGTGTTCAACGCCGAGCTGTAGTCAATGAACTTCAGCTCGGTGGGCCGAAGGGCCTATGTCCATTCTGTAAGTCTAAAGTCAGAAGCATGTGTGGGGGGGATGGAAGAGCACTGTGACTACTTAGTCGAGCTTTGTTGTTTTTTTGTGAGATATGGAGCTATGAACATGGTTTTTAAAAACACCCATAAATCTTCTGCTTGTTAAGAGAGCTGCCAGAGCATTCCCAGACATTGCGTGGGGCATTTGTTCACATACATGCTCCTTATGTGTCCAATCTTTTTGTTTCTGATGAGATCGAGCGCAGTATGAAGTTACAAAAATGTCTATTCCGAAAGATGTTCTCTGACCACCTGCCACCATTGCTACATATTTGCATATTAACTACAATGCTTTACTCTACAGAAGCCATGTGTTATCATAATGAAACATCATTTAACTAAAGTGTTTTGTGCAGTTTCACCCGAGACAGAACATGAATAATAATACAGAACAATTAAAGGGCTACTTTTTACATTTGTTTGGCAGTTAAAACATGGACAACTTTTAGTTTAATGTCACATTCAATAAGACCATACTGAGGTAATAAAATGGGATGTTCAGTTCTATCTCCTCTTAATAGAACGAAAATAATCTCTTTTTTTTTCCATTTTGGCAGCGAAATGCCCACGCACATTGCTGCGGCGTCTGTAGCAGCATGTGTTTCTAGGATTGTTCTGGAAGAGAAAATGCCAAAACAGCAGGGAGCAGGAGATAAACAGGCAATTCGTGACTCATTAAAAAAGCCAACAGCAGCCAACATTGTGGAGCATGCAAGGACCCAGATCCAGCTCAGCCATAAACTTTTTTCCCACCAGCTGGACCTAGCATCTGTCAGAGTTTGGAGGGCAGATAATCTGGTACAAACGATTTCAGTGTATTGCATTTAGAAACCTGCCGGCCTGCATAACAGTGCTGATTGGGAACCCAGGGAACTCTTTAAATGATGACACAGCTTCTCGATGTGATGTTATAATTATTCCTATTAAAACATTTTACCACCTGTTTCCTTTCTCCGACAGTACTTTAAAATGTTATTTCGGAAACAGAATTCACAGCGGTGTATTCTGCAAACACGATTACAGTAGGTTCTGGAAAGGATGTCTCCTCCGCCCGCCATTTTGTCTTTGACTGTGCTTGATGGGCTTTATTAACACTGTACCCAATCTATTAAAAAAAAAACGAACATATGGTTAACCATAGCTCTGGGATATGGGAAAAAATATATAACAAAGTTCAGAGCACAATGCACTAAAGACATCTCTTAGTAATATCCAAGCTTCATTTATTCCCTCAGGGCACATGCTCGGCCCCAGCACTCTTTGAGAGAGTCATGAAATTTCTCTCCCAGAAAAACCGCTCTGAAGCCAGTAACAAATGTTACATTATCAACCGAGGATTAAAGCTTGCGTACTATTGCCAAAGGTTGGGTCCCAGATGTCTCGGCGAGTAAGATTAAAAATCTGCTACATCACGTCCATGAATTTCAATATTTATAGCGTTCAATAAAATGTTTCACTGTCAAAGGGAGATATGGCAGCTCACTCCCTTGCAGCAGATGGGATGCAATATGGCACAGTTACATGGACCAGCTGTGCTGTGCAGGATTGAATGCTGGTCGGAGGCAGAAGACAGACAGCACATCTGGATTGCTGACAGACTGGCTGACATATCCATTGAAAAGTTTGTTGCATTACACCAATCAACGGTTTAAATGGGCTCCTCCGTTTACCTTCCCCGTAGCAAAAGGCACCATTAACATGAACATCAATGGTTGTTATTTGTAGGAAGGCACTGCAGATGCTGGTTTAAACTGAAGATAGACAGAATGCCGGAGTAACTCAATGGGAATGGGTGACGTTTTGGCTCGAGTCCCCTTCTTCAGGATACTGAGGGGAAAGGGAAAAGAGAGATATGGACAGTGGTGTGGAGGGATATAGAACAAATGAATGAAAGATATGCAAAAAAGTAACGATGATAAAGGTTGTTATTTTCTGTGCCTGGGCTTTCTCTGTACGGCATCGTGTTGTTGGGTAATCAGTCGGGTGCATTGGCATTAACTAGTTTAAAGATGCAATGTCCTTGTTGTAATCCTTCTGAGATCACAGGCTGTTAGATTCCAGTTTTGAGTTAGGGTATCATTTGATGATATTTCCTCTATTTAAAATGTTCGAATGATAATGGCTTCTGCTGTACCTTTTTATTTAAGAAGCAATTTACTACATACAACTTATTAACAAGTTATCAACTTAAGAAGAGAAGCCAGCTAGCAATATCTTGACAAACCAAAATCTGGCAATCTTATTATACAATGTAGAATACATGCCAAACAACAGTAGAGCATAGGAACAGGCCCTTTGGGCCACAAGGTCCATGCCGAACATGTTGTCAAGTGAAACGAATCGCCTCTATTTGTATGTAATCAATATCTCTCCATTCTGTGAATATAAATGAATGAATGAATGAATGAATGAATGAATGAATGAATAAGTTTATTGGCCAAGTATGTTCACATACAAGGAGTTTGCCTTGGTGCTCCGCCCGCAAGTGACAACATGACATACAGTGACAGTTAGGAATGACACATAAAACATTAATAATAAAACATTATCGATTAAACATGTGAATTAAATAAAATACGAGAACAAAAGGAGGCTACAGATTTTTGGCTATTGAGTAGAGCCACTACTCATGGAAAAATGCTGTTTTCATGTCTGGCTGTGGCAGCTTTGACAGTCCGGAGTCACCTTCCAGAGGGAAGTGATTCAAAAAGATTGTGGCCAGGGTGAGAGGGGTCGGAGATGATCTTACCCGCTTGCTTCCTGGCCCTTGCTGTGTACAGTTCATCAATGGAGGGAAGGTTGCAGCCAATAACTTTCTCAGCTGATCAGACGATTCGCTGCAGCATCTGAATGTCGTGCTTGGTGGCTGAGCCAAACCAGACCATAGTGGAGAAGGTGAAGACAGACTCTACGATGGCAGTATAGAATTGGACCATCATTGCCTGTGGCAGATTGTATTTCATCAGCTGTCGCAGGAAGTACATCCTCTGTTGTCGCTCTTTGACTGTGAGTCGCTGGAAGCCCCCCATTTAATATCCATGTTCCTACACAAAAGTCTCTTAAATGCTACTATTGAATCTGCCCCAACCATCTCTCCTAGCAGTGCACTCTGAGCACCCACTATTTTCCGTGTAAAAAAAAACTTGCCCCGCATTTCTCTTTTAAATTTTGCCCCTCTCACCTTAAACCTATGACTTCTAGACTTTGACATTTCCACTCTGGGAAAAAGGCTTGGACTGTCTACGCTATCTATGGTTCTCATAATCTTTTATACTTTTATCAGGGCTCCTCTGAATTAAAAGACGTTCTTTTAGGAAGGAGATGAGGAGAAGTTTCTTTCGTCAGAGGGTGGTGAATCTGTGTAATTCTTTGGTACAGAAGGCTGTGGAGGCCATCAGTGGATATTTTTAAGGCAGAGATAGATAGATTCTTGATTAATACAGGTGTCAGAGGTTATGGGGAGAAGGTAGTAGAATGGGGTTAGGAGGGAGAGATAGATCAGCCAAGATTGAATGGCAGAGTTGACTTGATGGGCTGAATGGCCTAATTCTACTCCTATTCCTTATGACCTTATGACCCTTAGCCTCCAACTTTCCAAACAACACAATCCAAGTTTGCTATAAATGACGACAAAGTGTCATGACCAAAATTGTCAAACTTTTTTCCAGTTTGCAGTTTCTTTTCCTATGAGTAAATATATAACTAAACAATTAGAAAAGATGAACTTCACATCAGGGTGAGGAATCATGCCAGGGGGAGAGCTATGCAGCCTAGTTTATTTTCTCAGGCTGTAGGTCTTCGTCTTACAGATCAGGAGACTTCAAATACATATTGAAGTACCTTATTAATATGATTCAGTCTCTGGGTGAAAAGATGTTAATCTCACCCCTTCTACCAACTACCTTCAAATTGATACCCCCAATATTTTGGCGCATAAAGAGAAATGTCTTGGTTCCTTCTTCTCCCTGCTCCCGTCAACCAGAAGGTACAGAAACTTGAAAGAGTGCACCATCAGATTCAGGCACAGCTTATTCCCCTCTGTTATCAGGCTTCTGAACGGTCCTTCAATTAGTTGGGTGTACTGTTTGATTCACCTCTACCCCATTGTAGACATTAGATGGAACAGATGTGTTACAATGCTGAGAAATACATTCTGCACTCTGTATCTTCTCTTTTGATTTATCCTGTCTGAGTTTGGCATGATTGTATTTATGAGTAGTATATCTGATTTGAGAGGGCAGCATGCAAAATAGAGCTTTTCACGTTACCTCAGTACACATGACAATAATAAACCTAAAGCCAAACCTAAATCCATCATTTCTATCCAGTCTCTTCACCAATTCCATATGTTTCATAATGTTATCGCTCAGCTACTTTGTTCCAAAGAAAACCTGATATTGAGTTGAAACATTAAGCAGGAAAGGGTGCAGAGATGATTGAAGAGCCTGTCCCACTTAGGCGATTTTTTAGGCAACTGTGGCGACGGTCACTGTCGTGGCGTGACGCCGGAAATGCCCCCACCCCACCACAATGTCCACGACAAGCTAGCACCTAGTCGATGTCAAACTACGTCAACCAGTGACACAATTCCTCGTGACTCGGGACGTCCACCTACGACCACACCTACGGCAACCTTATACCAGGCAGGCGACAACCTACGACACCCGAAGTCAACCGACAAATTAAGACAAATGAATACTTCTCTTGACGCCGGAACTGTCGCCGGTTGGCGTAGGATGACGTAGGTTATCGCCAATGGAATTCACTGAAGTCATGACCCGGCGACATCCAACGTCATCCTGGCGACATCCTGGCGACAACCTACAACAACCTATGACAGCACTTATGACAGGAGAAGGCACAGGCGTCACCCCACGTCACACCGCGACCATGTGGCGACAGCCTATTTTTCGACTGTTGCCAAATAAATCACCTAAGTGGGACAGGCCCTTTCCGAGAATGTTGCCAGGACTCGTGGGCCTGAGCTCTAGGGAGAGGTTGAGTAGGCTGGGACACTATTTCTTGGAGCGCAGGAGGATGAGGAATTGATCGTGTAGACGTACAGAGCCTCTTGCCCAGAGAAAGGGAATCGAGATCCAAAGGACATTGGTTTAAGGTGAGGCAATTTTGTCTGTCAACTACAATTCTTTGATGTTTGTCCCACAGTTAAGCTAATTATTAAGCAAAGCGAATGAAGGACAAGTAGGGCAAAAGGAAAACCTAAATCTCACATAAAAGTTATAGAACCCAGGACCTTATTGTAGTGGAGACAACTTGCAGCAAATATTGTTTCCATATTGGACAAAACTAGAGCTACTTTTTGTTATGCTCTCATCGCTGCTCCATAGAGCTGTGAATCGTGCAGATATCAATTGTTTTTGACCCATTTAGCAGTTCAAAGTAGGTGAAACTCTGCAATGACCTCCCAGATTGTGGAGGAACAAGACTGTATAACATTATGAGAGGAATAGATCGGGTAGATGCACAGAATCTCTTGCCCAGAATAGGTGAATCATGGATCAGAGGACATAGGTTTAAGTTGAAGGGTAAAAGATTTAACAGGAATATGAGGGGTAGCTTTTTCACACAAAGGGTGGTGGCTGTATGGAACAAGCTGCCAGAGGAGGTAGTTGGGGCAGGGACTATCCCAACATTTAAGATACAGTTAGACAGGTACATGGATAGGATAGGTTTGGAGGAATATGGACCAAACGCGGGCAGGTGGGACATGTTGGCAGGTGTGGGCAAGTTGGGACGAAGGGTCTGTTTTCACTCTGAATCGCTCAATGACTATGACTCTGACACGTGAAGCTGAGTTTCAGTTCAGTTTCATTTATTGTCATGTGTACCGAGGTACAGCTAAAAGCGTTTGTTGCGTGCTATCCAGTTAGGGGAAAGACAATGCATGATTACAATCGAGCCATTTACAGTGCACAGATAGAGATTTAAGAGCGTGGACGATTGTAATATGTGACTGTAGATCTGCTTCTGTGGCTAACATGGCAATAGTTGTCTGGGTTGGGCGCCATCTTGGAAGCGGTAAGTAAAGAGAGGGGGAATTGCCCTGTGGCTCTTCCCATGGCAATTCATGGACTTCTTCCAAACATCCATGCAAGGGAGTCATTTAAGTGGATGGCCCCAGGCAAAACATTTTTGGATTCCACGCAACAACATCCTTCCAAATCCAGTCAATCCTTTTTGGTTTGTTGCTGGTCGCTGGCTGAAAAAGTGTCTCCTTCACCTTTTAGTCCAATTACTGGCTGAAAAGGCCTCGCACTAACCTGCTGGAAAGTGGTAGGTTTTGCGGGTTTAGCAACAAAACAGAAAGAAAATCATTGACGTTACTAAGACAGATTCAGCAGCAGGGGCCAAAAACCTTGCAACATTCACTGGATTCAAACCCACATTTTTGTGAGCCGTTTTATAAAGATCACTTCCGAACACGCAGCATCATTATGGTAAAGCACACCATACACTGTACCAATGATTTTTAAATGTATGCTCGTCTGCTGAAATAACAAATCAAGGTTAAAATTAATTTAATGAACTCAGCTAAAAACTTTATCGAGTGGTAGGGGACTATTGATGATGAAATTTGCAGCATGCAATTGTCCAGTGAGATTATATTCTTCAGTGCAGTGACTGGGAAGCAGCAATATCAGTCAGTTTTCACTCCCGATTGTTCTACACTGTCCTCTGCTGGAGAATGCCTTTGTATACAGATATCTAAGGATGGGGTTCCATCAGAGGCAAAGGGCAATTCCTGGACTAATGCTTTCTGTGAATAGTCACTGTGTGAAAATAGACTGAGGTATGCTGTGATACCTTAAACAGATGATTAGTCTGACGATGCTCACTGCAGGAGCTCATACTTCATGTATATGCCCTGCTGAGCAAGGTATCAGAAGTATTGTTACCTGCAGTGAGGATCTGAAGTATTGTTATCCGCAGTAGGAATACCTTCAGGAATTGAGAAAGGGGACAGATTGAATGGAAACTGAATGTCATTATCATTCAAAATATACATTGGAAACAGAAGCTGAAGTAAGAGTCCAAGTCAATTGATATTTGAAGGCAGTGATAGAATGATTCTTGATTAGTACGGGTGTTGGGGTTATGGGGAGAAGGCAGGAAAATGGGTTAGAGGGAAAGATAGATCAGCCATGATTGAATGGCAGACTTGATCGGCCGAATGGCCTAATTCTGCTGCTATCACTTGTGAACTTATGAACTTATGGAGAAAACGGATCTCGTAATCATGCTCTGTAGAAGAGCGTTTCCTCAGTGGATTGTGAACTACCTAAATCGCCAACATCGATTCTTTGTATAACTGAAGATAGACACAAAATGCTGGAGTAACTGAATGGGACAGGCAGCATCTCTGGAGAGAAGGAATGAACAACGTTTCGGGTCGAGACTCTTCTTCAGATGGCCCATTGAGGCTTCCTCTGATAACAGCCCTGTGGAAATTCAAGGCAAGTGTATCATCTGCCACATTGTGCTCCATGTAGCATTTCAATAGATCTGAACCACAGTAAGCATCCACCTGTTATGAATGTGAACTTTGGGTCTTCTCTACTGCTGAAAAAATTCCACAGACCCGATAATCTGGCTACATAACTTGCTCCCTCATGAGTCAACTGTTCACGTCTTCTCTTTATCAATCACATATTTTATTGTCTTCAATACTGTTGTAAAAGTGTATTGAAGATACACTTAAAGAGTAAATTGAATCTTTCAATTTCTTTTGAAAAGCAATCTGATATGAAGATTACCACAATCGTAACTACATTCAATGGAATTTGAATAGTAAAACACATGTCAAAACCAAAAAAATCAAATACTTCATTGGTTGTCAAGTGAACTGAGTCCACAATGAACACCAAATGAATGATTTTCTTTCTTAATGATTTCTTAAGTACAGTAGAATATTGATTTCCTCTTATGCATTAGCTGTAACCAATTTGCATTTCACTCTCTCTGCGAGTGCATGGGTTTCCTATGGATGCTCTCGTTTCACATCCCCACTTCCGAAATACGTGCCCAACTCTGGGCAAGAGGCTCTGTGCGGCTACACGATCTATTCCTCTCATGATTTTATAGCTGCTGTAAAAAAAAACTATTGTTAATGTGCTTAGGGAGTGGATGAGAAAATGGGAAAACATTGAACTAGTGTGAAAATGTGATTGATGATCAGTGTGGACTCGATGGGCCAAATGGCATCTTTTCATGCTTTGTCTCCAAGACTAAAACTAAACTAGAGACGGGCGTGCATACACGTACATAAAGGAGACTTTGCATTCAAAAAGTAGATGCTTCTTGTATCGATTAGCGAACAATTGAGGGAGCACATGCTTTGTTCTCTCAATAAGTTAATTAGTTAAAGAGAAGAATTTTCCTTGGCCTGATCCTGCCTTGTTCAAATGGACATAACAATCTGAAGAAGCACTGCTCCATAGTTAACAACTCTCTCGATAGGAACAGTCTCACGAGTCTACAATCACTTACTCACCCTTGTAACCACACCCCCACCGTTGGTCCCTGGACTTGACATTGCCAATTCCAGATCTGTAAACAACATACACTCCTCCCCCCACACCAACCCCCCCTTCCCCCCTCCCGCCCCCCTCCTTCCCCCTCCCTCCCTCCTTCCCTCCCCTCCGCAACTATCGTTACCATTGCCTATTTCACAGCTTGTGATCATCAATCCCTGACATACCTTCTCCACACCCCAATTACCAACCATCTGTGATCCTTCCATGTAATCCTGTCCAGCTCCGCCTTCAAAGACATCCCATGATGAACCACCAGCTGAGTCCACAGTCACCACCAACAGACGGTCACTAGATCCCCTTCTTCGTGATCACCTCCTGGATTGATCTTACAATCATCAAAACCCCCAAACAGCCATTCTGCCATGATCAATGACCTACCCCTCCCTTCAACAACTCCAAGCCACCGACCCCAGTAAATGTTCAGAAGTTATATGAGCAGAATTAGGCCAAGTCTACTCTGCCATTCAAACATGGCTGATCTATCTTTCCTTCACAAACTTATTTTCCTGCCTTCTACCCATATCCCCTGACACATGTAATCAAAGACATTCTTGTACTTTCTCTGATCTCTTTATCATTGACGTAGGTCTGGTGGCTTTCTCTTAATTTTTCTGGTGGCCTCTCTTAATTTTGTTTGCTCAAAGTCCTGCATTACCTGGTCTCCAAGATAGATGTCACTCTTGCCTATGTATCATGAGGTGCCTTTATTTCTTTCAGCTTTGCAGCTTCACCCTCTTCTTACTGTTCCTATTCTCAAAAGCAATGGTCTTCTATTCAGTCCGTCATTTGCCATCCATCTCTCACATCCCACCTATCATCATGATCATTGTCTGAAAAAGCATCCCGACCCGAAACGTTACCTATCCATATGCTTGCTGCCTGACCCGCTGAGCTACTTGAGCATTTTGTGCCATGCCTTGGTAAAATAGCATCTGCAGTTCCTTGTTTCTACACCATGATTATTGGCTTCCTGTCTATTGTTGATGTGTCTTAATCCTCCATCCTTTATCCCTAGCTCTCCTTGTGCCTCTTTATTAAAGTATAGGCAAGAAAAGGAGGCAGATAAATGTTGCCAGATTGAGCATCAGGGTTAGAGGGCAGAGAAGGTATAGGGGAGATATCATGATGAGGGACTGGGGAGCAAATATGGGGCAAAAGCTATCGATTTCCCATGATTTTCGGCGTTTTATGGACTTGGCACCCTGTAATTTTGACTCGGCTCTATCATCTGACATCCCCTTAGATCGTATCAAAACAAAACTATATGTGCTGGAAATCTAAAATAAAAACACAAAATGAAAATACTCAGCAGGTCAGGCTACATCTGTGGGAAGAGAAACAGTCAATGTTTCAGGTCTAGGATCTTTCATCAGGCAGCCTGATGGAGGATTTCTGGCCGGAACTATTACCTCTGGTTCTCTTCCCACTGACGCAGCTTGACCACTGAGTATTTACACCATTTCCTGTTTGCATTTAACCAGTGTTTTCTTTTGGTAGACTGAAAGGTGCCAGTACACTCATTAATTAAAAGGTAAACCTACATTTATCAACATTTTTTTCCATTAATATACCCCCCTATATAAAAGTATAAAATCAACACATGTTAAAAATTAAACAGATTAAAATAATACGTAACTACACGTATTTGAAAATCAAAGTTCATAACATTTAGTGTCACAAGTACTTCATACTGACATGTACTGTAATTAAATAAGTATGACATTTTATCTCAGTTTTCTGTAGTATACTAGTGACAAGGAGAAAATATTAATATTAACTTAGCTGTTCTTTCCCCTCTTTTTTTATGCGAGTTAGCATTTACTCACCAATCCTAATGCGCTTTGCAGCCATGGGAAGTTTTTTCCCCTGAAGAGCACTTTGAACTGCATCAGAGTCTGACCTTGGGACTCTGAGTCGGTAAGGCTCTTAGCCTATTTGTTATTCCCACCCACCCTTATTTACAGGAGATCACCAACATTGGGTTGTTAGAGAAATGATAACAATTTATTTATTCAGCATATTTCAATGTAACAAAATATCCTAAGATGCTTCGCAAATTTTGATTAATTCACATAGAGGAATATTAGGAATGGTGTGCAAAAGTTTGTAAATATAGGTTTAGTTTAGTTTAGTTTAATTTGGTTTAGAGATACAGCGCGGAAACGGAACCCTCAACCCACCGAGTCCGTGCCGACCAGCGATCTCCGCACACTAGAACTATCCTTCACATTAGCGACAATTTACAATTTTTACCAAAGCCAATTAACTTACAAACCTGTCCATCTTTTGGAATGTGGGAGGAAATCGGAGCACCCGGGGAAAACCCACACGGTCACAGGAAGAAAGTACAAACTCCGTACAGACAACACCCGCAGCCAGGATGGAACACGGGTCTCTGGCACTGTAAGGCACCAACTCTACTGTTGTGCCATCGTGCCGCCCCTTTAGTTGCTATGTGTGAGGATTACCAGGTCCAATTCTCCCAATGGGCATGTAGGTCCAAGGTTTTGTCGTAGAAAGGATTTGTTCACAGGATAAGGGTGTCACCAGCAAAACAAAAGAAACAATTGTATTTTCAGTCCCAGTATGCAACATAGCCTGCATTGATGAGTCTGGAACGACATGTAGTCTTGACCTGGCAAGGATGGCAACTTTTATTCCCCAATCCCCACCCTGAAAACAGAGTAGTTAAATTTAGTTTAGTTTAATTTAGTTTATTGTCACGTTTACCGATATACAGTGAAAAGCACTTGTTGCATGCTAACCAGCACAGATACATGATAAAAGGAATAATGTGAACAATGTTTAGTGCAAGAAAAAGTCCAGTAAACTCCGATTAAAGATAGTCTGAGTATGTTCAACAATCTGGTGGTTTCATGATCACCAGTATTGATGCCAACCTTTTAATCTCAAATTGATTTAATTATTTGGTTTTTAATTCACCAGATATCCTGCTGAGATTTGAACATGTGTTTTTTTTGGATTCAGACTAACCGTTGAGTACCTTACCACTATACTATCATCATACCTCTATGGTGGAAGTGTAATCAAATATTTAATTATTTTTGATTTTTCTTTCCCCATAATATCTTCAGAACCAAATATAAATTGCGACAAGACCATTAGAAAGAGGGCAACTGGTTGCTCATAATTCTGTCATTTTAATTCTCTATCATCTTCAGAATGTAATTCTGGGGTGGGAGATTGCAACCTTCACGTGGTCCGCCCTGTTTCGACTAATGCAATCAACTCGATGTGCACAAACGGAAGATCAAATAGAACAAGTTGTCCAACAACTTTAGGCTCTGCACGCCACACGAAAGAAGAAGAATATAATTCTGAAATATTTCAGAAACATTTTCTGAAATATTTTTTCTGAGGTTATTTAAATCTGACGTATTTATGCAGACTGACTCATGAAAGATCCAGAGGGTGAGTGACTTCTGGGCATCTGCTCAATGGAACGTGACAGGCACACTCACCCAGGCTGGGAGCAAAGAGACCAAGAGACAATTTTAAGGCCTGAGCCTCAATTAAATAGACTCAGCGAACTGCAGCTGCCAAAGTAGCATGCTGATGCAGCTTGTTGAATCCGGGAAAGCTCAAAATGGAGATTGTTGAGAGATAACTGGCCAGCAGGTGACCAGGTCCAGTTGAAGGATTTCACGACGGCAAAAAAACTTGGAGTTTGGGGAGGCCGTGAGGCAGATGCAGCCCAGATTATTTCTGAGGATCCCACAAGAATGCCCATGACCTTTGCAGCTCCACGGACCTAATTTGAAAGTCTGAAGAAACATAGAAACATTGAATATAGGTGCAGGAGTAGGCCATTCGGCCCTTTGAACCAGCACCGCCACTCAATATGATCATGGCTGATCATCCAAAATCAATACCCCGTTCCTGCTTTCTCCCCATATACCTTGATATATAGGGGGGAGGAGTAAAACATCGCAATGCAAACATTTTTTCTCTCCATGTTACCTCTGGATTTTCTATTATTGAGATGCTTTTCGACTGTGAGGACAATTACAAAATATTTATTCCAAGTCTGCCTTTCCCTTATTTTCCATTATTCAGCCTAGGTTTATAGCATAGACGGTGGTAAGGCTTTGCGCTCTACAGGATCTTGCTCGTCAAGTCAGAGTCAGCTTCTGGAACTGGCTGCTAAAGGAGGCTTGTGTTAAGGGATATTTTAGTGTGGGGAACTGAGCAGCAGGTCAAGCTGAAGACCTTCTGAGTTGGTGGGTTTTTTTTAGAACATAAAATGCAGGCAAGGATCAAAGCAGGTGATCCTGTTTATTCATTGGAAGAGACCATCAGATATTAATCAACAAAGAGAAGGAAGCTTTATTGCTCCAGAGCATCCTTGGAATTTTATTAAGGTTCTGAAAATGAGTGTTAAATACTATGGATGAATACCTAGATGATGCAACTGATGTGGTGTTTATGTAGCAGATGTGCCGCTACAGAGAGAAACTGAATTAGAGTCATGGAGTCATAGAGTTTTACAGCGTGGAAACAAGCCCTTGGGCCCAACTTGCCCACATTGGCCAACATGGCCATGTCGCTGTTTGGCCCATATCCCTCAAAACCTGCCCTGTACATGTGCCTGTCTAAATGAAATATTGCAATGTTTTACAGCATTCGTCTGGAAAAATTAATATTTATTACTTAGTCAGGTCTTGGACATGCATTGGAAATATTACCACGTGAACTGATATCGCCAGTAGAGCAGACTGATCGGAAAAGGATACAATCCAAGCCATTGCTGCCTCAATGATTCCACAGAATCTCTGTCTCCCTCCATTCACTTTCATGATATATGAATAACTATATCTTTTGTCTGGACTCCAATTCCAATATTCTTTGGAACGTGCATCCATAGATCCTCAATTGTTAGAAAGACTTTTAAGATGATTTGAATTACAAGACACAAGATGATGGTCTGAAGAAAGGTCCTGAACTGAAACGCCACCTATCCACATTCTCCAGAGACACTGCCTGAGCCTCTGAGTTACTCCAGCACTTTGTGTCCTTTTGTCTAAATGAGAGTTGTGAATTTGTTGAATTCCCTGCCACAGAGGGCAGTGGAGGCAAAATCACTGGATGGATTTAAAAGAGAGTTAGATGGAGCTCTAGGGGCTAGTGGAATCAAGGGATATGGGGAGAAGGCAGGCACGGGTTATTGATTGGGGACGATCAGCCATGATCACAATGAATGGCGGTGCTGGCTCGAAGGGCCGAATGGCCTCCTGCACCTATTTTCTATGTTTAGCATCTGTAGATTTTTTGTTTCCACTATAAGATGATTCCCTTTATTAACCAAGACATAGAATATATGAGCAGGGAGACTTAACTACAACACTAGGCTGGACCTCACTTTAACAATTATATTCAATTTGTGCAATCATATATCTTTGCTCGTTTAATGGAGAAGATGCCATGACTGGTCTGACAGGGTAATATTAAAAATGTTAATATTTTGGTTTGGAGTTAAACAAATAATTCATAAAGTAAGAAATGAGTTTGAATAGGTTAATTACATTAACTCGACAAAGCATTGCAATACCTTCTACAGTGAAGAGAAGGGAGAGAGGTTGTGGGCATGCCTGCAGCAGGAGGGTGTAGTCCTGCATGTGATGCCTTGAGCCTGACATTGTGTAAGTGAATGAGTGAGCAGGTGTCTGTTTGTCCAAAAGCACAAAAAAAGTGTATGCATTGTGGATCACGACAGGATAGTCCAGCTTACATCTCAGGTGTCAACTTTTAATATTACATTTTAAGATAGAAACCACATTTACAGATACTGTTAACAAGCATCCTTATGAACAGATGGTACTTTAATACTCCCCATGAACAAGAGCTGTCTCTCCTCTCTCAACTGAGGTGGCCAGCTGCTAAGTTGCCAAAGCAAGGATAAAGTATTGAGTTTGGTGTGTCTATTTGGACCCTCAAATATCACTTGTTTCAGCAATGAGCCATGGAAATGGCACTTACATCCATCTCCGACATTAAAATTCAGGTTTAAATTTTCCACGTACAGAACAGAAAGCAGCTCACTCAGAATTGCTTCAGACAGGCTCAGCGGGCTGCAGTGCTGCAGTTCCGCTAGATTGGCCCCGATGTCCAAAGTGGAAGAGGATGGAAAATAACTTATGAGTCCACTCAAGGATTAAATCTGCACGTTTCCGTTACCACAGACAATGCTTCGGGCAGCGCTGTTCCCCAATAGGTGTTGACTTCTGCGCCACACAATAAAGGGATGACAGCGGTCTACAGAGTGTGACGCGCGTGTAGATCAAATAACGAATAATCAGAACTGCAGCTGTCCATCAGGCAGTCTCCACAGCAGCACAAGCGTCTGGACTCAACATGCAACTGTCACAGGCTGGTGGGCAGTGGCATTTTCCCACCTTGTAGGAGGTCGAGGGCCACCTTAAGAAAGCAAATAACAAGCACAAATCCAATCCAACATGGACACAAAATGAATCACAATGTACAAACAAATGTTTATGGATAACAATGTCCTATCTGATATTCACTGCTATGTTAATCTCTCCCATCAGGCAAGAGGTAAAGCAGTGTGAAAACGTGCATGTCCAGATTCAGGGACAGTTTCCTCCCAGTTGTTATCAGGCAACGGAACCATCCTACCACAACCAGAGAGCTGCCCTGAACTACTATATACCTCATTGGAGACACTCCGACTATCTTTAATCCGACTTTACTGGACTATCTTACACTAAATGTTATTCCCTTTGTCATGTATTTGTACACTGTGGGTGGCTTGATTGTAATCATGTATTGTCCTTCCGCTGACTGGTTAGCACACAATAAAAGCTTTTCACTGTACCTCGGTACACGTGAAAGTAAACTAAAGTCAAACTGAAACTCAAACAAGGAAGACTGCACAGGGTACAGATATATACAGATATATTTCTATTCTCTGAGTTGACAATAAATGAGTATAATTTTGGAGTCAGGTTTCAATTTGCCTTCATGATCCATCTATGTCTAACCCCTCAGCATGGCAATGATATATTCCTCGATCTCCTCACCATCTGTGAAATCCCTCCAAAACAACTTTTCAAGACAACTTTCCCACTTTAACAACACACTTTGGTTCTTACAGGGTATAGTCCTAGAGTTGTAGAGGCATACAGCGTGGAAACAGGCCTTGCTGCCGAACTGGTCCATGCTGACCAAGATGCCCCATCTAAAGGGCCTGTCCCACTTGGCCGTTATTTATGCGACAGGCCGGTAGTGACTGTCGCGTGTGTCATCATGCGTCTTCCTGCATCGTCACAGCAGTCTGGAGCGCGTGATGTCATTTGAATACCCAGTAGAAAGTCGTTTAGTGCATAATACTGTATTTTCTTTCGAATTATGGTGTAATTCAGAAAATTGGTCGCTTTGGGGCCTCCCCTCCCCTCCCCCCCCCCCCCACGGAATATACCTGTTTGCACTGTGTTCTGTACAAATGGTATTGGTTCCAATCGCTGTATTGCAGATGGTACCCCGCACCGAGGAAATGGCTAAACACCTATTAATTAAGTGACTTTTGCACGTTCCCTTGGGGGTGTGGGATGGGGTTCGAAATGATGAGAACTTGACACGTTGTGAGTGAAGCTGGAACAAAAAATAAATAAACAGGTAAAATAATCAGAGCCGACTCAGCGTATAAGCAAAATACCGAATATTACTCTTTGACTCCCTGACCTTGCATTAACGTTGAACCTTGCGCCGCAAACTCAATTATCGGTGCAGCTGCCCGTTGAACAAAATGTTTTAAACTCTATAAAAGAGTGTCAAGTGTCTGAATATTCGCAATTTTTAATGAATCATCATCTGCATCAAACTTCGCAGATCTGCCTATCGCAATAAGTCACCTACATGTATACAGGCAAATGACTCAATAGAGATGATATTCTCTGGGAACTTTCCGATTGCAAACTCCATCGCAAAATGAACTTACATTCCACCATCAAAAGCATGTATAATCAAGATATTTCTGATATTTAATTCGTTTACTACAGTACTGCACGTACGAGGTCAGGACGTCAGCGTGTGACCGCAATACATCCGCGTGCGTATGCGATACGTCACACCGGAGGTGCGCAAAGATTTTGTGCACTACAAAATCCTGCGATACCACGCGCAACTCCATACCCCTCTCAATGCGACCGTCCCGCGCCGCCCGCACGCTACCCGTACATCTCAACGCGACGACGAGGTCGCATAAATGCCGCACAAATGACGCACAAGTGGGACAGGCCCTTAAGCCTGTTGCATTTGCACGTAATAAACATAAACAGTTTTAGTAAGACTTTGGATAATTCAGATGTTCTCTGAATATACGTCATTCATGGTCAAAAGTTGAAGTTGGGTCTGGGTGTGAGTAGCAGCATGTAGCATTTTCTGCTATCACCCAGAATACAATTGTCAGCCGATGACAGGAACTGCAGATGCTGGTTAATACCAAAGATAGGCACAAAATGCTAAACTAACTCAGCGGGTCAGACAGTTTCTCTGCAGAACATGAAACTCTGAAGAACATGGCATCTGAAGAAGGGTTCTGACCTGAAGAGACGCCTATCCATGTTCTATAGGGACGATGAGTTGATGCAGCATTTTGTATCTATCTTTGCTACTGCTGGAAGTTTGGTATGTATCCACCGGCCCTACGCTGTGCAATTGTTGCATCAGATTTAGTCATTTTCAATTTTTAAGACAATTAAATAAATGTGTGCATATTATGGATTGTGTGCCATGGGGAACATGTATTCAAAGCTCAGTGGTGTGGTGGGAGCCAGGATATGCATCAATACAGTAAATCTATGGCCATCATTTAGATGAAGGGATTAAAAGTAACATTAGCAAATTTGCAGATGACACAAAGCTGGGTGGCAGTGTGAACTGTGAAGAGGATGCTATGAGGATGCAGGGTGACTTGGACCGGTTGGGTGAGTGGGCAGATGCATTGCAGATGTAGTTTAATGTAGATACATGTGAGGTTATCCACTTTGGTGTCAAAAACAGGAAGGCAGGTTATTATCTAAATGGAGTTAAGTTTGGAATGGGGAAGCACAACGAGGTCTGGGAGTCCTTTGTCATCAGTCAATGAAAGTAAACATGCAGGTACAGCAGGCAGTGAAGAAAGCGAATGGCATGTTGGCCTTCATAACTAGAGGAGTTGAGTATGGGATCAAAGAGGTCCTTCTGCAGTTGTACAGGGCCCTAGTGAGACCACACCTGGACTATTGTGTGCAGTTTTGGTCTCCCAATTTGAGGAAAGACATCCTTGCCATTGAGGGAGTGCAGCGTAGGTTCACCATGGTAATTCACGGGATGGCCGGACTGTCATATGTTGATAGAATGGAGTGGCTGGATGTGTATACTCTGCAATTTAGAAGCATGAGAGGAGATCTTATTGAAACATATAAGATTATTAAGGGTTTGGGCACACTAGAGGCAGGAAACATGTTCCCGATGTTGGGGAGTCCAGAACCAGGGGCCACAGTTTAAGAATAAGGGGTAAGCCATTTAGAACGGAGGTGAGGAAAAACATTTTCAGACAGAGAGTTGTGAGTCTGTGGAATTCTCTGCCTCAGATGGCGGTGGAGGCCGATTCTCTGGATGCTTTCCAGAGAGAGATAGATTTCTTAAAGATAGCAGAGTCAAGGGATATGGGGAGAAGGCAGGAACGGGGTACTGATTGTGGATGATCAGTCATGATCACATTAAATGGCGGTGCTGGCTCGAAGGGCCGAATGGCTGATGCAGGGTTCAGAACTGTGTCAACCCGTGTGAATTCCTGATGTTCTCTATTAAATTTTGACATCAAAGCGGGGTTACTAATTAATGAATTTTATCTCAATATCTATTAAAATGCCAACATAATCATAGCTTTTTATAGTCATAGTCACAGTCATACAGTGTGAAAACAGACCCTTCATTCCGCTGAGTTACTCCAGCATTTTGTGTCTGCCTTCGTTCCACCTTCCCCGTACCAACCAACATGTCCCATCTAAACCAGACCCACATGCCTGCATTTGGCCCATATCCATCCAAACCTGTCCTATCCATGTACCTGTCTAATTCTTTCTTAAACATTGTGATAGTCTCTGCCTCAAGTACCTCCTCTGGCAGCTCCTTCCATACACCCATCACCCTTTGCATGAAAACATTACCCTTCAGATTCCTATAAAATCTTTTCCCTTTCACCTTAAACCTATGTCCACTGGTTCTGGATTCCCACACACTGGGCAAGAGTCTCAGTGCGCCCACTTGATTTTTCCTGATTGATAATTCTCAGCTTATACTAGCAGCTAGGTCATGCCTCCATATCCAAGTCGTGACCTTCCAAAGGAACAGGATGTTGTTAATAAAACAGCACATAAGCTGTTGATGCCAGGCAGGTTTAACATTACACACAGTTTTCACTGCATTTTTCCCAAAATAAAGTTGTGGATGAAATGCAGGTAAATGGGATTAATATAGATAAATGCAATGTTCGGCATGAACATGGTGGGTGGCAGGATTTGTGCGATGTGGCTCTATGCCTTTTGAGATTCATCCTTTTACCTTACCCTGGTGCTATTCTTCATGCAAATAGCATGACTGCGGAGAGAAGTTGGCTGTCATCTGAAGTTTTCCAACATGGGGGGTGCAGTGGTGCAGCAGTAGAGTTGCTGCCTTACAGCACCAGAGATCCGGGTTCGATCCAGATGCGTGAAAATTGTGCGAAGACGGAAGTATGTACTTCATAAAGTCATAGTCATACAGCATGAAAACAGTCCCTTCAGCCCAACTAGCCCATGCTGACCAACAGGTCCCATCTACATTAGTCCCACCTGCCTGCATTTGGCCCATAGCCCTCTAAATCATGTTGCAGTTCTACTCACCCATCAGTTAAACACCGTGGAAATTCTTCACAAGTGCGGTATGAGGCTGAGCAACAATTTAAATTGTTCAACCAACATGTCCCAAGGCCACTTGAAGAAATCCTCTTGTGATCTTGCCTCTCCTCCTTTGTCAGTGACATCAGGTCTATAAACCTGAACCTGTGCAAAAGCTGGGGAACATACCCTGTCCATTATACTTGTTTGCTTGTATTTATGCATTGTATCTCTGATCTGTTTGAGTAACATGCAAACAAAGCTTCTCACTGTACCAAGGTACACGTGAAAATAATTAACTGAAACCTAACGCTAGAGTTGCTGACGCTCCATTCCAATGTGCTGGATTTGATTCAGCCCTCAGTGTGGAGTTTTCACATTCTCGAAGTGACTGAGTGGGCTTTTTCTGGGTGTGCCTGTTTCCCCCCACATCCTAAAGACAAGTAAATTGTTAGTTTAGTTAATTTTTTGTTTAGAGACGCATCGCGGAAACAGGTCCTTTGGCCCACCAAGTCCAGTATTTCATGTGGGGGATGGGGGTAGGGTAAGGGGGAAACCGTTTTTCAGTCACTTCCTGGCGAGGATGTGACTATTCTCCGAATCGTGTCCTCACCCCCCTCCTCGCGGCCTACCAACTGGATTGGCGCGGCCTTTCCTGCCGGGGACTGGACCACAGCTTCAGCAGCGGCGGCGCAGCGCTGGATACATCGCGGAGCGGGCGATGCTTTACCTGGGATCGCGTTTGATGCTCCGGAGTGTTGGGCCTGCTGTATCAACATCGCGGAGCTGTGGTTTGCGGAGCTCCCAGTACGGGCGGCGCTGACCAACATGGCGGAGTCCTGGGACCCTTTGCCGAGGGCCGCCAGCGTTGAATCTCCGACCTGCTCAGCCTGTGGAGTTCGGGAGCCGCGGACTCCGGTAGGAAGTGGCCGATTCGGTGGTCCAAGCCGCTGAGGATGTTCTTCCGTTCCGACGTCGGAGTTCCATCATCCCAGCGAGAGGGCCTGAACATCGGGCCGCCCGTAGTGGTGACTGCGGGAGGGCTCGGGAGGCCCCGACCACGGGTGAACATCAAACAACATCAACGAGGAGGTTCACTGAACTTTGGTGCCTTCCCTCACTGTGGGAAACTGTGATACCACTGTGGTGATGTTTATGTTATAGTCTATCCTGTTCTGTCTGTCTGTCTGTCTGTCTGTCTGTCTGTCTGTCTGTCTGTCTGTCTGTCTGTCTATCTATCTACCTACCTATCTATCTATCTATCTACCTATCTACCTATTTATTTTATTTGTGTGGCTGTATGGGAAAAGCATTTTATTGTCTCAGTACTTGTACTCTGGACAATGACAATAAAGTTGATTCAAATCAATTCAAAATCAAATCAGATTTATAATATTACCAAGCCAACTGGCCTACAAACCTGTACATCTTTGGAGTGTGGGAGAAAACCAAAGCACCGGGAGAAAACCCACGCAGGCCATGGGGAGAACGTACAAACTCCATAGTTCATATAAGTGAGACAGGCGCACAGTCTGCACAACTCATAGTGTAAACGTTGCCAAGTAATAAACCAGGTGAGTTAGGAGCTTGTGATAATGCTTATTGCTTTTGCTCATCTTTGATTTCTTCAATCCTCACGAATGTCCTGGACATTTGAGGGCAGCACAGTTGCACAGTGGTAGAGTTGCTGCCTCACAGCCCTAGAGACCTGGGTTAGATCCTGACTATGGTGCTGCCTGTACGGAGTTTGCACATTCACCTTGTGACCGCACGGGTTTTCTCTGGGTGTTCTGGTTTTCTCCCACACTCCAAATATGTACAGGTTTGTAAGTTAATTGGCTTTGGTAAAAGTGTAAATCAACCCTAGTGTGTGTAGGATAGTGCTAGTGTACGGGGCAATCTCTAGTCAGCACAGACTTGGTGGGCCGAATGACCTGTTTCCATGTTGTCTGAAGACTAAAGTCTAAGGATTTTAAATACATAGAGGGCCTGGTTTCTATCCTCATTCTCTGTTGAATTTGCCAACAGGAGTTGAGTTACAACAGGCTGGAGTAACTCAGCGAGACAGGCAGAATCTCTGGAGAGAAAGAATGGGTGACGTTTCAGGTCACTTCTTCAGTTGCTGTCATTTGTCTTGATGATTCTTATTAACAAGAGCAATCACAGGAAATTGGCACCTGGCGATTTCTGATAACAACAGGATTTGTCTCGGCATTCTGGATCCCAGTTGTGGCCATAAACCACCCACATCTCCTGGTGACACCTGGTGCTTCGACACTGACCCCAACTCCGATTGCACATGCAGTCCACACTCCAGACACTGGCTCCAGCCACACACTGATTATTTATTTCACTACTTGCCAGCGTAAAACATCAAACAAAATACATTTCAACATTCTGAAGAAGGGCGCTGACCCAAAATGTCACCTATCCATGTTATAATCATAGAGTTATACATCGTAGCGTGGAAACAGACACTTCAGCTAAACTTGCCCAAGCAGACCAACATGGCCAATCTACACGTCCCATTTGTCTGCATTTGGCCCATATCCCTCTAAACCTATCCTATCCACGTACCTGTCTAAATGCTTCTTAAATGTTGTGATAGTCTCTGCCTCAACTACCTCCTCTGGCAGCTGGTTCCATACACCCAACACCCTTTGCGTGAAAAAGTGACCCCTCATGTTCCTGGTAAATCTTTCCCCCCTCACCTTAAACCTGTGTCCTCTGGTTCTCAATTCTCCTGATTGACACTATGACTCCATAACATGGATAAGTGATGTTTCTGGTTGGAAGCGTTCTTCAGGGATGCTACTTGACCAACTTAGTGTCTTTCTACATTGCATGTTAAATGGGATTCACTGGACACCATACTAGAGGGCACTGGTGGAATGCACTCTATTTACCAATGTATGCTGTAATACATGGTCAAATCTATGAGTATACAACCAGTGGATAGTAAGTCAACAGATAATGAGTACAAAGTGTATAATTCTATTACAAGTCTTCTCCGTGTTATGAATGAGCTACTTAAGGACATCCACACATACAATCGACCATTTGGGAAACCAGCATGATGGGTGGGAATGGATTTGCTGGGTGCAGTGAGGCTGTGAGAGAACGGGGAAAGGGCTGGCAACATAGACAGGTTGGCTAGTAAGTTTTCAGATGACTCCAAGATTGCTGGGGTCATGGATTTCGAGGAAGGCTGTCAAAGTATACCCCAGGATATAGATCAGTTACAGAAATGCGGCCTACCAATTGGATTGGCGCGGCCTTTCCTGCCGGGGACCGGACCACAGCTTCAGCAGCGGCGGAGCAGTGCTGGATACATCGCGGAGCGGGCGATGCTTTACCTGGGATCGCGTTTGATGCTCCGGAGTGTTGGGCCTGCTGCATCAACATCGCGGAGCTGTGGTTTGCAGAGCTCCCAGTGCGGGCGGCGCTGACCAACATCGCGGAGTCCTGGGACCCTTTGCCGAGGGCCGCCAGCGTTGAATCTCCGCCCAGCTCGGCCTGTGGACTTCGGGAGTGGCCGATTCGGAGGTCCAAGCCGCTGAGGATGTTGGGGTCACGGATTTCGAGGAAGGCTGTCAAAGTATACCCCAGGATATAGATCAGTTACAGAAATGAGCAGAGAAATGGGAGGTGGAGTTTAATCTGAGCAAGTGTGAGGTGTTCCATTTTGGGTGGTCAAATGTAAGGGGAAAACGTAGAATTAATTTAGTTTAGTTTAGTTTATTGTCATGTTTACCGAGGTACAGTGAAAAGCTTTTTGTTGCGTGCTAACCAGTCAGCGATATGACAATACATTATTACAATCGATCTGTCCACGATGAACAGATACTGTACATAATAATGGGAATAACGTTTAGTGTAAGATAAAGTCCAGTAAAGTCCGATTAAAGATAGTCCGAGGGTCTCCAATGAAGTAGATCGTAGCTCAGGACCGCTCTCCAATTGTTGGTAGGATGGTTCAATTGCCTGGTAACACTGGGAAGAAACAGTCTCTGAATCTGGAGGTGTGTTTTTTCACACTTCTATACTTCTTGCCTGATGGGAGAGGGCAGAAGAGGGAGTGACTGGGTAATGGCATGACCCTTAAAAGCATTGATGTACATAGGGATCTTGGGGTCCAAGTGAGCTAGATAGGGCTATTAAAAATAGCGGAGTCAGGGGTTATGGGGAGAAGGCAGGAACGGGGTACTGATTGGGGATGATCAGCCATGATCAAATTGAATGGCAGAGCAGGCTCGAAGGGCCGAATGGCCTACTCCTGCACCTATTGTCTATTGTCTGTTGTCTATTGTCCATGATTCCCTGAAAATGGCAACAAAAGTAGATAAAGTGGTAAAAATGGCACATGGTATGTTTGCTTTCATAGGTCAGCACATTAAGTATAAGAATATAAGAGTCAAGAAGTTATGATGCACTTTTATAAGACTTTGGTATGGCCACATTAGGAGCATTGCCTGCAGTTCTGGTTGTCCCATTACAGGAAGGATGTGGATGCTTTGGAAAGGGTGCAGAGGAGGCTTGCCAGAATGATGCCTGGATTAGCTGTTATTAGCGATAGGAAAAGATTGGACAGATTTGGATTGTTTTCTCTGGAATGGCAAGGGTTGTGGGGAGACCTGCAATAACGTTATGAAAGGCGTAGATGGAGTTGACAGTCAAAACTTTTTTTCCCAGAATGAAAAATATTAAATACAAGAGGGCATAACTTTAAGGTGAGAGTGACAAAGTGCGGGACATGTTTTTCCACAGCGGGTGGTCAGTGCCTGGAATGTGCTGCCAGGGGTGGTGATTGAGGCAGATACTCCAGTGTCAATTACAAAACCTTTTGATAGGCAAACAAATAAGCAGGGATTTGGTGGGGGGGGGGGGGGGGGGGCAGTGGATTATGTACAAATAGATAAGAGATGGTCTTGATATCATGTTTGACACAGACATTGTGGGCCAAAGGGCCTGTTCTTATGCTGTACTATTTTATGTACTGTGTTACAAATGCAAATGCAGAAGACAGAAGCAATAGATGCATTTTTATCATAATTTCCCTTTAACTCTCAAGCTACTTAACATTATTCTGCTTCCATTATGAAACTAGCACTTTTGTGCTGCGAATGGACATGCTGTTCACTTTAAATATTTGGTTTAATTTCAGAATTTTAGCACTGATTCTAATCTTTACTATTCTACTCATACCTATTCACTTGTGATTCAGATGAAAATTGATGACAATATTTTAAAGGATTTGGATTATACATTAAACTATCACCTGAACAGTCGTGATATTTGGTATCTGATTTTGAAAAACACTGCATATATTTCCAAGAATTATTTGTTTAACACCTTCAAGATGGTAAAATATAGGATTCTTCAAAAACAAACTTAGATAAACACTGAGTCAAATAAGTAATAAAATTATGAGAAAGGAATGAATAAATTAAAAGGGCATTGAGAGAGCCCATCAGAGGGTAAAACAACATTAATCAATAACATGCTCCATATTCCATTGTATTAAAGGCATTCATTGTTCAGGCCCAAAGATTTAGTAAGTCACATCAATGTTGCACTTGGTGTTCATACAGTTTGCCCCTGCACATGTGGATAAACTCTTGTGGTGCAAAATACTGTGCATTGGGAACTAGTGGAGCCAGGAGCTGCCTTTAGATTGACAGCAGAAAAGAGGATTTACATTGTGTCTATGAATGCTGAACCTTCACATGAAAAAACTTCTAATGGCCCCAGACAGAAAGTCCTGACCTTTTCGACAAGACTGATTTGACATGGGTAAAAGTTATCTTCATCTCCCTCCCTTAACAGCTTTACCTAGGAAACAACCCTTTTATCGCTTCCCCAAACACAGACATACAGCTACCCTCTGAGCAATGAAGGGTACTTGAAAATAAAAATACCTTAAGCTTCAATCTTGTTTTGAATAAATACAATAGGTTTTTCAATGCCCTTCAGTACCTTTTTTGAATTTAATGGTCATGAATCAAAGGAGCAAACTTTCTATTGCTGAGTGCAAAATGTAATACTTATACTAGAACCAAGTGCAAACCAGTTAGGCATAATGCACATATAATAGTATTGCCACATAATCTACATTTTGATGCACATGTGGTCCATTCATCAGCAAAATGTGCTAGAATGAGCAGTACTTGGTAACTGCAATTTGTAAAACTTAATAACACACCAGAAAACAAACAAAATATTCTGGAAATAATCTTGGCACTTTTCATGTTCAGATCGGTCAACTTAAAATAAAGGATAGATAGAATTGGACCATCTAAAACAAACCAGGTGAATGAGAGGACTCTGCATGAGCTCTCCATGTGGAGTGCAATGTTTCTCCCCTTGAAAATGACCACAAAATAAAAGCTGGACATTCATGTTAAGTTTGACAGGCATATTAAAACTGAACTGAGTACTAAATTAATATTATTTTCCATAATTGCTTTTCCTGACATGTATATGATAACCATAATTTTTATAAATGTAAAAGGCTAGGTTTTATTTCATGCTATTGATTAACGCACTAGAAAAACATAGGTGAACCATGAATTTGATGGCACAGTAGCACAGCTAGTAGAGCTGCTGCCTCACAGCAGCAGAGACCCAGATTTGATCCTGACAGATGCTGTCTGCGTGGAGTTGTCCGTTCTCCCTGTGACTGTGTGGGTTCCCTCCGGGTGCTCTGGTTTGTTTCCTCCCACATCTCAAAGATGGGTTTGTAGGTTAATTGGTCTCTGTGAAAATTGCCCCTAATGTGTGGTTAGTAGATTAGAAAGTGGGATAACATAGAGCTGGTGATGAACAGGTGATGAATAGTCAGCATGGACTTGGTGGGCCGAAGGGCCTGCTTCCATGCTGTATCTCTGAAAGCTGAATTCCAAAAACCTGAAAATGTGTGAATGAATCTAACGGGTTGTCATTCTTTACTGCAGAATTGAAAGTGTCAGTTTTCAAAAATATAACAAATTTTCACATCAGAAAAAAAATTGCCATTTCAATAGCTGAAAATGAGGCCAATGAAAAAGAACAGTGGCCCACAGCAAGGATCACTCGGCCTGGTAGAATGTAATTTCCCATTTACTGCTGATGCCTGTTGAATTTCAAACACCTCCCATTCCATCATGGCTTTTGACACAACTCATAAAATCGCATTGTGAATGGGAATCTTACAAAGTATGCCCCTCAGTTATCATTCGGATAATTCTTCAATGTACACTTAATCTACAAAACAAAATGTCTGTAGCATTTGGTTTGCACCCTGAATTTAGCACTTTGTCTCACCTACATAACCTCCTGTCTCTGGGGTGAAGTGAGAATGTCATTGCCATTATAGCCCACTTGGAGTGAACAGTCTCAATTCTGTAAAGAGCTATGTCATATTTGGTTACCCCAAAGTGAAAGTATTGGAGTAGATTATCCCATCATTCATGGCAAGCTGAGGCACAGGTAGAAATGTAAATTTGGCAGCCTTTGGATGGCCATGTTAAAACACACTCATCATAATATGCATCACTAAACTGTTTGCAAAAAAAAAGAATTTCACTGTACTTAGGTACACGTGACAATAAAATACCTTTCAACCACTGAACAAACTTGTTCATCTTTAAGATGCAATGATTACTAGAGGAGGCACAAATGAACCAATTGGTTACTGTCTGCCCACCACAACCCCCCTCCCTTCAACCTGATAAGGCAAGAAAGCTGGACTGTCACAAACATAAATCAGAAGTTTTTCATCAGGTGGTTTTCTGATTCAGGCCCATCACTGCTCAGGTACCATTAGGCAGCTATGCACATTCTGTGAAGAATATGCACTGACAGGCAATATAATCTGGGTTAAAAAAACAGTTGCAACTTGAAGGAGTTATAGACATCATGTTATAGCACACTATTAGGTTTAGGGTAAGTACGTGAATGGCTGCATTCAAGAGAGAATGATATTCTTTACAGTACATTGAAGAAACCAAAGAAGGTATGATTGCTATACACAAAGTGCTGGGGTGACTCAGTGGATCGGGCAACCTCTCTGGAGAACATGGATAGGTGACGTTCTGGGTAAGACTGATTGTTGTAGTGGGAGGGAGAAAGCTGGAAGAGAGGTGCGGGTAAGACAAAGCCTGAATGTGATAGGTAGATACGGGTGAGGGGGTATTGATGGGCATTTGATGAATTTATACAGAATAAGCTTTGGCTGGTGATTATGACAAAATATATATATTTCAGATGCCCACTGTCAATGGCTGGAACCACCTGTAATACAAACCTACAGACCTGTGGTTACATTAATAGCCATTCGTAAATAGATTTAGTTTTTAGTTTTAGTTTTTAGTTTTAGAGATACAGCATGGTAACAATCCCTTTGGACCGCCAAGTTTGTGTATATCTTCCTATAGATAATATATATTCAGTGATCTCATCAAAGGCACACAGTTTCCCAGAAGATGTGTATAAGGAAATCCCCAGATAGTTTTTGGATAGCAAAAATGTTTAGATTCACTTAAGCCAAGCCTGGTTTTATCAATTAAATGCTTCCACTGTGTAGGTGTGTAGATTGGTTATTTCCTACTAACCAATTGTAGTGCTTGTTAGTAGTTGCTCCGCCTAATATGCGATTTATATTACCAAGATCTTGCTTATGTAATTCAGCCACAGTAGCTGCTAGTTACTGTAATGTCCTGCAGACCAATGCTGTAAGTGGACTTTAATAAACATTTGTTGTATCTTGATGTGTGTCCGACTCGACTCATTACAAGTGACAGAAAATGTAAACTGGCAATTTGTCAGAACTTTATCAAAATACTGATGGAGACATGGTAGCTTCAGATGCAAACAGGTTAACATCCAGAGTCTTTTACCCAGGGTATGGGAATCAAGAACCAAAGGACATTGGGTTACGATGAAAGGGACCTAAGGGCAACTTTTAGTTAATAGGAACTCAAGGGACAATTATTACATTCAGAGCATTGTGGGTATATGGAGCAAGCTGTCAGAGGAGGTAGTTCAGGCAGGTACTGTAACAGCTTTTAAAAGACACTGGGCAGGTACATAGAGGCCTGGACAGAGTGGGTGTGGAGAGGATCTTTCCACTAGTGGGAGACTCTAAGACCAGAGGCCAAAGAGGACGTACTTTTAGGAAGGAGATGAGGAAGAATTTCTTTCATCAGAGGGTGGTGATTCTGTGGAATTCATTGTCACACATGGCTGCGGAGGCCATGTCAATGGATATTTTTATGGCAGAGATAGATAGATTATTGATTAGTACAGGTTTCAGGGGTTATGGGGAGAAGGCAGGAGAATGGGGCCAGATTTTGAGCGGGAAAGATTGATCAGCCACGATTAATTGGCAGAGTGGACGTGATGGGACGAATAGCCTAATTCTGCTCATATCACTTATGAACATGAATTTATACATAGATTGGAAAGCTTGAGAGGGATAAGGGCCAAACTTGGGACTAGCTTAAATGGGCCTGCATCTCTATACTAAACTAAATTAAATTAAATAAGTAAAGAAACATGAGTTGATTTTCATTAGTTGTCTTTTCAAGGTCTGGGTGCTGTGGCAAGGCCAGCTTTTATTGTCCATCCCCTTTGCTATTGTGCATGTCATGGCGAGCTATCTTCTTGAACTACACGTGTCCTTCTAGTGAAGATACCCCCGCAGTGTGTTAGGGTAGGGAATAGCAGGTTTGGAATAATGATGGTAAATAAATGCTGTGATTTTTTCCAGCTCAGGATAGAGAACAACTTGGAGATCTGCAGGTTGTGGCGTAAGTCCTTGTATTACCTGGTGGTAGAGGTCATGCGTTTGGAAAGCACTGTTGGAGTAACCTGGGCAAGTGTGGCAGTGCCTTTGTGGATTGTACAGTCTGCAGCCACTGTTCATCAGTGGTGACAGAAGTAAATGTTTAAGGTGGTGGCTGGAGTACCAAACTAATATTATGCTTTGTCCTGGGTAGTGTCAAAACTTTTGAATGTTTTGGAACTCACCAGGCAAGTCGAGTATATTGCATCACACTGCTGACTTGAGCCATAAGACCATAAGACATGGGAGGAGAATTAGGTCATTCAGCCCATCGAGTCTGCTCCGCCATTCGATCGTGGCTGATCTTTATTTACCTCACAATCTCGTTCTTCTTTGATGCCCTTACTAATCAAGAGCATATCAATCTCCGCTTTAAAAATACCCAACGACTTGGCCTCCACCGCCTTCTGTATCAATGAATTCCACAGATTCTCTACCGTATGGCTAAAGAAATTCCTCCTCATCTCCATTCTAAAGGACCACCCTTTTATTCTGTGGCTGTGCCTTATGGTCCTGGACTCTACCAGTACTGGAAATATCCTCTCCTCATCCACTCTGTCTCGGCCTTTCATTATTAGGTAGGTTTCAATGAGAACCCCCTCATCTTTGTAAATGGGTGTCAGGAAGTGTGTCAATCGCCTCAGCAGACTAAGCATCTCATCTACTCTTGTAGCCATGGTGTTAACATAGCTGTTCTTAGTTGAGTTTCTGATCTGTGGTCGCTCTCAGAATGTTGATTATAGTTGGATTATAGTTTGGATAGTATTACCACTGAATGTTAAGAATAGTTGATTGGACTTTGCCTTCTTAGAGATGGTCCTTTTCTGGCACTTTTGCGTCAGTTCATGTCTAAGTATATTTGAGATGTAGTTGCATGGACTGGCTCTCTTGCTGAGGAGTTGTGGATGAAATTGTTAATTGTGCTTCCCCATTTCCAACTTATATTACAATGAAGTGGCTCAAGACAGACTCCTACACAGCGGTTGGTTAGGGAATGTCTCCTGTAATTGTTATATGGTTATATGGTTATATGGTTATATGGAATGCCAGGATTTAAACCACTGATGGCGACTAATGCTGAGATTTTACCAGAGAATGATTTTACCAGTGATAGAGAATGACATTACCTTGAGGAACTCAATGAATGATTGCCTGGGGCTGGGATGGTGGATCTTCAATATTCACAACTATCTTTCTTTGTCCACGGGGTTTGCTTTTGATGCTCTTTAAATTCAGTTTAAACGAGGACTCCTTGATCAGTTGGTCAAATGCTGCTTTGATGCCAAGAACATTCTCCCTCTCCATCTGTGGAATTCATCTCTTTAGTCTTTGTTCAGAACAAGGCTGAAGTGAGGTTTTGCGTCAAGAGGTTCTGGGGATTGGTGAGCAGTTTATCCATGAGTGAGTGTACGTGAGAATATTGTCGACAACACCTTCCATGACTCTAGCCTTTAGAGATACAATGCGGAAACAAGCCCTTCTGCACTGACCAGCAATCCCAGTACACTCGCCAACAGTGTGTGTTAAAAAGTATGTTTTAGTATTCCTTGGTTTGTTTTATGTGGGTGGGGGGGGGGGGGGGGGGGGGGTTGGGGGGGAAACTTTTTTTCAATCTTACCTCGACGGAGATGTGATTTTTTTCCATATCGTATCTCTGTCCCCACTGTGGCCTAACATCGTGGAGTTGGCTGCCTTTCCTGGAGACCGACGGCCTTTCCTGGAGACCGACGCTCCAAGCCGCAGGAGTCTGCGGGACTTTAACATCGTGGAGCTTGCGATCCCTTTGCCGGGAATCGAAGTTCCAACCGCGGCCCCTGTGGACTTTAACATCGTGAAGCCCGTGGTCTCTGGTAAGAAGAGGCCGACCCGGGAGCTCCATGCCGCGGAGATAGTTTCAACCGTCCCGACGCAGAAGTTTCGATCACCCCGACGGGACTTCGATCGTCGGCTGCGGGGGCTTTGATCGGCCCGACTGCGGATGGTTTGACTGCCCCGACCGTGGGAGAACACAGAGGAAGAAGATTGAACTTTATTTCCTTTCATAGTGAGGAATGTGGTGTGATGTTTAAGTTAACTTTTATGTGGTTGTGTGTCTTGTTGCTTTTCACTTAGTATGGCTGTATGGTAACTCAAATTTCACTGTACCTTAACTGGTGCATGTGACAATAAACTGAGCTTGAAACCTTGAAACCCTATCCTACACACTAGGGACAATTTACAATTTTACCAAAGCTAATTAACCTACAAACCTGTATGTCTTTGGAGTGTGGGAGGAAACTGGAGCACCAAGAGAAAACCCAGCGGTCACAGGGATGATGTGCAAACTCCATATAGACAGCACCCGTAGTCAGGATAGAACCCGGATCTCTGGAGCTGTAAGGCAGCAACTCCACCGCTGCCACCCCACTCACTGTGGTGATGGTTGAAAGTGGATTGATTTGGTGGTTATTATTCAGATTTGATCAGCTCGGGGTTTTGGTGAGTGGGACATATCTGTGCAAATTTCCACATTATTGTTGTAATGCCAACATTGTAAATTAACAGGTTGTTCAGTGAACAGCTGGGATTTTGGCAGCTCTCAGAGCCTTTGCTATATCCAGGCTTCTCATAATTGGATTGGCTGAAAAATGGCTTCTGCAAACAAGAGGTTCTGAGAAGAAAGTAAGGTTGATCATCTGGCTGGACATGGATGAGAAATGCTTAAACCAGGCTTTAATACTGGGCCTTGCCATTTGGCCAAGCCATGCCATTATTGAGGATAGGATTGTTCTTGGAGCGACCTTTTCCTGTTAGCTATTTATGTGTCCAGCATAATTAACATCTAGATATGAAAAGGCCTTTTCATGCTTTTTTAAAAGATTTATTAGCTTGTCATCATGTGCTACAGATTCATGTTAGGTTCCTCACTTTCATTCCTTGCATTACTTCTGTTATACCATTCTGCACCCCTCAATGACCAGGACTCTTGTAAAATAGATTTTTAATCTCAATGAGACTTCTCCTGGTTAAATAAAGGTTAAATAATTTTTTTTTTTAATTTAAAAATGAATAAACATTGATAGTAATGATGAAGTGAGGAATATGTGAAACCTGATGTTATCATTTGGAATCTGATCCTGTTGTGGCAAATGGTTCCCAGTATTGAGCTGCCAGATCTGTTCTGAGTCTTGTTCGGAATTAATTTGGAATTGGATAGAATCGTGAAGGGCTTGGATTGAGTGGATGTGGAGAGGATGTTTCCACTAGTGGGAGAGTCTCGGACTAGAGGTCATAGCCTCAGGATTAAAGGACGTTCTTTTAGGATGGAGATGAGGAGAAATGTCTTTAGTCAGTGGGTGGTGAATCTGTGAAATTCTTTGCCACAGAAGGCTGTGGAGGCTAAGTCAGTGGATATTTCGAAGGCAGAGATAGATAGATTCTTGATTAGTATGGGTGTCAGGGGTTATGAGGTCAAGGCAGGAGAATGGGGTTAGGAGGGAAAGATAGATCAGCTATGATTGAATGGTGGACTTAATGGGCAGAAGGGCCTAATTCTACTCCTATCCCTTTTGACCTTGTGAATTGCAGTGCCCCAAATACAATGTAGGGAGTCCTCAGTGTGAAGATGTTTTTTTGTCTCTGCAAGGACTGTGTTGGTCACTTCAACCTGCATTATTGTGGACAGATGCATTTACCACTGGGGTGGATGAGTGAGGATGAGGTCAGGTAGGTTTTTCCATCATTTTGATTCACTCTGGTCCTGTCAATCTGGTGACACTGCCCTTCAGGCCTCTGCCAGGATGGGTGAAGGTAAAAGCGATAACGTTTTTGCACCCATGTTTGAACTAACGGCATGTCATAGATCATAGAGTAATATGGGACAGAAACAGGCTCTTCAGCCTACCGAATCCATGCGGACCATCAACCATCTAGTTACACTAATAACATTAATAATGTTTTTTTTTTAATTATTAAAACCTCATGGTCAGGGTTTCATGGGTTATAGGGCAAAGGCAGGAGAATGGGGTTGAGAGGAAAAGATAGACCAGGCATGATTGAATGGCAAAGCAGACTTGATGGGCTGAATGGCCTCATTCTTTTCCTAGAACTTATCAAATTATGAACTTATGAACCTTAAATGATCACAGATCATTTAACAAAATAATTTGGAAAACCAGCTCACTCTTTCAAACAAAGAGAGCTAGTTATAATTTAATGGAACTATATATACCCGAAATAAAGTTCAATGCCCTAAGGTCATTAAGGAAATGTGCTTTACAAATGATGAATAATATGAAGGATAAAAACTAAAGATGGTATACTATAACTCATGCAGATTCGTAGCAGTTTACGATCGTAAAAAAACATTGTTAAATCTATGTAGGTATATAATTCACCCTAACCAGCTTCTGAACCGAGCAAGTCACAGATGTTTGTAAAATGGACATTTCCCAGCAACTTACCAGTTGAAACATGTTCAGAAATGGGTCAGCTTCTCTACAGAGATGTCCAAAAGGCTGGGGTGAGCATTCACCAGCAAAGGGACTATTTATGGAGCTGACAGAGATCAGATGTGGCCCTGGAAAACATAAACATTTTAAATATTTGCAATCCTTTTGTGGGAGTTTCTGCACACAGCTTTTTGAAGGTAGGTTGCTTACTGCCTGGGAGGAGGATTTAGGTATCCGTCTTTGGAGTTAAACAGTTTTTTGGTTGAAAGAGGCAGAGTTAACAGTTGCATACTTAATGGTGCACCTTAGAATTGAATTAGACAATACCTGATCACTCAATAAAGGACTACAAACATCTTCTGCTATTAGACTGGAACCTATCTGAGGCAAGAACCTGCCAGACTGCAGTTGGGAATCACTTTTTGGAATAAAGTTCAAGTAGCCTCAAATGATTCAATTTTACTTCAATTTGGCATGTTCCCATATAGGTAGTACAATATAGTTTAGGCTTGTATTTGTTGGTTATGTCATGAGAAGAGCATGTGAAATCAAAGAAGGAATATGTTGGCTGAGGGTACACAAAAGGCTGGAGAAACTCGGGTTTCGGGAAACTCGGGAAAGCGGGTGCAGCAGCATCTAAGGAGCGAAGGAGATAGGCGACGTTTCGGGTCGAGACCCTTCTTCAGACTGGTCAGGGATCAGGGAAACAAGAGATATAGACGGTGATGTGGAGAGATAAAGAACAATGAAAGAAAGATATACAAAAAAGTATCGATGATAAAGGGAACAAACCAGTGTAAGCTGTTTGTGGTGTGAAGATGAGAAGCTAGTGCGACTAGGGTGGGGGAGGGAGATAGAGATAGAGGGAATGCCAGGGCCCGAGGGCTGAGGGAGAGGTGGGAAGGGGAGGAGACAGCAAGGGTTAACAGAATTGAGAAAATTCAATGTTCAAGCCCAGAGGATGCAGACTCCTCAAGCGGAATATGAGGTGCTGTTCCTCCAACTTGCGGTGTTGTTCACTCTGGCCGTGGAGGAGGCACAGGACCGAGAGGTCGGATATGGAATGGGAGGGGGAGTTGAAGTGCTGAGCCACCGGGAGGTCAGCTTGGTTATTGCGGACCGAGCGGAGGTGTTCGGCGAAACGATCGCCAAACCTCCGCTTGGTCTCACCGATATAGATCATCTGGCATCTGGAGCAGTGGAAATGTTGGCTGAGAAGGCTTTTAACAAGATTTTTATTTACGTGGCCCACAATTTCTGAGACGATTATTTAATATTATATACTCAAATTGAATTGCTAATGCATATCTAGCAATTATTTCTAGATGCTGAAAAAGCCTTTGATCAGGTAGAATGGTCATATTTATTTTCGGTGATGGAGAAATTTCAATTGGGAGAGAAGTACTGTACATAGGTTAAACTTTTATATTCTAACTCAACAGCTAGAATACTAACAAACCAAGTGTTATCAACCAAATTTAATCTTTCTAGCGGTTGTAGACAAGGATGCCCGCTATCTCCATTATTATTCGCTCTAGCAATTGAACCACTCGCAGAAAATGTCAGAGCTCATCAAGAACTACATGGGTACAATACTAAAGACACAATGAATAAAATCTCTTTATATGCAGATGATGTATTCATATATATTACAAAGCCAGAAACTAGTATTCCAAATTTATTATATCTAATAACTCAATTTGGTCAGTTTTCAGGATATAGAATTAATTGGAATAAAAGCGAAATCATGCCAATAACGGAACTCAATTTACATACACTACAACAATCACCTTTTAAAATAGTTGAGGAAAAATTTAAATATTTAGGTATTTATGTAACTAAGATGTATACTTCTTTATTTAAATCAAATTTCCCACTTTTACTGAATAAACTAAACAAGAATATTCAATATTAGAAAACACTTCCCATTTCAATGTTCGGTAGAATTAATGCTATAAAAATGATCTTTTTGCCGCAATTATTGTACTTATTCCAGTCAATCCCGATATATATTCCAAAATCTTTTTTTAAAAAAAGTAGACTCTACTGTTACAAGTTTAATCTGGGATTATAAGAAACAGAATAAGTAAAAAAAAATTATGTAAATCAAAGATTAATTGAAGTTTTTGCTATACCAAATTTTGGGCAGTCCATATTAAAAACATGAATTTTTGGCTGGAAGAAATGGATCAACAACCAGACTGGTTAAGGATGGAAAAGGAGGACTGTTTACCTTTTGAAATCGGTTCGATTATGTTTGCACCGACAAAATTGCACAAAAAAACCTATAGGAAAAACCCTATTATACATAGTGGTACACGAATCTGGAAACAATTAAAAAAGGCTTTAAAATTGGATAATATACCACTATATTATTAACTACAGCTTACAATATACCACTATATTATTAACAATCCCTTATTCAAACCTTCCATGCTGGATAAAAATTTCACACAATGGAAAAATTATGGAATTAAAAAGATGGAACATCTTTATAAGAAAGGCACTTTTCTTTTATTTCAGGAGTTACAACAGATTTATGGATTACACTCAAATAATTTTTTTCGATATCTACAACTCAGAGATTATGTTAAATCAAATACACAAGATTATAGGAATAGGGAACCAGAAATCCTTGATGAATGTTTGAATTAGCATCGTAATACAGAAAAACTAACAACTTATATTTAGAATATCCTTTTAGATAGCGAGGTACCATCAATGGAATCACATAGACATACATGGGAAAATGAATTAAGCCAACCCATAACGAAAGATATTTGGGACAAAAGTTTACAATATATTCATACATCAATGCTCGTTAAATGCCAGACATGCTTTAATACAATTTAAAGTATTACACAGATTACATTACTCAAAAGTTAAACTGAATAGTTTAACAAGTTAGGTCTTTATTCTTTGGAGCGCAGAAGGTTACGGGGGACTTGATTGAGGTCTTTAAAATGATGAAAGGGATAGACAGAGTTGACGTGGATAAGCTTTTCCCATTGAGGGTAGGGAAGATTCAAACAAGAGGACATGACATGCGAATTAAGGGACGGAAGTTTAGGGGTAACGTGAGGGGGAACTTCTTTACTCAGAGGGTGGTGGCTGTGTGGAATGAGCTTCCAGCAGAAGTGGTGGAGGCAGGATCGATTTTAACATTTAAAAGTAAAGTGGATAGGTATATGGACGGGAAGGGAATGGAGGGGTATGGTCTGAGTGCAGGTAGATGGGACTAGGGGAAAACAAATGATCGGCACGGACTGGAAGGGCCGAGAGGGCCTGTTTCCGCGCTGTAATTGTTATATGGTATATGGTTATATGAATAGAATCTTTCCACATGTCTCTCCTATCTGCGATAAATGTCAGCATCTAGAGGCTAACAACACATACTTTTGCAAATTGTATAATAATTAAAAATTTCTGGATTAAGATTTTTAGAATAACTTCTGAAGTTATTAATACTAAACTAGATTCAGACTCAAAACTAATAATACTTGGAATGAGCAGAAGTGGTGGAGGCAGGATCGATTTTAACATTTAAAAGTAAAGTGGATAGGTATATGGACGGGAAAGGAATGGAGGGGTATGGTCTGAGTGCAGGTAGATGGGACTAGGGGAAAACAAATGGTCGGCACGGACTGGAAGGGCCGAGAGGGCCTGTTTTCGTGCTGTAATTGTTATATGGTTATATGGTTATATGGAATATCATAACAAAGTTTAACACTTACAACAAGCCAAAGAAATTTCCTAGATTACATTATAATAATCGGGAAGAAATTCATATAAAAATTTTGGAAAGGCCCTATAACCCCCACAATTAAAATGTGGATTATGGAAATGTCGGAGACCCTACACCTGGAAAGAATCAGATTTGCCTTAATGGACAAACAAGAACTCTTTGTTAGAATATGGACTTCTTTCATCGATTACTTAAAAGGGTAGATTGGTTCGGCAGGGGAACCTAACTGAAACTTGGACTCTGGATCAGATGAAAAGTTATACTCTATATTCCTTGATCTTATCTCCAATAATGTATTAATGGGAAAATTATTCCATTCCTTATGATTTTTTGGGGTTTTTTTTTTTTTTTTAAATTCTCTCGCTTTCTTTTTTTATTACTCTTAATCTATTAAAAAAAACTATTAGAGGCAGAATGATTCAATTGATAATATTAATAATGTATGATTGATGTACACGAAATATTTCTACCATAATATGTGTTTGCCAATTTATTGCTTACCTCTAATAAAAATATATTTTTTTTTTAAATAAAAAAAAGAATTGAATTAGACAGTACCTGATCACTCATTAAAGGACTACAAACATCTTTTGCTATTAGACTGGAACCTATCTGAGGCAAGAACCTGCCAGACTGCAGTTGGGAATCGCTTTTTGGAATAAAGTTCAAGTAGCTTCAAATGATGCAATTTTACTTCCGATTTGGCATGTTCCCATAGAGGTAGTATAATATGGAGGTAGTTTAGGCTTGTATTTGTTGGTTATGTCGTGAGAAGAGCATGTGAAATCAAAGAAGGAATATTTTGGCTGAGGCTTTTAACAAGATTTCTATTTACGTGGTACACAATTTCTTTGCATGCAACGCACAGACAATGATGTGAGTTTGTTTGGTTCTCTGCTTTCATCCAATGGAAGAAAAAAAGTAGAATAGAGCAAGATGCAATAGTTGCATAATAAATAATGGAAGTATTTTACAGAACTGAATTAAAGAAAAAATACAGAGAGTTGATTTTCCCTTTCTTCTGGACATCATTGCAGCACAATAGTGCCATGCCTTTGAATCATATTATAAACAGAGATTCAATCATTCTATATTTGTGAACTGACAACAAAACAACTGCCTAAAATGTTGCATATAATGTCAGAAGCATTTCGGTCAGACTTAGAGAATTGCATCCAGGATTGTGATTTTTGCCTCATGTCTGAAATTGCCAGGAGCCTGAACATTATACAGCACATAAACAAGCTGCACTGATGCAGTGCATGTCTTTATTCTGAAATAAAGATCGACAATTAAGCTTCATGTTTCTTTACTCAGCTTTTTATTCCTCACAAAGCTTTCACGCTTGAAGCCTTTAGATGTGCTATAAAGAAAATGAGTTAACATTAAGGGCTCCTGTAACAAGCATAGTAGAGTATTTGTTGTTTTTGCTAAATCAAGGTATTCACACCCAGTGTTCAAGCTATCAGTTTGATTTATTTGTCCACAATGACCCATATTGAGCCTTTAATTATCCTTGTATAATGTTTCGAGAGTATCATGACACACAGATAAAGACAATTGGTAATGTTCAGTCAACCAACTGTTGACCTGATGGCTAAAATGATGACTGTGGGCCAAGGGTCACTTGCCTTTTGAAAAACCCATTCTATTCTTTAGTGGCCTAGCTGGAGTCTCTAAGCCTAAATAAAGCTGACGGAGTAGTCAATCTGCACAGCAAGGAGCAAGGTGTGACTTCTATTCCCTATAAAGTGCCATACCATATAATTCCAAATTCTTCAGTGGATGGAAAGCTGAAGGAAGAGTGGAAATCACGCCCAGGTCTCAGTCTGCCAACTAACCTTTCTTCTTTCAGCATTTATACTGGCTGCAACAACTTCCAGGGCTTGCCTCTTTCAAAACTGTCCAGCTGATAGTACACCTAAATTAAAGATGACTTCTTTCTTTGCAATTCACAAACACTTTAGCAACATGCTTAATATCAAACTAGAACTCCTACTGTTTCCAGTTACCTGGGAGTCTAGGTCCTGTGGTTTGAATAATGTTTTACTTACAAAAGGAATGACAGCAGAAGTGTGGAGAGACAGATGGGGCTTCCTGCAGCCCTAGCCTTTATGGTTCAACTGATTCATTTTCTGGTTTTGTCTTTTCTTAACAGTAGAAAAAGTCCCTTCACAAATCTGCTTGAATATTTTTGCTTTGATGAACGTGCAGAGCAGTTTTTAATCATGTAAATAATTGACTAAAAACCACATCAAGTATGATCCCCTCTGCTCTGCTGGAAATAGCTTACAGAGCACACAGTCATTGACTGGGTATAAATTATTGCAACAAGTCCTGCCACACACTTGCCAAATCATTAAAAGTCTTTGCTCAACTGATTTGTGTGAACAATTGTAACCACCATTCACTGAGAGCCGTACAATACAAGGCTTGATATGCCACTGGATTTTACTTTTCATTCCCATGTTCTGGGCTTGTTTTCTACAATTGTGTTAGATATTTAGTGAAATTTCAACACTTTTTAATGCATGTTCCATGTCAGTGCGGGCATTAATTGATAGTAGCACATCTTCCGTCATAAGATTCAAACCTAAACATCGTCATGACTGCAAACAACCTTTCACAGAATACGGAAAATGCATGGGAGAGGTTTCCTGAGTGGTAAATGGGTGTGAAAGTTTGAATTTCAAAGTGTGACCACTATCTTTGCTTGTGTCAAGGCAACACTGACCAGTGAAGACAGTGAAGATTGAAATATGCAGATAAGCAGATTATTACCATCTGTGGACATGACTGCGGATTTTGTCCGCACTGAATCGAGCATTTGCTGATGATCCCCAACAACTGTTGAGACTTAACCAAGTAACTCAGATTGAAGATAGACACAAGAAGCTGGAGTAACTCAGCAGGACAGGCAGCATCTTTGGAGAGAAGGAATGGATGACATTTCGGGTCGAGACACTTCTTCAGACTGGTTAGGGATAAGGGAAATGAGAGATATAGATGATGATGTAGAGAGATAAAGAACAATGAATGAAAGATATGCAAAAAAGTAACGATGGTAAAGGAAACAGGCCATTGACGTAGGGCCAGGTGGATTAGGAGTATTCAATCCTAGTTTCACAGATTGCTGAAAATTGGTCTTGATCTGTGTTCACACCATCCTGTTCAGCTTCCTTCCTCCAAACTCACCAGATACCTTTTTGAAAGCTGTTATTGGTGTGACAGATAGCCCAAACTTGAGCCTTCACCTATTATGCGCATTATCCATACCATACCATACCATACCAAACCATACCATACCCTGCCATGCCATAGCGTACCGTACTGCGCTGTACCACACCGTACCATACCGTACTGTACCATACTGTACTGTACCATATCATACCATACCATACCATACCGTATATTGTGATGGAATTATATTGGTGATGTCCAAAGGGTTCAACATCAGTCAGGTCTCCAGATTGAAGATGTGCTGACGATTTTGAGCCCAAATAAATTCCCTGGCCATTTATTGTGTCATTATAGATCATCTCAGATGCAAATTAACCTCACTTTGTAAATATGTTATAAGACATTATTGCAGTGGTTCTGAGGAAACATGCACTGGTTGGTGTAGCTGCCATTGCAAGATAATACAGAACTCAAATGAAAGGTGAGTTGAGGTTGAGACTCCAATCTACCAAGAAAGGAGAGGGAGAATAATAATACTCCTATTGTCCAATTACTTTGATTGTGCGTTTGCCTTGATGTTGGATAATGACAGAATTGGACTTTCCGAAGCTGCCTTCCATATTCAAGCAGTTGGCCAACATTCACTGCTGAACTTCACACATGAAAAACGGTGAGTTTCTAGAGTGCTGCCATCCATAGAGAAACTTTACCAGGGATCAGCACCTTCAATCCAGGACTCGGTATTAACTGTTTATTTCCTCCTGGGCTGATAAACAATTAAGTAAAGATTCAGACCTGAAACCACAGGACATGTATCAAAAACAAGAGGGCACAGATGTAGCATGAGATAAAGGAGTTTTTAGAGCATTTGAGGGGAAAGTTATGTTTCTACAGTGTTGGTGCTGTCTGGAATGTATTACCAGAGAAAGAGGTAGAATCAGATACAGGTATTGTGCTTCAAAAACATTTAGACTGACACTTGAATAGAGAAAGGCATAGGAGGATACGGTACTAATGCGGGCAAATGGGATTAATGTAGATGGCAAAAAGGTTGTGTGCTGAAGGCCCATTTCTGTGCTGTTTAAATACGTGACCTTGTGAAACATTGTGATTCAGAGAGGTTCCTGCGCCTCCGTTTCAACAATTCTGAGCAAAGTATAAATTGCTGCTGTAGAAATAAATAGAAATAAAACAAATAATGTATTGTTAATCAGGAGTGAAATCATCTCAGAATCTGGCATGATTTTCATAAAAGTAGCACATAAAACTTGGAGGCCTGAAGCCACAGAGAGTGGTGAGTACTGCCCAGTCCATCACAGGCTGGTCACTTCCTTCCATCCAGTCCATCTTCACAGTGCATTGCATTAGAAAGACTGGAAGTATCATCAAGGATGCCCACCATCTGGGACATTCACTTTTCTTTCTTCTACCTTCTGGGAAAAGATACAGGAACTTAAGAGCTCAGCTGTCCAGCCTTAAGAACAGCTTCTTCCCCACTGCTATCAGTCCCCTGAACCAATCATGTATTTCACATCCCCTTCCCAGAGGTGCTGCCACATATTCTTACTCTTAACACTACCTCATTTGGTTGTTCCGTTATTGTTCTTTAACTCTTAAGGAGATGAGGAGGTATTTCTTTTGTCAGAGGGTGGTGAATCTGTGGAATTAATTGCCACAGAAGGCTGTGGAAGCCGTCAATGGATATTTTTAAGGCGGAGATTGATAGATTCTTGATTAGTATGGGTGTCAGGGGTTATGGGGAGAAGGCGGGAGAATGGGGATGAGAGGGAGAGATAGATCTGCCATGATTGAATGGCAGAGTAGACTTGATGTGGCCAATGGCCTTATTCTGCTCCTATCACTTATGAACTTATGAACTTGTTTATGACTATTTCAAATTGCAATAAAATTTTGTACCATTCTGCTGCTTGAACTTGTTGCATTTAATGTTGTATTGATAATTCCTCTATGTATACTGTTTACTCTGTGTAAACTAGGAATTTCATAGCACCCTGGAATATATGACAATAAACCAATCTGAATTTAAATCTGACTGCCTAAAGTATTTTTTTGTATTAAGGATGTTTTTCATTCCACAATTGTAGCATGTAGATACACATGAACAATAATTTTCAAAACCTGGTTTAATTATTTTTTTAATTGATTTTTGTTTTAATTATGCAATCAGGCATTAATCAATTTATCTTGAAAGAGTTAATGCCTCTACTATACAGATGAGAGAGAAATATATCCAGTAGCATTGCTCGTGGTCTACCCTGCCTCATAATCTTTAACCACAATTTTTTTTACAAGTTGCAGTTTAAGGTTAAAAATTCACTACTTGTATCATTCCGAAATGTTCTGCTTCCAAAGAGTTAACATCCACAAAGATGAGAAAACAACCATTCAACAGCGACCCTATGTATTCGTAGCTATGAAAGCTTTGAGCAGCTTCCCTGGTTCAGGTCCAGTGAAATCCATATTCTGTGTTCCTTGTTGCCACAGCAATAAGGTCTGGAAAACAGCATGCGGAATCAGCACTGATGTCTAGCAGAAGAATGGGGAAAGCCTTGAATGTTCATGTTTGATATTGTCTGAAAAGTTGCCCATCATGTTGCTGCTTGGAAACCCTGGCAGTCGGAGATGACACGGTCCGGCTTCCCTATTAGGTCCCCTGCGTTCACACAACAATATGAACTGCAGGCTCCCAGCCAAGCACATACACTTGCAAACTGCCGCCAGTCAGTTCCCAAGGCCAGAGGCTGGATACCATTGACAAAGGAGATGTGAATCAGGGCTTAGCCCAGCCCATTCTCCCTGCAGAGCAAGTGGCGCTTCTCATGGAGTTCTATAGGGCCAGACCTCCTGTCAGCTTTGGGGTGTTGACTGCAAAGAGTAATTTTATATTCAACGGACTAATATTTTAAAGCAACGGGATTGAATGTGACTTTGAAGTAATAAAGCCGCAACATCTTTCCTGCATGCTCCTTTGCATCGTCAAAGAGCTGAGTGAGCCATGGGATCCTCTACCTGCTTCAAACCATGTTTTTGTTAAAAAAACAATTGCAAGTCGGGTGTGGTCTCCAATTTTAGCCATTTTCTGGTGAATCGCTGGCTGGATATTTGCAGAGTCATCGCACCCATGGGCTCTAAATTCAGAGTATGTGACTCTGGTACAGTTGTAGTCATGTAATATAACCTTGTGCAAAAAGACCCGCCATGTTATTTGACAAAACGATTCTGAGAGAAACATTGAAGTTTATTTCTGAACTTAAATTCATTCCTTTTGTATTTTACAACATCAATTTTCAGATCAAGGATCATTTATGTCAGCTTACTTTTCCATTTTGCACAAATGCATGATTAAAGTGTCATGGGCAAGTTCTGGGGGAGGGAATGGGGCCTAATGCTTTTGTTGCCATTTTTCTACATTTCTTATGCAACCTGATTCCTTTATATGCTCAAATCACTTGCTTAGATTATCTGTAAAAATCAATGGTGTGCAATGATATCAAAACATTTCCAAAAAAAACATTAATCATCCCGAAACACAATTTACTTTTTTTCTCACTTGTATTCCATATTTGTTCCTAACCGTAATCCACAGTTTCTGTTTTTACTCCAGATTTTCCAACATGTGCAGTATTTTGCTTTTATTCTTAAAGCAACATTTGCCTCATAATCTATGTTAAAACAGCCCTGGTGGAAATACTGAATCCTCATGGTACACAAGAAGGCTTTTCCATGTACTGATATCCACTAAATTACCTCACCTCACCTCACCCTTTTCCCATTGCCCTTGAACAGTATTTACCTTTCTGCTGATTCAATTTCCTTTTAAAAGCCCTGATCAACACTGATTTCAAATTGAACAGATACTCTTTATGAGTGAAAAACTTTCCTGGACATTTAATGTCACTCAGAGCTTAAGCCCACCACAGTGATTAAATCCTACCGATAAGATACAATCGGGAGCAGTCAGAATGTCAACCATTTAGTAATGAAAACTCAAGCAACAAGCTGGATTTCATCTTTCTGAAATTGTAAAAGCATCTATTTTCTCCCACATTCATGTTTCTCCCCCTTTATTGCAATTAATTTCTGATCATAGCCACTCAAACACAATGAGAATGTTTTTCTCATTGCCCACTTGTATTTTAAGTTTACGTTCTTTGATTCTTGAAACATCTGCTAATAGAAAACAGCCTCTCTCACTCTATCTGACCTAAAGCAGCGTTGTTCTTGCACACCCCCACCCGATCAATTAAGTCGCAGAACTACTTTTCATCCACCTGCTAGTGCTCAGAGCTGTGCTTAATAAGGATTGTATTTTAACACAGGCCATCTGCAACCCATGGTAATCCTGCCTCATTGCCAAATCTCAAATCCAAAATTATTTGGTGATAAAGTGTCACCTCAAGTCGACGGCACACAACAAATTGATCACCCAACATTTTTTAAAAGCCGTTTGGTCAAACGTTCATAGTAAATAACACGTAAGATGCACAAGGTAGTAGCGAAAGTGGTTTACAGCCTTTGATGATCATCCTCTAGTTGAAGGTCTGCTGAGGAATATTATATCTCCATCCTGTCTATCACTGAATCTGAATGTGATCAAGGAAAGAGCGTTCACGTCACGGCCCTGTTTTCACCGATCTTTCCCCCACCACGCACAAGAAGCACAAGAAGCGCAAGACAGACACCATTGTAAGCAGATGCCGAGTAGTGTGTTCAGCTCTGGCTGAACAACTTCTAATCTTGTGTGTGGACTTCGAAGAAGAAAAGAACGAATTTGAATCCTTCTACCTAAGGATTATTGATATTATAATACTCGATGTTATCCAGATGTAAGGAAATGATCATCATTATGCTTGGAAAGAAAAGCACAAAGTTCTGGAATAACTCAGCAGGTCAAGCAGCATCAATGGAAAACACGGATAGGTTGATTCCACATGAATCGATGAACAGGACAGATGCTGCCTGGCCCATTGAGTTCCTCCAGCACTTTGTGTCTTTTTTTTGTAAACCAGCATCTACAGTTCCTTGTATTCTTCATTATGCTTCCATTTACTAACTTTTTTGGACACTATGTCAACTTCAGGCACAAGACAAAAATCCCATCAAAGAAAACTGCATATTCATCAGTGGAAATATTTCCTGTTAACTAGGTTCTGTTTAAAAGATACTAATGCACATACATATATGAGTTCAAACATTTCTCCCATCTGAAAACAGAGCATTATGCTTGCTTTTTGTTGCAGACAGGCCAATAAAAACTAAAATGATGAATTTATATTTGATCACGACAATGGTTAGCTGACAGACAAATCACATTAAAAGGTGCTGAATGTATTGCGATGCCGAACTTCAAACCAAGAAGCAGACAGTTCAGATTTAGTCTCAAGCTGCACTTTTCCACACACTTCTTGAAGAGTTTTTGACCTGTGCTACTGATTGATTCACTAAATGCCACCATGGGCAGCTGACCTCAGGGCGATCACACCTCCTCCTCTCACACATCCTTCTAATGAGCAACCGTACTACAAACGTTTTGAAGCGACATATTGATTCTTTCATCTGACAGCCTTTATCTGCACCTTTTGGGGTCATTTGGTAGATAGAACTGACAGGGTTGTTGCTTTATCACAACTGGGAAATGCAAAGGGAACAAACTGAGTGTGGTAACAAATAACACAGAAATAGAGTCACATTCGATTTAAACAAACACTTATTACCTTTTTGTGATAGAGTCGGTATGGGACAAACTACGAACATCTCAGAAAATAGTTAAAAATTACAGTTGCCTTTTCATTATTTTAGCATTAATTTTTGTAAGTGACCAATACTCATGTTAAATCAAAGTCTCGTCAAATGTGGTCGCCAAGTGCATTTTAGTTTCCATTGCACAATTCTGTTCTCCCAGTAAGGGGCTAATCTTGCAAGGAATGAGCATCAGGATAAAATGTTTTAATTCCTACTCAAACTCTCTGGGAGCACAACTTCTCCTTGTGCGTGTCGATTAAGGAATTACTAGGTGGAAGCAAAGCTGCAACAATCAGTACTTTACTACCATGGCACAGTGTGGGACAGAAGTGTGAGGAGCAACGGATTGGTGAACTCTAGATTCATAGTGATTAAAGTAAATATGTACTTCAATTCTCACTCTACCCTTCCCCCAATATGCACATATTGGCTAGTCACATTTGGCCCATAGCCCCCTCAACCCTTCCTAACCATATATCCGTCCAAATATATTTTAAAAGGTGTAATTGTACCCACGTCCACAGCTTCATCTGGCAGCTCTTTCCAGATATGGACTACCCTCTGAGTGAAAACGATGGCCCTGAGGTCCCTCTTAAATATCTTTCCTCTCACCTAAACCTGTGCCCAATCGTTTTAGAATCCTCTACTCTGGGAAAAAGACTGTGAGTGCTTACTTTATCCTTGCCCCTCCTGATCTTGTACACCTCAATATGGTAGCCGCTCAGATTCATGTGCTCCAACGAAAAATGTCCCAGCTCATCCAACTTCTGCCTCTAGCTCAAGTCCGCATGCCCGGGTAACATCGTGGTGAATTTCTTCTACACCTTTCCAACTTAATGACATCCTTCCTGTAGCTGGGCGATGATAACTGCATGCAATTCTCCTAGTGTGGTCTCATCAATGTCTTGTACAGCTGCATCAGGATGTCCCAGCTTTCCCAATGAAGGCAAGCAAGCCAAATGCCTTAAGCACATTGTTAACCTGACGTCATTTTGAGGACAAATCACAAGTTTACAAGTTATAGGAGTAGAATTACGCCATTCATCCCATCGATTCTACTCCACCATTCAACCATGGTTGATCTCTGCCTCTTAATCTCATTTTCCTGCCTTCTCCCCATAACCCTTGACGCCCATTCTAATCAAGAATTTGTCCATCTCTACCTTAGAAATATCCACTGACTTGGCCTCCACAGCCCTCTGTGGCAATGAGTTCCATGGATTAACTACCCTCTGACTAAAGAAGTTCCTCCTCACCTCCTTTCTAAAAGAGCGCCCTTTAATTCTGAGGCTATGACCTCTGGTCCTAGTCTCCCCCACCAGTGGAAACATCCTTTCCACATCCATTTCATGTCCTCTTTTTTGCCCTTCCGATTGCTTTCTTAAGGGTAGTCCTCATTATACTTATACACTTATTATACTTGCAAAGTGGTTCACTTGATCCCGACTGCCTAAATCTGACATATGTCACCTTTTTCCTGACCAGAGCCTCAGCATCCCCCTGCAACCAAGGTTCCTGAAACTTGCCAGCTTTACCCTTCACCCTATCATGAATATGGCTATCTCTTGCTATCTCACTTTTGAAAGCCTTCCATTTGCCAGTCGTACCCTTGCCTACAATATGACCCTCCTGCCTAGTGCCGCCAAAATCAGTGTTGACCCAATTCAGGGCTTTAATTTGTGGTCCAGTTCTATCCTTCTCTGTAACTACTTTAAAAATGATAAATTTATGGTCTCAATGTGTTCCTCTACTGACATTTCAGTCACTTGCCCTATGTTGTTCCCTAAGAGGAGGTTTAGTGTTGCACTTTCTAGTAGTACCCCTCTGTACATTGATAAAGGAAGCTTTCTTGGCCAAGTTTAACAAATTCCACCTCTCCTGAGCCCTTTACACTTTGGGTCATCCAATCATTTTATGAGAAGTTGAAATCATTGCTACTAATGCCCTATTGTTTTTACAGCTATCTGCAATCTTCCTTCACATCTGCTCCTGTAATCCATGCTGACTATTGAGAGGCCTGAAATACAATCCCATCAATATAATCATTCCCTGCTTGTTTATAGGTTCTACCTATTAAGCCTTACTGGACGATCCCCCAGGAATAGCCTCTGGATGTGGACAGGATGTTCCCACTAGTGGGAGAGTCTAGGACCAGAGGTCATACCCTCAGAAGAAAGGGACGTACCTTTAGGAAGGAGATGCAAAGAGGAATTACTTTAGTCAGAGAGTGGTGAATCTGTGGAATTCATTGCCACAGAAGACTGTGGAGGCCAAGTCAATGGATATTTTTAAGACAGAGATTGATAGATTCTTAATTAGTACAGGTGTCAGAGGTTAATGGGAGAAGGCAGAAGAACAGGGTTGAGAGGGAAAGATAGATCAGCCATGATTGAATGGCGGAGTAGACTTCATGAACAGAATGGCCTAATTATGCTCCTATATGAACTTATGAATATGCCTTTTGAGCACTGAAGTTATGCCCTCCCTGATCAAAAGGCAACCCCACCACCCCTCCTCTCTATCCTGCATCTCCATCTTGCCTGTAGCATCTGTACCCTAGAATACTGAGCTGCCTGTCCTGCCCTTCTCTCAGCCATAAACCATCGGTCCTTCCTCTCTTTGCTATGCAACCACCTGAGATGTCTGGCTCATCTTACTATTTTTGATGACAGCATTTCCCCCCCGACCTCTCATCTGCCTCCTTCCTGTTCTGGGACCTCTTCCCTGCCAATCCGGTCAAACCCTCCCAAATAGCACCAGCAAATCTCCCTCCCAGGATAATAGTTTCCCTCCATTTCAGGTCAACTCATTCCTCTTGTACAGATCTCCTCTGCCTCAGAGAGATCTTGATGATCCTAAAACCACTACTGCAGTGGTAGAGCTGCAGCTTTACAGTGGCAGAGACCAGGGTCTGATCCTGACTACGGGTTATGTCTGTACGAAGTTTGGACATTCTCTCTATGACCATGTAGGTATTTTCCCGGTGCTCCAGTTTCCTCCCACACTCCAAAGATGTACAGGTTTGTAGGTTAATTGGATTCTGTAAATTGTAAATTGGCCCTAGCATGTAGGATTATTTTCGGTACATATGACAATTACATACTCTTGACTCTTGAAATGAGGGGCAATTTATTTACGTAGAGGATTGTGAGATTGTGAAATCCTCTACCTCAGAGGGTTGTGGATGACCAGATATTAAGTATATTGAAGGATGATATTCACAGATTTTTGCCTACTCAGATGGGGGAGATGGGCAAAGAGGGACTGTCAGATGACCTCAAGTGACATTATTGAATGGCAGGCCTACACCTTCATTTATCATGTCCTTATTGTCAAGCTCCTCGATCTTGTCATTGCACAGCTAGGCAAGACTAGTTGCATGATAAACCATTATCAGTTAACAAAATGTCTGATTATTTTCCTCCTCCCGTCCATCATGAATGAAAATCAAGTAGATTCCATTTCCACGGCAGTTGAAACTGCCTGCTCTAAGATCAGCATCTTACTCTTAGAATATCATAACATTTGGGTTGACGGTACACCACTTTTGAGGCATGTTGCATGCAATGGCATCCCAGATATTTTGTTAATACATTTAAAGCCAAAAACAAACAAGACATGTCTCTATGCAGGAAATCTTAGAATTATATCCGATCCCTCAACACCTAAAAAATATATATTTCTAAAAGATAGCAAAATGGCTCCAACCTTGGGCACAATAATGCTTGTAATTATTTCATAACTGAATGAATTGCAACCCTGGATGACATTACAACTCAGGCACAACTGATAAATTATGGCAGAAAGCAGAACATAATGTTATTTCACTGCCAACTTTGTAATTGTACTCTCCTTTATGTGTTATTAAGAGAACTGAAGCTAGTGATAGTCACAATTTAAAGTAATTTCATTTGGTTTCTTCATCAGTACTACTAAAATTCTAGCAATGCTTAACTACAAATAGGAGATGAAGGAAAATATGCTGTGATTTTAATGGTATGGAATTTTCAGCATTGTATTGATTGATAATGTACGATTAAAATTTTGAAAGAAAAGTCTCACATAAAGTCATTTAGTAAAATATGGTCTGAAGTAATTTATGGCACTGAAGTAAGTTGGTGTTTGAATGCCTTTTCCCTGTGATCCACCCATGAATAACCCTGAGAAAGTGAATAGTGAACAGACTGAGCTGGAGACAGACACAGGCAGAAACAGGAGACAGGGAATGAATCTGCGTGCCCCTGCTTTACACTCCCTCTTGTTTCCACAGAAATGTCACAGAGTGACCATGGGATCAGTTCACAGCCCAGCATGGGGACTCAGTGCAACTCAGTGCAACGTTATGTGTGACATGATATCTAACAATTCCCATCCGTGGCAACAACAGAAGAATGCTGCTCAGCCTAGCGTGCAACAAAAATGTATGAAATCGCATTTAAAAAACAAGATTTCTTGGTCTGCAGAGAGAAAGATTCTTTTATTTAAAATTCTGTTAAAGCCTCATTGGTAATGTGGTTCAGGCAGGATAAATAGGTAACTCCACCGTATCTTTTCAGTAACATTGAGCAAAAGCACGTTCTGATTTTGCATTTAATGGTGATCTTTAATTCTCCTTATCAATTTTCAAAAATAACATCCTGGGGTTGTGGAATGCAATCACAGCAGGAGTGGGTTTTGAATAAACGTTTCAGCACTTAGTTTGTCTTCAAACTAAGGTACCAAGTATTGGGATTTTATGTTGTTGCCAGTAGTGTAATTTCAGAATGTCAACATGAAAAGGAAAATCACAAATGCCAAATGTCTTGTGTACTGTAAATACATGGCATGATGGAAATAAATGCAGATCAGGCTACATTGAAAAAGGGCAGAATAATTTAAGGTTTTGGGTGCATTATTTCATCAAGACTATCTTTGCCTTTTAATTGCCAATTGCCCCCAAATAAGCAATTCTGATGCAGGAAAACAATTGCGCATAGTTTCATGCAATTATTTTTTAATGCCCAAGCAAAAAAAAATGTTTTTTTTACAGAACTATTAACAGGTATTAAATGGTGAGCAAGCACGCTGGATTAGTAATTTGATCATTTCAAAAGTGTATTTTCACAACAAATAGATACAAATATTCACTGGGCATTCCAACTCACAATTGGAAACAACTAAACAGTTTTTGATTTTTTATAAACAAATTCAATTTTTTTTGTTGATTTAATGCAACCCTTTGCAGACTAAAGCAAATGCATAAATGTTACAAAAGCATGTGCAATTAAAAAAATAATAACAAATTGCAATAATCTCTGTATAAATAACCGTTCAACCTAAGGATAAAAAGAAAACTTCAATATTATAAATTATCAATTAAAAAAAAATATTTGGCATTTTCTGTTCTTTCTTTCATTACAATTATATCATTATTTAACATTGTATTGCTTTTGATTCTAAAACTGTTTTGATGTTGGTTGTTTATGATATAACTGCAGAACTGTGTCCGTTAAATATTATGGGAAGAACGCATATTGCCAATGATGTTGGCATTGAACAATTTCAACAAGCCAGACTTCTTTGCATCTATAACCCTGAATGTTCAGCTAAAGTGCATTCCTTAAATTTCCATTTTAATTACATGTTTTTGGCATTATCTGTATATACAATTTAACAACATCACAGTTCTCAGATCCTGGAATTAGCTTTGCAATCACCGACCTCAAGAATATAAGAAATTTGTTTGGATTATTAATTCTGCTTTATGAAAACACAAATGTGAAACATTTTAAATAACTATTTACTGTGTAATGAAAGATATAGTCGACATCATTTATAGAACTTCAAAAACAGATCTGTTTGAAATTAGTGAACTCAAGATATACCTTCCAAAAAGTATTCAAAAGGGGGATAGGGGGAATTTTCAAGACTCAAGATATACCTTCCAAATAGTACTTTTACAAAATTATCTACATCTTAGATGAAACCAAATACAATTACATGATTATGGATTAATATAATTGATCTGTCCATTCAATTGCTGCTAATCCACAAAACAGATCAACCAACCAGAGAAAAAAAATAGTACCAGCAGCAATATGTCAAATATTGTCTCTAAAATAGTAGCTGAACACTTTAATCATCTCTTTGATTAGAGAAGCTGAAGATAATGGCATCAGAACCATCCTGTCATTTAGGCAGGTTTGGGTTTTTATTTGTTGTATGTGTATGTGTGCCTTGATTTTGGTTGAAGTAAACTCATTCCAAATTCACTCCTGGTATCAACAAGTATAAAGGAGAATTCAGCAATATTAAAGAATAAGCCTGAGATCAAGGGGAGGAGCCGAGACTGTGTCTTGACAGTCAGGAGGGATCGAAGGGGTCATGTTGGCCGGGATGTAAGGTTGACAATTCTTTTTGAACAGTGGTGCACTCTCAATCAGCAGAACAGAAGAGCGACTAGTAACCACTTCCTGCAGTGTAAGTGCTCAATGAGAATGGTTGAATTTTGTACTCTTTGCAATGAAGTCTATCAAAGGTCAAAATTGTTTTACAGATTTCCACCCAATATCAGCACCAAGTGCTCCCAAATCAGTTTCAGCACAAGAAGTTATTTTAAGTCGGTCATCTTAAACGTTACCAGTTATTTTACAACTGTAGTCATTAATGTTAGATTGCCATTCAGGCATCTATGCAGTTAGAGAGCTGGAAAGCAATTACTCAATCCTGCCTCCTATTGGTCACAAAGGAAAATGAAACTGAAACTGTATTCTGGCTAAAGACAGATTGTTTAAAAAAAAACTGAACTTACATTTTATAAAGAGGCCCATGTAGGTGGTGTCCATTGAATCATACGTTTCAGAAACAATCCCTCGGCACCAGGTCCACGTTGACCATCGAGCGTCTATTGTGCTAATCCCATTTGATCCATAGCCTTCCACCCCCTGACAATTCATGTGCTCAACCAGGTACGTCTTCTTTGTTGTGAGAGTACCTGTCTCCACCATCCATTCAAGGCATTCTTTATAGATTCCAGAGTCATAGTCATGCAGCACAGAAACAGGCCCGGCAGACCAGCTCATCTATGCTGACCACACTGCCCCATCCATTTTCCTCTCCAAATATCTTTTAAATTGTGTTGTTGCACCTGCTTCAACTCCTTCCTCTGCAACTTATTCCATAAACCCACCACCCTCTGTGTGAAAATGTTGCCTGCAAGCTTACTTACTTACTGCCTATTATGCCTCCTGGCATGTAGGGCAGCAACGAAGGTCCTCCACTCCTGTCTGTTCTGGGCTAGCTTCTGGACACTACCCCAGGTCAGGTCCATTGTTTTCATTTCCTCCTCTACAGTTCGACGCCAGGTGGTTTTGCTTTTCCTTTTCCCTTCCGGTGTCCAGTGCAGGGCTATTCTTGGGAAAGCTGGGATGCTGTCTGATTCTCTTCTCTGTATATGGCCAATCCAGTTCCAATGCCTTCTCATGATGATGGTGTCCATGCTCTCTTGTTGGCATTGAGCAAGGAGATCTTGGTTGGATATGATGTTTGGCCAAAATATTCAAAGGATTCTTTTCAGGTTCTTAGTATGGAAGACTGACAGCTGGTTGATGTTGCTCACTGTCATTCTCCAGCATTCCGAGCCATATAGGAGGGTGGAGAGGACACAGCTCTGGTATAACTTCAGCTTGGTCTTCGTGCTGTATTGCTGGGACCTCCATACATTGTTTAGCATTCTGAAAACTTTCCTAGCCTTGTTTAGCCGCTTCCTGATGTCATTGTGTGCTCCGCCATCATGTCTGACTTTGCTACCAAGATAGGTAAACTCCTCAGTTATGGGAAGATCGTTTCCATTCACTTGGATTGTCAAGGGGTTTTGGATGTTTAGTGTCATTACTTTCAGATATTTTCTGGTTTATCTTCAGGCCAATTTGTTGTGCAAAGTCACTGAGACGGGATGTTGCCTGCAAAGATTCCCAATAAATCTTTCCGCTCACCCTAAATCAATACCCTCTAGTTCATGATTCACCTACCATTGGAAGAACACACTGTGCATTCAACCTATCTATTCCACTCATGATTTTATACACTTCTACAAGGTCAACCTAAAGTCTTAGCTTTCCTAACATCCTCGGGCCTCATAGCTCAGAGCCTTAAGTCTGGCAAAATCTAGCTTAATATTATCTTTCCAAGAGCACGGTGTGCAAAACTGAACACAATCCTCCATGTGCAGCCTCGCCGATGTCTTGTGCAACTGTAACATAATGTCCCAGCTTCTGTACTTAGTTCCCTGACTGATGACGGTCAGCCTACCAAAACCCTTCTTCACCACCCTTTCTACCAACTGGGTGAAAAACTTTCCCTCTCCTCTAAACTGCCAATCCATTTATCTTAAGCCAATTCTCTGTGGTTTTTAATAGCTCTACAATGGAGAAAATGTTCTTAATGCCTAGTCCCCCCTTGGTTTTTTACATTGTAGTCATGGCCCTGCACCTCAGCCTCTGCCACACCAAGGTACACAAACCCAGCTTGTCTCTTCAAAACTGAAACAGGCAACACACTGGAGAACCTCTTCTGCACCTTCTCTGGTATAATCATGTTGACATTAGTGTGGTGACTAGAACTCCATACTGTTCCCCTTGTGTGGTCTAGCCAATGTTTCCTACATTTGCTCTTATAGTTATACCATCTACCTGATTTCTACTCACCTTATCTATTTGTTCTATCACCTTTATGTAACCTTAACTTGTACATCAAGGTTCTGCTGTTCCTCGCTACTACCCAGGACCCAATTAGTCATGGTATATTAGTCCATATTAGTCCTTCCAAAATGCATCACGATTAAATTTCAATCTGACATTTCTCTGCCCATCTTACCAACTCATCGAGATCATGCTGTAGCCTTGGACTACCTCGGACCAAAGTTAAAGCCTCCTGGTACTTAGTTATTGACTTTCTCTTCTCTGACCAATTATTCCAAGCCATTCGCATCTTCCTGGTAATCATCACCATTACAAAGCAGATTTCCATGTTTGCCAAGGCTACAGGTGATTCTTGGTTCTCTGAGGGAAAAGTCCAACTTGCGCTATTCATAAATAATTCTGTCTGCTATTTGTACTTTGTGACTATTAAGAGGAAGTAAAGCTGAAATCAGAACTATTCCTAGCATAAACTCAATTGGCCAAATGGCCTTCTTCAGTGCTGTAGCTGTCGATGCTTCTAACAAAAGATATGCAACTTATTTTACTTTTATTCACCCTCCTCATGTTTATAATTCATTCAAAATTATTATTTCATTCATTTGCGCAACATCACCTTTAACTCAGTGTACCAAGTGACTTGAACATCCATGTTTATTGATCCAGATCTATGTTTGAGTCTGCAGCGGCAGAGCAAGTTCAACAATGAGTTATATTTACTGGGGGGGGTTTGGTATATCTTCACTTTTAGAACATTTTCCTTTGGGTTTTTTTTTACCTTTTTCTCATTTTGTACTAATACTCCTGGATTTTTATTCCATCAAACATTTAAACATACATTTTAGTTAATACTAAATCTTGGGGAGATGCAGTTTCTAGGTTTTACATTTTGCAACCCCAGGCATGCTAACAAATGGACCATATTAACATATTATGGGTGTTACATATGAATGGAAACAATTAATTTTAAAAAATTGCATAATTTAGCAGAGAAAGGCTTTGCTATAAGAGTCAATGGAACAGCGGGGAATTAAACAAGTGTCTACGCAATTGAAAGAAAATCACCTTTCAACATTCCCTAGAACGAACACTGCACAGTGCTCTATCAATAAGCACTGTATTGCCAATGTCAATCTCATGCCTGCTGGTGGGAGGAGGATGTGCTTCTATAGTCCTGGAGGTACATTGGCACAGTCACTGGATACTTAAACATCGCTTCTGTTGTTCATCATCTTGTTTAACCTAAATACAGTGTGACTGCCCCCGCATCAATAATGAGAAATCTTTCTGTGAAATCCATCCGTGAAATTGGAAAATGGGATGTAACTAAAGCTTTGCAACACTGGGTTATCTATCTGTATTCATCTGAAAGTACACTCTCACAACTAATTAAAAATGTCAATTATAAATGATTTTTTTTTTTTTTAAATAAAGACATTATTACCATGCAGTGGCTGCTGTACTGATTGGGGTTGTCAGTTTTCCCCTGTTGCCAAAGCTAGGCTTGGAAACAGGATGTTACCAGCCTCGTCTCTCAGTGATCACTGCTGCCCATTGTTACACATGGAGCAGCGGTGAGAGCTAGATGCCAGGACTAGGTGAGGAAATATCATTTATCAGAACATCCCATAAAGATGGCAGTGCCTAGCAAGAGGCCAGCTGGCACATGATGTGTTATAAAAGAGACATTTATGTCCTTTAACCCTCCATTGTCAGGCAGAGATTTGAAACTTGGTTTGTAAATGTGAAGAGCAATATTTTCAGCAACATATACCCAAATTAATGGTCCAAACCTGTATTTGTAATGTGGTTTTCTCCCAAAAATGAATAATTTAATTTCCCTTTGTAAAACACTCTGTAATCTTCCTTTAGCAAACTTTACCTTCATTATTAACTCAACACCTACAAAAGTTGGTAGTGTTATAAAATCAATGTTGAGCAATTGAAAAGTGACTGAAATTGCAGGTTGAAAATGTAATTCTTTAACCACAACGTTTCTTTACATCCTAAAGGTACAAGTAGAACTTAGAGAAACAGCAATAAATGTCTTGCTGACCTTGGAGATTGCTGGGAATAGTGCTTATTATAATTGTTAAGCACATCAAGATGCAAGCAAATGTCCCATATTGTTGTTCACTGAGTGTACAAAGGGATGTGGAGAAATACCCGTAGTCTGATTGAATGATGGAGCAAGCAACCAAGGTGCTGAAATGTCTGTTCTCATTCTTTTGTTCCTTTCTATGCTTCAACGACACTGGGCCAACTATTGATGGTTAACTTTGCATTTGCATCCTGCTTTTCGAGGGCAAGATTCCAGGTAACAGCAGTCCTTGAGCTCCACAGCCAGGAGAAGCAGCATGAAGCACCAGTGCTGGTATTTTTGTGCTAATATTTTTTACTGATGCAAAACAATGTGCTACAATTGCAGTGGATGGATATTAAGTCTAGACACTAGAGCGAGTTTGTGAAATAAAATGCTAATAGCATTAGTTGAAAATTGAAACATGGTTCTCATTCTATGCCTGCCCATTTCCCTCCAAAGATGCTGCTTGATCTGTTGAGTTCCTCCAGCAGTTTGTTTTTTGCTTATTATTCAATGACACTGACCTCCCAGTAGTTAAGTAGTTTCTGAATAACCTGTGCTTACTGTGTGTGTGTGCATATGCATGCGTGTGCATGTGTATTAAGTGGTGTCTGAATAGTACAGTTTCGTCAGTTTAGTTTATTGTCATGTACCGAAATACAGTGAAAAGCTTTTGACCTGTAGCCAGTAAAATAGCTTGTATTACCAACTATATGCATGTGTAGACCAGCATTTCTTTGTGTGTGTTTATGTGTGTGTGTTTATGTTTGTGTGTGGATGGTGTGTGTGTGTGTATGGGTGGGTGTGTGTGTGTGTATGGGTGCATGTGTGTGTGTGTGTGTGTGTGGGTATATGGGTGGGTGTGTTTGTATGGGTGTGTTTGTATGGGTGTGTGTGCGCGTGTGTGTATGGGTGGGTGTGTGTGTGTGTATGTGTGTGTGTGTGTGTGTGTGTGTGTGTGTGTGTGTGTGTGTGTGTGTGTGTGTGTGTGTGTGTGTGTGTATGGGTGTGTGTGTGTGTGTGTGTGTGTGTGTGTGTGTGTGTGTGTGTGTGTGGGTGTATGGGTGGGTGTGTTTGTATGGGTGTGTGTGTGTGTGTGTGTGTGTGTGTGTGTGTGTGTGTGTGTGTGTGTGGGTGTGTTTGTATGGGTGTGTTTGTATGGGTGTGTGTGTGTGTGTGTGTATGGGTGGGTGTGTGTGTGTATGTGGTGTGTGTGTGTGTGTGTATGGGTGTGTGTGTGTGTGTGTGTGTGTGTGTGTGTGTGTGTGTGTGTGTGTGTGTGGGTGTGTGTGTGTGGTGTGTGTGTGTATGGGTGTGTGTGTGTATGTGGTGTGTGTGTGTATGGTGTGTGTGTGTGTGGTGTGTGTGGTGTATGGGTGTGTGTGTGTGGTGTGTGTGTGTGTGTGTGTGTGTGTGTGTGTGTGTGTGTGTGTGTGTGTGTGTGGGTGTGTGTGTGTGTGTGTGGGTGTGTGTGTGTGTATGGGTGTGTGTGTGTGTGTGTGTGTGTGTGGGTGTGTGTGTGTGTATGGGTGGGTGTGTGTGTGTGTGTGTGTGTGTGTGTGTGTGTGTGTGTGTGTGTGTGTGTGTGTGTGTGTGTGTGTGGGTGTATGGGTGTGTGTGTGTGTGTGTGTGTGTGTGTGTGTGTGTGTGTGTGTGTGTGTGTGTGTGTGTATGGGTGTGTGTGTGTGTGTGTGTGTGTGTGTGTGTGTGTGTGTGTGTGTGTGTGTGGGTGCGTGTATGGGTGTGTGTGTGTGTGTGCGTGTGTGGGGGGGGGGGAGGGTGGTGCTTGGTGGCTAGCACATCATGAAATGTAGGAGTAAAGAATCACTGAGTGACAGAACAACCAAGAACAAATGTCAACATACTAATGTTTTCCCCCAACTTATTGCCTAAATCAAACATTGAAAATGCTTATATCCTTTAGAGTGATGTGATCACCAATAGCATTTACAGCCCACCACCAATCCACAGAAGGAGAGGATGTCCATATTTGCAATCCAAATAACCTCGCGTTAAAATAACCATGAAACTGAATTTCATTCAGAGCAGGAAAAAACGTGTTCATACGTAGAAACATAGAAACATAGAAAAATAGGCGCAGCAGTACGCCAATATGATCATGGCTGATCATCGAAAATCAGCACCCCATTCCTGCTTTTTCCCCTTTTCCCTTGATTTCATTAGCCTGGCCTGAGCTAAATCTAACTCTCTTGAAAATATCCAGTGAATTGGCCTCCACTGCCTTCTGTGGCAGAGAATTCGACAGATTCACAACTCTCTGGGTGATTCACAACTCTCTGCATCATTGTAAAACATGATTCTTGAGGCTGAAATTATTGCAGTGCTTGTTGTACTGTTGGGCAATAGAAGTTCAATTATTCTGTGGACTGAATCAAAGTAACAACCATTTCTCAATCATTTCAAACATTCGAAAATTCAACTGGACATACCCTATTTAGGTTAGTTTAGTTTAGTTTAGAGATACAGGGTGGAAACAGGCCCTTCGGCCCACCGTCTGTGCACCAACTTTGATCTCCACACATTAACACTACACTACACACACTAGGTAGGCACTAGCTGTACACCTTTGGAGTGTGGGAGGAAACCGAAGATCTTGGAGAAAACCCACGCAGGTCACGGGGAGAACGTACAAACTCTGTACAAACAGCACCCGTAGTCAGGATCGAACCCGGGTCTCCGGCGCTGTAAGGCAGCAACTCTACAGTTTCACCACTGTACCACTGCCTATTATCAATCATCCTTGCGAATTTGACATAACATGGGAGCATTGCAGAATTTGGACGTTTCCATGACAGCTCCCATCATTGGGCAACCTTGGATATTGGCCTTTATGCTGCAATGCTAAACTGAGAAAGCCACAGAATACGTAAAATAGTTGCCTGTATCCTTGGACCCCTCATTTCACTGAAATGTCCTTACCACCAGATCTCTGTAATGAGAGGTTGACGATGTCTGCAAAACCCCCAGCTAGTTGGTCTGCACAGGTTTTAAGAACTCAACCAGGTATACCATCAGGTCCAGGCGCTTTCCAAGGGTTCACCCCCCCTGAAGGATCTCCTGACGTCGGCCTCTGTGACTCGGATTGTAATGCCATCGGGGGTCAATGGGGGCCCAGGAAGGCACATCAGTGTTCACCATATCAAAGTGTGCTTAGAATGCGTTGGGATCATCTGGGAGTGATGATTCGCTCTCACTTGAGCTGTCCCCTGGCTTTGCCTTGCAGGAAGTGGTAGCGTACAAGCCCTTCCACAGCTGCCGAACATCTGTATCATCCTCCTGCTTAGAGTGAAAGTTTAGAGGAGGATGGAAGCTGAAAGGAAAGTAGCCTGGGTTTAAGAGATGCATAGAAAGGAACTGCAGTTTAAACCGAAGATAGACACAAATTGCTGGAGTAACTCAACAGGAATAGGCAGCTTCTCTGGAGAGAAGGAATGGGCGATGTTTCGGGTTGAGACCCTTCTTCAGACTGTTTTATATCTCTCTACTTCATCGTCTTTATCTCTCGTTTCCCTTTCCCTTGAGTTTCAGTCTGAAGAAGGGTCTCGACCCGAAACATCACCCATTCCTTATCTCCAGAGATGCTGCTACTCCCGCAGAGTTATTCCTGCTTTTTGTGTCTATTCTGGGTTTAAGAGAAGAATTTACAGAAAATGGAGACACAAGGAACTGCAGATGCTGGAAGTAGGACATAAAGCACAAAATGCCCAAAGGCATTGATGCTACCTGACTTGCTAAGTTACTTATGTTTCACTCACATTACAGAGAATATTTATTTGGTACCTGAAGGCATGACCACCATAGGGGAGGTGATGAGAGGGGTGGATTCAGAAAAGAAAGATTGACGTTAATATAGTGCCTTTCAGACAGCTAATTAAGACATTTAATGAAGCACTGTTGAAGTATTGCTATTGTTGCCAGATAAGAAACAGGGCAGACAATTTGAACACAGTAACCTCCCACAATTACTGGATAATCTGGGTTTTTGCTTGCTAATGTTCTGTTTAAGAATAAATAGGGACAGTTCTGATAGCTGATTCTTATGAAATGTGAAATGACATGTTCAGAGCTGAGGAGATATATAATGCTGGGAAAGATTACATCAGGAGGCAAAACAGAAGGTATTTGTAACACTCATTGGATCAGGCAGCATCTCTGGAAAGATAAATAGTCAGCGTTTCGGATGCTGCCTGACCTGCTGAGATTTTGCAACATTTTCTGTTTTTGTTTCAGATCCTGAGCATCAGTAGTTGTTTTGGATTTTTATTACTTGTGTGCATGTTAAAATTGTGAAATGGAATGCAGTATATCCAGTAACTGAAGTGCTGCTTCTGCAGAAAGGACAATTCATGTGAAAGCTGCCAAGACTGTTGCATGAATCCAACTGGTCATTGGCGTGCCACAGGGAGAGATACCTGCCATCTGGCATATGGACGCATCACACATGCATCACATCTTTCATGACCAGCTTGAATCCTCATAGGGACAATTTTTACATTTACCAAGCCAATTAACCTATAATTAATTCGGGGTTAATTCCGTACAGACAGTACCTTAGTTTAGAGAAATTATGCAGGAGTAGCCATTCAGCCCTTCGATGCACCGCCATTCAATATGATCAGATCATCCCAACTCAGTAGTACCAACCCTTGATAGCCACAAGGGCCACACCTTAAATATAGCCAATGAAGGCCCTCTGTGGCTCAGAGCTGTGTGAAAAAACTCATCTCGGTCTTAAAGGAATCCTTAAGCACCCCTTGTCCATCTTCCTGCATCTACAACCCCTAGTTTCACTCCAATCTCCTAAATTCCAGAGAGGGACAATCCCAGGAATTCACCTTCTCTGCACATTTGAGAGACCAAAACTGTACGCAATCTACCCTGTACAACTGAATAAACCTGTATTCGCTTTTCTGCTTGGAACTGGGTGTGACACCAGGGGATCGGCCACCAATTAAATAAAACCGAAGTGGATCTGCCAAACATTTGGCCTATCCAAGTCACCTTGCAGAGCATCCTCCTCACCGAACAAGCAGTGTCATCCGCAAACTTGGGGAACATACAACTGACTACCCCCTAGTTACAGTTCTCTATCCACACAGAACCCCTAATACGTATGCTTTAAGTTTGTTTAAGTTAAGATCGATTAAAACTACGGATAATAACAGTCTTTATTCTTAAAATTGGCAAATGCAAAATGCTCAATGAAACATTTTTACAACGTGATACTTCTTTAAATAAATATCCTTTTGCGGGATTACAGGAAAGTCAGCATTGTGTCCACATCTTATTGCCCTGAGAGGATAATGGTGAATCATCTTTTTGAATCACTTGAATTTCCCCCAGTATGTTGTGGTTGGCAGTTCCAGTATTTGGACACAGTGAGGATGAAGAACTAATGATGAAAGTTTCTCATTCCCTTTCATAGAAACATAGAAAATAGGTGCAGGAGTAGGCCAATCGGCCCTTCGAGCCAGCCCCACCATTTAGTGTGATCAAGACTGATCATCCAAAATCAGTACCACGTTCCTGCTTTTTCCAAATATCGCTTGATTCCATTAGCCCCAAGAGCTATATCTAACTCTCTCTTGAAAACATAGATTCCACAGATTCATAAAGAGCCTGTCCTCTTAGACGACTTTTTAGGCGAGTGCAGGAGACTCTGTGCTTGCCTCATGATCGCCATGTGGTCGCCACATGTTCGCTGGTGAGACTCCTTCATGGTCGCGAGGAGTTCCCGCATTCTGGGAACTAGTCGCGGTTTCAGTATGGTCGCAGCAAACATTTCAACATGGTCGCCATGGAGAAAATCAATACTTTTGTAGTCGTGGGTGCAGTGGTAGCAGGGTCGCCACGTCGTTGTAGGTAGTCGAGGTAGCTGTAGTAGTTTTAGGTAATCTCCTTTGCTGACCGGTCATTTTCATTGGCTCATTGGGGGAAAAAACGTAAGCACGAGTTTTCAGAACCAAGAAAAATCGACCGGTAATTTTAAATGCACGCCAAATACACAGCTGTGTATCTCTGGCTTATTAAAAGTTGTCTGGCTTCTGAAAAGTGTCTCCACTCCTTCTCCCCCCTTCTTCCCCCCCTTCTCCCCTCTTCTCCCCCTTTCCCCCCCTCCCCCCCCCCCCGCTCTTTTAAAGGACTTACCGTTCACTGTGCTAGCGGTCTTAACCTTCCTTTACTTGCGTGTCTGTATCACCTCGGCTGTGCACCGTGCAAATTTCAGACAGCACTCCCCCGCTTTCCCTGACACCCCCCTTTGCGATGTGTGTGTGTGTGTGTGTGTGTGTGTGTGTGTGTGTGTGTGTGTGTTTGTTTGTGTGTGTGCGTGTGTGTTCCACTCTTGACATTCGCAGTTCCACTTCCCAGTTTTTCAGCGAATGCCGCGAGCTTGACACTCGCCAGCAGTCCGCTGAAAAATCGCCTAAGTGGGACAGGCCCTTAACTGTCTGGGTGAAAATGTTTTTCCTCATCTCATTCTTAAATGGCCTACCCCTTATTCCTACACTGAGCCCCCTGGTTACGGACTCCCCCATCGGGAACATTTTTCCTGCATCTAGCCTGTCCAATTCCTTTAAGAATTTTAAATGTTTCTATAAGATTCCCTCTCATCCTTCTAAATTCCAGTATATATTTGCCCAGTCGACCCATTCTTTCATCATATGTCAGTCCAGCCACCCCGGGAAATAACCTGGTGAACCTACAGTACACTCTCTCAATAGCAAGAATGTCCTTCCTCAAATTAGGAGACCAACACTGCACGCAATACTCCAGACACGGTCTCACCATGGCCCTGTACAGCTATATTCAAATCCTCCCGCTATGAATGCTCCTATGCTCAAATCCTCTCACTGTGAAAGGATATCCCTGTAGTTCAGTTCAAGTTTTAAAAAACCCACAGGGATGTCAGACACTCGTTTGTACAGGAGTCCGCTCATTCTGAAGAGCTTCAGGCTTTCATTTTATCACTCCGGCTTATGACGGCAAAATGAAAACAAAAGGTTAATTTTTCTGATTTATTATTTCCTGAGTTTCATTTGTGGAGGCTCCAAACCTAGTTTGTGAAATTGTTAGTTGAATATTTAACCAAAGCTCATTCCTTGTTTACTGAATGTTGATGATGTTCCAATGAACCTAATATATCTCCAGCCTCGGATGCTTCAATGGTTCTTTACTGTCATGTATGCACTGCACAGTGAAATTCTTGCATTAATCACCATATTTTGGCGCCATTTACAAAAGAAAAATAAAAAGTTCACATTCCAAAGTCTGGTCGATGAACTCCTTCCTACCTAGTCATCACATGCATGATTTAAGATTGAAAGCGATGACAGTTGGTTATGAGGACCTTATGGCCTCACAACCAACAAATAGGATCTAGTATCGGAGATAAGTTATACTTCAGAAGTCTGAAACTCTTCAGAATGGGTGCATGTGTATAGCTTCCCTGTTGGTTTTCTGAAACTTGGACTGAACTACAAGGATCGCCTTGCACAGGGACCAGAGGTATGAGACACGAGGGGCCTTGCAATCTTAGACCTTGCCGCCCAGATTCTTCCGGAACCATCTTCTCAGGGAATCAGGGATGGCCCAGGCTGCTACCTTGATCTCTCCAAGGAATTGTATTTACAGACACTAAAGTTCACCAAGAGTGTCAGCACAGAAGTTTGCATTTTCCAAACCTCCTTTGTCCATGGTGTACAAAAGGACACTGCTTATATAATGTGCTTGTACTAAGTGCCACCAGGAAAGTAATGGCTGTAAAAATGCAGCCCATCTTTGGATAGTGTTACAAGGAACTGCAGATATTAGTTTACAACCAAAGACACAAAGTGATGGAGTAACTCACCAGGTCAGGCAGCATCTCTGAAGAACATGGATAGATGGTGTTTTGGGTTCGGGATTCTTCTTCAGACTGTCTTTGGATAGACGGTGTGTATGTATACTTTTTCAATGGATTTTATTGTAAAAAATTTGTATTTTAGTTTTTTAAAAAGCAGAAAACATCAAACGATTTTACAGTAATAGTGTGCTTGGTCTCTCAAGGACTTAAACTCATCACATATCTAGTTGTGCTTTTGATTTTCTTTCTTTATAAATGCTTACCTAAAGATAACCACTGAGAAGACAGTTAAGGTTTGCCTGTAACACTGATTCACATCTAAAATGCCAGAGACTGTGTATGGGTAAATCATTTCCATAGCTTTTTCATATAGGAGGCTGGATTGGCCAACTTGAAGACTGATTTAAGGATTGTTGCTGGCAGTCTAGGGTAGGTATCTATGGTAGAGTATCTCGAGCATAATGTTAGCAGTCGTTGTGCTCTTTGGCACCCATCTGCTTTGTTCAAGTTATGACCATCATGGATCCTTCCAATTTGAGAGGTCAGAGGTGGTGGGATGCTGGTATTCACAGCATGATGTACCATAGAGTTGTAACTGTAACACAGTGGCACATTGGTAGAGTTGCTGCCTCATAGCGCCAGAGACCCAGGTTCGAACCTGACCTCGGGTTCTGTCTGCGTGGGGTTTGCATGCTCCCCTTGTGACAGCGTGGGTTTCCTCCCAGTGCTCTGGTTTCCTCCCTCATTCCAAAGATATGAGTTGTTGTAGATTACTTGGCCATTTTTAATTGCCCCTCGTATGTGGATGAGAAAGTGGGATAACATAGAACTAGTGTGAACGGGCATCGGAGGTTCCATTACTCAGTGGGCCAAAGGCCATGTTTCCATGCTGTATCTCTAAACTAAACTAAACTAAACCACATAGGTTTTTTTGCCAACTTCACCACTCATGACAGCAACGAAGAAAAATGAATTAAAAAGCCCAGGGTCTACACTTACATATATTTATCATTGCCTTTACAGGAATATTAAACATCATGAATCACCCAAGTATCTGTCACTTACACTTCTGGTTTTAGTGTTTTCAAATTAAAACTCCACTTCCTATAAAATCAAGTTGATTCCGCTGTTTCTACCCATTGCTGGATTTTCCCTTTTTCCCTTCCTCAGAGAGTATCATAAGTAAAGAATACAGCAGCAGCTTTTCTCGGACCTACTGAATGCAAGCCCAAAACAAACCGTCCACTCTGGGGGTCAGCAACGAAACAAGTGCAAGAAAGGAGCGTTTTTTTAAATCGTCATTTTTTGTGTGTGGAATGCAAGATGGGAGAGGAAGAGATTTGTGTCTGCGTTCGTATGTGTGTGTGTGCGTGCATGTGAGCATGCACGTGTGTTTGTACATATGTGACGCATGTTTGAGTGTCTGGTTGTATGCTCATATATCTCTGAAGATCTACAAGGATGCTTGCAGGACTTGAGGGCCTGAGCTGTAGGGCGAGGTTGGGTAGACTAAGACTTCATTCCTTGGAGTGTAGGAGTGATAGGACTGAGGTGTACAAAATCATGAGAGGAATAAATTGAGTGAATGCACGGAGAGTTTTTCCCAGTGTAGAGGATTCAATTACCGAAGGGCATAGATTTAAGGTGAGAGGGGAAAGATCTAATAGGAATCCAAGGGTCAACTCACACAGAGGGTGGTGGATTTATTGTATGTTATCATATCGTATATATCAAACCAGTTGCCAGCGGAATTGGTTGCAGCAGGTGCAATAACAACATTTAAAAGACATTTGGAATGGTACATAGATGGGAACGGTTAGAGGAATTTGAGCAAAATGCAGGTAAATGCTTGGAGGCAGGGCCTCTGAGAGGAATTTTATCAGTGGGAACAAAGTTTATTTCGGGCCCCCTTCCCTGCTGCATTAGTCATCCTGTTTTTATTCACTACGGTTTTATGCCATGAGCTGTAGCCTAAAGGCCAAAAAGGGTATGGAAGATGAGAGAGGGGAGGAGTGGAGCGCTCTGTTGATTTTCTGCACTTGAGGCCTTATGCTCCTATACTCCCTCCATGGTAAATATAAATAAATATAAATAAAATAAAAGGATCAGAGAGAAGAAAGCACATTTGTTTTGAATATCTTTGTTTATGCTACAATACAGATAAGGAGAAAGACTTCACTTTAAAACATCCTTTTATATCTCAATGCAGATCAGTTCATCAGAAGACATAATTATTAGTAAAAGGTTAAAAAAAAAAGTAGATAGGCTTAATATTTACTTTAAGTAAAAAGCTTTCTTGGCCTTTTTTAGTGAACATTTTCTCATCACAGCATGAAAATGTATTGTTCTGACAATGTTTGATTCAATACTTAGCTTGGCCAAATCCACAAGACGTTCCTGAGACATTGTTGACCTTAAATAATTCTTAATCAGCTTGAGTTTGCTAAATGACAGCTCTGCAGAAACTACTGTTGCTGGAATTGTTAATACTATTCTTAAGCTAACACAAACATTTGGAAACAGGTTACCAAGTCTGTACTCTGTTAACAAGTTCAACGACCTAATTTACAAAATTTGCTTTATGCACTGAGGGTAAATGTTGTATTTCTTTTTGCAAAAGATGTCACATACAATAAAATTCCATGGACTTAATTTCTTGTTTTGGCCATCAAATTTAATTCTATATGCATACGTAGGTATTATTATATCCCATTAAAGGGTGCATCAATACTTTACGAACATACGGACGAAATCGAACAAAAGCGATGTGGGCAGCGGGCCGGTATCAGACTGACTCCATGGCTTCCCCATTCAATCCTCATTAAATCATACTGATGCAGTGATGCTATGATGAAAGCAAATAATATTATTCATTATATCTCTACATTTCCCAACACATTATATTACGGATCATAATTTCTATGAATTACGATATATAAAGCTATGTAGGCTCACACACAAAATGTGAATGCCAGACTTCACAAAATATATGCAAACATTTTCTGACATTTCAGGAAATTCCCAGCCCCCCTCCTTTAGCTCCTGAGTACCCTTTTGGACCCCGGGCCCGGGTACGATGTACCCCACGCCCTCCCCTCTCATAGGTGTTGCTTGGCGGGACCACTTTGGTTGGCATGGACATATTGAGCTGAAGTGCCTGTTTTTGTGCTGTATGACTCAATGACCTACCCTCAAACAAACCCTACACAGCACTTCATCTCAACACACAACTTCCTCTCAGCTGTCTGATTCTCCTCTACTCCACTGCGGACATTGGACTTTGTCTATGGAACTGATGCCCCACAATGCTGGGAACTACTGTACATTCTGCACTCTGAATCTTTGCTGTCACTCTACCTATGGTAATTGATTGTATTTATGTACAGTGTTATCTGAACTGATTGGATAGCATTTAAACAAATCCTTTCACTGTACCTTGGTACATACAATAATAACAATAACAATAATAATAACAATAATAATAATAATAATAATGATGAACCTAAATCTGCCAGTGAGACTGACCTGACCTTGCACTAACAGGTATTTCTTAAATCTCGCGCACTGCTTCTCCTTTCAAGTGAAACTGACTGGGAATAGGTCTGATCACCTTAGATGCACAGTCCACAGCTGCAGCCCACTAGTTCTGAAGTCTGAAAAAGGGTTCCACCCCAAAACGTCACCAGTTCCTTTCCTCCAGAGATGCTGCCTGACCTCCTGAATTGCTCCAGCACTTTGTGTCTATCCACTAGTTCTCAGTGAACGGCTCACTGAATGATATGCTACTTTGGCCGTCCAACCTAAGTCCACCCAGAGAGGAAATACATACATCAAACCATGAATTCCTTCATTCTTGGCAGACTGGGTTTGCTTCTAAATTTTTGATGGTAGGAGTTTCAAAAACAATAAAGCAAATGTAACTTTTCTGTGCTTCAAATATTAGTTACTTTAGAGTCATGGAATTGTACAGCATAGGAACAGGGCCATTGGCCTATCCCATGCTGACCAAGTTGCTAACCAAAGAGACTGTAGTTACATTTTCCATCATTTGGCCTATTTGTTCTATACCTTTCCTATCTATGTACCTTGAGCAGAAAATATATTTCCAGTCCTCTGCTCCAGGTTTGTCAGCAGAAACATTTCCACCAGTTGTGTTCTTAATGGGCGACTTAATTGGGGTGTTTAATTGGTGGTTGGGGACCAATACTGAGGGGCAATTTTCTATTTCTTACTTTTACTTCCAGTTCCCATTTTTATTCAATGGCTATTTTCTGGAACCATAAATGGGGAAAGTGAACTTTCTGTTGATTAAATATTTCACAATATTTCAAAACTGAGGGCATAAAATGAGCAAAAAGAGCTTTGAATACAACATATGAATATTAAAATAAATAAAACACATAATGGCTAGAAATCCTGTGAAACAGAAGATGCTGTAATGAATTAGAATTGACATTACAAGTCTTTCAAGTAACATATTATGAACGTTTGACGGCACTGGGCCTGTGCTCGCTGGAGTTTAGAAGAATGCGTGAGGACCTCATTGAAATGTATCGAATAGTGAAAGGCTTGGATAGAGTGGATGTGGAGAGAATGTTTCCACTAGTGGGAGAGTCTAGGATCAGAGGCCTCAGAATTAAAGGACATTTCTTTAGGAAGGTGATTAGGAGGAATTTCTTTAGTCAGAGGGTGGTGAACCTGTGGAATTCTTTGCCACAGAGGGCTGTGGAGACCGTCAATGGATATTTATATGGCAGAGATAGATAGATTCTTGATTAGTACAGGTGTCAGAGGTTATGGGGAGAAGGAGAATGGGGTTAGGAGGGAGAGATAGATCAGCCATGATTTAATGGCAGAGTAGACCTGATGTGCCAAATGGCTTGGTTCTGCCCCTATCACTTATGACCTTATGATAACCTTTCAACAGAACTGTAAAAGTTAAGAAATGAAATATGCTTTAACTTGCAAAGAAAGAGGAGAGTGGCGAGGACACAGAGTATGTCTACGAGAGTGGAAACTACGAGAGACTGAATGAAACAAACAGTGATGGTGCCGGTGGAGAGCGGAAGGTCAAGTCATTAATCACGACTGGTCTGTCTGGAGGAGATGTAAATAAAGGGATGACGAACAACAATAGAGGAACAAGAATAAAAATTACTGGAACTGTGAAATGCAAGACGCTGCAATTGGTGGAAATCTGGAAAAAAAAGAGAATTCTGTGGATATTTAGTGTGGCAATATCATTGAGGGTTAAATAATCAGAGTTTACTCTATTGGTTGAAGCAGTGGTGCAACTGGCCAAGCTGCCAGAAACACAGGTTAAATCCTGACCAGGAGTTTTGCACGTTCTCCCTGTGACCACATGGATTTCCTCCAGGTTTTTCTGGTTTCCTCACACATCCCAAAGACATATGAGTTCTTAGGTTGATTGGCTTCTGTTAACTAAAAAAAAACTGCTTGCTTCAGTAACTTTAGGAAAGTAATTTTGCGTTAAATTACTTTGCAAACGCATTTATGAACTGCAAACAAAGTTGATGCTATTGGTTAATATAGCTGCAACATGTCCAAACTTAATCCCACACTGAATCATTTCCTGGATCACGTTGTTAAAACTTCACTAGACTTTATTGTATTGTGTAATTGGTAAAACCAGTAACTGGTATGACTTAACAGCTCTAAGAGCCACTTGAAAACTCAACAAAGCACCATAGCAACAACACACGATAAAAAGATGTAACTAAATTGTGCTCGGAAGTGATCTCAGTGAGAAACAGCTTACATATGTAACTTCTGTGAAAATTGATATTTGTGGTAAAGGGGAAAACTATTTAAAAGAATGGATTCAATGACATTACTTAGTATGTACAGAGAGCTGGTCTAGTTAGCTCTCACCAATAGCTTGTTCATGTATCAGAGTTTTACTAATGCCAAAATATTTCATAATCTAACTCGTCATACTGGGCCCCCTAATACCATAACAACTGTTTTATTTTGAGAAAGGGATGGGTAAAATGGAAGTACTTCACAAGCATATTTTATTCTTTCTTAAATTAACTTTAATCTGGACTATTATTTTCTTCCTGAACCATTCAGCCTTATCCATTTGGCTGGAAAATGTGAACACGTTTGAGAATGCCAATCTTGAATGTAAACATACAGTGGTGCATCAAAATAGTTTGCCATAACTCAAATTTAATAAACATGATGAGGAGTGATCTTATGGAGGTCTATAAAATCATGAAAGGAATAGATCAGGTAGATGCACAGTCGTTTGCCCAGAGTAAAGAAATCAAGGACAAGAGGACATAGGTTTATGGTGAAGGGGAAAAGATTTAATAGGAAGCTGAGGGGTAACCTTTTCACACAAAGGGTGGTGGGTGTATAGAACAAGCTGCCAGAGGAGTGAGCTGAGGCTGGGACTATCCCAATGTTTAAGGAACAGTTAGACAGGTACATGGTTAGGACAGGTTTGAAGGGATATGGGCCAAATGCAGGTAGGTGGACTAGCATAGCTGGGACATATTGGCTGGTGCAGGCAGGTTGGGCCGTAGGGCCTGTTTCCACACTGTATCACTCTATGATTTTATGACTCTGACAATTATTTAGAGAATTACAAAAGTCTGTTTGACCTCTTTTCCAATAGCTGTTCTTTTGCTATTCCTCCCCCTCCCCATTTCCAAGTCTAGTTATTAACTTCGGGACAGGTTCTGTATCAACAGAAACCTGACTGGTGTTAGCTGGTCAAAGTCTATGGATAGCACATGCCAAAGTAAAAATACCTTGTATCTGTGGACTACTAACAAGCTTTCTCTGTTTCATGTTATTGCAGTTTGAAGTTTGCACACCAAACCAACAGGGGTCATTCTCAGTTAGGAACATAAGAAATAGAAAAGGGAGTAGGTCATTTAATCTCACATGTCTACTCTGCTATTGTAAGATTATGGCTGATCTTGTACCTCATCTCCGCTTTTTAGTTTAGTTTAGTTTGGTTTATTGTCACATGTACTGAGGAACAGTGAAAAGCTGTGAGGTATGAGGAGGTATCTAAGAGCTGCCACATAGCCTCTGCTAGGTAGCAATCAGGCCGTCAGACAACAACACCGCGCCCTTGCTTGCGAGTTTGATGACTAGGTTGGGATTGGTGCCAAGTGAGTAAAGGTCATTAAGTCACAAGGTCATAAGTGATAAGAGCAGAATTGGGCCATTCGGCCCATCAAGTCTACTTCACCATTCAATCATGGCTGATCTATCTCTCCCTCCTAACCCCATTCTCCTGCCTTCTCCCCATAGCCCCTGACACCAGTACTAATCAAGAATCTATTTATCTCTGCCTTAAAAATATCCATTGATGGCCTCCACAGCCTTCTGTGGCAAAGAATCCCACTCAATCCTGGGATCATTCTTGTGAACCGTCTCTGGACCCTCTCCAGGGTCAGCACACCCTTCCTCAGATAAGGTGCCCAAAATTGCTTACATTACTCCAAATGCGGTCTGACCAGCGCCTTATAGAGCCTCACATCCCTGTTTTAGTATTCTAGCCCTCTTGAAATAAATGCCAGCATTGAGTAAAGAGCTCAGTGTTCAGAGGAGGTGAGGATGATATGGGTGAAGGGAATGGAGAATTCAAGATCAACTCACTGGAATCCCAACATTTTGTTTACTATATTTTTGACTGGCTTACATTTGAAATTATTTAAAGAAGCAACTGGTGATTTGCAATGAAACCAGTGCATGGAACATGGAACAGTACAGCACAAAAACAAGCTCTACGGCCTACAATGTCTGTGCCGAACATGATGCCAAGTCCATCACATATCTACCTGCATATCTACCATCTACCATCACATATCTACCCCTTATCCTTCCATCCCCTGCATAGCTGCATGCTTATCTGAAGAGATAGTCCTCTATTCAAGCGGTTACCATAATTCCTGCATAACTGTTTCAAATGATTTGAGTGTCCTGATACTGTTGGGCTGGAATTTTCCCTGTTAATGGAATGACCTGGATTAAATTGGGACAAGTGATGTGACAGTGTCTCTGTCTACCAGGCGTGTCTCTGTCTATCAGGCGTTCTCCACTGAACACTAGGTGGGGCTGTCTTCCACTTTATCAGCATGAAAGCCAGTAAGCTAACGAGAGTGTATGAGAGGGAACAAACCCATTCACCTCTCACAGCATTAAACGTCCAACTGCAGAGCTGCCAACTCTCACGCATTGAGCGTGAGACTCACGCATTGAGCCCAATTCTCACGCTCTCACGCTGATCACAGAATTTCTTACGCTCTGTCGTGAGAAATTCTGTGATCAATGAGAATTTAAAAACTAATATCAACTGCTTGTTTGCGCGCCTGTTGATAAGACAGCAGCATTCTTATTCTCTGTTATTCTCACTTGACCGAACCGTCACACTCCTCCAAAGCATGTCCCCATGGAAATTTACATTGAAAGACATGGACCGGTTGTGAATGAGTGTCACCCAGCGCAGCAGGTAAGGCCAGGTCCTGCTACCGGCGGCAGTCCCAATTTAAGGATTTGCGGGAAGCGGCTGACATGAGCGAAGCCGGCGAGCGGCAGGAGAGAGGTACATGGGCCGAGGATGGCGCTCGCTGCAGCTCTGGCCATGGAGCAGCCACAGTGCAATAGTCCTGGGCCGTCAGAGGCGTCGGAAGCATTGCGCCGCTGCCGTGAGAGGCTCTGGTGACCTGCATGGACCAGGCTGCTACTCGGAGCATCCTGGAGGACAACCAGTGGCTGCTGGAAGTAAATACCAAGCACTGGGTAGAAGCGGTGGAAGATAATGGCCTTCAAATGAGAGTGGTTGGAGAAAGCATCCTGCTTGCCTGTTAGATTTTCACTTACTGTAACTGCATGAAAAGTTTCCCGATGTTGAAGGGAGTTCAGAACCAGGGGTCACAGTTTAATAATAAGGGGTAGGTTATTTAGGACTGAGATGAGGACAAACTTTTTTCACCCAGAGAGCTGTGAATCTGTGGAATTCTCTGCCACAGAAGGCAGTGGAGGCCAATTCCCAGAATGCTTTCAAGAGAGAGTTACATATAGCTCTTGGGGCTAACGGAATCAAGGGACATGGGGAAAAAAAAGGAAAGGGGTACTGATTTTAGATGAACAGCCATGATCATATTGAATGGCAGTGCTGGCTCGAACGGCTGAATGGCCTATTCCTCCATTCCAGAGCTTTTATTTTTTTGATGCCATTTAAACTTGGATTTCAATCACTTCAATGTAAAAGTAATTGGAAATGGTGAGCATTGGAACAAAAAATTGCCCTCGGTACATATTAACTGTAATATAATAATGTATGCATGTTGGTAGGTGCAATCAAAACAAAGATCTTTTTATCATTGTTGTGTTATGAATACCGCAGAAAATATTATGTACTCTCAAGATCACATCAAATAGAATATTATTGCTTAAATATATATTGTTATTGGACTTTGCATTTCGGAAAAGTCCCAGCTGAGAGGAAGACAGCTAAATACTGAAAATATTGGGGGTGAAAATGACTTCAGGACAGTTTGTTAGGAGAATGAAGGAAATGGTAACAGAATACTTATACCGCTGAGTGAATATAATTTTATGGATGAGAAATTGTGTTCAACCAATTGATGACTTCTTTGACAAAGTAACTAGCATGTTAGATAACAAGGAAGCCAATGGATGTATACAAAATTTGGTCCGTGAAGTGCCCCATAATAGATTACTGCATTAGATAAGCACCTATGGACTTGAACGTAATAGTCCAGGGGGTCAGATATGGGGCTTTATGTGTGGGCCAGATATATTGTCAGTGCAGAGGGGCTGGGAGCAAGGCCAAGTGTGCATCCAAAGTCAAGGTCTGGAATAGTTCTACGTGTGCAGAAAAAGCTGGGACAATGGGAGTGTACAGCACTGGGAACCTAATCAGGTAAGCAGATATGATCAGGGTAGACTAGGGGGCCAGGTGTAAGGCTGGACTCAGGGTCAGGAATGAGAGAAGGTATGCAACTGGAGACAGGGTCAGGAGTAGTACCAGGTGTGCAGGAGACCCAGGTTGGTCAACATGGGCCAAGTGTTTGTTTATAATCTGATTTCCATAAATGAATACACTAAGATCATTCATGTGCTGCACATGTTGATCAGAGCCTGGCCACCACTGTGGAATGTAGTGAGGAATGTAATTTAGCCTAACCTTATTCATAGCTAATCCAATTGAAAGCGTAAATGTTGCATTCAAGTGTAAGTTAAAAGACGCACTGCAGTATGCACCAGATTGCACAAATTCAAGCTGAAAATGCAAAAGCTCCGTACCAATGGGAGGAGGGACACCCTCCTCTCAACACCGTGCTGTAATTGTTATATGTTTTGTTATATGTTATAAGTGGCTGCAGAGTGTGGGTTTGTTGGCATCGAGAATATTAATGGGAGATTTAATCGTTATTTTAAATGTTGATAAAATACCAAAGGAGATATGGCTTGTGCTGGCAGAACAGTCAGTAATCAAAGAATGTAGAGGGCTGAAAGGCATTTTTATGCACTGTAACAATTCTACAGTTCTCTGGCTTGAAACTTCCCAGTACATATCATGAAACTGATTGTAGGGTAGTGGACAGCAGGTTCTGGAGGAGGCACATGTGCTTGCCACCCATTACAGTTATTTAAAGTGGATCGAGGCCACCACTGCAGTTCGCCCACCACCACAACAGGTCCACGGCTGATGCCATCTCTCTGGCCCTACACTCATCCCTGGAACACCTGGATAAGAAGGACACCTACATCAGTCTCCTATTCTTTGAATATAGCTCTGCTTTCAATACCATTATCCCAACCAAGGTCATCTCAAAATGTGTGGAACTTGGAGTCAGCACTCCCCTCTGCAACTGGATCCTCGACTTACTGACCAACAGGCAACAATCAGTGAGGATAGGTGACAAGCCATCCTCCACGATAATTCTCAACACTGGTGCCCCGCAAGTCTGCATTCTCAGCCCCCTACTGTACTCATGATACACTCATAAGCTGTGCAGCCAAATACCAATCCAACGCAATTTACAAGTTTGCAGACGACACCACCATAGAGGGACAGATATCAGATAATGATGAGACAGAGTACAGAAAGGTGATTGAGAATCTTGTAACCTGATGGCAAGACAACAACCTCCCCCTCAATATTAGCAAGACAAAGGAGATTCTGATTGACCTAAAGAAGCTAATCAGTACACACATCATGGCATACAATGATGGCACCAAAGTAGAGATGGTCAAAAGTTTCTAGTTCCTACGAATAAATATCACCAGTAATTTGTTCTGGACCAACCACAACGAAGCTGAGGCTGAGAAAGCACACCAATTCCTCTACTTCCTTAGAAGGCTTAGTACGTTCGGCATGTCCCCAACAACCCTCACCAACTCCTACAGATGCGCCGTAGAAAGCATTTTATCAGGATGCATCACAGCCTGGTTTGGGAACAGCTCCATCCAAGACTGCGAGAAATTGCAGAGATTTGTGGATGCAGCACAGACTATCACAGCAACCAACCTCCTTTCCATTGACTCCATCTACAATTCAAGCTGCCTCAGCAAGGCCAACAGCATAATCAAGGGTGACTCTCACCCCGGGCACTCCCTCTACTCCCCTCTCCCATGAAGATAGAGGTATTGAAGTTTGAAAACGCATAACTCCAGATTCAGGAAAGCTTCTTCCCATTGTTATCTAGCAATTGAATGATGCTCTCGTCAGCTATGTGTGGTTCTGACCTCCCATCTACCTCATCTGACCTCCCATCGACCGTTGAAGTATCTTTAATCGGACCTTATCCTTTATCTGTGCACTGTGGACAGCTTGATTTTTTCTTTGACTGGATAAATTTCCACTATATACGGTGGCTTGCAAAAGTTTTCATACCCCTTGAACTTTTCCACATTTTGTCACGCTACAACCACAAACGTAAATGTATTTTATTGGGATTTTATGTGATAGACCAACACAAAGAGGCGCATAATTGTGAAGTGGAAGGAAAATGACATGGTTTTCAAATTTTTTTACAAATAAAAAACTGAAAAGTGTGGCATGCAAAAGTATTCAGCTCCCTTTACTCCGATACCCCTAAATAAAATCCAGTGCAACCAATTGCCTTCAGAAGTCACCTAATTAGTAAATAGAGTCCACTTGTGTGAAATCTAATCTCAGTATCAATACAGCTGTACTGTGAAGGCCTCAGAGATTTGTTAGAGAACATTAGTGAACAAACAGCATCATGAAGCCCAAGGAACACACCAGACAGGTCAGGGATAACGTTGTGGAGAAGTTTAAAGCAGGGTTAGGTTATAAAAAAAGATCCCAAGCTTTGAACATCTCATGGAGCACTGTTCAATCCATCATCCGAAAATGGAAAGAGTATGGCACAACTGCAAACCTACCAAGACATGGCCGTCCACCTAAACTGACAGGCCGGGCAAGGAGAACATTGATCAGAGAAGCAGCCAAGAGTCCCTTGGTAACTCTGGAGGAGCTGCAGAGATCCACAGCTCAGGTGGGAGAATCTGTCCACAGGACAACTATTAGTTGTGCACTCCGCAAATCGGGCCTTTATGGAAGAGTGACAAGAAGAAAGCCATTGTTGAAACAAAGCCATAAGAAGTCCCGTTTGCAGTTTGCCACAAGCCATGTCGGGGACACAGCAAACATGTGGAGGAAGGTGCTCTGGTCAGATGAGACCAAAATTGACATTTTTGGCCTAAATGCAAAACGCTATGTGTGGCAGAAAACTAACACTGCACATCACCCTGAACACACCATCCCCACTGTGAAACATGGTGGTGGCAGCATCATACTGTGGGGATGCTTTTCTTCAGCAGGGACAGGGAAGCTGGTCAGAGTTGATGGGAAGATGGATGGAGCCAAATACAGGGAAATCAAGAAAACCTGTTAGAGTACAAAAGACTTGAGACTGGGGCAGAGATTCACCTTCCAGCAGGACAACGACACTAAACATACAGCCAGAGATACAATGGAATGGTTTAGATCAAAGCATATACATGTGTTAGAATAGCCCAGTCAAAGTCCAGATCTAAATCCAATTGAGAATCTCTGGCAAGACTTGAAAATTGCTGTTCACAGACCCTCTCCATCCAATCTGACTGAGCTTGAGCTATTATGCAAAGAAGAATGGGCAAAAATTTCAGTCTCTAGATGTGCAAAGCTGGTAGAGACATACCCCAAAAGACTTGCAGCTGTAATTGCAGCGAAAGGTGGTTCTACAAAGTATTGACTCAGGGGGCTGAATACTTTTGCACGCCACACTTTTCAGTTTTTTATTTGTAATATAATTTGGAAACCATGTATAATTATCCTTCCACTTCACAATTATGCACCACTTTGTGTTAGTCTATCACATAAAATCTCAATAAGATACATTTACGTTTGTGGTTGTAACGTGACAAAATGTGGAAACGTTCAAGGGGTATGAAAACTTTTGCAAGCCACTGTATCTGTACACGCGACAATAATAAGCTAAACTAAGTTATGTTTGAGGACCAAGTTCGGAAAATCTGGGAGTACGCTGCAGAAAAGCTGCTCACTTTGCATCCTTCGGTGATCACTAACCAATTTTTAGCCCTTATGTCGGATGCACTTCAGTGTAGTGTTTCTTTACGTTTTTACATAATAACATAGACCCATCACCAGAAAACTTGAAAGACTGCAGAAAAGATTCACCAGGATGAGAACTTTATTTATGAATAAAGATTGACCAATCTAGGTTTATTTCTCATTGGAACATAGGAGGATGAAGGGTGCACTGGATATGAATGATAACATACTGTAGATAGGAAAGGATTAAAGGCATATGGGCCAGGCACAAAACAGGCAAGACTAGCTCAGTTAGGCATCTTGGCCAACATCAATGAAATGGGTCAAAAGGTATTTTTCCATGCTGTATACTCTATGACATAAAGGTTTATAAAATTATGGAGGCATAAATAGGGTAGATTGCCAGAATCTTTTACCTAGCTGGTCTAAAGCTGTGGACACAGGTGAAATGGGTGAGGGAAGAAATTTAAAGGAGATCTGAGGGGCGGGTTGTCTAAAGGGTGATACGTATATGGGACAACTGGCTGAGCAATTGGTTGAGGTGGGAACAATTAGAACATATAAATGTTATTTGGACAAATACTTGGAAAAATAAGGAATTGAGGGATACTTGTCTAATACAAGCAAATGGAAATAGTGTGAATAGACATCACGGTCGGCAAGCAACAAGTAGGCCATCGGGCTTGTTTCTAGGCCGTTTAACTCTTTGACTATGAATGAAAAGATTTTTTTGATCAGTAATACATCTACAGCCTTTCATATTATTTAGTCTCACTACAAAACCCTTCTGCAGCGATGGCTTTTAAGATAAAGTTTACATTAACAGTTTGGGTCCAATAGACAAGATCACAGTGACACCAAGTGGAATGTAATGGCGTAGCCTAATGAATTATTTTGTTGCAGTGATGATTCGGCCTACTTTCCAAGAATTTGTGCCTGGAGTCACAGGGACTACAATTCGGCCTCTTGTGTCAGTCCCACATTTAATCATGCATTGGTTGATTTGTGTTGTATTCCCGTTTACCTTATGTTTAATCCCCAACACCCTCCAATGAGTGACAAGTCGGCTGTTGGTGATCCCTGATGCTCACTCGGGTTTGGAGTGGGTTCTAGTTGATTAGGATGGAGGCAGAATGCCTAATCTGGTCAGAGGACCAACCTTGGTTTAATGAAGAATCCAGAAGGATCTGCTGGGAGCAATCAGACACGTCTTCAGTCTGAAGAAGGGTCCCCACCCAAAATGTCACACATTCCTTCTCTGCAGAGATGCTGCCTGTCCCGCTGAGTTACTCCAGCTTTTTGTATCTATCTTCAGTTTAAACCGGAATCTGCAGTTCCATCTTACACAAAGCTGCAATAAAGACTATCTGTGCATTAAATAGTAAAAACAGCTTGGAATTGATAAACTAACAAGTCAGCAAAAAAATGTCCAAGGTCATGCCACACCAATCATGAATGATAGTGAACAATGAAAAGCTAATAAAAGGAGGAACCACCAACAACATCCCCATTGCCAATAATGCCGATGTCATCGGCAGAATAATGGAAGCTGTTGTCAATTGTACTATTAAGTCACACTTACTCCCAACAACCGGTTCACTACTCCTCCGCTTGGGTTTTAGCTCTCGTAATATCTAGGCATAGATGTCTTCAGGCACTGGGAATGGATCTATCTTAATGCTCTTCTCGGACCCCAACACCACCTCCTTCTTGATCTCAAATTGTCCTTGCATATTAGTATTCTCCACATTGATCCCATTGTCCTCCAGATCCTTCTCACTGACCTCGCTGTCCTCCATGTCCTGCTCTTGAACCGAGGATTTATTTATGATCTTCCAATCAATCTTTTGCAGTTCTTACACTTTTTATCTGGACTTTCTCTGTAGTTGTAAGCCTTTTATATTATATTATATAATATTTATATTATTATATTATTTTTTGCAATACCTGTTGAGCAAAAGCATGGTATGATTGTACACTGTAATGTATGATTTACAAGGATGCAAAACAAGGATTTATGATCGCTACGTGACTAATAAAATTACCAATATTAAGTGAATTTTAGAAATAAGGACCTGATTATTTATTAGAGTCCCAAAAAATCTAAATAAACAAATGAAATAAAGCAATAAAATAACTACGGTATAGTTCTTAATAATATTAAACTCAATGTCCAAAAGTTGACACGTTTCCATGAACACTCCACTGATTCCTTTAAAAACTGATTTTAAAAACTCCTCAAGCGAGTAGACTTTTCTTCACCAGTTGATACATGCAAGTTGAGCACAGTGCATTCCTCTCAAAAAAATTATGGAGTCACTCTATTGATACTGAATCACTAATTCAATTTATTTAGTTGAATTTAAGGGTCGCGTGTTTTAATGTCACATGTCCCTGATAGAACAATGAAATTCTTACTTGCAGCAGCACAACAGAATATGTAAACATAGTACACTGTAAACAATCGAAAGAGAGCATCGATCCAATTGAACCATTGGGATCTTATCATGAAACGTAAGAATAGGGTGAGGATATTGTGAAAAGTTTTTCTCAAAATATTTACTAACCCACTTGCCAGAAAATGTGTCTGCAAACTGAGCACACGCCATGCAATTTCATACATAATAACTATCCATTTGACCAATTACCCATGCAATTTATTTACTAACTGGAGGTGCCTTCAAATCCAACACTGGGCCAGGTCATCAACCCAGTGACACCAGGACACCAGGCCTTAAAGTGAGAAATGTAAGAATTGCATGTTGCAAAGTCTTGGAAGTTGCAAAATAGCAGCGGAATGTGGCAACTCTCTGCATGCTTTTCCATAAGAGCATCAAGTATGGTATGATTTGATGGATAAAATGCAGCATCAGCATTTCACAGTATCATCATAATCATAATCATACTTTATTAGCCAAGTATGTTTTACAACATACGAGGAATTTGATTTACCATACAGTCATACCATTAAAAAGCAACAAAACACACAAAACACACTTTAACATGAACATCCACCATAGTGACTCCTCCACATTCCTCACTGTGATGGAAGGCGCACAAAAGTTCAATCTCTTCTCTTCCTTGTTCTCCAGCTGTTGGGGGCCTCGAGCCTTCCGTTGGTGGGACGATCTTGACTCCTGCGGCCGGGGGCGAGCCCTCGGCGTCGGGGCGTACAAGCTACTGAATCGGGAGGATGTCAGCACCCAGCTCCGGGCAATCGGACCCCGGGTCGGGGCTAGTCGAAACTTTCTGCGACTTTGGAGCTCCCGACTCGGTCTCTACTCAAGACTGCAAGCTCCTTGATGTTAAAGTCCACAGGCCCTGGATGGAGCATCGATCCCGGGCAAGGAATCGGCTCCGATGGTAAGTCCACGCCCCGCGGTGGGGCTCACAGTCAGTCCCGGGCAAGACCTCCAGCTCCATGATGTTAGGCCGCAGAGCAACCGGGGATATGACCCGGAAAATAATCGGATCTCTGGCAAGGTAAAGAGATTGAAAAAAAGTTTCCCCCAACCCCTCCCCAACATAAAACAAACCAGAGAACATTTACACAAACTTTTAAAACACACTAAAAATAATTTTTTTTAAAAAGACGAAAAGACAGGCAGACTGGTGGCGAGGCTGCCATCGCGGCACCACCCGGTGGTATTTCTGCACACATGCCAATAAAGAAAGCACTGAACCATTGGGATCTGATCGTGAAACGTGAGAACAGGGTGGGTTATTGTGAAAAGTTATTCACAAAAGATTCACTAATCTACTCACCAGAAAATGTGTTACCTAACTTAGTACACACCATGCAAATTCAGCGCTAATAACTGTCCATTTCAGCAATTACCCATGCAGTGATGAATCCCTGAAAAGCAGTAATAAGCTCAGTGAGGGGCAAGTGAGATATTATGTTTACTTGCAGGATTGTTTCACCTTCATGAGGCTTTCAATGAGAATGTGCTTTAGTTGTCGTGTCACTACATTCATACAAAACCTACAATGTAACAGCGGTTTTAAGAAGCTGGTTTCAGGATGCCTTGAGGTTTGACGGAAAGTCTAAGAATATCTGCAGATGGTTTCTCTGGTTTCACACCTGCTGTTGTTTAACCATAGGTGTGAGAAAGTAATAAGCAGACTTCTGTTAAAAAAAAAGTTTATTTGGTCTTCAGACTGTCTAATTATGAGATGGCACTGGGGGCCATGGAAACAAAGTGTATGGTTGAGGAGCCTGCAAATAGTTTGCAACTGAGAAATATGTGGTGTCATTTTATTTACGTTCTGGAATCAGACAATCAATGGGCAAACAATTTTAAATGAAGAAATGTGTAGGGAGGAACTGCAGATGCTAGTTTAAACCAAAGATAGACACAAAATGCTGGAGTAACTCAGTGGGACAGGCAGCATCTCTGGAGAGAAGGAATGGGTGACGTGTCGGATCGTGATCCTTCTTTGATGGGGTGGCATAGAACCTACATCATATCAATGCTGCTGTATCTTTACCTCTTCAACAAAACCTTTACATTTTCAAATCTCTCTGTGCAGTCATTCTCTCACTGCCACATGGCTCCAACCCCTCATCTACACTTCTGCTGCCTTTCTCCACCCCTACAAGGTTTCTCGGTCCCTGTGCGTTTGCCTTCTTTGTGCTTTTGAATAGCTGCTTCCTTGGAAATTGGCGCTAAACTCTGAGTTTAGCGTCAATCTTCCCTTTTAAGATGGTCTTTTAAATTCCCTCTGATCAAGACTTTAATCTTCTGATTTGATATATTTTTTCTGTAACTATGCCACATTTTCTTGGTTTGTTGTTTACTTATACGGCTGTTAAGCAAATTGGGTTGTTTAATTGCATAGATATTATATTAATGCAATTTGTTTTTGATGACATTAATCACTGTTTCATAAAATTGATGTTTTATGAAGTTAGATGCCACGGAAAAGCAGAAGATGCCCAGTGTATAAACTGTCACTAATCTTTCATTCCACTTTATTTTTCTTTGTGGCAAGTTTGTGATGTGGGTCTTTAATCCTGGACTTTTGTTAAATTTGTTCAAAAGGCGGAGAGCTCCCTACAATGCAGTGGATGTTATCTTGAGCTGACTTGGCAGTTACAAACTAACTATGTTAGTGGCCTGGAGTCACACAATAGGCCACGCCAGTAAGGACAACAGGTTTCTTCCTCCAAAGGAAGTCAATGAACCAAATGTTTTTTAGGCAATCCTATAATTTTGCTATAGTATTACTGAGACTGTTTAGTTTTAATACCAGATTCAAATACCTGAAATTTAAATTCCCCTAATTCCTCCGAATCAAGGGTCCAGATTCTGGTCGCTGTTCCAGACTAGCTCATAGAACTCATTATACCAGAGGATCATTAGTTACTATTTTTTTCTTCTGAATCCTCCTGGTGCTGATGCAGTGCTCATCGCACAACAGCTAGGGCCTGAAAGGCCTCTATTCTTCATGTTACTTCAAGGATTGATTAGGCTAGTCCACGATGTTCCTATATACCTGCCATGCCTTAGAAGTGTGTGCTGGTTCTGCTAGACTGCTGATCAGTGGGAAAACTGAAATAATTATGTATTCATACTCCACGGAAACATGCCTTTTAGCCCAATTGTCCATGATGACCCATCTAAGCTAGTTCCATATGCCTGTATTTGGCTAATATCCCACTCAACCTTTCCTGTCCAAGTATCTTTTAAACCCTGTTTTAGTATCTGCCTCAACTACCTCTTCTGGCAGCTCGTTCCATATACCCACCATTCTCTGAATAACAAAGTTGCCCCTTGGGTTCGTATTAAACCTTGTTCCGCTCACCTTAAACATATGTCCTCTTTTTTTAGATTTCCCTACACTGGGTAAAAGACTTGGCATTCATCCTATCAATTCCCCTCATAATCCTCTGGAAGATAACCCTTCAGCCTCCTACACGGCATGGAATACAGTCCTAGTCTGCTGAACTCTCACTATCGTTCAGCCCCACGTCCTGGCAACATCCTTATAACTCTTCTCTGGTCTCCTTCCAGATTAATGATAATTATGTTGTGCCAATCGGATCAGGTAGGTCATTAGAAAACGATTCTATGCAACCATTCATCATGTCCACTGGAGAAGCAGCCCACTTCTTTGGTACCTAAACCTCCAAAGAGACATGTGTTCATTTATCATTTATCCCAGCAACCAAAATTATCTTCATCATGGAGCTATTAGGAGCTTTCCACTACTGTGATGGAGTGGCACTATAATCATCGTGAATGGAATACACTCAAAATTGATCTGTCTTCTCAAATCTAGAGCACTGTGGACTAACAGCAGTACCAGGCGTGTACACCAGCACAACCTGTAACCTCATATCCAGGCAGTTCTCTCACTCTGCCTTTACTATCAAGCCAAAGGATCACTCATTGTTCAATGGGGAACCCGGGGGGCTTGCCAGGAACAACATCGGCCGTATGTAAAAGTTCTGAACTGCCAGTCTTGGGCAAAGGTAGATACATGCCTAAAAGAACTTGCGATAGGCAGAGATAAACAATCCAACAACCAACACATTTGCATTTGGATCACATCTAGAGTCATCGAGTCATTAGAGTGATACAGTGTGGAAACAGAGCCTTCGCCCCAACTTGCCCACACCTGCCAACAATGTCCCAGCTACACTAGTCCCACTTGCCTGCGCTTGGTCCATATCCATCGAAACCTGTCCTATGCATGTCTAACTGAGCAACGGGAGAGTCCCAGCCTCAACTACCTCCTCTGGCAGTTTGTTCAATACACAAACCACCCTTTGTGTGAAAATGTTACTCCTCGGATTCCTATTAAATCTTTTCCCCTTCACCTTGAACCTATGTCCTCTGGTCGTCGATTCCCCTACTCTGGTCAAAATATTCTGTGCACCACCCGATCTAATCCTCTCATGATCTTATACACCTCTATAAGATCACCCCTTATCCTCCATGAGCTCCATGGAGTAGAGACCCAGCCTACTCAACCTCTCCCTATAGCTCACACCCTCTAGTCCTGGCAACATCCTCGTAAATCTTCTCTGAACCGTTTCAAGCTTGACAACATATTTCCTATAACATGGTGCCCAGAGCTGAACACAATATTCTAAATGCGGTCTCACCAACGTCTTATACAACTGCCACATGGCCTCGCTGTACTGAATTGAATGCTTTATTGTCACATGTGACAATTCTTTGCGCGCGTACCCAAGGTATGCAAATAGTCACCCATAAAGGGCGCTTACAAAATGACAAATTCTCCCCCCCCCCCCCTCCTCACGGCGTTCCCTCAAGCCAGGTCCTCCATTGTCCATTGGCATTTGTCCATTTGACAATAATCTCACAAATTCACATGTTATAGGAGTAGAATGGGCCATTCGGCCCATCGAGTCTACTCCACTATTCAATCATGGCTGATCTCTGCCACCTAATCCCATTTTCCTGCCTTCTCCCCATAACCCTTGACACCCATTCTAATCAAGAATGTGTCCATCTCTGCCTTAAACCTATCCACTGTCTTGGCCTCCACAGCCCTCTGTGGCAATGAGTTCCACAGAATAACAACCCTCTGAATAAAGAAGTTCCTCCTCACCTTTCTAAAAGAGCACCCTTACACTCTGAGGCTATGACCTCTGGTCCTAGACTCTCCCACCAGTGGAAACATCCTCTCCACATCCACTCTATCTATGCCTTTCATTATTCTGTAAGTTTCAATGAGTTCCCCATCAACCTTCTAAACTTCAGCAAGTAGAGACCCAGTGCTGTCAAGCGCTCATCATATGCTAATCCACTCATTCCTGGAATCATCCTCTGGACCCTCACCAGAGCCAGCGCGTCCCTCAGATTTGGGGCCCAAATTTGCTCACAGTACTCCAAATGCGATCTGACCAGTGCCTTTTGGAGCCTCAGCATTACATCTCTGTTTTTGCATTCCAGTCCTCTTGATATAAATGCTTTCTAGGCTTGATCTGATGCCCAAGTGAATGAGCAGCCGAATAGATCCCTTATACACGAAGGCTGAGTTCCATCACCGCTGTAGTTGTGTTGATTACCACGGGTATCAGGGGTTATGGGGAGAAGGCAGGAGAATGGGGTTGAGAGGTAAAGATAGATCAGCCACGATTGAATGGCGGAGTAGACTTGATGGGCCGAATGACCTAATTTATAATTTATGACTTGAATAACTGTGTGCCTGCGGATTTAGTCTACACAATTTCACGTTAAGTAGGTGTCATGTTATCCCCCTCTGCGCAAGATAAAAATCAGCCTATTTCTGTCCAGCGAAAGGCTGGATAATCCTGGACAGGGGAATGTCCATTTTTTCAAAATGTTCATAAAAAAGTACTGATTTGCCAGTAAAGACAGTAAATTTGCGCCTGACGTCTCGTTCCTCTCTGCTGTGTGGAGGAGGGAAGTCCCGGATACTTTAGTTATAAAATCCGAGGCGCTGGCGAGCTGGGAAATCATTTAGTGAAAGCGAAACTTTGAGATCTGTCACACTGCGGAGAAGCGTTCTGTGGAAGGGGGATGACTCTCTGAAGGCGGCCGGGCGGCATGTTTGGGACTGGGATTGTCAGCCTTTATTTCTGCCTTTGTTGTTTAACCCGGGACGGTCTGGTGGTTTCGGCACTAGGACAGGAAAACTCGGGTAAGCGATCGCGCCAGGTCGGGCCATGTCACTTCATCGCTTGAAGCGTAATCCTTTTCCATTTGAGCTGCTTGGCGTCGGTATTTCGTTCAAATTAGCTTCTTCGGATAATAATCAGGAAACTTTTTTTGTAAAATAGAAATTATTCGGCCTCTTTATTGGATCAGAATATTTCAGGTCGGTTCTATTTTCAGGGCAGTCGGTGAATTCTTATTGTCATTGTCAGGACATTCTTATTGTTCTGTTTGCTAAACAAGTAACATTTAAATCGAGTCATCAAATAGCTCAGGTTGCACACTGCTTGTCCACTGTGTGAGTTACATTTTGATCTCAGTTTGACTGCTTTATCTGTGCAAATTATTCGGACGCGGAAAACGTAAGCATTTCATTCAGTTTTTGTGTAAATTGGCCGTGCATCGATGGGAAACGAAATTGAAAGGATTTTCTTGTGAACGTACTTCCCCTTGGATTCCGAAGAAGAACGAGGCTCATCCCGCTCACTCCCCTGCCTTTTCACTCAAGAGGTACAAAGGTTTGAAAGCGCATATCTCCAGATTCAGGGACGGTTTCTTCCCAGCTGTTATCAGGCAACTGGACGGTCCTCTTATCAGCTGGAAAGCTGTCCTGACCTACTATCTACCTCATTGGGGACCTTTGCATTATCTTGAATTGGATTTTATCCAACTTCAATGTTATATCTTGCACTGAGGCAGAACAGTGGCGCAGCAGTACATCTGCTGTCTTATGCCCCTGTCCCACGTAGGAAACCTGAACGGAAACCTCTGGAGACTTTGCGCCCCACCCAAGGTTTCCGTGCGGTTCCCGGAGGTTTTTGTCAGTCTCCCTCATGGTCGAAAGTGGTTTCCGCTTCTTCTATGTTCCGGCGATTATTTCAAAAAATTGAAAAAAACCTCCGGGAACCTGACAAAAACCTCCGGGAACCGCACGGAAACCTTGGGTGGGGCGCAAAGTCTTTAGAGGTTTCCTAAGTGGGACAGGGGCATTACAGCGCCAGAAACCTGGGTTCAATCCCGACTACAGGTACTGAGTTTGTACATTCTCCCTGTGACCGCATGGGTTTTCTCTGGGTTGCTCCGGTTTCCTCCCACGTTCCAAAGGCATACAGGTTTGTAGGTTAATTGTATTCGGTAAAAATTGTCCTTAGTTTGTAGGATCGTGTTAGTGCATGGGACAATCGCCGGTTGGGACGGACTCGGTGAGCCGAAGGTGTTTCTGAGCTATATCTGTAGCATAAACTAAATGTTGTACCTTTCCTCCTTTATCTGTGCACTGTGAGCACATTGACTGTATTCATGTATAGTCTTTTGTTTGACTGGATAGCACGCAAACAAACGCTTTTCACTGTACCTCTGTACACGTGACAGTAAACTCAACTCAAAATGTATTGCAGTTAAAAGTACAGGAACAGCTACTTTCTTACAACTATCATATTCTTGATTCATGCCTTAGCTTGTTGGGATTGGACTATACACCTCCAAATTCAATGGGAATTAGGGGCATAATTATGCCAGGAGATTGCAGGCAGCTACAATGGCGTTGTCGGAGTAGGGGTTATACACTGTGTCTGCCATAATGCCAAGGGGTGGGATTTTCAGGAAATGTTTCCTCAGGCATGTAGGGAGCTCTACAGGAGAGAGGACAAAGCAGGAGAGAGGACAACGCTGAGGGAATTAGGAAGGGCAAGTGACAAAAGTGTCAGTGGACAAGCCTTTTTGGTCCAGCGACCACCATTCTACAGGGATGCTAACATTGGGTGAGAGTTGAGAGTGAGAAATTGCGAGGGAACGTAGCGACCGGGGGGGGGGGGGGGGGGGGGGAGGGGGGTTCCCCCTCCCACGTTAAGGAGCTTTTACATTTTTCAGCTTGAAATTGTGCAATCTGGTGCATACTGTAGCGAGTCTTTTAACTTACACTTGGATGCAACATTTATGCTTTAAATTGGATTAGGTATGGATAAGGTTAGGCTAAATTACATTCCTAATTACATTCCACAATAGAGCCAGGCTCTGCTCAACAGGTGCAGCACATGAATGACTATATATATTCATGTATGGAAATCAGATTATATTCATGCTATTATGCATATATATAGAGAAAAACAGAGAAACAAAGCAAAAGTCAGACTTCCATCACTGTTCTACACAAATAAATCAATCAACCTTGTTCAAGAAGGAACTGCAGATGTTGGAGAATCGAAGGTAGACAAAATTGCTGGAGAAACCAGCGGGTGCGGCAGCATCTATGGAGCGAAGGAAATAGGCAACGTTTCGGGCCAAAACCCTTCTTCAACCTTTTTCAAGTGTTTCAACCTTACCCTTTGAATATAGAAACAAGACGAAAATAATGCCACATATTCAATCATATATGGTTCAATGAAATTAAGATATATATATATAAATATATATGGAAACAGACCCTTCCGCCCACCAGGTCCACACCGACAAGCAATCTATCATACACCAATTTCATCCATCATGCCAGGGACAATTTACAGCAGCCAATTAACCTACAAACATGCACTTCTTTTGGATATGGGAGAAACCGGATTATCCAGGGAAAACACATGTGGTAGTAAGGCAGCAAGTCTACCGCTGCACCACCGTGACACCCCATTACATTATTTTTTCTGTAATATATTTATTATGGTGTCACGTGAATAAAGGTGAACACGTAATTCTGATTTCTGCCCTTAGTTGGATAACAAACATGTCCAGTCATTGTGTTTTATGGCTGGTTTTCAACTTCTTCAGGCTGAAGGTCCCGACTCGAAACATCACCCATTCTTTCTCTCCAAAGATGCTGCCTGTCCTGCTGAGTTTTTCTAGTTTTTAGTGTCTATCTGCAGTTTAAACCAGCATCTGCAAATCCTTCCTACACAATTTGTTAAGCAAAACAGGTCCTATTCTCATTATATAATTTTGTGATCAGCGTGAGAGCATGAGAATTTTGTGAAATGCGCGCGTCTCTCGCTCAATGCGTGAGAGTTGGCAGCCTTGCTAATAATTCAAACATTTTATGCAAGTTCCAATTGTTTGGACAAAAATCACTTATTACTACTTTATAACAGTTAAGTTACTTTAAGACTATTTCAGAAATTATGGCAGTCAACAAAAAATCAACTAACAAATTAAAGCAAACTGAAAAAAAAGAACATGTTCCCTTTCCTAACTCTACCTCATAAGTACTTCAACGCTGTTAACAGAGCAAAGGGATATTAATCTCAAGAATCAAAATGGGGAAAGTGAGGGCAATTTTGCTTAAATGGTAATTCTAAGCCCATTCAGATCTGCATAGAGTCGGTTATACAACATGTACATGGCTGCCCCAATTTGTCCATACTGATCAAGTTGGCATTCTGCATGCCCCGGGACTGGCTGCTGTTCCCAGATCAGCTCGCGTTGCAGGGACTGGCAGCAGTTCCCAGGTCGGCTCGCCTGCCCCGACCCCGCGAAAACAAATTGAAAAAGCCCCCGCGTTTTTCGGGTTACGGGCCGTGTGCCCCTAGTCCGAATCCTGTCCTAGATGTTTGGCCTCATTGTGGTCGTCGTCGTCGCGTGGGAGGAAACTGGAGTACCTGGAGAACGCCCTCACAAGTCACAAGGGGAACGTGCAAACTCCATACAGACAGCACCTGTTGTTAGTATTGAATCCGGGTCTCTTAGGCTGTGGGCCGAGCATCGAAAATGTGTCTAGAATTTAACTTTCGGGACCCATGCCTGGGAACTACTTGAAATTTTGCACAGATTTAGATAAAATATAATTGAGAAGGAAGTCATAACTAGTCAGTGCCAAAAGTTGCACATTAATTAATTAAGCTAATTAGAAAGTGAGATTGAAAAAGTAAGTGCCATCTAGTGTTCAATGCTCATATTACTCCATGGGGAGCCTAATTCCATGCTGCTGTCTATTTAGACCATAATTGTGAGTGTATATTTTGAATGAGACTGCTACAGAGGACTGGCTCCTGAACCCACCTAATTAATGGGTGAGGGCTGTTCCTGTGGGTTCCCCCGTTTACTGAACCCCACTGACTGCCAGTGTGCAGAGTGGGGGTCATGGCCATAGTGGAACTGGGACTGCCAGGCTGGAGGAAGGCTAAGGCATCTTCCACTGACAAGAAAATGCCTAACCCTAACCCCAACTCGCCCTCCTTGCAGAGCTGCCCACGGCTGGAGCAGGCGCCGCTTTGGGACCAGCTGCAGGCTCTGTACGTTTGTCGCTCAGCGCCTCCCCCTCGCCCAGCATGCCCTTCTGGATCATCATGGTGATGATGCTGAGGAGCAGGCCTGCCCTGCACGCCACCCGGGCCACCTTCAGCACCCCCATAGCGCCGGCTCCGTTAGTCCGCCCGAACAGTCGCAGCACCCACCGGCGGCCCGACAGCCTGACTAATCCTGTACAGCACTCACCGGCCTACCGACAGCCTGACCGACCGACAGACTGATTGACTGACTGACGTCTGACTAACCGACCGACTGACTGACTTCTGACTGACTGACCGACTTGACTGACCAACTGACTGACTGACCCTAATCCTAATCCTAACTCTACATTTGTTATTTATAATTTTTATTTAACCGTTCATATCATAACTTTACAAAGATACATCAATTGTAAAACAAAATTATCAGCAAGGTTAGCTTTACCTTTATTCCTTCGGAACCTTGCTATTGTTTTGAAGTAATTAGGAGGCAGCCATGATCTCAGAGTGCTCCCTGCCTAGCTACCATGGAACAAAGCACATGATTGGTCAATTGGCGTCCGACGCGATGTCAAACATGCATTGATTTGGACAATTACTACTTGGAAAATTTGAGTTTTTTTCTCATATTTTAAAAATATGTGCAGGTTTTGTTCTTGACAAGTTTCAGGTATGATTTCTATAATATTTTTACACACTATGTTAAAAATTCAGGTAGTTACGTGATTTGAGTCACGAACCTAAACGAAAAAGCACCTCGGCCCACAGCCTATCTGGCGCTGTAAGGCAGCAACTTTGCCGCTGCGCCACCGTGCCACCCTTAGTTCTCAGCATCGTAGTGCAAGTTCCAGAGACAAAGTCCAATGTCTGTAATGGGGTAAAGGAGAATCAGTGTACCCTAGCCTATGGAGTGATCATTCCAAAGGCTGGTAGCTGAGGGGAAGAAGCTACTCCTCGGTCCGGCCTTGAATGCTTTCATGCTTCTGCTTCTTCTGGCCAATGGGAGCGGGGTGAAGATTGAATGGCCGGGGTGGGAAAGATATTTGATTATGTTGGCTGCTTTCTATATGCAGAGTAGGGAAAGGTGTTCCCGCCTATTCAATCTCCCATTATAACTCAAGAATTGCAGTCCAAACAATAGTCATGTGAATGCTTATTGTACCTTATCTGGCTTAACTGCATTCTTCACTTTACCTCTATAAATACCAAAAAAAGGCCTCCTCAATGGAAACAAATCCAAAAGGCATAAGTGCCTGTGGGTTGATGAAATTGTAGTTTTGAGGAAGAGCCAACCACTGAGAGTCAGAGCAGCGCCTACCAGTTGTTAAGAAATGGTGTGTTTGAAACGAGTTATTGAAATCAGTATAAAGGTAGAATGTGCTGGAAAGAGTCAGTGGGTCAGACAATTGCTGTGGAAACAGAGTTAACATTTGAGGTCAATGAACTGGAAGAATCAGCATGCTAATGACACGGGCAGCACGGTGGTGCAGCGGTGGAGTTGATGCCTTACTGCGCCAGAAACTGCGGGTTCGATCCTGACCATGGGTGCTGTCTGTACAGAGTTTGTACGTTCTTCATGTGACCTGCGTGAGTTTTCTCCGAGATCTCCGGTTTCCTCCCACACTCGAGGGCGTACAGGTTTGTACGTTAATTGGCTTCAGTAACCTTGTAAATTGTCCCTACTGTGTAGGATAGTGTTAAAGTGTGCGGCGCGTGTTTCCGCTCTGCATCTCTAAACTAAACTAAAAACTAAATACTTACCAATATTTAGATGCCAACTTCCTAGCAATTAAAACCAATGATCAATTTGCCCAATTATTTGCAGCACCTATATAGTCACTTTGTTCCTGATGCGCTAGGAAATGTACACAAAGAAACACAAATAAACGTTACAGGTTGATGATGTATCATCAGATTCTTTCAGTCTTGCTTAAGAAAGAACTGCAGATGCTGGAAAAATCTAAAGTAGACAAAGATGCTGGAGAAACTCAGCGGGTGAGGCAGCATCTATGGAGCAAAGGAATGGGTGACGTTCCGGGTCGAGACCCTTCTTCAGACTGATGTGGGGGTGGGGGGGGCGGGAAGAAGAAAGGAAGAGGCGGAGACAGTATGCTGTGTGAGAGCTGGGTTTGAGTAATGGAGGAGACGAAGAGTGTGTAAGGAGTCTTGGACATAGGTAGGGAGGGAATTCAGGATGGAGTCAAGGTATGTGGAAATAAGTTCGGTGGGACAAGAACAAGCAGAAACAGTGGATCTGCCAGAGTGACAGGGGTGTGCTTTCAGGGGAGGAGAGGTTAGAGTGAGAAAGGGGAGTGGAAAAGTTGAGGAGGTTGATGTCCCACTGGCAGTTTAAAATTAAAAAGGTCTAAAGCAGGCATTTCAGTCTTGCTAATTTGCAAGCACTTCTTCTTGAAATGAAACACAGTAACATCTATTTCTAAAAAAACCCCAGAAAGTATTGAAAATACTCAGCAGACCAAGCATCTGGTTATTGATCTGAAACCAGAAATTCTGGACAAATTTTAGCTGATGTTTTCAACCTGGGGCCTCATAATGAAACTCTGATTGTTCCCATGATATTAAATTAGTTTAGTTTTAGCTTAGTTTATTTATCGTCACGTGTACGAGGTACAGTGAAAGCCTTTTGTTGCGTGCTAACCAGTCAGTGAAAAGACAATGTAGATAAAAATGCTGGAGAAACTCAGCGGATGCAGCAGCATCTATGGAGTGAAGGAAATAGGCAACGTTTCGGGCCGAAACCCGCCTTCAGACTGATGTAGGGTGGGGGAAGCGGGAAGAAGAAAGGAAGAGGAGGAACCAGAGGGCTGAGGGAGAGCTGAGAAGGGGAGGAGACAATAAGGGCTACCTGAAATTGGAAGTCAATGTTCATGCCGCTGGGGTACAAACTGCCCAAGTGAAATATGAGGTGCTGCTCCTCCAGTTTCTCCAATTTCCAGTGGTGCTCACTCTGGAGAAAAGACAATACAAGGTTACAATCGAGCTATTGACAGTGTACAGATACACGATAAAGGGAATAACGTGAATAACATTTAGTGCGTGATAAAGCCAGTAATGTCCAATCAAAGATCATCCATCCTTTTTTCTCCAGATATGCTGCCTGACCCGCTGAGTTACTCCAGCACTTTGTGTCTATCTTGGTATAAACCAGCAGCTGGCATTCTTTGTTTCTACACCAAATGATATATTGAACAGAGAAGAGATGAAATTAGTTAGGACCTTGTGTTTGTTGGGCGGCACGGTGGCACAGTGGTAGTTGTTGCTTAACCCAGGTTGGATCTCGACTATGTAGGTATGTTACAAAACTTACCATCAGCGGCGCTGCAGTTCTGTCACTGGCCGTGTGCATGACTTCGGCGCCTTTGAGGGGGGAGGGGGGGTGGGCGGGGTTAAAATGCGGTTTTCCAATGCCTTCCGGAATTATATTTTCTCGGGATGCGAGCTTTTGCTGGGGATTTGTTCCGACTGCCAGCTTGTGAAATTTTTTTTTTTTTAAATCGCCCGACAATTTCAGCGCTGGAGTAAAATAAAAATTAGCTTCTAATGCCATGAACACTGACAACAGATTTTACGTAGGGGACAGGTAAAGGAAATCCGTTTATTTTTTCATATGAACTTGCTTGTTTAGATTACTTTCATCCAAATTTCATGTTGCGAAACGGTGATTTATTCCCCATAGGAACCGGCAGTATTTTTCCTGCTGATATGGGATTTAAATTCACCGCAACCGCAACGTTCCAATCCATCGCGTTCCATAAAATCCCACTCACAAGCTGATTTAAATGGCCATTAATTTACGGGCATTAAACACTAAATTCCTTCAATTTGGCTTATAAATTCATTACAATGAGATTTTAAAATCATGTTATATTGTGAATTATTGTGTGAATGTTATTTGGACACTTAGGCTTTTAAAAAAATGTTAATATTTTCTTAAGAAATGGATAGATGTTTAGATCTAGTAATTGAATTTTGTAATTAGCTACAATTGGGTAACTAACTAATTATATGCTTTAATGTCAGGTCATCCAAGTAAGATTGTTTCATATTAGTTTCAGAATGCTTCAATCTATAATAACTGAAAATTTATTTCAGTTCTCTTAATGTTTAAGAAAGTTATGGGCTTTTGACTGTCCTCGATCACAACCTTTGTGTTAAGTCAATGGAAAAGCAATAGGGAACAAGATGCTAATTTCCGAGTATGAAAATGGCCATAACGTTTTTAATACTGAAGATATGAAAGTGAATTAGGTGTCAAATTAAATTTATTTTTATGCTTTATCTGATGGGATAAATTGCATACTTGATTTTTTTAATCTCAAAATTTTGTAACATTGCTAGACTATGGCTGCAGTCTGTACAGTTTGTACATTCTACCCGTAACCGCGTTATACGGTTCTTAAGAGATACATGCTGAGTGATGTGAGTGATAGGAGCAGAATTAGACCATTCGGCCCATCAAGTCTACTCCGCCATTAAATCATTGCTGATCTGTCTCTCCCTCCTAACCCCATTCACTTGCCTTCTCCCCATAACCTCTGACACCCGTATTAATCAAGAATCTCTGCCTTAAATATATCCACTGACTTGGCCTCCACAGCCTTCTGTGTCAAAGAATTCCACAGATTCACCAACCATCTTCCTAAAAGCACGTCCTTTCATGCACCTTACGTGCAACCCTCCCTAATCCTTTGCTCCATAGATGCTGCCTCACCCGCTGAGTATCTCCAGCTTTTTTGTCTACCTTCAATTTTTCCAGCATCTGCAGTTCTTTCTTAAACTTACTCATTCCTGGGGTCATTATTGTAAACCTCCTCTGGTCCCTCTCCAGAGTCAGCACATCCTTCCTTGGATATGGTGCCCAAAATTGCTCTCAACACTCCAAATGCGGTCTGACCAGCGCCTTATGGAGCCTCAGCTCTATAGGGAGGTTTCACGGCAGTCGGGTCACGACCCATGACCCGTACTGTTGCTGCGCTACACCAAGTGGAGTACACGCGATGAACTGCAGGTTAGCACTCACCATTGTTTCCAGCGTAGCTGGCCCGTTAAAACCCGCCGAAATTGTCAATTTTTGCGCTGTAAATAATTATGGAAATCGGGATAAGCGTGAGACATTTAGCCTACATCAGAATTCCAAAAGTGAGGAGAAATGACGGTAGGTAGAAGCGAGAGCTGAAGGGACAACAACAGTCAGAGTGCTTGACGAACATTGGCCGTTTGCTCTCTGCATTTCATCAACTAAGGCATTATTTGTGTTTTTTCTTGAGTCCTTTAGCATCTAAAAACTTTCAGAACTGATAAATCTGGCTGTAAAAATTTAAAATCGCCCATGGTTCTCAAATGGGTTTTTACATACAAAAAGGAAGCGCATCTGAAGCAAAATTTACAGCCAGATTTATCACTTCTGATACTTTTTAGATACCAAAGGAATCAAGAAAAAACACACTGTATGCCTTACTGTTGATGAAATGCAGTGAGCAAATGCGATAATTCCCAATATTTCCAATTCCAATATCTGCACGGCCAATGTTCGCCAAGCACTTTAGCTGTTGTTGTCCCTTCAGCTCTCGCTTCTCTTTACCTTCATTTCGCTTCACTTTTGGAATTCTGAAGTTGGGTACGTGTGTCTCACGCTTACCCCGACTTTCACAATTTTTTACAGCGCAAAAATCCAACATTTTGGCGGCTTTTAACAGGTGGGAAAGTACGCGTTTCTTGCATTAATAACATATACCGGAAGTTACAGATGTCCTCCAGGTGGATTGAGCGGCTCTGTGCGTCAAGCCCTATGACCCAGTGACCTTACATGCACACCCCCCTATATAGAAAGATAAAGTAACATTCATTCAGACTGGTGCAGAATCTTTGCTTGGATGCATTTGGATGGTTTGCTAATTATTTGTAGCACGTCCAGAGTGCATTTTGCATTGACTGCAGTCGCTCCCCTGTGAGGTTATGGCCATTCTCGGGGTTGGGCTGGGCTGGGCTGGGCTGGACTGGGCTGGGCTGCAGGGGAAGGGAGTGAGTGAAGCGACGCCGCTCGGTCACCGGGGTGAAGTGGAGCCCCGCGGCCCAGGCCGCTCGGCAACAGTGGGGGCGACAGTGCGGCGACAGTTGGGGCGACAGTTGGGGCGGGTGCGGCGAGACAAGCGGCGGCGATCACAGCTCTCGCGCGCTCTCGGATCTTTGGTAGCGATGACGTCCGGGCTGCAGGGAGAGGGCGGGGCGGCCGGTGACGCCGTGAGGTCAGGCCGTACGCACTGCGTCATCGCGTCCTCACGTCTGACGTAAGGTGTGCCAGTTGACCGAGGCTCCCGGTGGAGATCCAGACCCTGGATCAGCTGTCAATCACAGCTGTAAGAGGGGAAGCAGTGCATTAGAAGGAACTGCAGATGCTGTTTACACAAAATGCTGGAGTAACTCAGCGGGTCAGGTAACTTACCTGGGTAAGGTGTGAAATATCTCATATTCCATCTCTAGTCTCCCTCTCCCTTGAGTCTCAGTCTGAAGAAGGGTCTCGACTCAAAATGATGTGTCTATTTAAAGGAGTTTCAGTTTGGTTTGAGTTCAGTTGCGAAAAACCTTTGTGTGAAAGGAAAGCAATTTAATTTTTGATCTGAAGAAGGGTCCCGACCCGCAATGTCACCTACCTATTTTCTCCAGAGATGCTGCCTGACCCACTGAGTTACTCCAGCATTTTTTGTGTTTAACTTTGGTGTAAACCAGCATCTCCAGTTCCTTGTTGTGAGATACCCTTTATGCTCACAATAAATACTCAAAGACTAAATCCTGGAAGCAAGAGATTTCTTTATTTTACGAGTCTGCAGACCGGGTGCCTCTCCAACTCGAGACACACTGAAGCCAGGGAGATCATCCCCCTTTATACACAAAATCTTACATTCAATTTCTCCTCCAGACCTCTCTCCAATCAGGGTCGGAGGTGCACAATCTGTAGGTACAACCCACCGTTCATCCCCTCGTACCTCCCACATCATACATTGCATGTTCATGGTAATGAGCAATTTCTTGACCAGGGGTGTGTTGTAATATTCATTTATTCTATTAAGCATGCTCAGTTGCTCATGACTTGGCCCAGTTTCGCTCAACTCCTAGTGAACCCTCTCAGTTTTCCTATATCAGCACTAAAGCTAAGCTATAGTGACTAGGGTCCCATCCATCACTCCTTTCCACTGATAGGGATTTCTCTACATCACCCCCTTCTCTAGCGAGACAAAGCTATCTCTTCTTACTCAAGGCCTCAAGGATGGGTCTGGCAATTTTCAGACACTGCTGTCAGAATCTCCTCTCCAGCCCCTCTCTGTTTGAATTCTCTTTAACACTCCTTTCTTTAATAGGGTTTAATCACTTTATCCCTCACATTGTTGTTGCAATTTATCCCCCCCTCCCCCTCCCCCATTCATAACTATCCCTTTACATTCTGTACCATTGCAAATTAATTGGAGAAAACACATTTTCTTGAAAAAGCAAAGTTTTGCAGATAATCAACTTCCGCCGATTCCCAATGGGCTTTCAACGTGCATTTACAGACATGAGACGAATTGGGAACTCCACCGTACAATGGAGCAGTGACAATTATAATCTTCAGATGGCGCCATTTCTGCACAGCTCCAATGTTTGGATCTGTTACTGGGACATTTAATCCTCTCCATTCAAGTCTCTGTAATTCTAATTGGAGACAGTAATCAATCTGCTCAAATATCGTAAAATAAAACATAATCATTTATCGTCAGGATACTACGTAGTGCATGCAGACACAAAGTTAAAATGACTCAATATTCCACCATGACAGAACATTTCAGAGAATACATTGGGCAGCATTATTCTGATACTTTATTTCAACAAAGACATGCCAGAAGCAATATTTCTAAACAAAAGCATTTTAGGTGATTATTTTCTTGCATTGACACATGTTATGCATGTCTGACCACAGGTAATGTTCATAGAGTCATAGTTATAGAGTGATAGTGTGGAAACAGGGCCTTTGGCCCAACTTGCCCACACTGGCCAACATGTCCCAGCTACACTAGTCCCACATGCCGCCGTTCGGTCCATATCCCCCTAAACCTGCCCTATACATGTACCTGTCTTTAAGGGCTTGTTCCACTTTCACGACGTAATTCACGAACTCTGCCGAGTTTGTCCTTGACTCATACTCGCAGCATGGTCGTCACGAGGTTGTAGGAGGTCGTAGGTAGGTCGTAGCCGGCCGTGATCCTAGTCGTAGGTACTCGTGGCATCAAGTAGATCGGAGCCTTTTTTTAGCCTGATGAAAAATGTCCACGAGTAAAAAAGCTCGTGAATTAGGTCGTGAAAGTGGGACAGGCCCTTAACTGTTTCTTAGTTGTCAGGATAGCCTCTGCCTCAACGACCTCCTCTGATACAAGATACAAGATACATTTATTTGTCACATGTACCAATTGGTACAGTGAAATGTGTGGTCTGGAAGCTCTTCAAACTACAGCCCCATGATGTTGGAGCAGCGGCCCAGCACTCCGGAGCTCCAAACAGCGATCCAGGTAGGCATTGCCCGCTCCGCAATGTATCCAACGCTGTGCCGGCACTGATGAAGCTCTGGTCTGGTGTCCGGCAGGAAAGGCCACTCCAATCCAGGTGGTAGGCCGCGAGGAGGGGGGCGAGGAAGCGACTCGGAGAATAGTCACGCCCTCGCGAGGAAGTGACTTGTAAACGGTTTCCCCCTTATTCTACCCCCCTCCCCTACATAGAAAAACTAAAGAAACCTCCAACACAAACTTTAAAACTGACTAAAATGTTTCTTTTAAGATTGAAAAACAGACAGGCTGTAGGCAGAGTGCCTTCAATGCAGCGCCACTACTGGCAGCTTGCTCCATACACCCACTAATCTTTGTATGAAAAAGTTGAAATATTTTCCCCTTCAACTTGTTGTCTGGTCCTCGATTCACCTTGGAAAACTTTATTGTCATTCAGAGCTTGCGGTCTGAACGAAATGTCGTTGCCTGCAGTCATACATACAGTAAATAACAAATACACACAATAAACACATATTTAACATCCACCACAGTGAGTTCACCAGACACCTCCTCACTGTGGTGGAAGGCAAAAATCTTGTCTTTGTCTCTTCCCTTCTTCCTCTTCCTCTTCCTCTGCGCTGAGGTGACCCAGGCCTCCGATGTTGTGAACGCACCGGGTGATGTAAATAAGTCCCGCGGGTGAACCGCGCTCCGCGAACGGGCCGGTTCAACTCCGCAGCCCGGAGGCGGTCGAAGTTGCCGAAGCTACCGCCCTCCAGCCCCACGCTGGTAAGTCCTGGCTGGCTCTGCCTCCGGAGCCCCGGGTCGGTCACAGTTAAAGTTGGAGGCCGCCAGCTCCGCGATAGGCCTCAGCGCAGACGGAGACGGAGACGGGGGATACGACAAGAAGAGTCGTGTCCCCCCAAAAGGAAGAGACTAAGAACGTTTCTCCCACCCCTCCCACACACATACACTACATAATAACTCAAACTAACGCTAAAAACAAGACAAGAAAACAACAAATAGAAAAAAGACGGACTGCAGGCGAACCGCTGCTGCTCTAGACACTGCATCCACCCGATCTATTCCTCTCAAGATCTTATACATCTCTATGAGATCACCCCTATTCCTCGTGCACTCCCAAGGAATAGAGTCCCAGCCTACTTAATCTCTGCCTATAGCTCAGACCCTCTAGTCCTGGCAACATCCCTGTAAGACTCCCGGCAACCTGGCAACATCCTCATTCACTTTGGCAAGCGTTGCAATATTTAAAACTATAGGCACCAAGTCGATTATCTTTCAACTTTCCTGTCACTATCATTCCTTCCAATAACTTCCTTTACTCTATTTTTTCAATTAATGCGGTAATTTCTTAGCCAAAGTCTTAGAGTTGTCCCCTTAAGCCTCACCTCCTTGAGCCATTTAATTGCTCTCACTTTTATTCCCACTCCTTTGGCCAGGATCTGCCTCACTGGTCTCGTGCATCCGAGGTTACATTTCTTCCTTTACCCTCCTTCTTGCCATTTCACCGCGAAACATTTTCAAGAGAAAAATGGAATTGACCACCTCACCATTTAATTTAGTTTAGTTTAGAGATACAGTGCGGAAACCGGCCCTACGGCCCATTGAGTTCACCAGCCGACCATCGATCCCCGTCACACTAGCATTGTCCTACACACTACTACCAAAGCCAATTAACCTACAAACATATACAGTGGCTTGCAAAAGTATTCATACCCCTTGAACTTTTCCATATTTTGTCACGTTAAAACCACAAACGTAAATGTATTTTATTGGGATTTTATGTGATAGACCAACACAAAGTGGCGCATAATTGTGAAGTGGAAGGAAAATGATACATTGTTTTCACATTTTTTTACAAATAAAAAACTGAAAAGTGTAGCGTGCAAGAGTATTCAGCCCCCTTTACTCTGATACTCCTAAATAAAATCCAGTGCAACCAATTGCCTTCAGAAGTCACCTAATTAGTAAATAGAGTCCACCTGTGTGTAATCTAATCTCAGTATAAATTCAGTTGTTCTGTGAAGGCCTCAGAGGTTTGTTAGAGAACATTAGTGAACAAACAATGTTCCTTGGGCATCATGAAGCCCAAGGAACACACCAGACAGGTCAGGGATAAAGTTGTGGAGAAGTTTAAAGCAGGGTTAGGTTATAAAAAAAATCCCAAGCTTTGAACATCTCATGGAGCACTGTTCAATCCATCATCCGAAAATGGAAAGAGTATGGCACAACTGCAAACCTACCAAGACATGGCCGTCCACCTAAACTGACAGGCCGGGCAAGGAGAGCATTGATCAGAAAAGCAGCCAAGAGGCCCATGGTAACTCTGGAGAAGCTGCAGAGATCCACAGCTCAGGTGGGAGAATCTGTCCACAGGACAACTATTTGACATGCACTCCACAAATCGGGCCTTTATGGAAGAGTGGCAAGAAGAAAGCCATTGTTGAAACAAAGCCATAAGAAGTCCCGTTTGCAGTTTGCCACAAGCCATGTGGGGGACACAGCAAACATGTGGAGGAAGGTGCTCTGGTCCGATGAGACCAAAATTGACGTTTTTGACCTAAATGCAAAACGCTATGTGTGGCAGAAAACTAACACTGCACACCACCCTGAACACACCTTCCCCACTGTGAAACATGGTGGTGGCAGCATCATGCTGTGGGGATGCTTTTCTTCAGCAGGGACAGGGAAGCTGGTCAGTTCATGCGAAGATGGATGGAGCCAAATACTGGGCAATCTTGGAAGAAAACCTGTTAGAGTCTGCAAAAGACGAGACTGGGGCGGAGGTTCACCTTCCAGCAGGACAACGACCCTAAACATACAGCCAGAAGTACAAAGGAATGGTTTAGATCAAAGCATATTCATGTGTTAGAATGGCCCAGTCAAAGTCCAGACCTAAATCCAATTGAGAATCACTGGCAAGACTTGAAAATTGCTGTTCACAGACGCTCTCCATCCAATCTGACTGAGCTTGAGCTATTTTGCAAAGAACAATGGGCAAAAATGTCAGTCTCTAGATGTGCAAAGCTGGTAGAGACATACCCCAAAGGACCTGCAGCTGTAATTGCAGTGAAAGGTGGTTCTACAAAGTATTGACTCAGGGGGGCTGAATACTTTTGCACGCCACACTTTTCAGTTTTTTACTTGTAATAAAATTTGGAAACCATGTATAATTTTCCTTCCACTTCACAATTATGCACCACTTTGTGTTGGTATATCACATAAAATCCCAATAAAATACATTTACGTTTGTGGTTGTAACGTGATAAAATGTGGAAAAGTTCAAGGGGTATGAATACTTTTGCAAGCCACTGTAGGTCTTTGGAGTGTGGTAGGAAATCAGAGCACTAGAGAAAACCCACACAGTCATGGGGAGAATGTACAAACACCGTACAGACAGCATCCGTAGTCAGAATCAAACCCGTGTCTCTGGCACCTGTAAGGCAGCAACTTAACCGCTGCACCACCATTCCGCCCCTTTCTACTACTCTTAAGCATATCTCATTCAACTCCCAACCAAACCTGTTACTGAAGAAGGGTCTTGATCCGAAAAGTCGCCCATTTCGTCTCTCCAGAGATGTTGCCTCACTCGCTGAGTTACTCCAGCATTTTGTGTTTACCTATCATTTCTTCCCTGATCCGATATCCATCATCACCACATTTTGATCATGAATTGTCATAATTGACCAATCCTTACTTTCATCCTTCCAACTTCTTCCAAATGAATAGTGCTGCCGTGGGAACCTCTATAGATTTGAGCAAAGTAATTTTTCCATAAGATACGCAGAACACTGTCCAGTTCTATGCTAGATCCTATGAATTAATTATTCTTCACCACTGTCCTGCTTTCTCTTTTCAGTATGATCTGGCAGATTTCATCAACTTTTCCCCCCTCTCTGCCTTCACAGTTTATGTTTCCGATATCATCCTTCCAAGTTTTCAAAATTTGCATTGCCAGCACAGGATGTCACCCAATAACCACTACAATCTGAAGGCGGTCACGGTGGCGCAGCGATAGAGTTGCTGCCCTACAGCGAATGCAAGTAAGTAAGTAAGTAGGTTTATTGGCCAAGTATTCACATACAAGGAATTTGCCTTGGTGCTCCGCTCACAAGTAACAACATGACATACAGTGACAGTTACAAATGACTCAGAAAACACTAAACATTGATAATAATAATAAGACATTCATGATAAAACACCATTGATCAAGCATGTGAACCAACAAAATACCAGATCAAAGGGAGGCTAGAGATTTTTGGCTGTTGAGTAGAGCAATTACTTGTGGATAAAAACTGCTTTTATGTCTGGCTGTGGCAGCTTTGACAGTCCTGAGTCGCCTTCCAGAGGGAAGTGATTCAAAGAGTTTGTGGCCAGGGTGAGAGGGGTCAGAGATGATCTTGCCCGCTCGCTTCCTGGCCCTTGCAGTGTACAGTTCATCAATGGGGGGAAGGTTGCAGCCAATAATCTTCTCTGCTGATCGGACGATTCGTTGCAGCCTCCAGGTGTCGTGCATGGTGGCTGAGCCAAACCAGACCATGATGGAGAAGATGAGAACAGACTCTACGATGGCCGTGTAGAATTGAACCATCATTGCCTGTGGCAGATTGTGCTTCCTCAGCTGCTGTAGGAAGTACATCCTCTGTTGTGCCTTTTTGACTGTGGAGTCGATGGTAGCCCCCCACTTAAGGTCCTTGGAGATGATGGTTCCCAGGAACTTAAAAGACTCCACAGTTGTGACTGTGGTGTTGTTGATGGTGAGTGGAGTGAGCTCTCCTAAATTCTACAATCAATTCCACTGTCTTAAGAGCATTGAGCTCTAGGTTGTTGCTATGGCACCAGGACGCCAGCTGTGATACTTCCTGTCTGTAGGCAGATTCCTCCCCATCCTGGATCAGTCCAATCAGGGTTGTGTCGTCCGCAAACTTGAGAAGCTTGACAGAGTTGTCTGTGGAGGTGCAGTCGTTGGTGTAGAGAGGGTAGAGGAGAGGGGAGAGTACGCAGCCTTGCGGTGCTCCTATGCTGAGTGTTTGCGGGTCCGAGTGGTGCTTTCCCAGCCTCACATGCTGCTTCCTGTCTGTCAGGTAGTTGGTGATCCACTGACAGAGGGGTTCAGGCACAGTCAACTCAGAAAGTTTGGAGTGTAGTAGCTCTGGCACAATGGTGTTGAATGCAGAGCTAAAATCAACAAACAGAATCCTCGCATAGGTCCTCTGGCGGTCTAGGTGCTGTAGGATAAAGTGCAGGCCCAGGTTGACTGCATCATCTACAGATCTATTGGCCCGATATGCAAACTGCAGAGGGTCCAGCAGGGTGTTTGTGATATTTTGCAGCGCCGGAGACCCAGGTTCGATCTTGACTACGGAGGGGTGTCTGTACGGAGTTTGTACGTTCTCCCCGTGATCTGCATGGGTTTTCCCCAAGATCTTCGGCTTCCTCCCACACTCCAAAGACGGATAGGTTTGTAGGTTAATTTGCCTGGTAATTGACGCAGGAATTCTTGATGAGTACAATTGTCCCTTGTGAGTGTAGGATAGCGTTAATGTGCGGGGATCGCTATTCGGCGCGGATCCGGTGGGCCAAAGGGCCTGTTTCCGCGCTGTATCTAAGTAAACTAAACTAAAATTCCACAGCTTCATTGATTATATTTTCTCCCAACTCGTAAGGATTCTATTAAATAGAAGAATATAAAGCGGTTTTCAGAGGAAATGGACGTGAAGTGAATGAACGGGCAGGAAAATGGCAGGTGGAATATTATGTGGAAAAATGTGAGGTCATCAGCTTTGGCGAACATAACAAAACAGAAATGTGTATATTCAGCGGTAAGAGATTAGGTATTGATTGCTGTTCAAAGGGAGCTAAATGTGCATGTATACACGTCAATCAAGATTAATGTGCAAGTCAAGCTAAATAATTAGAAATGATTTGCAGCAAATTTATCATTTGCACTCCCCATTTGCTGTGAATAACGAATAGACGCTGCAAAATTCTCAACAATCCTGCTCAGTCATGTTTTTGTGGATAATCATGCACCACATTTCTGAGTAACTAAAGATGCGTTAGTAACCCATGCCTGCTTCTCCTGATAACACTGCTACTTGGTTTCCTGTTCACTATGGAGACGTAGAGTCATACAGCATGATAACAGGCCCTTCGGCCCAATTCGTCCAAGCCGACCAAGATGCCTCACCTAGGCTTTGTCTCATTCGGCTGCTTTTGGCCCATATCCCTCTAAACCTTTCCTATCCATGTATTCTTGGACCACACTGCCTACTCACATTTCTATTTTTTTAATGTATTTATGTTTCAGTTTCATTATCTCCTTTGCATCTCAACTTTCAACTTTCAAATGTCAACTTTCACATCTTCTTTTAACAACCACTCAAATTAAGTTTTATTTAACACAATGTATGTTTAATTTTTTTCATGCCATTTTATTATAGGCTGTACTTTTACCATTATAACTGATTATGTTACATTTTTAGCCATAGTGCAAGAGTAAAATGCCAAAAATCTATTGTGTGACAATGTGTTTTTTGTCACCAAAACTCTCATTATTAGTTTTGGGTACTATGTAGTCTGTAGTACATATTTTTTTTTAATCCTCTTTAATTGTTTAATTTAATAATCCTCTTCAAGTTCCTCTTGAGACAGCATCATAAACTCATACAGCAGCCAAACGATCATTTTGGCCCACCATTACAATACCATCCGTTAAGTACCCATTTATCAGTACTGTATCAATATTAAATGCACTCAATGTGCGTGCAACTGTCAACCCACTTCCTGTTTTAAATAGACAGCAGGAAGCCTGGATCTGATAGATACTGTAAGATTGCGGCTGATACGGTTTTGCTGAAAGACACCAATTGCAATAAACCAGAAATACCTGGTGGAAACTTAACAACGTTGAGCAAGCTTGATACTTGTGAACAATGAGATTCACTTCCTTCCCAACTGAACTTCCCTTTCAGCCAACTCGACAGGAACATTCAAAATTACTTTCAGCAGCAGTATCCTTCAGTAAAAAGGTCCCCTTTAAGAACTGTCTGTTAACACAGGATCATTGCACAGCTGCGTGCTTAGTTATTACAAGTTCTGTACACCATACGCAGGATAACGCAGGAAATCTTGATGAGTACAGATGTCAGAGGTTATGGGGAGACGGCAGGAGAATGGGGTTAAGAGGGAGAGATAGATCGGCCATGATCAAATGGCGGAGTAAACTTGATAGGCCGAATGGCCTAATATCACATCACCCTGTGGCCTAATTAGTGTGTAAAATCATGAGGGGTATAGGTAGGGTGAAAGTATAGTCTTTTACCCATGGTCGGAGAATCATGAATCAGAGAACATGAGTTTAAAATGAGAGGGGAAGATTTAACAGGGTTTTCTCCAGGTACTCTGGTTTCCCACATTCCGAAGACATGCAGGTTTGTAGTTAATTGGCTTCTGTAAATTGTCGCTAGTGTATAGGATAGTACTAGTGTGCGGGGATCGCTGGTCGGCGTGGACTCTGTGGACTATAAGGCCTGTTTCCACACTGAATCTTTGAGCCCGCTCTGCCATTCAATCATGGCTATCTCATTTCGGAATCAATATCACAGCATGGTTTTGTGCGTGGGAAATTGTGTCTCACAAATTTGGTTGAGGTTTTGAAGAAGTAACCAAAAAGATTGATGAGGGCTGGGCCATACACATAGTCTATATGAACGAGCAAGGACATCGATGAGGTTCCACATGGTAGGCTGCTCTCGAAGGTTAGATCCCATGGGATCCTGATAGACCTAGCTAACTCAATGAAGAATTGGCTTCATGGTAGGAAGCAGAGGATGGTAGAGGAAGGTTGTTTTTTGAACTACTGGTGTGCCTCAGTGATCAGTGCTGGGCCCGTTTCTTTCTGTCATCTATGTAAATGAGTTGGATGATAATTTACAAGGCATAATTAGTATATTTGTAGGAGACACTAAAATAGATGGTATGGTAGACATGGCAGAGGGTTATCAGGAATGACAGCATGATCCTAGTCACCTACCTAAACTTTGCTGGGAAAGCGGATTAAGGAATTGCTAATGGAGTATAATTCAGATAGATGTGAGGTGTTGAATGACTGAAGAAGGGTCCTGACCCAAAAAGACACCAATCTATGTTCTCCAGAGATGCTGCCTGACCCACTGAGTTACTCAGCACTTTTTGTCCACCGACTTTATTCCATGGAATGCAGGAGCTGAGAGGTGATTTTTTTCAGGGTGTAAAAGATCATGAGGTGAATAGATATGGTGAATGCCACATAGGGGAATCAAGAACCAGAGGGCATCATTTTAAGGTGAGAAGGAAACATTTAATAGAAACCTGAGCAGCAACATTTTCACACAAGGGTTGGTTGGTATATGGCACGAGCTGTCAGAGAAGGAGTTGAAGCAGGTATGATAACAGCATTTCAAACACATTTGGATAGGTACATGGATAGGAAAGGTTTAGAGGAATATGGGCCAGCCAGGGGCAAATCGAATAAGCTTAGATGGGCCATACTTTAAATCTGAAGAAGGGTCTCGACCTGGAACGTTGCCTATTCCCTTCGCTCCATAGATGCTGCCTCACCCGCTGAGTTTCTCCAGCATTTTTGTCAACATTCGATTTTCCAGCATCTGCTATCCTTCCAGCATCTGCAGTTCCTTCTTAAACATAATACTTTAAATACTGCCTCACTAATGTCTTATATATAACTGCAACACGACCTCCCAACTTTTATAATCAATACTCTGACTAACGAGAACATTGAAAATACCTAAAGAACAAAATAACATGGAAAAAATCATATTGATTTTGGATATAGTTCAGTGTTACTTAATATTTCTATCAGAATAATCAAAAGTGTTGCACTGGAAGAATGAGACAGGATGTCACATGTTTTTCAGAACAAGAAACAGCACACCAGAGAACCAGATAGTTAAGATTTATCTGAGGTAGCATACAAATCAATACCTGCAGCTGTTGAGTAGATGCAAGATTTCCTTTTTAGAGGGAAATCAGTGGTAAATTTCCGTAAATGAGTCACGTGTGTGATACAATGTCGTAACATGTTGTAGTTTGGTTGTTAACCTTAAGTCAAAAGAAGAAAGTCTCAGCTCCTATTGTTTCTTAGAGTTTCTTCAATTCTAAACCCACCAGCTTGAAAGTGAATTTTACTTTAACGAGACTAATTCCATTTAAGACGTTGCTTAGATGTTATTCTTGACTTTCTCAAAATATTATTACATTAAAAATGAACGTTCAGAGTTCAATATCCTCTGCGTAGATTTGAGTAGTTTATCTCGAATCAAAGTAGCAATGTTACAAAATTTTGAGATTTTAAAAATCAAGTCTGCAATTTATCCCATCAGATAAAGCATAAAAAGAAGTTTAATTTGACATCTAATTCACTTTCATATGTTCAGTATTAAAAAAAGTTATGGCCATTTTCATATTCTGAAATTAGCATCTTGTTCCCTATTGCTTTTCCATTGACTTAACACAAAGGTTGTGATCGAGGACAGTCAAAAGCCCATAACTTTCTTAAAAATTAAGAGAACTGAAAGAAATTTTCAGTTATTATAGATTGAAGCATTCTGAAACAAATATGAAACAATCTTACTTGGATGACTTGAAATTAAAGCACAGAATTAGTTAGTTACCCAATTGTAGCTAATTACAAAATTCAATTACTAGATCTAAATATCTAAGAAAAAATTTAGCCTAAGTGTCCAATTAACATTCACACAATAATTCACAATATAACATGATTTTTAAATCTAATTGTCATTAATTTATAGGCCAAATAGAAGGAATTTAGTGTTCAATGCCTGTAGATTAATGGCCATTTAAATCAGTTTACGAGTGGGATTTTCTGGAACGCGATGGATTAGAACGTAGCGGTTGCGGTGAATTTAAACCCCATATCAGCAGGAAAAAATTCTGCCGGTTCGTATGGGGAATAAATCACCATTTCGCAATGTTAAAGTTTGATTAAGGTCATCTAAAAAAGCAGGTTTATATTTTAAAATAAACAGCTTTCACTTACCTGTCCCCTACGTAAAATCCGTCCCCGTTGTCGGCGTTCACGGCATTAGGAGCTAATTTTTATTTTACTCCCGCGCTGAAATAGTTGGACTATTTATTTTAAGAAATTAACTTACCGGCAGTCGGAACGAATCCCCAGAAATATATCGCACTCCGACAAAATAAAGCTCCAGATGGCAAGGGAAAAAACGCATTTTAACCCCGCCCCTCCCCTCTTAAAGGTGCCAAAGTCGCGTACACGGCCAATGACAGAACTGCAGCGCCGCTAAAGGTAAGTTTTGTAACATACCTAATCAAAGTCCAAGGATGGGTCACATTGTTGCACACTTGCAATCCTGAGCATAAGATGCTAAGCAGAACTTTATTCCATCTCTGCAAAATGTTCTGCAGCACTATTTATGAAAAACAGGTGCCTCCCTCTTCTGGTTGATGTTAACCCCTCAAGTTAACCATAATATATTATATTATTATGCTGGAATACAGGAAATACTCAGCACATCAGGCAGCACCTGTGTATAGAGTGCAGAGTTAATATCTCAGGTCAATGTTTTTTTTTACCAGAAGCCTTCTCAATGAACAGCTTTTCTTCCACTAGCTTCAACTCCACACTTCATTGGCTAGGAGTCTTCACACTTGACCAAGGACTCATTATCTTGTTCAAAATTCACAATCGACCTGGACCCCTACATTCAGCCTATTGTCTTTGTTATGTCTATTGTTTGCTGATCACTGGTCTAACATTGACCATGTCTCCTTTTCAAGCTCACTGTCCTCTGAACTCGCAGCACTCTTCTAATTAAACAATCCCAAGAATGTCATCAAAATCTGCAAAATCAAAGCAAGGATGGTTTGACTCAAAGAGTGCCAGTTCTTTGATATCTTATCCCACCCTCTCCTTCATGGCCCTGCTACTGGATATCAGACCACTGTCTGCCCCCCCCCCCCCCCATCCCCCCCATCCCCCCCAAGGAAGTTATTGATTTAACTTCCCTTGCTCCATAACCTTCACTCCCATTGCCCTTAATGCCCATGTCTATCTCCTCCCACAGATCCATAAGCAGGACATTCTTAGTTAAAGATAGATTCTGATGAGAGATAAACAACGAAGAATTAACTCTTTCTCTTTCCACAAATTCTCCCTGCCCTGATGACTATTTCTAATACTTATTGTTTTTATTTCTGATTTCCAACAACTGCAGTTACATTCATTTCAAAGCCATATTCTCTGCCACAGAAGGCAGTGGAGGCCAATTCACTGGATGTTTTCAGGAGTTAGATTTAGCTCTTCGGGCTAACTGAACCAAGGGATATGGGGAATATGCTGGAACGGGATACTGATTTTGGATGATCAGCCATGATCATATTGAATGGCGATGCTGGCTGGAAGGGCCGAATAGCCTACTCCTGCACTCATTTTCTATGTTTCTATCTTGCAACTGTATCTTGGCTTCAAAGTGCTTTGTTACCTTTAAAACAATTTGGGGTGAACTGAGGTAATGAAAGGCACATAATATATGCTTAACAAAACATGAGAGCTGTGTTATTCCAATGCACTTTACAAAGAATCCTTTGGAGGTTTATTCACTGATTTAAAGTACAAACTAAGATATCATTTTTCACACAGCAAGTTCCCACTACCAACACTGTGTAATGATCAGACAATAATGCTTTTAGTGCTTTTGTTTCAAGGCAGAATATTCTCTAAGATACTTGGAAAAACTCCCTTAGCTTTCTTTGAAATAGCGCTATGCTATGTGTTCAATGACATCATCCCTCGGCCACAGGGCCAGGCTTGGTTTAATATTGCATCTGAACAACAGCATCTGCGAAAGTGATGGTCCAGGGAAAATGGTTAAAAGGATAAAATTGAAGGGTTCTTTATCTGAATGCACACAGCAAATGGCAGAATTAATGACTCAAATTGGAATAAATGTTCAATAGCCATTAGAGACATGTGCAAGGTTAGGAAGGAATTATTTCAGAATTGTTAACTTTTAGGAGGAAAATTATGAAGGAAATGAGACAGCTCTGATATTGAAGAATATGTGGCGGCATCTGATAGCAACCCAAGGTAACGACGAACCATCAGCTCTAGAGGGTGGCATCTTGGTGGGGGGAGGTGCGAGTCACGGGGTCGGTATCTGAGTTGTTATTTAAGTCCAGGCAACGCCCGTGTCAGGTTAGGCGTAGGGAGCTGCATTGCAGAAGAATAAACACGTCTAGAGCACACAACTTGTGTCCGACTAGTTTTTGGCTGCTCCTGCCAGTCCCTGCCACATATAGATTAAAAATAGGAGGTAAGAAGTATTTAACTTAGATAACAAAGAAGTAAAATCAGTTTTGGCAGAAATGATGAACGGCTAGGGGTTGAAAACATTGGTGGTAGTTGTAAATGTAGGCTCCAGAATAGTGTGGTCATGTAGACAATATAATAAATCTGAAAAATGACACAAAGTGTTGGAGCAACTCAGCGGGTCAGGCAGCAGTCCTGGGGAACATGGATAGGTGATGTTTTGGGTCGGGACCCTTCTCCGGACTGAAGGAAGGTCCCACCCCAAAGCGTCACCTTTCCATGTTCTCCAGGGACGCTGCCTGATCCGCTGAGTTACTCCAGCACTTTGTTCTTATTTAAGGGAATAAAACCTGCAAGTGATACTCATGCAGAAGCTAGTTGTGAAAATTGAATCAAAAATGTATGATTTAATCTAACCGCATTACAGGCGGCACTCCACAGTTCTTCATATTTACGTTCTGACTTCAGATGAATTTCTGCACACCATCAAATTTAAAGTGCTACTTTTAGAGATTATTGTGAGTCCATGGGAAGGAGCATATAGAAATGTCAGCCGCGTCTCCATTGGCATTGGTCTTGTTTCTGAGGCACGAGTTTACTGGTTCATGCCAACACTGATGACATTAGAAACATTAGAAAAAATTTGGGTTGATAATCTTAGAGTTTACAATGATGAAGTGTCCAGAATTGAAAAAAATCGTTGCAGATGTGGCTTTGTCATGCTTCCTTCAGTCATGGAGGTAATAATTAAAACAAAAATACCAGTCATTTTCCACTGCAGGATTAGCGGACTATGGTTTCACCTATTCCAATGATGTAGCAGCTCATTCCAAAGTCACACTGGAAGAAAATTGATACTGCTGGTACACTCCAAATAAAGAAGAACTGAAACAGGAAAGTACTGTGAACAATGTAGTAAGACTTTGGCATAACTTGGTGAGCATGGACAACTTTGAGTTGAAGGGCTGATTCCATGTTATATAGCCCTATGTCTCTAAATCCATCAGGCAGAATGCCAGTATAATGATTCCAGGCAGCAGAGGGTCTCAAGTGAAAACATGCCTGAACATGGACAGCTTTACTCTGTTCCGTTTGAATCCACTATCAGTCCATAGATGAATACCTGTGCTCTCTCAATACATGACCTCAAGAGCTTGCAACAGCAAGCCCACATCTCTTCTCAAGTGGTAATGAGAAGGTCCCTTCCTATCAGACTCTTCTGGGGCAGCTGAAGTATCATTAGCTCTGAACAATGATCACCAGACAGGGCTCTGCTGAGAATGAGACCTTCGTTCATCCGCCTCTTGAAAGCACACTTGCTGAGATGGTCCGGAAAGTGTTGAAACATTATTTGTATAAGTCCTTCAGGAACACGGGCGGTAGAGTTACAGCGGTAGAGTTGCTGCTTTACAGTGCTTGCAGTGCCAGAAACCAGTGTTCGATTCTGACTACGGGTGCTGTCTGTACAGAGTTCGGACATTTTACCTGTGACCCCGTGGGTTTTCTCCGAGATCTTCGGTTTCCTCCCACATTCCAAAGATATACAGGTTTGTAGGTTAATTGGCTTGGGTTTGTAAACTTGGTAAAAGTGTAAATTTGACCTTACCCCCCTGTGTGTAGGCTTGTGTTAATGTGCAGGGATCGCTGGTTGGTGCGGACTCGATGGGACGAACGGCCTGTATCCGCACTGTATCTCTAAAACTAACCAGCTGTGTAACACAGGACTAGCATGTTCCATGACCCAGGAATAAATGCTGAGAGACTCAATAAACTTTGATGGTTTTATGAGAAAAGGCACCCCTTTTTTTGCCTTCCCAGCTTTGCATACCGAGAGCCTGACATGTTCAGAAGTGATAGGAGGGGAATTAAGCCATTCGGCCCATCAAGTCAACTCCGCCATTCAATCACGACTGATCTTTCTCTCTCTCCTAACCCCATTCTCATGCCTTCTCCCCATTACCCCTAATACCCGTACTAATCAAGAATCTATCTATCTCTGCCACATCTGTGTAAAAATCCTTCAGACTGTTCATTCAAGGAATATACAAAATGGAAAATAGATATCAAGCTGTCATAATGCAATGGAATGGCACAGTTTGTCCTGTAGAGTGTGACGTGAGCATTATGCATACAGTATTGGCAAATTTTATTATTAAATATTTTTGAAAAAGAAACAAATATCTTAACCTAGTTTCCTTAGTGTTGACATTCTGGGTTCAGCCAGCTCACTGAAAACTACCAGAGATGGGGCTTCCATCAGATAGCTACGTTATTTTTTCCAAAGCTATTTACCCCAAACCATACAAACTAGCAGTAAAGATCACGGAACCTCAAAAGACTGTGCACTTCAAGTTTCCGTGATGTTTTATGCTTGTTTCAAAATATCCACCCACACAACTGATAGCAGCCAGAGAACAAATTAATCATCACTGCCTTTTTATCACCGATTGTGCCTCAAAATTTTTTTTTTCTTTGATGGGGAATGAGGCACAAAATGTCATCTGTTAAAAAAATAAATATGAAGACACACTTGAAACTGACTAATGTACACCGGTGAAACAAGTAAATGTTTCCTGTAGTTTCAAAAATGAATGAAAGTATTCAAAACTAGGTTACTTACAGGGGCCCACCGAGTCTGCACCGGTCAGTGATACCCGCACATTAACACAAGCCTACACACACTAGGAACAATTTACACTTATACCACGTTTACAAACCCAAGCCAATTAACCTACAAACCTGTATATCTTTGGAGTGTGGGAGGAATCTGAGGAAATCCTACGCGATCACAGGGAAAATGTCCAAACTCCGTACAGGCAGTACCTGTAGATAAAAATGCATATTTTTGTGATCATTTCTAGTCATTTTCAGTTGTGTTAATTAAAATGAGTATCTATCAATAAAATAAACAAATCCCTTTTATTACATGCTCACATCCCCCTTGCTCCTTCCTAAAAGCCTTTATGTTCATCGTTTTATGGATATGTTTGAGTGAGCCGACAACAAGCATTCAGATTTGAGTGCCCTTTCACATTATTTGCTGACTACTCAGCGAGAAAGGCCAATCAGGAGATGGTTATTTATTCATTAATGTAATTGTCATAAGCTCATAAGTGATATGAGCAGAATTAGGCCATTCAGCCCATCAATTCTACTCCGCCATTCAACCATTCTCTCCCTCCTAACCCCGTTCTCTTGCCTTCTCCCCATATCCCCTGACACCCGTACTAATCAAGAATCTATCTATCTCTGACTTAGAAACAGGGCTGGCCTTAAGTCAATTGGATCCATTGCTCCCAATTGGGCCCCGCGCCTAATGGGGCCCCGCGCTAAGTTTCTGTATTTTGTACGGAAATGCAATCCGAATACAGAAATATGAATTTGCGTTGTTAAATACGGATTTGGTTTTTAAAAACATTTGCATTGTTAAATACGGAGTTTTTTAAAAACAACCATGGTTAAGAGTCACCCGCTGCACTGGTCATGAGACGAAAACGATTTGTTAACTACCACTGTTAGCACTTGTTAACAGCCAGTAGTTAACACGTAGTTATACAATGTGTCATCAATACATCGATCCACATTCCTCAGTAAATGTAATTGTGTTTCGACCAAGTATTGATGACGCTGCGTTCCTTTGAATAAAATTCACGGGATCTGTGGAGGGAATGGATTAGGAGTTGTTTCGGGCCAGGATTCTTCTTCAATAGGAAGGAACTGCAGATCAAAGATACTAGAGCGGATACTAATATCTTTGCTACAGATCAGGCATGATATTCTTCCGATTTAAATCAAGAATTCCGATTTTATTGTTTCTTTTTTGTCATTTTTTTATGCCCGATTATTTAGCGTCCAATCAACCGCTGTCTCCAAGGGCATTGTGTCCAATCACATAATGCAGTTTAATGGTAATTAGCAGCTACGGTAAAGGTTGAAAGCCAGCGGAGGTACTGACAGTCAGACGAGAGCAGGAGAGATTATGACAGTGTACAATTTCATAATATATTACTACATAACAGGGCTGACAGACCTTGGCTGGGAACCTGGAGCTCACCAAAATTGGTCCCAATTGGGCCCCGCACCTCCTAAGGCCGGCCCTGCTTAGAAATATCCACTGATGGCCTCCACAGCCTTCTGTGGCAAATAATTGCACAGATACACCACCCTCTGTCGAAATAGATTTCACCTTCCTAAAGAAACTTCCTTTAATTCTGAGGCAATGATCTCTAGTCCTAGACTCTCACACTAGTGGAAACATCCTCTCCACATCCACTCTATCCAAGCCTTTCACTATTCTGTATGTTTCAATGAGGTTCCCCCTCATTCTTCTAAACTTCAGCAAGTACAGGCCCAGTGCTGTTAAACACAGTCACCAAAGTTTTCTGTGCAAAGAAGAGATGAGGAGTAATTTCTTTAGTCAGAGGGTGGTGAATCTGTGGAATTCATTGCCACAGATGGCTGTGGAGGCTGTCAATGGATAGTTTTAAGGCAGAAATTGACAGATTCTTGATTAGTAAGATGTCAGGGGTTATGGGGAGAAGCCAGGAAAATAGGGTTGAGACGGAACGATAGATCAGCCATGATTGAATGGCAGAGTAGACCTGATGGGCTGAATGGCCTAATTCTGCTCCTAGAACTTATGAACAAAGAAAGATAATGTACAGACCCTGTGAGAGATTTGCGAGGATTGCAGTATTCCCTATGTTGTAATGTACTTTTGATTATCTGCATCGGTATTAGCCTCTAGATGACACCATCATATATTTAAACCATAAACGGTTTCACTCTCAACACACCATTGGTGTGTGACCACAGTGATACTTGGGTAAGTGCTAGTTTTCCGGTAGTAATCACATTGCTTTCATTCTGCGTCAGTGTTAGGTGCCAGCTGTACTTTAAACCACCACTTCAAACCATAAGTGGCTACCAGGAAGCAAGTGTTAGCCACGGTAACCTGTCTCCAGACACAAATGTTCATAGCAGGCACATAACAAGAACCACAGGAAAGGCCACAGAAAATTGAATGCATCAATGCAATCCCAAAGCAACAGTAAAACTGTCTGGCCCCTGTCAAGAAAGTCTTGCCACATAAAGGGTGCTGATACAAGTAACTGCAGATCAAAGATCAGACCGTTTTTGACACATTCCATTTGTGGCCCCCCTTAGTTCTCGGCGGTCCCCCCACGCCGGGTCCCCCCATCTTCTCCCTCTCGGAGGGTGATTTCCTGAATGCTGCATAACCTCACCATCATGATACGTAGGCTCTGGCACCCCCCACTTAATGCAGCCGAAGGGATATACATGAAGAACAGCAAGAAGAAGAGGAAGGGAGGCTGAAACATAGAGAGCCTCTTTCAGCCACCTTTATATGAATAAATAAATGACATGGGTAGCAGCAAATTCAATCCTTGTTCCTCATACACTACTGTACCACCATATCTCTGTCACTCAGTTTTATCATGATACAAAGATACAATCCGGCTCAATATGGCAGCTAGTACAGCTGCTACCTCATAGTGGCAGTGACGCAAATCCAATTCTGATCTTGAGAACTGTCTTTGTGGAGTATGCACATTCTCCTTGTCATTGCATATAGGTGGTCCAAATTTCTCTCACCTCCCAAAGCCATGTCGTTTATTTGACCGAACATAGACACAAAAAGCTGGAGTAACTCAGCAGGACAGGCAGCATCTCTGGAGAGAAGGAATGGGTGACATTTCGGGTCGAGACCATTCTTCAGATTGGTTAGGGATAAGGGAAAATAGAGATATAGATGATGATGTAGAGAGATAAAATGGGGAGTCGGAGAGCAGGAGACAACACAGAGGGAGAGCAGCAAGAGTGTATGTTGCTGAACTCTCGTCGGAGAGAGGAGAACTTCTTCAAAGTAAACATACCTTGAAGAGATTTTGTAGTGGAACAGACAAAATACTGTATGTAGGAAGGAACTGCATATTTGACCACTGTAAATTGCCCCTGGTGAGTGGTAGAATCTGAAGGTAGAATCTGAAGTTGAGAATGTGGAGCGATTAAAAGAAACAAGATTTATATAGGCTCAGTGAATGGGTGGCTTGGCATCAGTGGGTTGAATGGCTATCTTTTTTCTGCTGGATGTTTCTCTGACTCAAACATAAATATCCCAAATCCGATTGCAAAATCAATGATATCAAGGTTCATAGAAAAATAAACTCACGTGTGTGTTCTTTACTTTTTGGTCCAAAAATGCATCAAGATTACTCCTCCATTACCGCATGTTCTTTCTTCAACAAAGGAAGCTGACAGAGGAAGATGAATGGGAGTTAGAATTGTAGCTTTGTGCTGTGTGTGTGTCCTATGCTTTTCCACAACAGAATTTCTGGATCAGCCTGCCAATGGTTATTTACCAAGAAGCATAAAGAGCTGCTGCATGCTAATCCTTGGAACAGTATCCAGTATCCGTTTCTGTCGGTAGGGACTTTCCAATGTTCTGTTTTAACAGGATGTTGAGCAGAGCATGGAATTTTTCATTCCTTTGAGAAATGCATACACTTTCAGCTTAATTAAGTTGATATAATTTTTTTCAGATTTTTTAATACCAGGGAACACGCACATTAAGAGCAATGCAATTAGATGTTCAGCAGAATAAAATTATTTAAATGAAGGTCTCTTCAAAGTGCATAAGATTTCTTTATAAATTTAATTATTTGCAGACAGTTGAGTCCAGGGTTGTTTTAGAGTCATAGAGTCCAAGAGCAGGAGTCAGCAACCTTGTTCTGCATAGGGGCCGGGACCCATGTCTGTGAGCAGATGGCGGGCCACATCTATCGCCATAGTGTGACACTTGGTGTCGTTTTCCGCATTAGTTTTCATGTTTTTCAATTAGTTTTCTGCAGTTCCCAGGTCCCTCGCATGCCCTGGGACTGGCTGCAGTTTCCAGGCCGGCTCGCCTGCCCCGGGACTGGCTATAGCGCCCTGGTTCCCAGATCAGCTTGCGTCCCCGGGATTGGCTACTGCTCCCAGGTCGCGAAAACTAATTGAAAAAAAAACACATGCGGGCCGGATGATTTCGGGTTACGGGCCTGATCCGGCCCATGGGCCATAGGTTGCTGACCCCTGTCCTAGAGTATGGAAACAGGCCCTTAGGCCCAACTTGCTCGCACCGGCCAACATTTCCAAACTACACTAGTCCTACCTGCCTGCATTTTTCCCTTATCCATAGAAACTTGTCCTATCCATGTACTTGTCTAAATGTTTCTACAATGCTGCGATAGCACCTGCCACAACTACCTCCTCCGTCGACCCGAAATGTCACCCATTCCTTCTCTCCAGAGATGCTGCCGTCCAACTCGTCCCATACATCGCCCACCCTTTGTGTGAAAAAGTTGCCTCTCAGGTTCCTATTAAATCTTTCCCCCCCTCACCTTAAACATTTGGCCTCTGGTTCTTGATTCTCCTACTCTGGATGAGAGAATCTGTGCATCTACCCCATCTATTCCTCCTTTATTTTTTACATAAGTCCAACAGAATTTCCATGCCATTTTCCTTGTGTCATTATAAAGGTCGGGTGCCTGGTAGATGTTACTCCTTTTGTAGAAGGTTAGCAGTAATTCCAGATAAAGTACAAAATGGGATTTCTGCCAATGTTGCTACAGTATAATTACTGCTGATTGTAAGAGAAAAATTTTGGTGAGAATCGTTAACAATAAGTTTGGTTCATGCAGCAAAGAGACATCTTGAAGATGGACTGAAAATCTTTATACAATGGTTTAGTTTAGCTTTTATTGTCATGTGCACAGTGAAAAGCGTTTTTGTTGTGTGCTATCCAGCCAGCTAGAAGACTATACAAGATGGGTGGCGCCGTGAGCGACGGCCTCACCAGCAGCGTGTTTGTCCTTTCGACTTTTTTTGTTTTTTAGTATGTCTAAATGTATGTTTAAGTGTGGGGGATGGTGGAGCGGAATAGGGGGAAACCGTTTTTCAGTCACTTACCTCGACGGAGATGCGACTTTTCTCTTTGTCGCATCTTCGCCCCCCTCGCAGCGTAACAATTGGTTTGGTGCGGCCTTTCTCGGAGACAGGTCCCGAGCTTCAGTAGCAGACGCGGCGGACTCACCATCGTGGAGCAGGGCGATCTCTTGCCGGGGATCGCCAGAAGAAGTGCTCCGACTGCCGGCCTGTGGACTATAACATCGTGAAGCCGCGGTCTGCGGAGCTTCTAGCCCCGGCCATGCATGGTCTTCCCATCGTGGAGCGGGGTGATCCTTTGCCGGGGACCGCCAGAAGAAGTGCCCCGACCGCCGGCTTGCGGCCTGTAACATCGTGAAGCCGCGGTCTCTGGTAAGGAAGTGGCCAATTCGGGAACTCCAAGTGTTCCGATCCGTCCCGACGAAAGAGCTTGTATATCGGGCCGCCCGTAGCAGCGACTATGGAGGGTTCATGGCCCCGACCATGGGTGAACAAAGGAGGAACGTTATTGCCTTCCATCACAGTGAAGAATATTGATTCCACTGTGGTGGATGTTTATGTTAAATTCTATTGTGAATTGTGTTCTTTTTGATTGAAAGGCTGCATGGTAACTCAATTTCACTGCACCTTAATTGGTGCATGTGAGAAATAAATGTGAACTTGAACTTGACTTTTACAATCAAACCATCTACAGTGTATAGATACAGGATAAAGGGTATAACATAATTATTTATCTTTATACTATCCTATGGTCAGGAAAGTCTAGGACCATAGACTCAGAATAAAACAACGTACCTTTAGAAAGGAGATGAGGAGGAATTTCTGTAGTCAGAGAGTGGTGAATCTGTGGAATTCATTGCCACAAATGGCTGTGGAGACCAACAGGTTTCTACTGCTTCTATTTCTTATGTTACTATAAACTTAATATTTCATCTATTTTCTGTATTTTTGTCATATTTCCAAGATCAGCATGGTTTCTTTTGTTTTTCCTTTGAATGCATTCTGATCTGTATTGCTGGATGAGATAACAACAGATTGCTTCATTTGCAGTCCATAAGGTCAAACGGCCATAAGTGATAGGAGCAGAATTAGGCCATTTGGCCGATCAAGTCTACTCCACCATTCAATCATGGCTGATCCATCTCATGCTCCGAACCATATTCTCCTGCCTTTGCCCCATAAGCCTTGACACCCCCGATTAAAGTTATCCTTTAATTGTGCACTTTCACCATAATTTTCCCCCATTTAAAATTAATGGCTACAGTAATGTTAATGGCAAGATATGGTCTAAGCTGGTTTTCAAAGATGTCATAAGCTGCGAAATAGTGGCACAGCATTATTGTTGCTGCCTTCCAGCGCAGGAGACCCAGGTTCAATCCTGACTATGGGTGTTGTCGGTACGGAATTTGTATGCTCTCCCTGTGACCAAGTGGGTTTTCTCCGAGTGCTCCGGTTTCCTCTCACCTTCCAAAGAAATGCAGGTTTGTAGATAATTGGCTTCTGTAAATTGCCCCTAGCGTGTACGATAGAACTAGTGTATGGGTGATCATTGGTCAGCATGGATTTGGTGGGTCAAAGGGTCAGTTTCCACACTGTATCTTCAAAAAAACCCGAAACTAATATTGAAATGTAAGTTCTTGCTACATTACACATAAGCTTAGTATTTGAATAGCTTTCCTTAGTCTTCAGTTGAGATTGCCATTTGCCCACAATTCCAAAAGCCAACAATTTAAAGGGCTGTCCCACTGCGGCGAGCTAATCTGCAAGTTTAGAAGAGTTTGCCCTCGACTCAAACTTGCAGTATGATCGACATGTGGTCCTAGGATGTCCCATGAGGTCACTGGAACTCTCCTTCATGCTTGAGGGATGTTCCCGAATACTCGCGGCATCAGCTAGATCGCGGAAAGATTTTCAGCATGTTGAAAAATCTTCCGTGAGTAAAATTTGGTCGGCATGGTTCTTTTTAACTCGTAGTACAGTGGGGTGGTGTCGCTATGTAGTTACAGGCAGTCGAGGGCAGCCGTAGGCAATCTCCTTCACTGACTGGGCATTTTGATTGACTCATTGGAGTTTTCAGGACCAGGGAAAACCGACCGGTAGGTAAAATGCCCGCTAAACTTTATTATCTATATTACTGAAAGTCTGATCTTGACCACTTCTTGTTGTTCTGTATATCGATTTTAGAAATAATGCTCCCACTTACGGCTGTGATTTTTGGCTATCTTACTCAGAATCCCCCTCCACTGTGCAGGACAAAAGGATGTTTCCCCATTGATGAAAAATAAATTAGTTATTAGTGTTTAAAAAAAGCTGAGATTCTCTCTCCTGAAGGCCACGCCCCTTCCGGAGGGACTATAAAACCCATGTTGAGTGCCTCAGTCAGTCTCTGCAAGATGGGGGAGCGAGAGGGTCACATCTCTCAGTCTGAGCTGTGACTAACACTGAACACATGTCTACTAAATTGTGAGTGTGGTTTTACTGACCTTGAGTGCCCTTAATGTGGTTTGAAAATGAAAATGTAGTTGGTTTGAAATAGAGCCCAGCAAATGGTTGGTGGTGGTTGGTTTGAAATGGTAAACGATTAAAAGTCTAAACTTGACAACTTCCTGTTTGCACTGTATATTGATTTTAGATAAAACTTTACCACTTACGGCTGTGATTTTTGGCCATCTTACTCAATCCCCCTCCACTCATCAGGTGCAGAGGATTCTTCCCATCAATGAAATATAAAAGTGTTATTAGTGTTTAAAAACTGTTGAGATTCTCTCTCTCCTGTCAATCACGCCATGAAGGCCACGCTCCTTCCGGTGTGAGGGGGGAGTGGTTATAAAACACAAAGTGTGGGTGTAGCCCAGTCTCTGCAAGATGGGGGAGGGAAGGGTCACGACTCTGTCTGAGCTGTGAATCAACTGAACACACTGAATGTCTACTGAAGTGTGAATGTGGTGTTTTGTGTGGTTTTATGGTGGTTTCACCCTGCTTGAAATGGTATGAAACACATTTGAATTTGGTGGCCTTGCACCCTGCTTGAAGTGGTATGAAACAGCACTTGAATTTGGTGGCCTTGCTCCATGCTTGAAGTGGTTTGAAACTGCACTTGAATTTGGTGGCCTTGCACCCTGCTTGAAGTGGCATGAAACTGCACTTGAATTTGGTGGTCTTGCACCCTGCTTGAAATGGCATGAAACTGCACTTGAATTTGGTGGACTTGGATCCTGATTGAAGTGGTAGGAAACTGTATTTGAATTTGGTGACTCTTCTTAACTCGCGGATTAGGTCGCCGCAGTGGTACAGCCCCTATAGGCTTCAAGCACCTATCCATAGATTGCAATATGTGCCTTCTGACTTTGTGAGTCCCATGGCCTTTGACATTCCAACATGAACCTCTGATTACATAGAAGGGTGAAATCAGACAACTCAGATTATTTTTTTCTTTGGACTCAATAGCAATTTAACTTCCTTTGCAACAATTGCACGCCGTTTCTCTAAGACGCACTGTGACTGATTAGTTATTTTTAAGGATCCAAGATTTAATTACCATTAGTCTTTAGAGACTAAAGACGGCTCGGTGGCGCAGTGGGAGAGTTGCTGCCTTACAGCGCTTGCAGTCTCGGAGACCCTGTCTGTATTAAGTTTGTACATTCTCCTCATGACCGCGTGGGTTTTCTCCGAGATCTTCGGTTTCCTCCCAAAGATGTGCAGGTTTGTAGGTTAATTAGCTTGGTATAATTGTAAATTGTCCCTAGTGTGTGTAGCATAATATTAATGTACGGGGATCGCTGGTTGTTGCAGACTTGGTGGGCTGAAGGGCCTGCGCTGTATCTCTAAACTAAAAAAAACTAAAAAAAACTAAACTAAATTAACAAATGTTGTTGAAAAAAGTGGAAAAATGGTCAAAAATGTTGTACATGCGAGAATCTGTATTCTTTCATTTTTCTTACATTTTCATGTTATTTATTTTGCAGGTTATCATGAGCATCCTCCACCAGTGAACCTCTCTTTAACATCTTCCGATTTTAAGACCATTTTAACATGGGCTTATGTAGACAAGTCACCTAATGCAACAAAGTTTACTGTTGAAACCAGGAATTACCGGTGTGTATTGTTTTGCATTTGTAACTGCTCAAAACTGGTTCACGAAACTTTTGCTTCGGCAAGTCGAACAGGAATGACTGCTGCTGTTTCTGTGTTTGCAGAACTGCACAATGGCAGCTGTTTTCACCGTGCGCAAACATCCAATCATATTCCTGTGACGTCACAGAAGCCTTCAGCGTGAACCTGAGTGCATTAAGTTCTTACTATGCACAAGTCAAGGCTGTTACACATCATCACGAGTCACAGTTTGCTTTGACTGCCAGGTTCTCGTTTAAAGAGAATGGTAAGTTGATATTGTCACAGAACTTGGCTGGGTGACTTTTATAGTCATTGAGCACAGAAGTCGATCTTTCACCCATTGTGCCTATGCAGACTCCAAATCCTTCTCCACCAATCTCACCTCCTTTCACATCCCTTTCAACTAGTAAAACACTAGACCAAGTGCAGACCTCTAATGCAATATTGCATCACTTTCTCTCTCCTCTCCCCTCTCCCCCCCCCTCCTAAAATGTGAGTAGGATCTGTGAAAATGGGAAGGCTGTGGTCTAGCATTTGGAAGAAGATAGGAATTAACCAGATTGACACACAGAGAGACACATCGTGAGCACAAACAACAGAAGACTTTTATAGTTATATAGAGATTCCACGGTGTCCCCTTTGTTACTTTAATAAAGCATTCAATAAGAAGAAAGGTCTCGACCCAAAACTTCACCTCTTCTTTTTCTCCAGAGATTCTGCCTGACCCGCTGAGTTACTCCAGCTTTTTGTATCTATCTTCAGTGTAAACCGGCATCTGCAGTTCCTTCCTACACATTCAATAAGACCCTATGTGGTAATTTGTATTTTATAATCCCCAGGGAATCGAGGGATGTGGACCATGTGCATAGAAATGGGATTAGTTTAAGCTGGCAACATGGTTGGCTCAAATATCGTGGGCTGGAGAGCCTGTTCCGTGCTGTACTGTTCAATGTTCTAACTCCCACGCCACCACACACAATAGGGATAATATACTGCGTCGGAAAGAAATACAGACACTGGTTTAAATCGAAGGTAGGTACAAAATGTTGGAGTAGCTCAGTAGGACAGGCAGCATCTCTGGAGAGAAGGAATGGGTGACATTTCTGGTTGAGACCCTTCTTCAGACTGATGTCAGGGGAGTGGGCAGTACAGAGAAAACATGTAGTCGGAGACAGTAAGACTGGTGAGAGAACTGGGAAGGGGAGGGGATGGAGGGAGAGGGAAAGCAAGGGCTACGAATTTAGAGAAGTCGATGTTCATACTGCTGCGGTGCAAGCAACCATGTGAAATATGAGGTGCTGTTCCTCCAATTTGCGCTGTGCCTCACTCTGACAATGGAGGAGGCCCATGACAGAAAGGTCAGTGTTGGAATGGGAGGGGGAGTTAAAGTGCTGGGCAACCAGGAGATCAGGTAGGTTTAGGTGGACAGAGCGGACGGTGTTCAGCGAAATGATCGCCGAGCCTGTGTTTGGTCTCGCCGATATACAAGAGTCACTCGTGGAACAGTGGATACAGTAGATCAGGTTCGAGGAGGTGCAGGTGAACCTCTGCCTCACCTGAAAAGGGTTCATGGACGGAGATAATATACTGTTATAATGAGATATTATAATGAGATATATTGAGATAATATAATATATGGAGGGATAATATACTGTTCCCAATTAACCCACAGCAAGCCTTTGTGGGAGGAAACTAAAACACCTGTGGAAACCAATGCAGTCACTGGAAAACACAAACTCCACACAGGCAGTACCACAGCTCTCCAGCGTAGTGAGTTGACAACACTAAATACCATACAATATTGGTGGCACGGTATTGCAGCAGTAGAATTGCTTCCATACAGTGCAGAGACATTTGGATAGCAGCAACAGGACCGGTCCGAGTCAGCATGGATTTACGAAGGGGAAATCATGCTTGACTAATCTTCTGGAATTTTTTGAGGATGTAACTAGGAAAATGGACACAGGAAAGCAATTGTGGTGTACCTGGACTTTCCAAAAGCATTTGATAAGGTCCCACATAGGAGATTAGTGGGCACAATTAGGGCACTTGGTATTGGGGGTAGAGTGCAGACATGGATAGAAAATTGGTTGGCAGACAGGAAACAAAGAGTAGGGATTAACGGGTCACTTTTAGAAGGACAGGCAGTGACTAATGGGGTACCGCAAGGCTTGGTGCTGGGACCACAGCTATTCACAATATATATTAATGATTTAGATCAGTGGTTCTCAACCTTGTTTGCCCCTTGCACCTCTTTCACCATATGTCAGAATGTCATTCCCCCCCCCCCCCCCCTTTCCAAGATTGTCTGCCTCAAAAAGTGCATTCCATATAATATGCATATAATACTGAAAATCCTTTATTTCTAACAGTTTGAGTTTGCTAATCTGTGGTCCCAATTCCCCCCCTGAAAACCTGAAATTCCCCCCCTGGGGGGAATTCCCCCCTGGTTGAGAACCCCTGATTTAGATGAAGGGATTACTAATAACATCGGCAAATTTGCAGATGACACAAAGCTGGATGGCAGTGTGAACTGTGAGGAGATGAAGTTTAATGTGGATAAATGTTAGGTTATCCACTTTGGTATCAAAAACAGGAAGGCAGATTACTATCTAAATGGCATCAAGTTGGGAAAAGGGGAAGTACAACGGGATCTGGGGGTCCTTGTTCATCAGTCAATGAAAGTAAGCATGCAGGTACAGCAGGCAGTAAAGAAAGCAAATGGCACGTTGGCCTTCATAACAGAGAAGTTGAGCAAACAGGTCCTTCTGCAGTTGTACAGAGCCCTAGTGAGACCACACCTGGAGTATTGTGTGCAGTTTTGGTCTCCAAATTTGAGGAAGGACATTCTTGCTATTGAGGAAGTGCAGTGTAGGTTCACAAGGTTAATTCCCGGTATGGCGAGACTGTCATATGCTGAGAGAATGAAGTGGCTGGGCTTGTATACTCTGGAATTTAGAAAGATGAGAGGGGATCTTAAGATTATTAAGGGTTTGGACACGCTAGAGACAGGAAACATGTGCCCGATGTTGGGGAAGTCCAGAACCAGGGGCCACATAGAATAAGGGGTAAGGCATTTAGAACGGAGATGAGGAAACACTTTTTCATACAGAGAGTTGCGAGTCTGTGGAATTCTCTGCCTCAGAGGGCGGTGGAGGCCGGTTCTCTGGAAACTTTCAAAAGAGAGCTAGATAGGGCTCTTAAAGATAGCAGAGTCAGGGGATGTGGGGGGAAGGCAGGAACGGGGTACTGATTGTGGATGATCAGCCATGATCACATTGAATGGCGGTGCTGGCTTAAAGGGTCATATGGCCTACTCCTGCACCTATTGTCAATTGTCTATTGACCCAAGTTCGATCCTGACTACAGGAGCTGTCTGTACGGAGTTTGTACGTTCTCCCCGTGACCATGTGGGTTTTCCCCAGGTGCTCAGGTGTCCACTCACACTCCAAAAACGTACAGGTTTGTAAGGTAAGTGGCTTCGGTAAAAACTATAAATTGTCCCTAGTGTGTAGCATCCTGCTAGTGTATGGGGATCACTGGTCGGTATAGACTCAGTTGGTCGAAGGGCCTGTTTCCATGCTGTATCTCTAAACTAAACCCTGTCACCATTCTGCTTTATGTCATTTACGTCATTATGCTTTGATTGCATTTCAGAGCTCTGAAGTGTCTCTCAAAACAGAAAGTGTTTATTAATTTTTACTCTCTCCTTTTATTGCATTGGACCACCCCCATCAACACCTCGCTCACCACCCCATCCAGCCTTGTACCTCCCTCTGTCTGGCTATGGTTCTGCAGCTCTGGTATCATTCTCATTGTTTTGATATTGATCACACCATGATACTGCTGGGCAGCATGGTAGCGCAGGGCCAGGGACCCAGGATCAATCCTGACCACAGGTGCTGTCTGTTTGGAGTTTGTACGTTCTCCCCGTGACTGCGTGGGTTTTCTCCGGGTGATTCAATTTCCTTCCACACCCCAAAGACGTGCAGGCTTGTAGGTTAATTAGCTTCAGTAAAAATTGCAAATTGTCCCTAGTTAGTACGTTAGTGTTAGTAAATGAGGAACGCTGGTCGGCACAGACTTAGTGGGCCAAAGGGACCATTTCCGCACTATCTCTAAACCAAACTAATCTGCTATGCTATAGTGTGCTAAGCATGACTGAATCTACTTCAGTCATGCACTGCCAGATCTCTATCCAGATTACCATTCCTGGTCATTCCTCTACTATGCCTGGTGATCTCAATCCAATCTCTGAAAATTCATTTTTCATTACTACCTTTAATCACAAACCAATTATTCATGGGTAACCTGATTAGGTGAATGCACGCTTGTCAAACTTTACACTGGGATTGACAGCAAGTTCTCAATATGTTCCATTTGGATATTGGAGTGGCTTTAGGTGGGTCATGGAAATGTTGTAGGTGGAGCCTCAGAGGTAAATAGGCTGACAAACCATGTTCCAGTCAGTACAAGGGTGAACAATGCTTGCAAAATTACTCCCCCCATTTCTCTCTAAAACATGTTCCCAATGTTGGGGGGGTCCACAGCCAGGTGCCATAGTGTAAGAATAAGTGGTAAGCCATTTGGAACAGAGATGAAACTTTTTCACACAGAGAGTTCCCACCTTTCCTTGGCTTCATCAGTCTTTTAATGTTTCTCCAAATGATTTTTCAAACAATATATTGTGGTCAGAAAAGGCCCAGATATGCTTGGTTTGTAGCACAAAGGGAATGCCTATCTGTTTGGAAATGAAGACCATCAGAAGCATAAATAGTCCATAACAATAGTAAATAAAAAGTCTGAAGAAGGGTCTCAACCCGAAACGTCATCCATTTCTTCTCTCCAGAGATGCTGCCTGTCCTGCTGAGTTACTCCAGCATTTTGTATCTACCTTCGATTTAAACCAGCATCTGCAGTTCTTTCCTACATAAATAGTCCAGACTGCTCCTCATCTGCTTCGTCGGTTAGTACAGCTGACTTTATGCCTCAAATTCACATATTTTTTAAATTACCTTTGGGGTTGAAAAAAACTACCGATTGAATATACATGAACATATGGGAAACTTGCCTTCATTAATCACAATATAGAATATAAGAGCAGGGAAGTTATGTTACAGTTTTATAAAACATTGGGGAGGCCACACCTGGAATATTGTGGACAATTTTTATCACCTTAGTAAAGAAGGGATTTGGTTGCAGTGGAGATGTTGCAGAGGGGAAACCTAGCATGTTATCTGGGATGAACTATTTATGTCTTGAGGAGAGATGGAATAAACTAGGTTTGTTTTCTTTGAGATGGCGGACACTGAAGGGTGGCAAGATAAAATATACAGAATTATGACAGCAGATAGTAGAAAGCATTTCCCCATTAGAGTTGTCTAAAACAAAAGGACATCGGTTTAAGGTAAGAGAGATGGGATTTGGAGGGGACCAGAGTGTGGATGGAATCTGGAATGCACTACCTGAAGGGGTTGTGTTTCAAAGAGATTCACAGAGTATCCTGACAAGCACTTGAATTATCGAGCATGGAAGGCTACTTGCTGGAAAATGGGATGGATGCATAGGGCTCAAGGGCCTGTTTCTCAGCAGTATGGTTCTATGATTTGTTCAATAGGCCAGGGATATTTGCTCTGTTGCATCATGCTTTATACCAGTTGCTTTGAACTCCCAGGTGCCATAAAAATATTTCCTAAAAATCTCCCGTAACTTTTCACTAACATCTAATGAGTAGATCTCCAAAAGGTCCTGAAATTGGGAGCACCTTCTTTTAAGCTATTGTTAGAGATTGGTGCATATCCAGCCTGCTGAGGGTCTTTGCCGCAAGGAAGCATGGACAATGATCACAGCCTCGAAGAGCCACTCTCCACGGCAGCCACGGCAACAACTGCCATGGAGATGAGAGACAATTTGGATGGAAGGGTGGAATATGAGGCTATGGCGTCAGTATGTGCAGGTTCAACCCTCTGCCTTTGCCGATTGTCCTCATACCACTGCAAGACAAGGGTCTACTAGTCAGGCAGAGATTGCAACATATATCTGCTGATCACAGTTTTGGATGTCTGGATTAAGCACTCTGCTTCCACACGGCAAAGGCACGCGGCAAGCAGCTGCCACATGGAACATAACAATTGGCAACAAATTTTTACAAATAAATGTTCCCATTTTTGGAGGACCCGTTATATTTTTGTGGCACCCTGCAGGTTGGGCATATTGTAGCAGAGAAAACATAATATTCCTCCCTCATTAATTATTGTCAGATACGGTGAGAATACCAAGAATGTAATAACAACGTGCAGCATTTTTAACACAAGTTGGAACATGCTGGTGGCATCCGTTGTCGCCGGCTCCCTCCTCTCCGGTTCTCCAGTCCTCGGAGGAAGAGTAGGAGGAGAGACAAGGCCAGTGGTCCTTCCGGCCTCAAAACCTGTCGTCCTTCCTTCTACTCCCCAGGTATCATTCCCCTGCTCTTTTTAGAAATAATATCATGGGGTCTATCACTTCAGAGATCACAAAGAGCCTGTGCTACTTATTACGAGCTGTAATTTCTGGGCTAGACGTAGACGTAAAAGGCTTCTAAAATTTGCTCAATCACATTGGTACCTTATTTTACACAGGCACATTAAGCGCTCCAACTGTTAACATCACGGTCCATGGCCAACAAGTTACTCTACGATGCATTTTTCCTCATATTGAAACAAGAACAGAGGCCAACTTGGACGTAAACAATGACTTTAAATGTAACATTTGTGTTGGACAGGAAGGACACAATATATTGGTACGTACTATTAAATAATTTCAACTTAGTTGCCTCAACTTAGTGTTGATATGCATCAATTAGGAAATGCAAATTCACTGCTTCTGTTGAGCAATGTTAATTATAATTGTGTTCTGCTTTTTATTAGGTTCTTAAAATGTGTGTAAATAACAGTACTTAACCAGACAACTGAAGCAGATTTAAAAAATGTATACCATTATATTTAAATTTAAAAAATGGTTTAAATATATCTCCACAATCTTTTTAACAAGCTATTATAGATTCAGTTTCTACTTTTCGTTAATATTCCGTCCATCAACTAGCTACATTCATAAAAATTTCCCGAGGTTATTGATTATGACAAAAATTAAGGGGCAGAAAACGCTAGTGGGTGTTGTGTACAGGCCACCTAACAGTAGTAGTGGAGTTGGGGATGGCATCAAACAGGAAATTAGAAATGCGTGCAACGAAGGTAAAACCGTTATAATGGGTGACTTCAATCTACATATAGAATGTATGCGGGATAGTTTTCTAAACCAACATGTAGAGGAACCAACGAGAGAGCAGGCTATTCTAGACTGGGTATTGAGTAATGAGGAAGGGTTAGTTAGCAGCCTTGTTGTACGTGGCCCCTTGGGCAAGAGTGACCATAATATGGTTGAGTTCTTCATTAGGATGGAGAGTTAATTCAGACATGGGTCCTGTTTAATTCAGAAACATGGGGTCCTTGAAGGGTTGACTTAAAGAAAGGTATCATCCCAGTATGGCAAAAGAATAAATCAGGAAGGTAGCGCATCCGTGGATAACAAGGGAAATCAGGGATAGTATCAAAGAAAAAGATGAAGCGTACAAATTAGCCAGAAAAAGCAGCCTACCAGGGGACGGGGAGAAATTCAGAGACCAACAGAGGAGGACAAAGGGCTTAATTAGGAAAGGGAAAATGGAGTATGAAAGAAAACTGGCAGGAAACATAAAAACTGACTGCAAAAGTTTTTATCGATATGTGAAGTGAAAAAGATTAGTTAAAACAAATGTAGGTCCCTTGCAGTCAGAAACGGGTGAATTGATCATGGAGAACAAGGACATGGCAGACCAATTGAATAACTACTTTGGTTCTGTCTTCACTAAGGAAGACATAAATAATTTGCCAGAAATAGCAGGGGATCGTGGGTCAAATGAGATGGAGGAACTGAGTGAAATCCAGGTTAGCCGGAAAGTGGTGTTAGGTAAATTGAATGGATTAAAGGCCGATAAATCTCCAGGGCCAGATAGGCTGCATCTCAGGGTTCTTAAGGAAGTAGCCCCAGAAATAGCAGATGCCTTAGAGATAATTTTTCAAAACTCTTTAGATTCTGGAGTAGTTCCTGAGGATTGGAGGGTAGCTAATGTAACCCCACTTATTAAAAAGGGAGGGAGAGAGAAAACGGGGAATTACAGACCAGTTAATTAACATCAGTAGTGGGGAAACTGCTAGAGTCAGTTATTAAAGATGGGATAGCAGCGCATTTGGAAAGTGGTGAAATAATTGGGCAAAGTCAGCATGGATTTACGAAAGGTAAATCATGTCTGACGAAGCTTATTGAATTTTTTGAGGATGTAACTAGTAGAGTGGATAAGGGAGAAGCAGTGGATGTGTTATATCTGGACTTTCAGAAGGCTTTCGACAAAGCCCCACACAAGTGATTGGTATACAAACTTAAAGCACACGGTATTGGCGGTTCAGTATTGATGTGGATAGAGAAATGGCTGGCAGACAGGAAGCAAAGAGTAGGAGTGAACAGGTCCTTTTCAGGATGGCAGGCAGTGACTAGTGGGGTGCCACAATGCTCAGTGCTGGGACCCCAGCTATTTACAATACACATTAATGATTTGGACGAGGGAATTAAATGCAACATCTCGAAGTTTGCGGATGACACGAAGCTGGGGGGCAGTGCTGGATGTGAGGAGGATGCTAGGAGGCTGCAGGATGACTTGGATAGACTGGGTGAGTGGGCAAATGCATGGCAGATGCAGTATAATGTGCATAAATGTGAGGTTATCCACTTCGGTGGCAAAAACAGGAAAGTAGACTATTATTTGAATGGTGACCGATTAGGAAAAGGGAAGATGCAACGAGACCTGGGTGTCATGGTACACCAGTCATTGAAAGTAGGCATACAGGTGCAGCAGGCTGTGAAGAAAGCGAATGGTATGTTGGCATTCATAGCCAAAGGATTTGAGTACAAGAGCAGGGAGGTTCTACTGCAGTTGTACAGGGTCTTGGTGAGGCAAACCTGGAGTATTGCGCACAGTTTTGGTCTCCTAATCTGAGAAAAGACATTCCTGCCATAGAGGGAGTACAGAGAATGTTCACCAGACTGATTCCTGGGATGGCACGACTTCCATATGAAGAAAGACTGGATAGACTCGGCTTGTACTCGCTGGAATTTAGAAGATTGAGGGGTGATCTCATAGAGACTTACAAAATTCTTAAGGGGTTGGACGGGCTAGATGCAGGAAGATTGTTCCCGATGTTGGGAAAGTCCAGGACAAGGGGTCACAGTTTAAGGATAAGGGGGAAGTCCTTTAGGACCGAGATGAGAAAATCGTTTTTCACACAGAGAGTGGTGAATCTGTGGAATTCTCTGCCACAGAAGGTAGTTGAGGCCAGTTCGTTGGCCATATTTAAGAGCGAGTTGGATGTGGCCCTTGTGGCTGAAGGGATCAGGGGGTATGGAGAGAAGGCAGGTACAGGATACTGAGTTGGATGATCAGCCATGATCATATTGAATGGCGGTGCAGGCTCGAAGGGCCGAATGGCCTGCTCCTGCACCTAATTTCTATGTTTCTATGTTTTCTTTCATATTCCATTTTCCCTTTCCTAATTAAGCCCTTTGTCCTCCTCTGTTGGTCTCTGAATTTCTCCCCGTCCCCGGGTAGGCTGTTTTTTCTGGCTAATTTGTACACTTCATCTTTTGCTTTGATACTATCCCTGATTTCCCTTGTTATCCACGGATGCGCTACCTTCCCTGATTTATTCTTTTGCCATACTGGGATGAACAATTGTTGTAGTTCATCCATGCAGTCTTTAAATGCCTTCCATTGCATATCCACCGTCAACCCTTCAAGAATCAATTGCCAGTCGATCTTGGCCAATTCACGTCTCATCCCCTCAAAGTTACCTTTCTTTAAGTTCAGGACCCGTGTTTCTGAATTAACAATGTTACTCTCCATCCTAATGAAGAACTCAACCATATTATGGTCACTCTTGCCCAAGGGGCCACGTACAACAAGGCTGCTAACTAACCCTTCCTCATTACTCAATACCCAGTCTAGAATAGCCTGCTCTCTCGTTGATTCCTCTACATGTTGGTTTAGAAAACTATCCCGCATACATTCCAAGAAATCCTCTTCCTCAGCACCCCTGCCAATTTGATTCACCCAATCTACATGTAGATTGAAGTCACCCATTATAACGGTTTTATCTTCGTTGCACGCATTTCTAATTTCCTGTTTGATGCCATCCCCAACTCCACTACTATTGTTAGGTGGCCTGTACACAACACCCACTAGCGTTTTCTGCCCCTCAGTGTTTCGCAGCTCCACCCATATCGATTCCACATCCTCCAAGCTAATGTCCTTCCTTTCTATTGCGTTAATCTCCTGTCTAACCAGCAATGCTACCCCACCTCCTTGTCCTCTCTGTCTATCCCCCCTGAATATTGAATATCCCTGGATGTTCAGCTCCCAGCCTTGGTCAGCCTGGAGCCATGTCTCCGTGATCCCAACTATATCATAATTATTAATAGCTATCTGCACATTCAACTCATCCACCTTATTACGAATGCTCCTCGCATTGAGACACAAAGCCTTCAGGCTTGTTTTTACAACGCTCTTGCCCCTTTTACAATTATGTTGAAAAGTGGCCCTTTTTGATTTTTGCCCTGGATTTGTCTGCCTGCCACTTTTCACCTTGCTACCTATTGCTCTTATCCTCATTTTACACCCCTCTGTCTCTGCCCACACATTTAAGAAACCCTCCACTTCTTATTCCCCGTTTATTATTTTTTGCTTCTTTCCCCCCTACGTGTTGCGTCTGACTGCTTCTCTTCTCTGCCTCCTGCCTCACAAACGGACTACTTGCTTTCTCTATTTGAGTCCCTCCCCCAAACCGATCTAGTTTAAAGTCTCCCCAGTAGCCTTTGCAAATCTCCCCGCCAGGATATTGGTTCCCCTCGGGTTCAAGTGCAACCCGTCCTTTTTGTACAGGTCACACCTTCCCCAAAAGAGGTCCCAATGATCCAGAAACTTGAATCTCTGCGCTCTGCACCAGTCCTTTAGCCACGCATTTATCCTCCACCTTGCTCCATTCCTACTCTCACTGTCGCGTGGCACAGGCAGTAATCCTGAGATTGTTACCTTTGCGGTCCTTCTCCTTAACACTCCTCCTAACTCCCTAAATTCTCCTTTCTGGTGATAAGCAGTATTGCAATGTTGCAAAAATAAGCAATGTAATAAGCAATATTGTTAGGGGATCCAGTAGATGTTACATAATTAGATTTCCAGTAAGTATTCTACAAGCTCACGTTAGAGGTGTGATATATAGAATGGATAGAGGATTTGTTGACAAACAGAAAATAAGGAACAAAGACAAACAGCTCATCTTCAGATTTGAATCAGTAACTAGTGGATGTCATTTGGGTCATTTCTGGAGTCTCAAATATTTATAATCTACATTGATGAGTTTCATAAGCTGACTTCTGGCAAGTTAGATAATAATACAAAGTTAGCAATGCACTTTCCAACATCTTTAAACTTGAACTCATTTGGAAGTCTTTTAACCACATCCAGTTTTCACCAAGTTCTTTTTATTCAAAACCTGTGTTAACTAACAAACATAGATTGATCCCAGTTCAGCAACAGTTTCATTTTAAAATTTACATTCTCATTTTAAAATCTTTCCCTAGCTTTATTGTTCATTATTGAGACATACTGCATGGAAACAGGCCCTTCGGCCCAACTTGCACGCACCGTCCCATCTACACTAGTCCCAGCTGCCTGTTACTCTGTAGTTATCTCTGTAACTTCCTGTACCTCCAAAGCCTCCAATTTTCTGTCTCTGGCCTTGTGTACACCAATTGTCATTACCTCTCTATTGCAGTGTTATATGCTGACTAACAACCAAACTCACGGATTCCCTTGTTATACCAATCTGCCTTTCGATGTCGGTGGCTTCTGTCTTGTGCACAGTATCAAGATCAAAACTTTGGCCATCTATTCTGATATCTGAATTGATTCTGTGTCCATTTTGATATGAGCGGCATTCCTGTGAAGTACCATGGAACAATCGACTATGTTCGAAATTGTACAGTTAGTTGTTACCACTGTTAATGAAAGACATTTAATCTGAATCTCTCTTTTTCTCTCCCTCCCTCCCTCTCTCTCCCTCTCTCTCCCCTCCCTGACCATCTGTGAATTTCAACCATTTTCTGTTTTGTTTCAGGATTGCATCATCTGCACATTCTATTGGCTAATCTTTGGTTTGTTTAGCAGCGTACTATTCTTTTATATATTGGGACACTTGATTAAGAACAGACTAACTGGAACATATTAATATTGGATACATTTTTGATAACATTAAACGTTAAATTGAACTATCTTGTAATCTTACCCCTTTTACTTTACTACCTAAAACAAAAGGCAAATTGCTCAATAAAGAGATCAAGATTGAAGCTTCGTGTAAGACAATCGAGAGTTACGTTATGTGTGATTGCTCAAGTGAGCTCAGAAAAATGGAAAATGAAAGCAGACTGGTCAAGTCAAAGATGCTTCCGCGTTCAGTCTTTGAATGTACAAGGTAACATGGTTATAAATATTGCATATTTAGAATAGCAATCTGTATTACACCCTATGCTGCTGCTATTCAGGTGTCAGTGTAAAATGGCAATCACCTGGACAACCTGTTTCACCCGCAGATCCAGTTTAATGGATATTTAAATACTCCCATTTGTCAACAAAAATCTTTTCAAAGGTAGTCAAAGTAATTATTTTTAACCTTTTGCATCTCACAGATGATATCTTGACATGAATAAAAGCCTGAACAAAGTACATGTGAACAAAGCACATATAAATATAAAAAATAAATAAAACAATAGGATGTATTGGTTTCTCATTATTATGTTAATCCGTGTAACCATTCATCTTGATTCTGTGAAAACATCTGACCTGTTTTGATTTCATAAAAATAATTATCACACATCAAATTTATTTCTGATTCAGTTGTAAAATGTCAATGAAATGAGTGCAAATGCATTGATAGGTTACAAATGCTGTGTCTAATTAACTTGGCATAGGATATATGAGCAGAACCCAGCATACTGCTTGGAAACCTATCATGTTCTGGAGCAACATGGTAGGTTTGTGCTCTGCCACTGGACTCCAGTGCAAAACCAACTAACAGACTTACTAGGTATAGGAAGAAACTGCAGATGCAGGTTTACACTGAAGATAGACACAAAATTGTTTGACGGCACTGGACCTCTATTCGTTGGAGTTTAGAAGGATGAGGAGGGACCTCATTGAAACCTACCAAGTAGTGAAAGGCCTGGAAAGAGTGGATGTCGAAAGGATGTTTCCACTAGTGGGAGAGTCTGGGACCAGAGTTGTAGAGTCATAAAGCGATACTTTGTGGAAACTGGCCCTTTGACCCAACCTGCCCACACTGGCCAACAATGTCCCTGCTACACTAGTCCCACTTGCCTGTGCTTGGTCCATGTCCCTCCAAGCCTGTCCTATCCATGTTTCTGTCTAATTGTTTCTTAAACGATGGGATAATCCCAGCCTCAACTACCTCTCTGGCAGTTTCTTCCATACACCCACCACCTTTTACCTTGAATCTATGCCCTTTGGTCCTCAATACCCTACTCTGGGCAAAATACTCTGTGCATCTACCCAATCTATTTCTCTCATGATTTTGTATACCTCCTCTATAAGACTTTCCCTCACCCATGGAATAGAGACCCAGCCTACTCAACCTCTCCCTTTAGCTCACACTCCTAGTCCTGGCAACATCCACGTAAATCTTTTCTGAACCCTTTCAAACTTGACAATATCTTTCCTATAACATGGTGCCCAGAACCGAACACAATATTCTAAATGCGGTCTCACCAAGTCTTATACAACTACAACATGACTCCCAACTTCTATATTCAATACTCTGACTGATGAAGGCCAAAGTACCAAAAGCCTTTTTTACCGCATTATCCACCTGCAACTCGACCTTCAAGGAACCATGCACCTGTCCTCCTAGATCTCTCTGCTCTACAGCACTACCCACAGGCCTACTATTTACTGTGTAGGTCCTGCCCTTGTTCGAAGTCCCAAAATTCCATCAACCATTCCTCCGCCCACCTAGCCAATCAATCCAGATCCTGCTGCAATCATTCACAACTATCTTCACTATCTGCAAAACCACTAACTTTTGTATCATCTTCAAATTTGCTAATCTTGCTCATTAATGTAGATGACAGACAGTAACGGGCCCAGCACCGAACCCTGAGGCACACCACTAGTCACAGGCCTCCAGCCCGAGAAGCAACCTTCCACCATCACCCTCTGCTTTCTTTCCTTGGATCCCATGCGATCTAGCCTTCCAGACCAGCCTACCATGTGGTCATAGCCTCAGAATAAAAGAACATTGCTTTAGGAAGGAGATGAGGAATTTCTTTCATCAGAGGGTGGCAAATCTATTGAATTAATTGCCACAGAAGGCAGTGGAGGCCAAGTAAATGGACAATTTTAAGACAGAGATAGATAGATTCTTGATTAGTACAGGTATCAGAGGCTATGGGGAGAAGGCGGGAGAATGGGGTTAAGAGGGAAAGATAGATCAGCCATGATTGAATGGCGGAGTAGACTTGGTGGGCCGAATGGCCTAATTCTGCTCCTATCACTCACTTATGAAAATGCTAGGGTGACTCAGCAGGTCAGGCAGCATGTCTAGAGAAAATAAATAGGTGACGTTTCGGGTCGAGACCCTTCTTCACACCGATATAACTTTTCTCCAGAAATGCTGCTCGACCCGCTGAGTTACTCCAGCATTTTGTGTCCACTGACAGACATACTCGTGGAAAATGAGACTTTCAAATCCTACATTTGCTTGCAGTTATGGGTGATAAATGCACTTTACCGTCGAAGCATCTAAGCATGCTTCAGCACAATATATTTTATATTTACAATTACATATGATATACAGTACAGCATATATATTTATTTTAATTTAATTTAATATTATACACACAAATGTCCCTAAACTTAGATTTGAGCAAAAAATCCTCGACCTGTGGAGGAACTCAGCAGGTGAGTCTGCATTTATGGAGGGAAATGAACAGACAAGTTTTGGGTCAGGACTCTTCTCCAGTCTGAAAAATGATCCCAACCCAATTCATTTCCCACCATAGATGCTGCCTGGCCTGCTGAGTTCCGCCAGCAGTTTTTTGCTCAAGATTCCACCACCAGTCTAGCTCTTCCACTTAGATTTGTAAGTGGTTTTAGATACACTCATTCATTTATACCCATGATCTGACAGAAGTGCTGTATTGCAACAAGTTCTGTGACATAGATTCAAATTAAATTATTCTTACGTAACAGTATTATGTAGTGTGTAGGAAGGAACTGCAGATGCTGGTTTACACTTAAGATAGACACAAAATGCTGGAGTATCTCGGCGGGACAGGCACCATTTCTTGAGAAAAGGAATGGGTGACGTTTCCGGTCGAGACACTTCTTCAGACTCTGCAGTATTTTACATTACATTTTAAATACAATGACAGCGCTATTCCAATTTTATTTTCAGAACATTTCTCACAGGAACTCTAGTGAGTGATAATCCACTTGTTTTTTTTTTGCCCATCTAGATACATTAATTGTCCTTTTTGCTGTGGTTGGATTTATCTTGGGGCTATCAAGTGTTACAATTCTCTGGAAGCTTTCAAAGAAGAAGTTGGTCTTGCCAAAATCATTGGTAAGTTGTTCTGAAAAATTAAAAATTAAAGGCTTCAGGGGACAGTTGGAGTGTCTGCATTATTCATAATCACATTACATTATTTTAGTTTGAACCTAAGCTAAGACATGCCATTGATATGTTGTAAATTGACTTTACCGGCTCTGCTTTTTATGTAAATTTGGAAGTCAGTACAAAGCAGAAAAACACTGACACTGTGACTAATAACAGGAAGGAGAACATCCCCCATATGCAATTGGGTGAGATTCTGCAATGTTCAGCCACAGGAAGGAACCAGCTGCTCTCGAATTAGAGGTTAAATAGTGATTTATCTATGTCGACTATGTCGGTATATGTTTCTCAATATGTTCGATGCTTCAAATGATACAAAACTGTAGTTGTGCAGCAGGTACAAAAGGATTTTGTCCTGATATGAAGAATTCTGCACACACATGTTGCTTTCAAACATGTGTGGATTCACCTTGAAAGACTATGTTACACAGCAAAGTGCAAGTAAATCAGCACCAGAAATAAAGGGGGAGAAGTGGGAAAATTGAAGTACAGGGAGCAATTCCCTTTTATACATGTCAGACAGAAGGTTTTATGTCTGTGCTTTAACAAGAGTATCCTTACTGAAATCTATTGCAACCCAGAATATTAAACATTTTGAATTAATTAAAAAAACTAAAATATGTAAGATTGCACCCATCCATCAAGTTATCACACTTATGTGTTCTTAGGTGCTAGGAGCAGAATACGGCCATTTTGCCCATCAAGTCTACTCCGCCATTCAATCATGGCTGATCCATCTTTCCTTCATTCTCCCCATTCTCCTGCCCTCTCCCCATAACCCTTACTAATCAATTCTACTATTATTTTTCCAACTTGTGCTTTGTGCGACTACTACATGGGTAATGGAAGATGGCTGTATTTCAACATTTAAAGCACAGAGTCCATATGGTCCAATATATGACTAAACAGCATCACAACCGGAGAAGTTGGATCAATTTGGCTAACTGCCAAGGGCAAGAGCATTGTCAAGGGTATGGGTGAAGTGGCAGTGTTGGGATCATGAACAATAGGCAATAGGTGCAGGAGTAGGCCATTCGGCCCTTTGAGCCAGCACCGCCATTCAATGTGATCATGGCTGATCATCCACAATCAGTACCCCGTTCCTGCCATTTCCCCATATCCCCTGAATCTACTATCTTTAAGAGCCTATCTAGCTCTCTCTTGAAAGTATCCAGAGAACCAGCCTCCACTGCGCTCTGAGTCAGAGAATTCCACAGACTCACAACTCTCTGTGTGAAAAAGTGTTTCCTCATCTCCGTTCTAAATGGCTTACCCCTTATTCTTAAAACTGCCATTCAAATAGATTTCTTTGCATATTGACATTCAGAGCCACGATGGAAATATCTTTACCTTGTATTAGATCTGAGCTTCCACTGGAGTGTGTAGACAATGGTTTATTCCTGCTTGCCCTGCAATAAATCTCAATTATCACCTATCTGATACTGCCAGAGGATTGGTGCAGAAATATTCAAATGGGGTTGAAAAGGATGGGTTCTAAGCAAACCTCTTTGTAAAGTTCTAGCTGGACACTCTTTGACTTTGCAAATTGACTGATTGGAGACCTGCAATGCACCAAGCATTTTCTTAGGCTGGATGCATTTGGCATTCATGACTGTTCTCAGTCAACATGGATTCCATTGAGTTGTGAAAAGAATAATGGATATTTGAGATACCCCTCAGATATTTGAGATAATCCAGAGCAGTCTCAATGGATTTAAATTCCTACCTATATTATGGCAGATAAACTTTCTGCAGTCTTCAAAAGCACTGGCATTTTCACGGGAATAGAAACATAGAAAACATAGAAAATAGGTGCAGGAGTAGGCCATTCGGCCCTTCGAGCCTGCACCACCATTCAATATGATCGATGCTGATCATTCAACTCAGTATCCTGTACCTGCCTTCTCTCCATACCCCCTGATCCCTTTCGCCACAAGGGCCACATCTAACTCCCTCTTAAATATAGCCAATGAACTGGCCTCAACTACCTTCTGTGGCAGAGAATTCCAGAGACTCACCACTCTCTGTTTAAAAAATGTTTTCCTCATCTCGGTCCTAAAGGAATTCCCCCTTATCCTTAAACTGTGACCCCTTGTTCTGGGCCTCCCCAACATCGGGAACAATCTTCCTGCATCTAGCCTGTCCAATCACTTAAGAATTTTGTAAGTTTCTATAAGATCCCCCCTCAATCTTCTAAATTCTATTGAGTACAAGCCAAGTCTATCCAGTCTTTCCTCATATGAAAGTCCTGACATCCCAGGAATCAGTCTGGTGAACCTTCTCTGTACCCCCTCTATGGCAAGAATGTCTTTCCTCAGATTTGGAGACCAAAAGTGTACGCAATACTCCAGGTGTGGTCTCACCAAGACCCTGTACAACTGCAGTAGAACCTCCCTGCTCCTATACTCAAATCCTTTTGCTATGTAAATAAAGTATAAGTGTACACTTAATAAATAGTGCACACTTACACATTAATTCAATGTTCAATGGTTCTTAATTATGTGTATCAAGGTACAGCGAAATTCCGTTTCTGCATACTGATCAAAAGATTATTTCATTTCTCTGGAAATTCCCGCGCCGTAGAAGACTGAAGAAGGTCAATCAGTCATGGAAGAAATCTCATAATATTGGGTGGAACTTGTTAATAAATAACTCCATAGATGTTACACAGCAGCGTTACCATATAGTTGTTTAGTCAATCCTCACACGTATGATGGTACTGAATATTTCAGTGCTCTAATTCTGAATTAAAAGGTCATAAGGGTTTGGAGCAGAATTAGGCTATTTGGCCCATCAAGTCTACACCGCCATTCAATCATGGCTGATCCATCTCTCTCTTAACCCCATTCTCCTGCCTTCTCTCCATAAACCCACACACTCGAACTAATCAGGAATCTATCCATCTCTGCCTTAAAAATGTGACTTTTGTTTCCCAGATACTTATTGTAAAGGCCATCAACCCACTTGTGGAGAAGATTGAGGAGGACACTGTATCTGTTGTGATTAAATATGAGGAACTGATTCCTGTGGCGCATGATCTAATTTCTGAAGAAGTTGCAAAACCCAGCACATGTGCAGAGAACCATGAACCACCTGCAGTTGACCTCAAATATGCGAGGAAAATCTGTGCCTATGATAAGCCTCAAAATCTGGAGAATATTTGCTAATTCTTTGATGCACAAGGATGCCATTTGCTCTCTTTGCAACTCCTTGTCCTAGGTAGATGTTGTGCATCATTATTGCTACATGGTAGAATTGATTTTGGTGCCGGGAAAAAGCACAAATTAAATTTGAGTGTGTGCTGTGTAATGTATTAGTTAAATCCTCTTAGAAATGAATTTCTGATGTGAGTCGAACAATACAAGGGTCAGACAAAAATGCTGGAGAAACTTAGCGGGTAAGGCAGCATCTATGGAGTGAAGGAATAGGTGACGTTTCGGGTCGAGACCCTTCTTCAGACTGATGTGGGGGTGGGGGGAGCGGGAAGAAGAAAGGAAGAGGCGGAGACAGTGGGCTGTGGGAGAGCTGGGAAGGGGGGGGAAATACAACAGTCAGAATCAGAACAATGTTAGCTTTTCTCGTCGGTAGCAAGAACCTGCCTGGCGTTAAGAAAAGAATGCAACGTTTGTTCACTTAATATGTACATTTTAATAAAATAAAGAAAAACTTAAAAATTAAATGTTTGTGTCCAAATTAAATTTGCCGTTTCTTTTGAGATAGTCAATAGTTCAATAGTGCTTTATCTGTCACATATGCAAATGCACAGTGGAATTAATTTAGCATATATTACGCATGCGGGCACCTTCATTTCTGGTGCCATTATTCAAAGTCCAGTCAGCCTTGATACACTGGGTCAGTTCCCACAAACCAACGTCCTTCTCCTCTCCTTAGTCAATGTTGCTATGAAGGCAGACACACATTTTCAGGCAGCAAGTGATAAAAAATGACCAAGTAATTCATTTTGATAAGATTGAATGAAGGAAATGTGTTAGCTGGGAAAAGAGAACTCCTGTACACACTGTTGCCTTTAATATCCAACCAAACAGGCTGATCTCCATTGTCATTTACTTTGGTAGGTGGATCAATCACAATTATCTGATGAGATCACATAAACTATTTTTATGGTACGACTCATTGGAATGACATTACAGGCCTGCCACTCAAGTGCAGCTTACCAACCAGGGAGGTGGCCATATCTCTTCATGGAGCCAAGCAGTGAATGAGTTGCAAGCTACTGAGAGACAAAATTCTGAAAGGGCAATGGATGGAAATGCTGAAAACCAAATGTGTCCTAAAATTAATGAGATTCCGACCTGGTTGGAAATACTAGTTGGCTATCTCACTTAGGGTGACACAGTGGCGCAGCAATAGAGTTGCTGCCTTGCAGCACCAACGACCCCGGTTTGATTCTAACTAAGGGTGCTCTCTATACGGAGTTTGCACGTTCTTCCTGTGACCACGTGGGCTTTCTCTGGTTTCCTACCACATTCCAAAGACTATCCCAGAGAAACTGAATAGAAACTAAAACAACAGTAGTATAGTACAGGAATAGACCATTCAGCCCTCACTGTCCATGCCGAATATGATGCCAAGTTAAACTAATCGCTATCTGCATGTGATCCATATCACTCCATCCCCTGTATATCCCTGAGTCTATCTAAAAGTCACTTAAATGCCATTGTTGTATTTGCCTCCACTACCACTCCTGGCAGAACTTTCCAGAAACCCATCATTTTTTGTGTGAAAACCCTGCCCGCACATCTCCATTAAACTTTGCCCCTCTCTCCTTAAAGCTGTTCCCTCAAGTCCCAACAAGCTATTGAGAAAATTGTCAGCACAAGATAGCCATACACTGTATCTCACATGTGAAGGTATATACAAAAAATATCACAACAAATTAATTCTCTGGAAATGAATGGTGCAGAATTTGCATGCACATTCAATAGCCGCCTTATTACTGTGCCAGTGTTTTCCTAAGAACTGACACAATGGCATTCATTGTATTTCGACCTCCATCAGCAGAGTAATTTTTTTAAGATTTATCTTGCATTGACTGGAAGGAGAGGAAAACACAGAAAGTTTGCGCAATTCCTTTTGTTTAAGGAAACTGACAAAACCATGTTGGAATCTCTTCGGTTGCATTAGGCTTGAAATACTTTTCAAGATAATAGTTGAACAGTGACTCTAATAAGCAAAGCTCTTTTGTCAAATGGAGAAGAGGTGAAAGGGGCAGTACAGTGACGCAGGGGGGTGGCACAGTGATGCAGCAGTAGAGTTGCTGCCTTATAGTGTCAGAGACTCGGGTTTGATCCTGACTACGGGTGCTGGCTGTTTTGTGAACAGAGTTTGTACGTTCTCCCTGTGACCATGTGAGTTGGCTTTGGGTACTCCAGTTTCCTCCCACACTCCAAAGACCTTTAGGTTTGTAGATTAATTGCCTTTGGTAAAAAAAGTTGTAAATTGTCTCTAGTGTGTAGGATAGTGCTGGTGTTTGGGGTGATCGTTGGTCAGCGCAGACTCGATGGGCTGAAGGTCTTGGTTCTGCGCTTTATCTATAAAGTCTAAAGAGGAAACATTTTAATCAGTCTGCAATCTAACATAACACACCATGGTGGGACAGATATTTAAACAACTGAGGTACCTTAAAGCTATGATTTCTCTTTGTGGGCTCAACATTTTTAGATGTCCTCTGATGGGGTGGAAGTTTCAGCTGCCACACCTTGCTCTCATAGGTCATAACTTTAACATGTTCATCCCAGACCTCACCAAGTTCAAATTATTGTTACAATTTATTTGTCTTCTTGTTCTTCCTTTCTTTAAGAAGGGGGATCAGGGTAATCCAACAAATTACAGGCGAGTAAATTTGTGATAGGGAAATTATTTGATAATATTCTTAGAGATAAGGTTTAAGTACATTTGGAAAAGTGTGGAGATATCAGGGATAGTCAGCAGAGCTTAGTGTCGGGGAGGTCACGCCTCACAACTTCATTGAATTTTTCAGGAAGTAAGAAGGATGATACATGGACTTTAGTAAAGCATTTTGCAAGCGGGCTCATGATAGGCTGATCAATAAGATGGATGAAACCTAAAATAATTTGGTAGGCATAGGGTAATGGTGGAGGACTGTTGTACTGACTGGAGATCTATGAACAGTAAAGTTCCACAGGGATCAATGTTGGACCTTTGTTGTATCTAGTATATTAATTAACGATTTGGATGAAAGTGTTGGTGTTCTGACCAGTAAGTTTTCAAACAACACAAAAATTGGTGAATTGCAAACATTGAGGGAAGTTGTTACAGGATAGAGGAGGATATAGATCCGTTGGAAATTTGGGCGAAGATATCATACATGGTGTTTAAACTGGACAAGTGTGGGCTGGTGTAACTTTGGAGATCAGATGCAAGATGAAAGTGTACAATAAATGGCAGGGCCCTGAAGAGCATTGATGTAAAGGGGGATCTGGAGGTGCAAGTTCATAACTCCCTGAAAGTGGCAACATAAGTGTGGATAGGTTACTAAAGAAGGAATATGGCATATGTTCATTGATCAGTTTACTGAGGACAAATTGAGCAACTTTGGAGTATTCTGTGCAGTTCTTATCATTGCAGGAAGGATATGGAGGCTTTGATATGGTGCAGGTGCTCTCCTGCTCTATGTTGCCTTGCCTAGCTTTCTCCTGCCCCTCCTCTCTTTCAACTCCCCCCCCCTCCCCCCACTGCAATCAATCTGAAGAAGGACCCCGACCCGAAACATCACCTAACCATGTTCTGCAGAGATGGTGCCTGACCCACTGAGTTACTCCAGCACTACGTGTCTTTGTTTGGAAACCAACATCTGCAGTTCCTTGTGTCTACATATTACTGTTCCATCACAAAATCTCCTCAAGGTATGCCTAGTTTGAAAAAGTTCTCCTCTTGTCTCTGATGGGAGTTCTGTGAGACACTCTCTCGCTGTACCCTCTCTGTGATTCCTGCTGATCTACAGTTCTACAACCATGTTATCCACCTATCACTCACTAGATTTTCCCCTGCCCCTCCTCTCTTCCAGCTTCCCCTCCTCTCTTCCAGCTCCCCCCCCCCCCCCCCCCCCACCACCACAATCTGTGCGAAGAAGGCTCCTGACCGGAAACGTCAGCTATTCATGTTCTTCAGAGATGTTGCCTGACCTACTGAGTTACTTCAGCATTTTGCATCTTTTTTTGTAACCAACATCTGCAGTTGTCTTCACCAGGATGTTGGCTGACTTGGAGTATATTAGATATAGGAAGAGGTTTGACAAACTTGGATTGTTTTTGCTGGAGCGCTGGAGACTGAGGAACATCTTGATAGAAGCACATGAAATTATGAGAGGCATGGATAGGATAGGTAGTCAGAGTCTTTCTCTTAGGATGTAAATGCAAATGCTAGGGGGTCTAGGTCAAAGATGGAAACATAGAAACATAGAGATGATAACATTGCATTAGCGTTCCTTACCGCTGACTCAACCTGCAAATCTTTTGGGAATTCGACAATAGCACTCCCAAGTCCCTTTACACCTCCGATTTCTAAATCCACTCCCTATTTAGAAAGTAGTCGACACCTTTATTCCTTCTACCAAAGTGCATGATCGTGCACTTTGCCACCCTGTATTCCATTTGCCACTTCTTTGCCCACTCTCCCAACCTGTCCAAGTCCTTCTGCAGTTTCCCTGCTTCCTCAACACTACCTGCCCCTCCACCTATCTTCATATCATCCACACACTTGGCCACAAAGCCATTCATTCCATCATCCAGATCATTAACATGTAAGGTGAAAAGTAACAGACCCAACACCAACCTTGTGGAACACCATTTGTCACCAGCAGCCAGCCAGAAAAGGCATCCTTTATTTCCACTCTTTGAGTTCTGCCAGTCAGTCAATCTTCTTTCCATGCTAGTACCATGCCTCTAATACCATTGGCTCCTATCTTGTTCAGCAGCCTCATGTATGACACCTTTTCAAAGGATTCTGAAAATCCAAGTAACCAACATCCACTAACTCATTTGTCTATCCTGCTTATTACCTCCTCAAAAATTCCAACAGATTTGTCATGGAAAGATCTCCCCTTTACAAAACCATGCTGACCGGCATATTTTATCGTGCGCTTCTAAGTACACTGTAAATAAGCAAATCACAAACTCTAGTTCACCGCTTCTAGCACCCCCTTTTCGACCATGTTGTTAAGCATTGCCTCGACCCTGTCTTTCATGGCGTGAGACATCCTGTGAGGTGTGCGGACCATAGGTTGTATATTTGGGTCAATGGAAATATGGTATGTCAGTGGTAACTTCACAGGTCATCGTTGAACAGGTCCTGGTATTCTGCAACCGGGTTAAACGACAGTTGCACTTTGAACCGTGCGGTCGAAGGACACCAGGCCAAGATCTTGGCACGCACGGTTGCCCAGCAGGGTTACACAGTCAGAGTTCAAAACATAGAAAACCAGGTTTCTCGTGGCCTTTTGCAGCATGCAAGTTAAAGTGGCCCTCCCCGCAGGCCTTAGAATTTCTCCACCATAGGCGTGCAGGGTAGCATTGTCAGCAACCAGGGGCTCATTATTCCTTATTGTTGAAAAGATTTATTGACAAAACGTTGACCTTCGCACCTGTGTCTAACTTTGCAAGGAAGGTTACATCATTGACAGTCACAGATACGGAGGGATCAGGACGTTGGCCGGGTGCCTGGAGGAGGGTGAACACATTCGAATCCTCGGGAGAATTAATTGGATCTGCATCATAGGATTCAGCTATGTTGGGCTGTGAGTCATAACAGACATCAGATTGTCTCAGCATGTTTAGACTGGGTCTGGAAATCTGTACCTGTCTCCCACGGGAATGGAATGAATGACAGGCGGCAGAGAAGTGATTCAGTTTTTTACAAACGTTACAGGCCTTGCCATAGGCAGGGCATGTCGACAGTCTGTGGTGCATGTAGTTACAGTTTGGGCACCTTTTTAGGGGCACTTCACCAGGACTTGGGTTGGCACGCGGCAGAAAAGCATTGTTTTCCATCCGAGGCTGTGGTCTCCTAAACCCAGCCAGTTTGACAGATTTATTGCCCAAGTCCCAGTGGTCATCTGGCAATACAATGACCTCAGATAATCTGCAGGCATGCATGGCTTTTTCCAACGTTAGATCCGGATCTCTTAGAAGCTCACATCGCAGCTTCTGGTCACGCATGCCAGTTACTAAAATGTCTCTAGTGAGCTGGTCTGTCATGTCACCAAAACGGCACCGCTGGGCAAGATAACGCAAATCATCAATAAAACATTCAACGGGTTCATCCGGCAACTGTTTCCTTGTAAAGAACCGTGCCCTCTCTAGAATGCGGTTCGAGGGCAGGTCACAAATCTCCCTGAATTTATGTAACAGGCAAGCGGGGTCACTGGCAGATTCTGCAGGAGTAGTCACCACGTTGTTGTCATCCAGGACTGCTGGAGCGTAGGTGAAAGTTCTGGCTCTCTTCATGACATCAGGTCCGGCAAGGTTGAGTAGGAGGAAGGCTTTAAGGGAGTCAGGATCAGCGCAGTGTGCGACGTTGACAAAGTGTGTGAAATCAAATTCAAACGTGGCCCAGCGCTCAGAGATGTCAGCATCGAAGACAAGCTGCGCGGGCTGCAAGAGGACGCCATGGTCAGAGAGATTAAGCACAAAAAGGCACAAATCACAAAAAAGAAATAAAACCCGATAGACAGGAGACGCAAGTGTCTTCCAGCTTCGACACCATGTTAATAAGCAATTCACAAACTCTTAAAGTGTGCAACATCTTTTAATGATAGCACAGGGTATTACATACATCCTCAAGCACTGTCTACAGTCTTCTACTGAACTGTACCCAGGGAGGGGAAGGCGTTATGATTGATGTTAACTAGGCGGGGTTAATCGTACTGAGATAACAATGTTATTGGTTGCATATAAACCATCTACATACACCAAAACCTCATCCTTAATAATGGACTCTAAAATATTACCCACCACAGAATTTCTTTTTTTTGCCTCGCTCCCTTCTTAAACAATGGAGTTATATTTGCGATTTCCCAGTCCTCTGGAAACTGTCTTGATTCTAGTGATTCCTGAAAGATCACTACTAATGCCTTCACAATCTCCACAGCTACCTCTTTCTGAACCCTGGGTTGAAGTCCATCAGGTCCAGGTGACTTATCCACCTTTAAACTATTCAGCATTCCAAGCACTTTCCCCTCTGTAATAGCGACTGTACTAACTTCTGCTCTCTGACTCTCTTGAATTTCTGGCTCATTGCTGGTGTCTTCCACTGTGAAGACTGAAGCAAAAACAAATTCAGTTCATCTGCCATTTCTTAGTTCACCATTACCACTTATCCCATTACCAGCATCATTTTCTAGTGGTCTAATGTCCACTGTTGCCTCCTTTTTACTCCTTATATAACTGCAACAAGTTGGTAACCCCTTTTATATTAATGGCCTGCCTACCTTCATAGTTCATCTTTTTTCCCTTATTGTTTTTTTAGTTGCCTTCTGTTTGTGAAAGCTTCCCAATTCTCCAGCCACCAGATATGATTGAGAAGCTTTCCAGCTTGCATTGGTTAGGTCTCCATCAATTATGTCAATATATTTTCAATGGTCCGTTCTTAGTTCAAGCTCACTGTGTCAGTATCCACCCATTGTCCTGCATGTTCATAACTGTGTCAATAAGCAGCATGATGCTGAAAGAAAATCTCCTGCCAGATGCAGTGCAGGCCTGATGTGGGTGAATCACTAGCTCAGTGCAGGCCTGATGTGGGTGAATCACTCGCCCAGTGCAGGCCTGATGCGGGTGAATCACTGACCCAGTGCAGGCCTGATGTGGGTGAATCACTAGCTCAGTGCAGGCCTGATGTGGGTGAATCACTAGCCCAGTGCAGGCCTGATGTGGGTGAATCGCTCGCCCAGTGCAGGCCTGATGCGGGTGAATCACTGACCCAGTGCAGGCCTGATGTGGGTGAATCACTAGCTCAGTGCAGGCCTGATGTGGGTGAATCACTAGCCCAGTGCAGGCCTGATGTGGGTGAATCGCTCGCCCAGTGCAGGCCTGATGTGGGTGAATCACTGGCCCAGTGCAGGCCTGATGTGGGTGAATCGCTCGCCCAGTGCAGGCCTGATGTGGGTGAATCACTGGCCCAGTGCAGGCCTGATGCGGGTGAATCACTGACCCAGTGCAGGCCTGATGCGGGTGAATCACTCGCCCCTCAACAGTGAAAAGAGTCATCGGTATCTCACCTCTTCTCTCTCCTCCATCTGTTAGTTTAGTTTAGGTTATTGTCACATGTACCGAGGTACAGTGAAAAGCTATTGATGCGTGCATACCAGTCAGCGCAAAGACAATTGTTTGGTTTAGAAATACAGCGCGGAAACAGACCCTACGGCCCACCGAGTCTGCGCCGACCAGCAATCGCTGCACACTTGCACTTTCCTACACATTAGGGACAAGTTACAATTATACCAAGCCAATCAACTTACAAACCTGTATGTCGTTGGAGCGTGGGAGAAAACCAGAGAGCCTGGAGAAATCCCACGCAGGTCACAGGGAGAACATACAAACTCCATATAGGCAGCACTCATAGTCAGGATCGAACCTAGGTCTCTGGCGGTATAAGGCAGCAACTCTATCACCGCGCCACCATGCCACCCTATTGATACATGATTACAATTGAGCCATTCACAGTATGCAGATACATGATAAAGGGAATAACGTGAATAATGTTTAGTGCAAGATAAAGTCCAGTAAAGTCTGATCAAAGATAGTCTGAGGGTCTCCAATGAGGTAGATAGTAGCTCAGGATTGATCTCTCTTCTTCATGTATTCCAGCATCCTACCAACTAGAAGCATGACATTTAACATTTCCAATTGGCCTGAACAATCTAGTTCCACAGATCACAAAATACAGTTCGACAAGCAATTGTCACTTCTGAGAGTTTTGCTTATTTCAAAGGAACAAATAAACACTTTCAGGTCATTCAGATGTAAAGCCCCTTCATTGGAACAGTTTCAATGCTAACATATCTTAAGAGGACAAGGGAATAAAAGAGAATTTCAATTAAATAACATTTTTTAACATTAATTTTCAATTAAAGAAGTGAAAATAAATTAATTGAAGCGAACTTTCGAACAAAGTTTATATGGTGTAACATAGGATGCAATTAAATGTTTCCTCTGGCAACAAGGCCTGCATTTAATATCCACTACTTTGAGAATGTGGTGGAGGTCCTTCTTCACCTACTATAGTTCTTCTGGGACTGTTGTTCTCATAATGCTGCTGGGCAGATAGATTCAGGAATTAGGCCCAGCAACAATGAAGGAATGGCGACGCGATTACGTGTGCTTGGAATTCCAGAATGTGGTGTTTCTAAACACTTGTTGAACATTTTATTTATAAATGGGAAGGTTCACGGGTTTGAGTGATCTGTTGTTGTAGTCTTTTTGTCACATATGCAATTGCACAGTGAAATTCTTTCCGCATATATTACACATGCAGGCGCCGCCAATTTTAGCGCCATTATCCAGAGTCCAAAGTCCAGTTTGCCCGCGTGCTCAGTGTACTGGAGCAGTTCCCGCAAACTGACGTCCCTCTCCTCTCCTCTCCTCGCCCACCCATCTTTGTGCCTCGGGGGCACTTGAGGCATTATCCCGGTTCACCTTCCTATCAACCCACTTTCCTAGCACCCGGCGTCTCCAGGTCCCTCCCGGTTATGCCGTCTGATGAGTCTTCAGGCAGGTCCCGACAAGCTGCTGACCACTGAGCCTTCGGGGGGGTGGGTTTGTCAACTTTGTCAAGTTAATTAGTTACTCACTTGTTGATGACAGTCATTGCCTGGAACCTGTTTGCTCTCGATGTTATTTGCCACTCATCTGCCCAGATGTATATATTGTACAGATCTTGTACAGACTGGCAAAGGAACCACATATGGGGCAGGTACAGGTTCAATAAGTCAAAGTAATTTGTTAAATAATGCAGCACTGAAAATACTTGCTAAAAAAATCACAAAAGTTAATAAGGCTGAAAAGTTCCCATTTAAGCTGAGTTGTTTTTGTGGTAAATGTTTTATTTTGTTTTGCTTTTTTGGTTAGCCAACAACATAGTTAATTTAACAAAACATTTATTGGATCCAATCACCTTATCTTGCCCTACCACCACATGAAGGGTGGGTTTTGGGGGCGGGGGGGGGGGGCATGGGGGTGCAGAAGGGGGCGGGGTGGGTGGTGCTGGAAAATTATTTCTCAATCACTTCTGAAAATCTATTCTATTTACTTCAAGCTGAGTCATTCTTGTACCAGATGCATCGAATGGTGAATTTCTCCCATGACGCTTATCAGAAATCTGAAGTAATCTGATCTACGGTGTGCTCATTTTCTAAATGAGAAATGATTCCAACAAATGCTGCAGCATTAAGCTGCTGATTACATATTGGTGCCAGGGTCAAGGAAGGTACATAAATTTCCTGGGCCTGATCAGATATATCCAAGCACACTGTGGGGAACTAGAGAACAAATTGCAGGCGTCCTGGCTGAGATGTATGAATTATCAATAGATACAGGTTAGGTGCTAGTTGACTGGAGGCTGGCTAATGTTGTGCCTCTATTTAAGAAGGGCTGCAAGGAAAAGCCTGGGAAATATAACCAGTGAGCCTTACATCTGTAGATGGACACCAAATGCTGGAGTAACTCAGCGAGTCAGGCAGCATCTCTGGAGAAAAGGAATAGGTGACATTTTGGATTGGAACCCTTCAGCAGACACTAAAGAAGTCTGAACAAGGGTTCTGACCCAAAACGTCACCTATTCCTTTTCTCCTGAGATGCTGCCTCACCTTTCACCATTTTCTCCTACTATTTCCTTTGCCCTCCTCTACTTCCTCCAACTGCTCATGACCCTCCTCCCCCCTCCAGGTCAGCCATTTACCCCATACTTCTCTCTGCCTCCTTCTCCCCCCCAGTTCCCATCTATCCACCATTCCTCAACCTGGTTCTACATATCACTCCTCGTCTTCCTTAGCAGACTCCACCCTTTACAACCTTTTGATACCTTCACTCACCTTGATGAAGACAGGTGCTAACACCGCTTAATATGATGCTAGCAATATTGAATGTGTACACACTGAAAATGTATTTAGACATTTTGCACAGTGTTTATTTTGCACATAAAAAAGACACAAATTGCTGGAGTATCTTCGTGAGTCAAGCAGCATATCTGGAGAACATGGATAGGCGATGTTTTGGATTAGGATCCTTTCTCAGACAGATTGTAAGAAGAGGGAGAAAGCTGAAAGAGTGGTGGGTGAGGGGCAAAGTCTGGAAAGTGATAGGTGGATACAGACAAGGGGAAGCTTTTGATTTTAGATGGGTACAGTGCAGAGATGGGTATAAAACAAAAGGCAGTGAAATAAGGAGAGGGGTGGCTTTAAATGTGAAGCTAGAGAAAGGGATATAGATTAAAGGGGAAGGATAAATACATATAAAAATATATATACATATAAATATATATATATACTGGACTAAGTGGGACCTGTTGGATCCCAGCTTCACACATGAGGACTGGTCCCCCAACACAATATTCCACCTCTCCACCAATTCCAAGATTGCTGGCCAGTGTGGGGGAAGGGGGGGGGGGGCTTTCTGGAGTGCTAGCATGGGTGTTGTGGGCCAAAGGAACTGGTTTTCAGAGGGATAGTATGGACATTGTGGGCCAAATGGATTCTTGGGCTGGCACCTTAGTCACTCAGGCCTGGCAGCTCAGTAACTCAAGCCTGGCAGCTCAGAAACTGCCAGAAATTCTGCCGAAAACAGGTGAGAGACTGTGAGACAGAAGGGGGAGAGAGGGACAATCAATTTTTGACATTTTCATCACTTTTTACAGTTGCAAAAGACACACAGTTGCAAAAGGCACAGTTTAAAAACATATAAAGGGCACTCACAGGACAGTATTCTCAGTGTTCTGTAGATTTTCAGCTCAAACTGAGAGTTGTGATCCACTCCCTCCCCCATCCGTGCAGAGACTGAGCCATGCCCACACTTCCGGGTTTTATAGCTCCTCCCCCTCTCGCCGGAAGGGGCGTCGCCATACATGGCGTGATTGACAGGCGAGAGAATCTCAATATTGTTTAAACATTAATAAGTCTTTTATTTTTCATCGATGGGAAAAAATCCTCTGGCGCTGACAGCAGGAGGGGGACTCTGAGTAAGGTGGCCAAAAATCACAGCCGTAAGCGGTCGCATTTTTCTAAAATCAATATACAGTGCAAACAGGAAGTGGTCAAGTTTAGATTTTTAATTATATGTATATATGTATATATATATATATAACACACACACACACACACGCATCGGTGTGTCTATATGTATATACATATGTACTGTATATGTGTATATCCACAAGCACACACACACATATGGGCAGGTTTGCTAATGCTACACGGGAGTGTTTAAACTAGATTGGTCGGGGGGTGGGATCTCATACACGACAGAGGCAGGTGAGAGGTTAGAAATTGGTATGGACGGTGGTGTGGGAAAGGTTAGTGGACAGAATATGCAAGTGAAAGGAGAGTTGAAGGGTTGGCTTAAACTGCACGTATTTTAATGCAAGTGGCCTGACGGGTAAGGCAGATGAGGTGAGGGTGTGGATCAGTACGAGCGACTGGGACATTGTAGCCATGACTGAAACCTGGTTAAGGGAGGGGCAGGACTGCCAGCTCAATGTTCTGGGGTACAGGAGCTTCAGGAGAGACAGGGGCGAGGGAAAAAGAGGAGGGGGGGTTGCATTGTTGGTTAAGGAGGATGTCATGGCAGTGGTCAGAGGTGACATTACGGATGGGCGGAGCTGAGGAACAAGAAAGGGATGATTATCTTGTTGGGGGTTGTGACAAAAAGGGCCTCATGCCATGTCAGGTTAAGCATGACTCATAACATGAGCAGATACCCAAAACTAAGCAAAGCAAATATCACAACTGATGACAAACATATGTAAAGTCAAACATAGTCCAGATACTTCACGACTGGCCTACAAACACGAGCGGAGCATGTACGATAAAAGCCATCTCCATTCTTTTTTCTCCGGAGACAGGGCTGGTGATATCGTCGCCGTGGGGAGTGGACCAATGCCTCAGAGGTCGAATTAGGAGACGGTGGCGCAGGCGAGGATGGGACAGACAAAGAAGCTGTCGCAGGCATGGATCGTTGCGTCAGCAAGAGCATGTGAGGGTCACCAGATGCAGATTGAAATGAACTTGTACGGTCTGGATTGTAAGGGGGAGGGATTGGCTCCTTCACAGACAGGAGATGTTGTCTGTATCGTCAGTAGGTGCCGCCATCGGCTCTAACAATGTACGAGCGCGGTTCTGAAGCTAGACCAGAAATCACCCCAATACGGTCGTGGCCTTTGTCAGTCTGTAAGCGGACCACCTGCCCTTTGGTCAATGGTGGCAGAGGCCTGCTTGTCTTGTCAAACCATTTTTTTCTGAATGTCACGCTTCTGTTGCAACCTGGATTGAATCTCCTCAGGTGGAAAGACATGTGGGATTAACTTTTGTTCCGCAATGGGCAACGGGGTACGGGTCTGCCTTGACAATAATCGTTGAGCAGGTGAACCCAAGGCAGGGTCACGGGAAATGTTACGCAAGTTGAGCAAATCCAGGAAAACCTCAGGTTTGGCCCTGTGTGAGCGCTCCATAAGTTCTTTTGCACTCCGGACAGCTCGTTCAGCCAGCCCGTTAGACTGTGGATACTCAGGGTTGCTGGTAATGTGGTAAAAATTACATCGTCTTGCAAACTCTCTGAATTGTTGACTGGTGAACTGGCTGCCATTGTCGGTCAACAGCTTGCCTGGAGATCCATGGATTGAAAAATGACTAGATCATTTCAAAATCACACTGCTGAAAGTGGGGCTGCTGAGGAAATCAATGTCGGACCACCCGGAATACGAATCCACTAGCACCAGGTAGTGCTTGCCGTGCCACTCAAATAAATCAAGCTGTTACTGTAGACCATGGGAGCGCAGATACAGGATGTGGTAGAGGTGGTTGCTTTTGTTGATGAGGCGCCAGGCTATTGCACACCGCACAAGCTGCCACATTGTTGTTAATGTATTCGGCCAAACCAGGCCAGTAAAAGATGCTTTTCGCCCATGAAGCACTGGCTTCAGCGCCTGGGTGTCCTGCGTGGGCAGCGTCAACATACCGGTGGTGTTGTGAGGCAGGAACCATGGCCTTGGGTCCTTTTAAAACAATACCGTCTGGTAGCACTAATCCGTCCCGAACAGGAAAAAAAGGTCGGACTGGCAAAGGAACGTTGTAGTGCTTGCCACGCTTACTGACAGGTTAGCGACTGTAGGGTCCTGTCGGTGGCAGTGTGGGCAACCAAGTCCTCCATCCATGATGAAGGGATGAAGGAGATGGATATCACAATAAAGCCATCGTCCTGCGAGGATAGATCCTCGTAGGTGTTACGAGATGCACGTGAAAGAGTGTCTGCCAGGTGCATATCCTTTCCCCGCTTGTAGGTGAGGACGATGTCATATTTCTGGAGTTGTAGTAACATTCGTTGTAGACATGCTGGAAAATTGTAAATTGATTTATTGAAAATGTCGATAAGAGGCTGGTGGTCTCCACTGTAACTGTGCGACCAAAGATGAAATCGTTGAACTTTTTGCAGGCAAAAACAACCACTAGCAATTCCTTTTCGATTTGGGCGTATCGTTATTCTGTGTCAGACATGGTGCGCGAGGCATAGGCAACAGGCTTATTGCCATGGCCTTCATTTTGAAGGCACGCAGTGCCCAGGCCATGCTGTGAGGCGTCACATGTAAGTGTGATAGGTAGTCTGTGATCAAAGTACGCTAGAGTTGGGGTGGCTGACATCTGCCGTTTAAGAGAACAACCGTCTGCTGTTGTTCATGCCAGGTCCAAGCCATGTCTTTGTGTGTGAGCAGGCATAACGGGGCTGATGTTTCGCTGAAATCGGGTATGAATTTGCTCAAATAGTTCGCCATGCCAAGGAACCTCTGCAAGCTGGGCACGTCAGTGGGTGCTGGGAACTCATCAATGGCACTAGTTTTCGCTGGATCGGTTTTCAGGCCATCCTTGGTAAATATATGGCCTAGGTATTTTACTTAATTCACTCTGAATCTGTATTTGTTTGGGTTAAGTTTGAGATGGTTGGCCTTGGCAAGCTTCAACACTTTTGTCAGATTGGCACCATGTTCCTCAATCGTTTTCCCAGCAATTATGATATCGTCCACTACGATGGAGCAAGGGTATCCGGAAAACAATTGCTCCATGGATTGTTGAAACACTTCACTAGCTGGACTTATACCGAAGGGCATTCTCAAAAATCTATATCATCCAAACAGTGTACTGAAAGTTGTCAGCTTGGAGGATTTATGTTCCAGTGGAATCTGCCAGAATGAATTCTTGGGATCTAGCAATGAGAATACAGTTGCATCAGCCATCTGTGCCGCAATCTCGTCCACTGAACGCATTGGATAACGTTGTCTCTTAATCGCTGCATTTAAATCCGTGGGGTTAATGCAAATCCTTATCTCGTCCTTTATTCTTTTTAATAGTGGCAACCACTGAGGAGACCCAGTCTGAGGGTTCAGTTACAGAAGTAATCACACCAAGAGCCACCATTCTGTTAAGTTCACTTTGTATACAATCCCGCATAGCATGGGGAATCCTGTGAGCTGGACGAACAACTGGGATTGCCCCAGGGTCAATAGAAATCGTGCATCTGGCAGTCCTTGTATTGTGTTAAAATGTGATGTGTAAAATCACAGTCTACAGCCACTGGACAGAAGGAAAGGCTGAAGGAAATCAAACCCATGTCATGACATGCGTTGGCACCCAGTATGGATGTCACCCAGTCAGGTCTCCAAGTGGAGGCTTGGGTTTGAATCCCACTTCTGACACCATGTTACTTATGGCCCTTGTGATAATAAAGACCTCATGCCATGTCACGTTAAACACTGTTTATTCAAGACAAACAAGTACAAGCTCTCACTTGGGAGTGTACTCCAAACTACGGAGCATAGCGGAGTGCGACACTAATAAACTAGTAGGCGTAACTACAAAGCATGACTCATAACATGAGTCTCTAATCTACAGGGGTTTACTACAGACCCCCAAATAGTCAACGGGAATTAGAAGAACAAATATGCCAGGAGATTGCAGACAGCTGCAGGTCAAATAAGGTTTTTGTAGTAGGGGAGTTTAACTTCCCCAATATTGACTAGGAAAATCATAGCATGAAGGGTTTAAATGGGGTGCAATTCTTCAAAGGTGTTCAGGAGAGTTTTCTCACGCAGTATGTAGCGGCCCCCACACGTGAGAGGGCAACACTGGATCTAGTATTGGGAAGTTGGGAGGGGCAAGTTTAATGAAGTGTGTGTGGAGCAGCGTTTTGGACCAGTGACAACAACTTGATTAGGATTAAGATAGTTATGGACAGGGACGGAGAGGGTCCACATGTTAAAATGCTCAACTGGGGTAAGGCCAAATTTGAGGGTATGAGAGAAGGTCTCGCTCAAGTTGATTGGAGCAGGTTATTGAGGGGAAAGGAACATCAGCCAAGTGGGATGATTTTAAAAGTGTGCTGACAAAAGCACAGGATATGTACGTCCCCATTAGAGTGAAGGGCAAAGCAGGTAAACGTAAGGAAGCTTGGCTGACGAGGGAAATTGAGGCATTGGTCAAAAACAAGGATGCATGCGACAGATATATGTAGCTGGGATAAAGTTTATCCCTGGAGGAGTTTCGGGAACGAAGGAGTAAACTGAAAAAGGAGATCAGAAGGGCAGGAGATAGCTCTGGCGGGTAGTATTAAGGACAGTATCAAAAGATTTTATAAATACATAAGGGGGAAAAGGGAAACTAGAGAGTGGGACCTCTCAGGAATCAAAGTGGTCACCTCTGTGTGGAGCCACAGGAGATGGGCGAGGTCCTCAATGAATATTTTTCCTCTGTATTTACCGAAGAGAAAGACAGTAGGACGGAGGAACTTGGGGCAGTCAATGGAAGTGTATTGAGAGCAGTCAGTGTTACAGATGAAAAAGTACTGAAGGTACTATCATGAAGACAGACAAATCTCCAGGGCCTGTTCAGATATATCCAGGGACATTGTGGGAAACCAGAGAGGAAATTGCGGGAGCACTAGTTAAAATTTACAAGTCGTCCTTAAATACAGGAGAGGTGCCGGAAGACTGGAGGGTGGCAAATGTTGTGCCTCTTTTCAAGAAGGGCTGCATGGAAAATGCTGGGAACTACAGGCCGGTGAGCTTAACATCTGCAGTTGGAAAGTTACTAGGAAGGATTCTGAGGGATAGGTTATACAGGCATTTGGATGGGCAAGGGTTGATTAGGGATAGTTAGCATGATTTTGTACATGGGTCGTGTCTCACAAATCTGATTGAGTTTTTTGAAGACGTGACCAAATAATTCGATGAGAGCAGAGCTGTAGGTGTTATATATATAAGGCAGTCGACAAGGTTCCGCATGGTAGGCTGCTCTGGAAGGTTAGTTCGCATGCGATCCAAGGATAGCTGAATGGATATCAAATTGGCTTCATGGAAGGAAACAGAGGGTGATGGTGCAAGGTTGCTTCTCGGACTGGAGGCCTGTGACTAGTGGCGTGCCTTAGGGTTCGGTGCTGGGCCCGTTACTGTTTGTCATCTACATCAATGATTTGGATGAGAACATACAGGGCAAGATTTGCTGATGATACAAAAGTGGGTGGTTAAGCAGATAGTGAAGATGGTTGTGAAAGATTGCAGCAGGATCAGGATCGATTGGCCAGGTGGGCTGAGGAATGGTTCATGAAATTTAATACAGCAAAGTGTGAGGTGTTGCATTTTTGAACGTCTAACAAGGGGAGGACATACACAATGAATGGTAGGCCTCTGGGGAATGTTGTAGAGCAGAGGGATCTAGGAGTGCAAGTGCATGGTTCCTTGAAAGTCGAGTCACAGGGAGATATGGTGGTCAAAAAGGCTTTTGGTACATTGGCCTTCAACAAAGTATTGAGTATAGAAGTTGGGAGGTCATGTTGCAGTTGTATAAGATGTTGGTGAGACTGCATTGAGAATATTGTGTTCAGTTCTGGGCACCATGTTATAGGAAATATATTGTTAAGCTTCAAAGGGTTCAGCAAAGATTTACGAGGAGGTTGCCAGGACTAGAGGGTGTGAGCTATAGGAAGAGTTTGAGAAGGCTGGGTCTCTATTCCTTAGAGCGCAGGGACATGAAGAGTGATCTTATAGAGGTGTATAAAATCATGAGAGGAATAGATCGGGTAGATACACAGAGTCTCCTGCCCAGGGTAGGGGAATGGAGGACCAGAGGACATAAGTTCAAGGTGAAGGGGAAAAGATTTAATAAGAACTAGACCAAGTGGGACCCGTTGTGTCCCGTCCCCCAATGCGGGAGGGGGGTAGCACGCGGCGTCACAGGGGAGCGCAGAATCACCGAAAGTAATATTGCACCATTCACCCATAGGTCCCAATACTCACCACTCCCTAGAGAGGGAGGTGGGTAGAGAGGAGGGGGGAAGGTAGAGAGGGAGGGGTGGTAGAGAGGGAGGGGGGTAGAGAGGGAGGAGGGGTAGAGAGGGAGGAAGTGGTAGAAAGAGAGGGGGTTAGAGAGGGATGGGGGGTAGAGAGGGAGGGAGGGGATAAAGAGGGAGGGGGGTAGAGAGGGAAGAGAGGGAGGGAGAGGGGAGGGGGAGGGAGTAGAGAGGTAGAGGGAGAGGAATAGAGAGGGTGGGTAGAGGGAGAGGGAGTGGGGTAGAGAGGGAGAGGGGCAGAGAGAGAGGGAGGGGTGTAGAAACCCCACCCCATCTCCCTCCTCCTCATTTCCCTCATCCTCCTCCCATTCCCTGCCCCAGCACCTACCCAGGTCGTAGAGAAGCGCCAGGGCCTGGAACTCGGCCTGGTTCTCATACTCGGGCCGGCTCTGGCTGTAGACTGCAGCCGTCAGCTCGTCCGCCAATTGGGCTGCAGTTCAGGCCCCAACTTCATCTCCGGGCTTGTTCCTGACCCAGGACCCAGGCTCGTCCCTGATTCCACGGGCGGCTTCTTTCTCAACTCCAGTCACGGCCCCATCCCAAGCCCCGGGCTTGGCCCTCACTCCAGCTCCAGCACCAGGATCGGCTTCAGTCCAGGCCCAGACCCGAGCAAGACCGTGGGCGGGCCTTGGACACGAGGACTGCGACTGGGCCAGGCACAAGGGGGGTGGGTGGTTTCCAGAACATTCCAGTGTGGCGCACCTCCCACCCCTGCGAAGCGCCAGAATGTCCCATTTCTGACTTGCAAGTGCATTGTGACAGCATTTGGATTTGTTTTTGCCGAATGTCGGTGAGTTTGGGCTGTTTTTAAAATTTCAAGGATCAATAATTTCGGGAATATAGGTGGAAATGCGACGGTAAGATGTTTATCGCCTCCACTGGAAAAAGGTGAGTAGAATGTGTGAAGATGGGAAGGCTGCGGCCTAGCGTTTGGAAGCAAATAGGAATTAACCAGATTGTGCCCAGATCACGCACACACACACATAAACATACACACAAACAAGAGAAGAGTTTTAGTAATATAGACAAGACCAAGTGGGATCCATTGGGTCCCGTCGCACAACGAAGGAAGGGGGCGCACCATCACAGGGGAGGGCTGGATCCCGAACGCAATATTCCACCACTCACCCATAGGTGCCAATACTCACCATTCCCTAGCGAGGGAGGGGGGTAGAGAGGGAGGGGGATAGAAAGGGAGGGGCGGCAGAGAGGGAGGGGGAGGGAGGGAGGGGGGTAGAGAGGGAGGGGGAGGGGGGTAGAAAGGGAGGGGGGAGGGGTAGCGAGGGAGAGGGAGAGGGAGGGGAGTAGAGAGTAGAGGGAGGGGGGTAGAGAGGAAGAGGGCCAGGGAGGGAGGGGGGTAGAGACCCTACCCCATCTCATTTCCCTCACTCCCATTCCCTGCCTCAGGACCTACCCAGGTTGTAAAGCAGCTCCAGGGCCTGGAACTCGGCCTGTTTCTCGTACTCGACCCGGCCCTGGGTGCAGACCCAGGCTGACCCTTGGTTCCAGCGGCAGCCTCCAGCCGTTAGCTCGGCCGCCGCCTGGGCTCGAGTGCAGGTTCCAACTTCACCATCCCGGACCCTGGACCCAGGCTCGTCCTTGGTTCCACCGGTGGCTTCTTTCTCGGCCCCAGTCACGGCCCCATCCCAAGCCCCGGGCTCGGCCCTCACTCCAGCTCCAGGCTCGACTCCAGCCCAGGCCAGGCCCAGTCGCCGGGCTTGGACCACGGCAGCGGCCTCCCCACCAGACACCGAGTGGCCGGCATCCACCGCCACTCCTGGTTCACCACGAGCGCTGGTGTGGCCCTCTCTCCCGGAGTGTCCTGTCCTGCCTTGCGAGTGCATTGTCACGTCAGTCGGATTTTTTTTTCTCAAAATGGGTGAGTTTGGGCTGTTTTTAAAATTTCAAGGATAAACAAAGTTCAGAAATATAGGTGGAAATGGGACGGGAAGATGTTTATCACCTCCAGGGGGAAAAATGTGAGTGGGATGTGTGAAAATGGAAAGGCAGTGGCCTAGTGTTTGGAAGAAAATAGGAATTAACCAGATTGTGCCCAGACGACACACATATACATCCACACAAACGGTGTGGCCAAGTTACGCCGAAGGGCCTGTTTCCACACTGTAACACTTTATGACTCGATATATAGTGTTTTATTATCATATGGCCCAGATACAACAAGTCTGACGCAGTTTTATATGACATACAATCGCTGTCGGAGCCGCCTGCGGTGTTTCTGCAGCCTGTCGGAGCCGCCTGCAGTTTGAGAGCCAGCCCAGTCCGACCCACCCACTGCGTAGCAGCGCCGCCGCCGCCACAGTCACAGTCACAGCCAGCTCTGGGGCAGCAGCACTGACGCGATCAAAACCCACCTCCCAGCCCACGTTCGCCGGCGGCTTCCTGTTCCCGGTTCATCCTGTGCGAGTGAATGCGGGCGGCGTGAAGGCAGAAGCGGGGGGAGAGGGGTAAAGGAGCGGAGGGCGGCGGAGCCGGGTTAAAAAATGTGTGGAGACCGAATGGTGAAGCTGGTCGTGCTGCTGGCACCCGCCCTCTGCCTCTTGCTTTCAGCCCAGACACAGGGTAAGTGTCGGATCCAAATTCTCTCCTTCTCTCCCCTCTATTTCCCCCCCCCCCCCTCTATTCGCAACCCTCCTCCTCTCTCCCCTCACCCTCCTCCCCTCTCTCCCCCTCTATTCCAATTCCCCACCTCTACCCCCACTATTCCCCCCCTCTACCCCCACTATTCCCACCCTCTACCCCCACTATTCCCCACCCTCTACCCCCACTATTCCCCACCCTCTACCCCCACTATTCCCCACCCTCTACCCCCACTATTCCCCACCCTCTACCCCACTATTCCCCACCCCACTATTCCCCACCCTCTACCCCACTATTCCCCACCCTCTACCCCCACTATTCCCCACCCTCTACCCCCACTATTCCCCACCCTCTACCCCCACTATTCCCCACCCTACCCCCACTACCCCCACTATTCCCCACCCTCTACCCCCACTATTCCCCACCCTCTACCCCCACTATTCCCCACCCTCTACCCCCACTATTCCCCACCCTCTACCCCACTATTCCCCACCCTCTACCCCACTATTCCCCACCCTCTACCCCACTATTCCCCACCCTCCACCCCCACTATTCCCCACCCTCTACCCCCACTATTCCCCACCCTCTACCCCCACTATTCCCCACCCCCTCTACCCCCACTATTCCCCACCCTCTACCCCCACTATTCCCCACCCTCTACCCCACCCAGCCTTCGACCCCTCTCACTGCCAGCGTTTGGAGTGAGATGGGCCGGGGTGGTGAACTGCAACCCGGCTCCCACAGCGCGATCTCCAGCTTCTCGTTCAGTTCTAGGCCGGGCCTCTAACCCTTTCGCTCCCCTGCCCTTGTACAGTAAAACCAGGCCAGACTGTTGTTTTCGGTAACTTCTGGGGAGATTCCCCGGTGACTCGGGCACGGACCAAGCAAGCTTAACCTTTCAATTGATCGGCATTTTGTTTAATTTTAGGGGGATTAAAACGCCTCCCAACAACATTAAAATATATTTTGGTGCCCCACATACTGAAGAGTTTCATGAACTTTTTTTTTACAAAATTGTAGTTATTGATATTAAACTGGTTGGCTTTAATTTTACTGGCAAGCAGTGCCGGGAGGCTTCACCTTGTAGACATAATTTCTTGGCACAGGAGAGGGTGTGTTTGCCTGGTCATTTCCTGGTAGGAATACTGGCGGAAGACAATGCAACCTGGCCTGCGTTGATTGCATGACGTTGAGTGAGTGATCTTTACACTGTGGCCATAACTATACTATTTATAGCGGAGAATAGCAGGAGGAGGACAGAAAAGAACGGACCCCCCACCCTCCTTTCGAAACATGGAATGTAAAGTTGTGGGACCGGTGCCAGGAAAATTGCAACATACATTCTGAACGTGTCAAGTGCAGCTGGTGCATTTGCCTCCGTGCCATTGCTTTTCGGTTCAAGTGACATTTTAGATTTGAGCACGTAGAACCGGACACATACTGTGCCATGCAGTGGGAGAGCGGCGCTGTCAGCTGAGATGGGAGGGCCCCTCTGAACCTGACATCGAGGCACTTAGAAAATACAGAAGAATAAACAAATAGGACTAGCTTTGGGCAACTGTGCTGGCTGTGCTATTCAGTAACATCACGGACGATGCAGTCAACACCATCTCCCTACCATTTCATATTACTCCATGACCCCCTTGTCTGTCAAATGTATGTCAGTCTCTGTCTTTAAGAAGTAAAGAAATGCAAGGATTTAGGTCTCTGAGGGGGAAATAAAGGCCCTGTCCCACTTTCCCGAGTTACTCACAAACTCTCCCGAGTTTTCCCCTTGATTCCAAATCGGAGAATTACGGTAATAGCCATTCATAGGTACTCACGGCTATTTTTTTAACTCGTGGACATTTTTCAACATGTTAAAAAACGTCATGACTTACCCGATGCCCGCATTCCTACGGCTGGCATTACGAGCCGCTACGAAACATCTACGGATTCCTACGAGCTCGCTACCGACATTCCCCAAGTTCGAATCGGGGTAATCTCGGGAGAGTTCGTGAATAACTTGGGAAAAGTGGGACATTTTATTCTAAAAGATAACTGCACTACGAAATGTACAAGATAACTGCAAGTATACTCAAGTATAAGATAACTGCACAAAGAAATGCATCCTTGAAGCATCAACCCTATCAATCCTGTCAGAATCTTGAATGTTTCAGATAGTTCATATCATTCTTCCCAATGTCAGGGGACATTGGCCCAACTTATACATCAATCTTTCCATGCTCAGTTGACCTTGTGATACTTGGATTTATTGCTGCCTCTTTGCTTTACATAATACAGTCCCACTGGGGCCATATAAAGTTGATTCAAAAGTCAGTGTTCCATTATTGCTTCGTGTGCTGGCAATCTAATGTGTTTCAGGTTATTTTCTGGTGCGCCATTTGTAGTTTCATTCCACTGAAAACATTTTTTGTTCTTCCACATTCTCAAAGATTCTAACAAATTTGTCAAGAACTATTTCCCCTTTGTAGAACCAGGTTGACCCTGGTAGAACCAGGTTGACCTTAGTGAGACAAGGTTAACTATGCTTGTTTGTCTTGTACTTTAGTAAATGTTCTGAAATAACATTAGTGATGTTACCATTGTGGTGTTCCACATATGCTTGGGGGCCTATCCAAAATCTTGGTATTTTTACTAGATCACAATCAATGATCCATCATCTCTGCGGTCACTTCCTTCTGGTTGATCATCAAGTTATTGACTTCTCGAAGTATAGTGGAGTACATCGACCCAATCAGCATCAATGGCGCAGAATAGGAAATGGCTGTGGGCTTCACCTTCCTTGGTGTTAATATTACCAATGATCTGCTGTAATTGGTGTTGGTGTAACAGCCTAGAGGTCACACTTGTTAAGTTCATCACATAAATCAACCACTGCCATGCCCTACACTGACTCCAACTACACTTCTTGCTGCCTATGGAAGGCAGCCAACTTAAGCAAAGACCTCTACCACCACCGCTGGCAGCTTGATCCATGTATCTACCACCCCATGTATGGAAAGGCTTCCCATTCAGATCTTCTCTAAATTTCTCCCCAATTACCTTAAACCTATCTCCTCTAGTTTCTTAATCCCCAATCCTTGCAAAAGAATCCAGCCAGTTCTTGTCCCAACCCTTTCTCTCGCTTCTCTCCACCAGCTTTCTCTCCTCTACTCAATCAGTCTGAAAAATGATCCTGACCCAAAATGCCATCTGTCCCTCCACAGATGCTGCCTGATCGGCTCACTTGTTCCACAGTTTATTTTGTTTTTATTTTTTTGATCATGATTCCAGCATCTGCAGTCTATTTACCTTGGGTTATTGTTGTGAAGAGTGGTTTAGGATGTCAATTGACGGAGATAATATTGCCTGGGAATCTGTGTTTTTAAATTTAACTGTTTGAAGAGTATTGCTGTCTTATCAATGTTTTTAGATGCAGTCACATCCATTTTATCTCCGGAGTATTGCATTTCAGCAATGAGTATAAGAAAGTCCCCAATATTTTCCTCTGGCTGTTTTAAGTTAAACATGCAATATGATTTATTTTTTAAGTTTTTGTGGTAATCTTAAAATGTGATCTACTTTGTAAATGTTGAATTAATGAGGCATAGTTTTTAGACAAAGTTTATGACTAACTCACAACTTTTGCCAGGAAACTACAAATTAGTAACCCTTGCAATAGTGGTTGGCAAGTTGGTGGAGAAGACTCTGAGTGATAGGATTTATGTTTATGTATAAATCAAATCCCACAAGTCTGTCGTATTTTCGTAAAGTTCACCAAGAAAATTGTGTGGCACTATGGTGCAGCGGGTAGAGCTGCTGCCTCATAGTGACAGAGACCCGGGTTCAATCCTGACGTTAGATGCTGCCTGCGTGGGGTTTGCATGGTCTCCCTATGACCATGTGGATTTCTTTTGTGTGCTCTGGTTTCCTCCCATATCCCAAAGATTTGTAGGTTAATTGCTTCAATAAATTACCTTTAATGTGTAGGGAACAGATGCAAAAGTGGAATAACATTGACCTAGTGTGAACAAGGTCCTGCGTCATAGGCTAGTCTAGGAGGTTGAATCACAATGGATTTGGAGTATGTTGGTAAACTGGATTCAATGTTTTCTTTGTGGTAGGAGGCATGGCTCTTTCTATAATTGGGAAACAACTCATAGAAATTTGTATGGCAACTCAAATATCACCGTACCAATTGGTGCATGTGGCAATAAATGTGAACTTGAACTTGACAACTCCTGGTTCACTCTGTCCATGCTTCTTGTGATCTTGTACACCTCAAAAAGGTCACTCCTTTGCCTCCTCTGCTCCAACGAGAAAAATCCAGCCTATCGAACCTCTCCCTATAACTGAAGCCTGCAAGCTCAGGTAACATCTTGGTGAATCTCTTCAGCGCACTTTCCAGATTAAAGACACCTTTCCTATAGCTGGATGACTAAACAGTGGACAGTTTTTCAAATGTGGTCTCGCTTGTCCAGCTGCATCATGATGTCACATCATTTGTACTCGATACTTTTCCCATTGAAGGCAAGTGTGCCGAAAGCCACCTTCACCATACTGTCCACCCATACTGTCCGCTGATTTGCTACTTTTTCAGAACCCCATGCATGTGAACTCTGACACGCTCCAGAGCTCTACTATTTAATGTGCAAGTCCTTTCCTAATTCGACAAATCAAGTGCAACATCTCACAATTGTTAGAGTTAAATTCCATTTGCCAATCTTTGGCGTACCTTCCCAACTGATCTAAATCCTATTGTAGATTTGGATTGCCTTCCTCACTTTTCACTATACCATCAATTTTAGTGTCTGTCAATTTACCAACAATGTTAACTACATTGTCATCCAAATTGTTAGTGGATGACAATGTAGTTAAAGACACTCCCTGCAACACTCCTTCTGGCCTCCAATCAGAAAAACGACCCTTCACAGCCACCATTTGACTCATTTGAAGCCAATTTTGATTCCAGTTGGCTTGCTTACCTTGGATTCTATGCAATCTAACCTTCCAGACTAGCCTAAGGACCTTGTCAAAAGACATTGCAGATAATGTCCAATATCCTGCTCTCATCAATCCTCTTGATGACCACGTCAAAAAATTCTATCAGATTAGTGACATCAGATTTCCTACACATAAAGCCATGCCGGCTATCCCTAACCAGTCCATGTCTATCCAAAGGTACACAAAAGGCTGGAGAAACCCAGCGGGTGCAGCAGCATCTAAGGAGCGAATGAGATAGGCAACGTTTCGGGCGAAACCCTTCTTTAGACTCATATCTATCCAAATGTTGGTGGATCCTGTCCCTCAGAATCCTGTGTCTTCCCCCCCCCCATCTATTGTGTCTACGTAAGGACAGATCGTGGTGATCTTTAAAAAGACCTATTCTTTCTCAAATTACCCTTTAACTTTTAATATATCTGTAGAATCTCTGGATTTTCCTTTACCTTGCCTGCTGCTTCATTTCTTATCCTCTGTGGCCTCCTGTTGCCCTCTTAAGTGTCCTTCTACACTTACTCATGGAGGAATGTTTCTCCCAACTGCCTAAATCAGACACATGCCTCAATACCCAGGTTTGTCCACTTTACTTGTTAAGCCTCCATCTTACAGTTTAAACCTCCGGTCTTTCCTATCTCTTTGTCGTGCACCTATGTATCTTGTCTGTTACTCTTGCTTACTTTGACTACAGTTTTTGCCCCCAACTTCTCACCTGCCTCTTTCCTGCCCTTGGACCCACCCCTGCTAATCTAGCTACATGCCTCCCGAGTAACAGAAGCAAATCTCCCGCACAGAATATTGGTTCCCCTCCATTTCAGGTGCAACCCACCCCCCTCTTCAACGGGTCACTTCTGCTCGGAAGAAGTCCCAATTATCTGAAAAATAGATCTTCTCTTCTCTGCACCAGCTCCTCAGCCGCACATTCATCTGGCCTATCCTTCAATTCCTGCCCTTACTAGTCGTGGCATGGGAATTAATCCAGAGATTACCATCTTTGAGAACCTTCTTTTTAACCTCTTTCCTATCTCCACTCCGCAGGTCCTCCTCTCTTTTCCTACCCATGCTATTTGCGCTGATGTGCACAGCGACTTCTGGCTGCTCGTATTCCCCTTGAGCATGTTCTGAAGCAGCTCCAAGACATTCTGGACCCTGGCATCGGAACCATCAAGGAGTCCCATTTGTAGCCACAGAATCTCTTGTCTGTTCCCCCTAACTGTGGAGTCTCCTAAAACTACACTAATGTCTGACTTCACCCTTACCCCCTCAGAGCCAGAACTAGTGCCACTGACCTACCTGCCTGCTGCTGCTGTTTCTTGTGCTATCATCCCTCCAATGGTATCTGAAAGGTTGGCCCTGTTTTTCAGAGGAAAGGCCACAGGAGATTCTCTGCACTCTCTGGTTCCTCCCTTTACCTTCCTGATCGCCCATCTACTTTCTGCCTGCGCCTTGGGTGTGACCACCTCACTACAAAGTCTATGATGCGGTCACCCACCTAGATGATTCTGGGGTTGTCCAGCTGCAGTTCCACTTCTCTCGCGTGGTCAACCATGAGCTGCTGCTGGAGGCACTTCTCACAGGAGTAGGTTTCAGGGACACTGCACGTATCCCCTACTTCCACATTCTGTCGGATGAGCATTCCAGTTCCCTAACTCCACTCAAACCACAACATGCTGGAGTAACTCAGCATGGGACAGGCAGCATCTCTGGATAGAAGGAATGGGTGACGTTTTGGGTCGAGATCCTTCTTCAGACTGTGAGTCAGCAGAGAGGGAGACACAGATGTGTGTGAAAACAAGAAATCAAAAGAGATGAAGTTCAAGGAAAATGCAGGATAGATCATAGTTAGCTCGGAGAAGGTGGCAACAAAGCAAATGTAGCTTACCAGAAAAAAAGGACCTTGCCTTAACTTGCCATCACCCTTTGCTCAGCCTCCTTGATGCAGCCTCTCAAATCAAAGTCTTAACACTTATCGTCCCACACAGCTCTTGCACCTCAACACACAGTATTTCCCACAATGGCTCTGCTACATCACTGCTTCTTCCAACTGACTACTTTGTCAATGAGGAAATCAATCAGCACTCTTTTAAACCTTCCCACTGTTGCTCTGCTCTACCCCTGCTCTCTGGAAACTCTCTACTTTACCTCTTGTCACAGTGCTCTGTTGTACCTAATAAGGAAGCAATTAACTGTCATTTTTAATCTGCATATAAAGCAACAGAATTAAGGGGAATGTGGGAAGAGTAAGCTTGTGATTTAAACAAAGGATGCTTTCCAATATATGGGTTTTCGCTAACCCTAATTTTTCTTGTTGCTAATCAGAACAAGTGACTTGGGATGAGGTAAAAAAAATCCTGATCACTTTTACTCAAAATTATTTTGAACAGGTCAAGGTGCGATCCCGCCACCAGTGAATCTCTCAATAGAGTCTCGTGACTTCCACACTGTCCTGAAATGGGAAGTAGCTGATGGAAATGGAACAACTAGGTTTAATGTCTACTATCGTGAATATGAGTAAGTTCATACATCTTTTTCTACAGATTTGTCAGAATAATGTGTTGGATGCTGAGGCTGAGGAGCACTGTTTGTTCTGGGGGTGGAGGGGAGAAGGCGAACGAGAGCATAACTGGGGACAGAGGAGACACGGCTGGTGAGCTCCATCCGAACAGCAAACGGGAAACCACATTAACTGAAGAAGATGGATGTCCTAGTGTGGAAAACCTATGTTGGGAGCAGATTGGTGGAGATGGTGAAATTGAGTGTAAAGGATGGCATTGTTGCAAGAGGCAGGGTGGGAGGATGTGAAGTCAAGGTAGCTGTGGGAGTCAGTGAGTTTATATTAGTCATCAGGAGATAGTCTGTGTTCTGTAATTGAGTCGGAGAGATCAAGAAAAGGGAGAGAGGTGTCAGAGATAGTCCAGATCAATTGGAGGGCAGGGTGGAAATTCGTGGTAATGTTAATGAAGTCAACAAGTTCTGCACAGATGCAGGACACGCAGACCCAATGCGGTCATCGATGTTGCAGGGTAAAAAGTTGGGTATTGGTGCCAAGGTATAGTTGGGACAAGGAACATTCAACATAACCAACAAAAAAATCTGGCCTAGCTGGGGCCAGATTTTGATGAAAGGATAAGTAGTCAACAGATTCCTCCAAGCAGTGGAGAGTGTTACTTGATGGGTCTCTGTTCAAGGAAGAGCAGGAGAGCCCTCGGTCCTTCCTGATGCGGAATTGAGGTGTAAAGGGACTGGACGTTCAGGGTAAAGATGAGGCAGTGGTGGCCAAAGAATGGATAGTCATTGAAGTGGACAAGGGGGACAAGATAGGATCAAGGTGTTTCAAGGTCTGTTCGGCGAGGCAGTGACAGGGAGAAACGATGGGTTATTCTGGGTAGTCCTGTTTGTGGATTTTAGGAAGGAAGTAGGAATTGGCCGTGTGCGGTTGGACAACTAAGTTTGGAGGCTGTGGAGCGGAGATTGCGACAGGATCTGTGATGGGTATGAATTTTTAGCTCATAGAATCTCTTGTTTTTCAGAAATAATGTTTGGTGGCCGGTTTGTTTAAACATTTCAACACATGATTGTGATCTCAGTAATGCTTTTGTAGCTTCTCAAGCTGCTCAAGAAGTAATAAGTGGTTATTATACCAGAGTTCAAGCAATCACAGCATCACAGGAGTCACAGAGTGCTCTGACTAATCGGTTCACTTTTGGTCAAAATGGTAAGTTGGAATTTAAAGGATAACTGTCCTTTGTCTCTTGACCAAAATCTGAAGTTACTGCATAATATGTTTTTAAGCAATAATAGCATATCGGTTGGGTTTGGATGTAAGGAAAGCAGCATTTGAATTATTAATGCATTTGATTCTATTCTTTAAAAAAAAATGTTTCCTTAAGCATTCTATAAAGAGTCTATAAAATATCAGTTGTGACATAACATGTATCTTTAGTGTCACTTTTCAGCTGGTTTCTTATAATAAAACTAAAGGTAGACAGAAATGCTGGAGAAACTCAGCGGGTGAGGCAGCGTCTATGGAGCGAAGGAATAGGGTCGAGACCCTTCTTCAGACTGAGGTGGGGGCGGGGGGGGTGGGACGAAGAAAGGAAGAGGTGGAGACAGTAGGCTGTGGGAGATCTAGGAAGGGAAGAGGGGGGGAAGGAGGGAGAAACCAACCTGAAATTGGCGAAGTTAATGTTCATACTGCTGGGGTGTAAACTACCCAAGCGAAATATGAGGTGCTGCTCCTCCAATTTGCAGTGGGACTCACTCTGGCCATGGAAGAGGCCCAGGACAGAAAGGTTGGATTCGGAATGGGAGGGGGAGTTGAAGTGCTGATCCACCGGGAGATTAGGTTGGTTAATGCGAACTGTGCGGAGGTTTTGGGTGAAGCGATCGCCAAGCCTGCGCTTGGTCTCACCGATGTAGAGCAGCTGACAGCTAGAACAGCGGATGCAATAGATGAGGTTGGAGGAGGTGCAGCTGAACCTCTGCCTCACTTGGAAAGACTGCTTGGGTCCTTGGATGGAGTCGAGGGGGGAGGTGAAGCGACAAGTGTAGCATTTCCTGTGGTTGCAAGGAAAAGTACCAGGGGAGGGGGTGGTTTGGGTGGGAAAGGACAAATTGACCAGGGAGTTACGGAGGGAGCGGTCTCTGTGGAAAGCCGAAAGGGGAGGAGATGGGAAGATGTGGCCAATGGTGGAATCCCATTGCAGGTGATGAAAATGTTGGAGGATTATCTGTTGTATATGATGGCTGGTAGGGTGGAAGGTGAGGACAAGGGGGACTCTGCCCTTGTTACGAGTGGGGGGGGGGGGGGGGGATGGGGAGTGAGAGCAGCGCTACAGGATATAGAGGAAACCCTGGTGAAAGCCTCATCTATAGTCGATGAGGGGAACCCCCGTTCCCTAAAGAATGAGGACATCTCCGATCCCCTGGTTTATAACACCTCATCCTGGGTGCAGATGTGGTGTAGACGGAGGAATTGGGAGTCGGGGAACCAGGGTGGGAATAAGTGTAGTCCAGATAGCCATGGGAGTCCGTGGGTTTGTAGTAGATGTCGGTCAGTAGTCTGTTACCGGCGATGGAGATGGTGAGGTCTAGAAACAGTAGGTAGATGTAGGAAATGCTCCAGGTGAATTTAAGTGCTGGATGGAAGTTAGGGGTGAAATGGATGAAGTCAGTGAGTTCTGCATGGTTGCAGGAGGTGGCACCAATGCAGTCGTCAATGTAGCGGAGGTAGAGTTCGGGGATCGGGCCGCGGTACACCTCAAACAAAGATTATTCGATGTACCCTACAAAGAGGCAGACATAGCTGGGGCCCATGCGCATGCCCATAGCTACGCCTTGGATTTGGAAAATCTAAAGGTAAATTGTAAATATTATCAACAATTGTCTTCCTCTTCCTGTTCCTAAAAGGAGCGGAATGGGTTGACATTGCCACATTTTTTATTAAATACATTAAAAACAAATTGTCGCTACCTGTCAGTTGAGAGCTGCTACATAAAAACTACATTTATTTATCATTCACCGATTTTCCTCTCTCTCTCTCTCCCTCTCTGATTAAGCCATTGGCGTTCCTCATTTCCATTAATAGCTAAATAGAAGAGAATACATTACAACCAGAAAATTTGTGATCCTCTTCAGCATAAAGGCACCTTTACACAATACTTCAGTGGCGAAAAGAGCAGATTGCCTGGTGAAAAGGAGACCTAGCAAGTGGAGCTACTGCCTAACAGCTCCAACGACCAAGTTCAATCCAGAACTCTGGTGTTGTCTGTATGGCAGTTGTATGTTCTTTCTCCTGTTGCATGTGCTCCAGTTTCTTCCCACATCTCAAAGGTTAATTGGCTGTTGTAAATTGTCCCTGTTGTGCAAGTAGGCAATAGAATTGGCAGGCAGTGGGGGAAGAGTTTATGGGAATGCAAGAAGAATAGGTAACTGAGCATATTAGATGGGGAATGCAATTCAAGAAAGAGTTGGATTTAGCTCTTGGGGCTAAAGGAATCCAGGGATATGGGGAAAAAGCAGAAACGGGGCACTGATTTTAGATGATCAGCCATGATCATATTGAATGGTGGTGCTGGCTCAAAGGGCCAAATGGCCTACTCCTGCACCTATTTTTCCATGTTTCTATGGTAAGAAAATTTGTAATTATGCTTCAGTACCAGTGATTTATAATTTCATTATAACATCTCAATAAAATAATGAGTGCCATCTAAACTAGACCTGTGGAGGCCAAGACATTGGGTACGTTTTAAGCGGAAATGGATAGGTTCTTGATTAATAAAGGTATCAAAGGTTACAGGTAGGAGATGGAAGGATGGGGTTGAGAGGGGAAAAATAGATCAACCATGAGCAGACTCAATGGGCCGAATGGCCTAATTCTGCTCCTGTGTCTTATGGTTTTATAATCTAAAAAGGCTATAATCCTCTTTTTTATGTCTGACACACTAAATGTGCCCATAATTCTGTGATAATTTCCAACAGTCCCTGCACAGAAATGACTGACATTGAGGCCAAGTAAAGATACAATAATAGAATATTGACTGGCCTTGAGGACAGTCAATATTGTTATTATTACCCATATCAGACATCTAGAGGAAAATCTTCTGTCAAAAGTCGTATTCCCTTCGTTTTTACTGCCAGCAGGGGTAACGGGAATATTTTCTTATATTCCCCTTTCTTGCGAACGCCTATGGACTTTACCTGTTAAAACAGCGGGGAATATAGTCTTATATTCCCCTGGTCTCACATCCGGGAACTTGGCAACGTGACGCTGCGTGGGAAATTTAGAATATTCAAACGGCAGACAGGAAGACTGCCGCGTCCATTTTGGTTAAATTTTACGTGGAAGTCCGCCGAGCTGAGATGTTCAGATTTTCCTCTAGATGTCTGATATGGGTAATAATAACAATATTGACTGTCCTCTTTCGGGGGATACGACATATATTGCCCTCACTAGATCCATATTGCCCTCGTCTTCGACTCGGGCAATATGAATCTACTTCATATATGTCGTATCCCCCTCAAGGCCAATCAATATTCTATTAATATTCCCCTGTTACCCCTGCTGGCAGTAAAAACGAAGGGAATACAATTTTGTAAAAGCATACCTCAGATGTGTGATATGGGTAATAATAAAGAATATTTCCTCAAGATTGGGATTATAATTTATCAGGGTTAGGGTAGAAAGATTTATCTCCGGCTAACTTTCCATCCATAACCAGTGATTTTCAGCACTGACAATTTCCCCTCATAGCTTTGTGTATTTTAGTTACTTATTTAAAAATGTACTGATAAATAAACTTGTGATTGATTTCAAATGGTGTTGCTCAAATTAAGATAATTGTCCTGCTCGTTGAAAAATAATTAAGCTCCATTGGCATATGACTGTGATGTTAGCTCAGTATTTATTAAATTTTTAATGTGACAATTATTGTTTGTTCATAATTGTAACTTTGATTTCTACAGCCACCTTAAGCCCTCCCACTGTATTGCTTGCAGCTAATGGCAATGACTTAACAGTGGAAATTAAGTATCCAGCTCTAAATTCCATATCAAGCAATGTGGCCTTTGACTTTTTATCATATAATGTATGCTACTGGGATCGCCATAGACAAAACACAAAATCGGTAAGACTTTTTAAAAACTATGTTGGGAGGTCATGTTGTGGTTATATAAGATGTTGGTGAGTCTGCATTTAGAGCATTGTGCTCAGTTCTGGGCACCATGTTATAGGAAAGATGTCAAGTTGGAAAGGATGCAGAGATTTAGGAGGATGTTGCCAGGACTCGAGGGAGAGGTTGGCTCTATTCCTTGGAGCGCAGGAGGAGGAGGGGTGATCTTATAGAGGTTTATAAAATCATGAGAGGAATAGATCGGGAAAACAATAGAAACATAGAAAATAGGTGTAGGAGTAGGCCAGTTGGCCCTTCGAGCCAGCATCGCCATTCAATATGATCATGGCTGCATCCAAAATCAGTACCCCATTCCTGCTTTCTTCCCTTATATTTGGAGTTAGATATAGCTTTCGGAATCAATCTTGAATACATGGGTAGACGCCTACAGTCTCTTGCCCAGAATCGGATGTTTTGGGTCAGCACGCTTTATTCAGACAGATAAATGTTTAACAGGCCAGAAACTTGGGGGAAACAAAATAAAAATCTATTCAAGTTAAATAACTTAGCATTGTGGAGGCCTCGACAAGGTTAGGAAAAGGCCAGATGCCAGGCATGTTCCAAAGTCGTTTAATGAATCCAGGCAAACTCACAGAACACCCCTAGGTAGCTACCGGGAAACCCCGTGGGCAGACAACCATCCCTGTCCCTCAAGAGCCGAGGGGAATGACCCAAGGAGTGGCCGAATCCCCAGATGCCACCACAGCATTTGTATTTGACAACTTATGTTGGAGCAGTGTGTTTATAAATCCTTTCGCTCCTTTGCTTTTCATTTGGCTCTCTATGTTCATGTAATGAAACCATTTTGATTTAATGTGGAAAATATCAGCAAGGTAATTCCATTATTGTTGAACAGTACTGCCTCATTTTGTTGTTGCTGATTTTAAACTTGTATTAACCTAAAATCTTCTTTGTTTTTTTTTGTCATCGGAGATGCTACTTGACCATTGTTTGACTTTTTAATTGTCTCTTAGCTTATGATACATGAATAACAATCCACCAGTTGTAATTTGAAGTCCCAGCACGAGAAGCCATGAAACTGATGATTTGTGGGCAAAACATTGGGGTCACCATCAGTTATTCTAAAGTGTGTAGGAAGGATCTGCAGATCCTGGTTTACACCAAAGATAGACACAAAATGCTGGAGCTCAGCGGCTCAGTCAGCATCTCTGGAGAACATGGATTGATGAAGTTTTGGGTCGGGAGCCTTCTTCAACTTGATCTACCGAGATTGCACCCAACCCAGACGACTATTTGCGTGTTAGCCACAGAAGCAGATGTACAATCACATATTACAATCGCTCCACACTTTAAAATCTCTATACCCTGTAAATGGCTCGATTGTGATCATGTGTTGTCTTTCCATTGACTGGTTAGCACGCAACAAAAGCCTTTCTCACTATCTGGGTACACATGACAATAAAGTAAACGGAGAAAAGGAATAGGTGACCTTTTGCTTTGAGACTCTTCATCAGTCTGATGAAAGGTTGCGGTGAAGCAAGGTTGGTCAACCTACGGCCCACAGGCCGAATCCGGCCCGTCACCCGAAATCATCCGGCCTGCAGGCATAACACAAAATACACGCCACTTATCAGAGAGAGAGAGACACACACACACAGACACACACACACACACACACACACACACACACACACACACACACACACACACACACACACACACACACACACACACACACACCCCCCCCCCCCCCCCCCCCCCCCCCGTCGACTCTCTCCATCCCTACCCTCCCACCCCCTCTTCCATCCTCCGGGTCGGTGATGAATTCTGCTCCGGCCACAGTGTTGCACTTTAGTTGTAGTTTGTCGCAGGGGTAATTGTCTTTTTGTTGCGATTTTACAAAAATTAAATTAAAAACAACAAAAAAATTGCTTATTTATTAACGATGGCGATAGATGTGGCCCGTCATCCGCTCACAGGCAAGGTCCTGGCTCCTATGCAGAACAAGGTTTGTTCACTATGCATAAGTCAGTGCCATGTTTATCTTTAAAGCCAAACTGGTTATCTGTGGAGTTCACAAACTCATGTATTCTATCCAGCAGAACTCTTTCTAATACTTTTGACAATATGCTGGCTAAAGCTATGGGCCTGTAATTATTTAAACTGCCTACTTTACCCACTTTGTCCTTAATAACCGGCACTAACAGGACAGACAACAATGAGTCTGGTAACATGCCATGAATCATAAAGCCAGTAAAACAAATAGCTAGGAGAGGAGCTATCCTCATACTCGCATACTTAAGATGTTCAGCAGAGATATGATCCAAGCCACTTGCTTTGTTGTTGGACAGCTTGTTCATGGCATGATACACCTCATGTGACATAATCACCATCGAGTCATTACTCTCAATATTGTCCACCCTATGCAAGTCACCTTGGACACAGTTGAATAAAGTGCTATAATGTTGTCGCCATAACTCCGCGATATTAGCCGTTCCGGAGATTCCATCTACAGTACATGGTAGAGATGTTTTGCAACTGCTAAGAGCTCTCACTTCCTTCCAAAAATCTGTAGCATTGTTACTTAGCAGCTTATTAGCATCACAAATGCACAGTAACACAACAGCAAAACACTGGATGCGAGAAACCAGGGGGAGGAGGGGAATGCAAAGCATTGGAAATATTCACCAGGTGAGGCAGCATCTGTGATGAGAAAAACATTGATGACAATTAAACATGACTTGTTTACTTGAACTGTTCATTTTGTTTCTTTCTCTGTGCTATTGGCTGTACTTCTGACCATACCACACTGTGAAGTATTTCACCAGGAAGTTATTTTACTGCCTGACTGATACAACATTTCATTTATCCCAGGCATGTGTGAAAAGTCGAAGCCAACAGCAGCATTTTCGAGTCCTCGAAGGAGTTGTTTGCGTATCTGCTGAAGTACATGCATCAATATTTGATCTAAAGGGAAATAAATCCAAAGAAACCTGTTTGAAAATTCACTCGAGTAACCTTTCAGGTACATTTTTAAGCTTATTTGTTGCTGAAATTGAAATGTAGCTCCCACCATGCACAGTTCCAGCAGCAGACTTGCTGACTGTACCAAAGATGGATGTCGAATGGCAACAAACAAGTTGCTAACATTGATGCCTGGATAGAGTGGATGTGGAGAGGATGTTTCCACTAGTCTGAAGGGGCTGTCCCACTTGAGCGACCAAATCTGCGAGTTTAGAATAGTGTCTTCGACCTTCAAACTCGCAGCATGGTCGACACATGGTCCTATGAGGTAGCTGGAACTCTCCTTCATGCTCGAGGGAAGTTCCCGAATACTCGTGGCCTCAGCTAGGTCGTGGAAAATTGTTCAGCATGTTGAAAAATTTTCCGCGAGTAAAATTTGGTTGGCATGTCTTTTTAACTGGTAGTGCAGAGGAATGGGGGCACTATTTACTTACAGGAGTCGAGGGCAGCCGTAGGCAATCTCCTTCGCTGACCGAGCATTTTGATTGGCCCATTGGAGTTTCAGGGGCAAGGAAGACCTACCGGTAGGTAAAATGCCTGCTAAACTTAAACTTCTTAACAGTGTCTCTACTCCTTTCCCCCCCCCCCCCCCCGCGGTCGGTCGATGCAGCCCACGGCTCGGTCGATCCAGCTCGCGGTTTCAACGCGGCCAGTCGATCCAGCTCAAGGCTTTCCTGGCGAGTGCCCTCGAACATGAAGGTCGATTAGGTCGCCCAAGTGGGACAGCCCCTTAAGATCAGAGGCCATAGCCTCAGAATAAAAGGATGTACCTTTAGGAAGGAGATGAGGAATTTATTTAGTCGGAGGATGTTGAATCTGTGGAATTCATTGGCACAGAAGGCCTTGGAGGTCAAGACAATGGATATTTTTAAGGCAGAGATAGATAGATTCTTGATGAGTACGTATGCCTGGGGTTATGGGGTGAAGGTAGATTCTTGATGGGAAGGCGGATGGAGAATGAGGTTGAGAGGGAAAGATAGATCAGCCATGATTGAATGGTGGAGTAGACCTGATGGCCCGAATGGCCTAATTCTGCTCCCTTCACTTGTGATTCATAAGTTATGAATGTATGAGCATGAGTATCTTATTTATCAATCCTGTTGGCTATGCTGGTGCTGCCTAACTGAACTGATATTGCAGTTACATCTGCAGTGCTTTGTCCATAGGTTTGTTACTAGGATTATACCTTAATGTCCAGATAAACTCGGAGGAAGCCATTCCATAACCTCGCACCAACACGTTGCGATATCCTGGTCTGATGCCGAGGTTTAGTTTTTTGGCAAAGTATTACTAAAATTTTGATTAAAACGGAACTGATTAAATTCGCAAAATGGATTAATCTAATCTGAACATTGGTGTCCTGGATACAGAACAAGCAATTAATTGTGTAGAATGAGGGAGCAACAGTTTGTTGAACATATAATCTGAATCTGACTTCAGTGAGAAAGGTAAGCTAAAACACTGGGAACTAAGGTGGAAGGTTATTGCCATTATTAATTTAGATTTTTAGTTTTAGAGATTCAGCTCAGAAACAGACTCTTTGGCCCACTGAGTCTGCGACAACCAATGATCCCCGCAAACTAGCATTACCCTACACACACTAGGAACAATTTACAATTCAATTAACCTACAAACCTGAACGTTTTTGAGTTTGGGAGGAAACGGGAGATTTTCGGAGAAAACCCAAGCCTTCACGGGGCGAATGTTCAAACTCCGTACAGACAGCAATCTCAATTGTCCTTAGTCAGGATCAATCCCAGGTCTCTGGCACTGTAAGGCAGCAACTCTACTATTGTGCCACCCTAGAACGCCTGTTAATACCTTTGTTACAATAGATTAACTCAGTGTACTATAGAGAGACAAATGCTGTAATATTGTTGGCCTATATCCAACGTTCCAGAAGTGAACAACAGAACTCTGTGTAAACCATAATATAATTAGGAAGAGTTTACTGAAAGGCAAAAATGCTTCAAAATGCTTCTAACCAGTTTGTGGAAAGACTATACCTGATTACAATCAAGCTGCCCACAGTTTACAGTTAAAGGATAAAGAGAATCATGTTTATTGCAAGGTAGAGTCCAGTTAAAGATAGTGGGAGGGTCTCTAATGAGGTAGATAGTAGTTCAGCACTGCTCTCTAGTTGTTGGTGGGATGGTTCAGTTGCCTGAAAGAAACTGTCCCTGAATCTGGAGGTGTGCTTTTTCGCACTTTAATACCCCTTGCCTGATGGGAAGAGGAAGTGGCCGGGGAGAAACTCGTTCTTGATTATGCTGCTGACCTTGCCAAGGCAGTGTGAGGTGTAAATTGAGTCAATGGACGGGAGGTTGGTTTGTGTGATGGTCTGCGCTGCGTCCACAATTCTCTGCAATTTCTTGTGGTCATGGATGGAACTCTTCTCAAACCAAGCTGCAATACACCTCGATAAAATGCTAAGATGCATATTTTAAATCCCTATGATTAATTGCCATGACAGCTGGGAAATTGTAATTAATTAAATAATATTGAATATAAAGGTATTATTACTGAAGTGATATGGAAATCTAGTAGATTGTCAAAAGAACACATCTGGTTCACTAATATCTGCTGTCCATAATCAGTTGTTTGTTCTTGGCTCAAGTGGCAATTCAAACCCTCAAGATAAGATGATGGGAATGGGTGAAAAATATTGACTTGCTTCTGACAACAATATCCAGTCATTAGAATGTCTGCTTCCTGCATGATGTTGAGTCACTCTTTTGATGGAAAGATATGCAATCCTATCTCGAATCTGAAAAATCCCACTGAAAACATTTGCCACATCTTCGGATCCAAAAAGGGAAAGCTGCTGATGCTGCAAATCTGAACTAAAAGCTAAAATACTAGAACATTCAACATATCAACCAATTCAAATGTTTTGTGTCTGTTAATTCTTGACCAACATTAGGAATAATTGTTACCAGGTATGTTTAGCTTATTTATTGTCACGTGTATCGAGGAGAAGTGAAAAGCTTTTATTGCATGCTAACCAGTGTACCAAACTACCCTGCAATAAAACAAATGCTGGGAGGTATTTTCCCACCCCCAGTCTTGGACTTCCTGCACAAAACCCCCAGAGCTGTGTGTCGGAAGGAACTGCAGATGCTGGTTTACACCGAATATAGACACAAAATGCTGGAGTAACAGACAGCATCTCTGGATAGAAGGATTGTGTGATGTTTCGGGTCAAGACCCTTCCCTTGAGTTCAGTCCCAATGTTCCCTTGTGCGGCAGGTTGAGGTCAGCAAGATTTCCCCTTAGCCTCTCTTGTAAAGTTAAATATTGTATATGTCAAATGATTTTGCACGCAGATTTCCTCACCTGCACACAGATTTCCTCTACTAATACAACTGCAGAAATTAGGTGGAGATAAAGATGACATTTGACGCAAGGAGTATCACGGTTATAATTGCTGAAGAGGAGACATAGGGAGTGCAGATGCTGGAATCGGGAGCAAAAAAACAAATTGCTGGAACTGCTGAACTCAGTGGATCGAGGAGAATTTGATGGGGGCAAAGGGAAGGTCAACATTTCAGGTCAAAACCCTGCATCACATCTGAGATTGTAGAGGGAAGATGGCCATTATAAAGAATAAAGAGCGAGGGGTGAGTCAGAGGCTAGTAAGTTTGAGTTTAGTTTATCGGCACGTGTACCAAGGTACAGTGAAAAGCATTTGTTGCCTGCTATCCATGCTATGATGCATCCCGATAAAATGCTTTGTACGGCGCATCTGTAGAAGTTGTTAAGAGCTGTTTAGAACATGCCAAACTTTCTAAGCCTTCTGAGGTAGAGGCATTGGTGTGCTTCCTTGTCCATTGCTTCCTTGTCCATTACTTCAGTGTGCGTAGTAGAGTAGTGAGAGATTGGATCCAGATAAGGGAGGGAATGATGGACAGATGGAACCAGGTGGGGGAGTGGATAGGAAATATGAACCAAAGGGAAAGAAACATGGGTGGATATGTTTGTGGGTGAAGGACAGGTGGAACAAGTTGGTTGGTGGTGGGGGGGGGGGGGTGAGACAAAGTAACAAGTCTGACTAGTGAGGAATGGGGAGATGGAAAAGGTAATCAAAGGGAAGGAAAGGTAATCAAAGGGAAGGTTGCACACTTCAGGGTGTCTGTTGGAAGCAGAAAAAAAGCATGGGATGTGAATTAACTGGAATTAAACATTTCAGTGTTCATACCATTGGGTTGTAAGCTATCCAAGTGGAAAATGCAGTGTTGTTCTTCTAGCTTGTGTTTGGCCTTCGTGTGGCAATAGAGAAGGCAGATGACAGGGAGTTTTATGTGAGAATTGAGGGAAAGGAGAGTTGAAATAGAATATACCCGGGAGCTGGAGTTAGACAGAAATGAGGTGCTCTGTAAGATGGTCGTGTGTTCGACACTTGGTCTCACCAATGTAGAGGAGGCCACATTGTGAGCACAAAATGCAATTAATTTACCAATTTGGAGGAGGCTACCATGAATCTTTGTCTCTTCTGGAATGAAGGTTTAGGTCCTTTGATGCTAATGGGAGAGGTGGTGAAGTGATATGTACATGCTTATCTTGGACAAAACTGCTTTCAAGAGGCTGATGGGCTTGCCAAAGTCAGTAAGATCCACTCGAGGTGGCTGTGTGGAAACTATTGCTCCTTGATCCCATTTTATATTCGGTAATGGTCACTTATGTTTTTCAGTTTTGCCTCCCTTGACACTTCTTTTGAACCTGTCTGAATTGCATCTATAGGTCAGATTACAATCAAATAAACTTTGAGTGTTAAGTCAAAGAAAATTGAGTGTTCTTTGGACTTGTGCACGGTTAATTCTAAAGAACCTTCTTTGGAAGGTAAAACTCAACACACTTGTGCCAAACCATTTGAAGACAAAGGTGTGGTTATGATGTGTAAGGAAGAACTGCAGATGCTGGATAAAATAGTAAGATTAAACGAGAACTTACAAGTTCGAAGTTTGATCGTTATTTTATGAGGAGTTACGATGAGGGATTACGTGAAGAACCCGCCTCACGCTGGCAAACGGCATACTTCAAAGCAGCGGCATGAAAAACACAGAACACCAAATAGCCGAAGTAACATAGTAAGGCTCATAATAGACTTAGAACTACCAGATTGATCATTTATTTTATGAGGGTGGGAGTGGAGGGCACGTAATCCCTCATCGTAACTCCTCATAAAATAACGATCAAACTTCGAACTGGTAAGTTCTCGTTTAATCTTACTATTTTACTTCGGAGTCACGTGAGTGACTACGTGAAGATTTTAAAGCTTTCTGTGTTTTTTATGTCATAGAATTAATCAATATGACAGTCCGGCTAAGTAAATACATACATGAGAAACCAGACTAATATTAGTTCTTTCCATAATTAACTTTTTAATGGTTTAAAGAACATATAATAACCCTCCTTATATCCGAGGGAATGATTACAAGTGATAAAAGATATAAGTGACTACATAACTTGGTTATAGTAATCAATAGTATACAAAGCAGGTGATTATATTGATCCCAACACCGCGTGGCCAAAACTTGTCATAGTGTGAACAGGTTTATTGTAGAACTTTGAAAAAGTTTCTTCTTTACTCCACCCTGCGATTTTTAAAATATGCTCGAGTGGTACGTCCCGCACCTTCGCCGTGGACGTAGCTGCAGCCCTGGTGGAGTGAGATTTGAACACATCAGTGTCTACTCCTGCTAAAAGCAACACCTGTTTCAACCATTTTGAGATAGTTTGAACTGAAGGTTTTGTGTGTGGCTTTTTATGCGTAATCATCAACGTTTTTTCATTTCCTCGAAGAGTTTCAGTAACTTTAACATATTGATTCAAATGTTTAACCACACACAAAGTAGGATCAAATAGGATAAGCTTGAAAGGTTACCTTAGCTCCAGATCTCCCTGGTCTGCTTTGTTTGATCAGATCGTAAACATAGAACACAATGTTATCTGTAGTCACATGCATACAGTCTAAACGCAACATTTGTAAAGTTTGCACTCTTTGAGCTGCAACCAATGATATTAACATTATTAATTTGAATGTTAATCTTTCCAATGACAATCCTTCAATTTTGGAGTCCACTGTCTAAGTAAGGTAAGTACAATGCTCACATCCCAAATCTCTGTGTATCTAGGTTTGGGTGGATTAATATTAAAGATTCCTTTCATGAATCTAGATATTAGTGGATGTGATCCAATTGATTTCTGGTCAGACATAAGTCCTAAATAAGATGATAAGGCACTGCGTGCAGTGTTAGTGGCACTGTAACTTAAATGTTGCTCAAAATGCAATTTAGCAAGGAGCTCCAATACATTTTCCATGCAATATCACAGTATCACAATATCAAACATGCAATATTCACCGTATCATAAGAAATATTTGACTGTGTGCAAAATTCTTCCCATTTCTTAATATGTGTCATATATTGTTTTTGTGTGTTATCTCGCCATGATGCGACTATAACCTCCATAGTTTTGTCCGACAATCCCAGCTCCTGTAGTGGTCTGGTCAAAACCTGCAGATTAATAAATTCATATATGCATATAATGGATAAATTTCTTTGGTTACTGGATTAATCAAAATATCACTACAGTTAGGAATTGACATATATGGTTCTTTAATCATATTCAGCATTAATGGGAACCAAGGTTGTGTTGGCCAATTTGGAACTACCAACAATCCTGTGGCAGAATCTTGTTCTATTTCCTTCAGACATTGCTGAACCAAAGCAAAAGGTGGAAAAGCATAAAAGAACATATTCCCCCAGTTCAATGAAAAAGCATCTACTGCTACTGCATCTGGATCGTGTTCCCAAGACACATATTTAGGCAATTGATGATTAAGCCTTGATGCAAACAAATCAATTTCTGGTAAACCAAATTGAGTTACAATATTCTTAAATATTGCTGGATTAAGCATCCATTCTGTGTTATCTTTAAATATCCTTGATCTTTTATCTGCCACCACATTGTCTTTACCTGGAATGTAGTTTGCTGAAATCCAAATTTGGCGATCAATACACCACTGCCATATTTCATTGACCAGACAATCACATGATACTGATCTGACTCCCCCATGTGATTAATATATGCAACAGCCGTTTTATTGTCTAACTGTATTAATACATGTAGACCCTTTTTTGAACAGCAATATGCTTTTAGACCATAGAAAGCACCCAATAACTCTAAATAGTTAATACCATAAGTTTGAAGAAATGTTTCTTCTTGGACTTTCCATCTACCTCCACAACTGGAGGATGAATCTGTTACCCCCCCCCCCCCCCCCCATCCGAGAGCATTAGCATCTATTTATAAACAATTTCAGGCTGTTTAATCAGAATGTTTTTAGCAGCTTGTGGGAAATTTTTAACCCACCATGGTAATTCCAACAAAACTTCTTTTGTTAATTGCATAGGCCTATCAAAGTGGCCTGCCCTCTCTTTGAGAGCTCTTATTTTGTCCCTTTGAAAATTTTGATAATGTAATGGACCAAATTCTACTGCAGGAAATGCTGCTACTAGTTTACCAATAGTTTTCGCTACTTTTCGGATGGAAGGATAAGTTTGTGAATGAGATTATTACGTCACCAAAAATCATCAACTTTATCTTTGTTGGTAAAGTATTAACATAGTTTCTGAGTTAATTACAAACTCCAAATAGTTAATTGATTGTGCTGGCTGCAGCTGGAATTTAATTGGATGAATCAAGAACCCTAGCTTTAACAAAGCTTTTGTACAGAAACTAATTCTCAGCTGACTCTTGATTGCCATAAATGATTAGAATGTCATCGAGATAAGCCATAACGATGTGTTTTTGTACTCTTAATTGGGCTAAACCTGGTTTCAACAGTTTAGTAAAGAGCCTGGAAGCTGAACTCAATCCATTTGGAAAAGCTTTAAACTGCCATAATTGTCCCAGCCAATTAAATTTTAAGTACCTCCAGAAACTGATGTATTGGTACAGAATAATAGGCGTTTTTCAAATCAATCGTAGCCATATAACAACCTGCTGATATTAAATATCTTGCAGTATTAAATGTTTTCCATTTAAAAATTTGTATTCTACCACTTATTTAGATCTGTAAGGTCCAGAATAATTCTGCAATCACCATCTTTTTATGTCTTTTGAAATATCTTAGACACAATTGATGCTCGTGTTCATAAGTTTTTTCAATAACCCCTTTTCAGATAATTTGTCAATTTCCACATTAATCTCTGCTTTTCCAATTGCAGTAAACACAAAAGCATAGGCAGGTTTATCTGTACTGGAGGATTAACCCCTTCTTTAAATGTAATAGTGGCTCCTGAAACTGCTTGTAAAAATAAACCGATCAGAAATAATAGTAAGCCAGTCTTTATAAAACTTTTGTAATCTCCCTCCAACTGGAGATTAATCCGCAGTTTCTTTAAAGATAGAACAAGTCTTTAATACCTCTCCATATGAGCGTGGTGGTCTCCTTTTCCCCGAATACGGGTAAGTATTGGGCTGTGCAGTACAATAATATTTCCTTGACATATTTCTGCCTTTATTTCCAAAATCAAATCTCCTTCTGGGCGAAAAATACCTTTTTTGTCCTAAGACAAAGGTTTCATGTAGTTAAAATTTTTAGCTTCTTCATCCAATTTTTAATAATTTAGGCAGATTTACTCCAAACAGATAACCAGGAGCTTGAACACCACTTGCTCAAACCACACAAGCTTGCAAACCTTGGGTGAAATATGGGCCGAATAGCCATTTTCCTCATACAATAATTTCATAGAAAGAATTTGCACAATAGGCCCTCTTTTTTAAACTTATCCATCTCCCCAAAAGCCATAATGGCAGCAGAATAATTTGTGAGGATTTTTGAACCTCACTTCTTGAGCTCTCATATTTGGGATCATGGATGCCCATATCAACGGATAAACCGTAGGCACTTTCAATGAGGCACAATTTCCTGTGCGTTTATAATTCTGATGTTTCAATCATCACAGAATCATGAAGTTGGTGAGATACCATATATTAATGTTGGCAGCTAGGTTTTCTTCCATAGCCTCACCACTTCCTTCATATATAGCAAATTCTTTTGCTATCTCAGGCACATTTGGCCTTTCTTTTATTTTGTGGTGTGTTTTCAAATGCAAATCACCATCAGCAGGGTCTGCCTTCTGCAGCCCTAAATCAATTGGGATTTCATCCCATGAGACTTCCTTCGGCCCAAATCCTGGGTCCGGAGTTCCAACTCCCAATTAGGCCCACAGCCATATCAGAATAATTAAACCCCTCAGGGCTTTTTTGGGAACCTTCTGGGTACTGTGACCCTAGTCTCATAATTTTTTGGAGAACTTTCTCCATATGCTCCATTATTAGATCCATATAGTTTAATTATCTGGAGGACTTCCAGTATCAGAGTCATCAGAACCACGGCCTCTCAGATTTCTTTTACATTTTTAGGAGCATTTCTCTCCGTGGTTATAACTTCTGGAGAATCTAGAACTCACTAACGGGTATATCAGCGGCCACCGGTATCGGAACCGGATCCGCACTAGCTTTTTTTCCCGTATTTTTATTTTCACCCCGGGAAGCTCTTTTTACCCGCGAATTTTCTTTGCCGATTTCTCCATTTCTTTCATTTAATCTGTGCTAAACAGCACTTTAACGTGACTCTGACTTTTTATTTTACTTTATTTTTACTGCTGGACCCACCCAGCGTACGCTAAAAAACATCCCGACTTTGCTGCACTTACCTGCGGGGCCGTTCCGACCGCTGCGAGGAGCTGCTCCTTACTGCAGCTCCTCCTTCCGCCGTCAGCGTCGACGTAATGCCGTTTGCCAGCGTGAGGCGGGTTCTTCACGTAGTCACTCACGTGACTCCGAAGTAAAATCAAAGGTAGACACAAAATGCTGGAGTATCTCAGCAGATGAGGCAGCATCTATGGAGAGAAGGAATGGGTAATTCCATCTGCTCTCCATAGATGCTGGCTCACCCGCTGAGTTACTCCAGCATTTTGTGTCTACCTTTGGTGTGGTTATGATGATCAGTTCTCTCTCCTAAAACCATGATGTGGGAGGACTAGGGTACACAAAAGGCTGGAGAAACTCAGCTGGTGCAGCAGCATCTAAGGAGCGAAGGAGCTAGGCGACGTTTCGGGTCGAGACCCTTCATATAGACAGTGATGTGGAGAGATATAGAGCAATGAATGAAAGATATGCAAAAAAGTATCGATGATAAAGGGAACAAGCCATTGTAAGCTGTTTGTAGTGTGAAAATGAGGAGCTAGTGCGACTAGGGTGGGGGAGAGAGATATAGAGAGAGAGGGAATGCCAGGGCCCGAGGGCTGAGGGAGAGGTGGGAAGGGGAGGAGACAGCAAGGATTAACAGAATTGAGAAAATTCAATGTTCAAGCCCAGAGGATGCAGTCTCCCCAAGCGGAATATGTGCTGTTCCTCCAATGTGCGGTGTTGCTCACTCTGGCCGTGGAGGAGGCCCAGGACCGAGAGGTCGGATACGGAATGGGAGGGGGAGTTGAAGTGCTGAGCCACCGGGAGGTCGGGTTGGTTATTGCGGACCGAGCGGAGGTGTTCGGCGAAACGATCGCCAAGCCTCCGCTTGGTCTCACCGATATAGATTAGGGAGGACTACTTGGAATAGGAAATGTAGATCTGTTTCAACTCTGACTGCAGCAACTCTGACTGAAGGCAAAGAATGATTTTCACATGGCCAGTACACCAACACCACTTGAAGTTCAGCCATATGAAGGCAAGGATCATTCATAAATGCCATACAATATTTTGACAGATTCGACCAACTTGACTTGGCCACCTCTCTTAAAGTATAAGGACAATATCACTTCTGACACTTATGACCAGAATTATTATGAATATGATGATGATGATGATGAAGATGAAGATGAAGAAGAAGAAGAAGAAGAAGAAGAAGACGAGGAAGCACTGGGGGATGATGAGGAGCATCCCCAGTACACAATGCTCTCAGATGAGGATCCAAAAGATACCTCAGGTCAGTTGGAATCTGGTGTTGCACCCAAATTGCAGCTAAAAGAACCTCAGTCCTCCAGAGTTGTGTAAATTCTGCTTGGGCGTGTGCCAGTGCAACCAAAATGGAACTAGAAACATAGAAACATAGAAAATAGGTGCAGGAGTAGGCCATTCAGCCCTTCGAGCCTGCACCGCCATTCAATATGATCATGGCTGATCATCCAACTCAGTATCCCGTACCTGCCTTCTCTCCATACCCTCTGATCCCCTTAGCCACAAGGGCCACATCCAACTCACTCTTAAATATAGCCAATGAACTGGCCTCAACTACCCTCTGTGGCAGAGAGTTCCAGAGACTCACCACTCTCTGTGTGAAAAAAGTCTTTCTCATCTCGGTCTTAAAGGATTTCCCCCTTATCCTTAAGCTGTGACCCCTTGTCCTGGACTTCCCCAACATCGGGAACAATCTTCCTGCATCTAGCCTGTCCAACCCCTTAAGAATTTTGTAAGTTTCTATAAGATCCCCTCTCAATCTCCTAAATTCCAGAGAGTATAAACCGAGTCTATCCAGTCTTTCTTCATAAGACAGTCCTGACATCCCAGGAATCAGTCTGGTGAACCTTCTCTGCACTCCCTCTATGGCAATAATGTCCTTCCTCAGATTTGGAGACCAAAACTGTACGCAATACTCCAGGTGTGGTCTCACCAAGACCCTGTACAACTGAAGTAGAACCTCCCTGCTCCTGTACTCAAATCCTTTTGCTATGAAAGCTAACATACCATTCGCTTTTTTCACTGCCTGCTGCACCTGCATGCCTACTTTCAATGACTGGTGTACCATGACACCCAGGTCTCGCTGCATCTCCCCTTTTCCTAATCGGCCACCATTTAAATAATAGTCTGCTTTCCTGTTTTTGCCACCAAAGTGGATAACCTCACATTTATCCACATTATACTGCATCTGCCAAACATTTGCCCACTCACCCAGCCTATCCAAGTCACCTTGCAGTCTCCTAGCATCCTCCTCACAGCTAACACTGCCCCCAAGCTTAGTGTCATCCGCAAACTTGGAGATATTGCCTTCAATTCCCTCATCCAGATCATTAATATATATTGTAAATAGCTGGGGTCCCAGCACTGAGCCCTGCGGTACCCCACTAGTCACTGCCTGCCATTGTGAAAAGGACCCGTTTACTCCTACTCTTTGCTTCCTGTTTGCCAGCCAGTTCTCTATCCACATCAATACTGAACCCCTAATACCGTATGCTTTAAGTTTGTATACTAATCTCTTATGTGGGACCTTGTCGAAAGCCTTCTGGAAGTCCAGATATACCACATCCACTGGTTCTCTCTTATCCACGCTACTAGTTACATCCTCGAAAAATTCCACAAGATTCGTCAGACATGATTTACCTTTCGTAAATCCATGCTGACTTTGTCCAATGATTTCACCACTTTCCAAATGTGCTGCTATCCCATCTTTAATAACTGACTCTAGCAGTTTCCCCACTACCGATGTTAGACCAACTGGTCTGTAATTCCCCGTTTTCTCTCTCCCTCCCTTCTTAAAAAGAGGGGTTACATTTGCTACCCGCCAATCCTCAGGAACTATTCCAGAATCTAAAGAGTTTTGAAAGATTATCACTAATGCATCCACTATTTCCTGAGCTACTTTCTTAAGTACTCTGGGATGCAGCCTATCTGGCCCTGGGGATTTATCGGCCTTTAATCTATTCAATTTACCCAACACCACTTCCCGACTGACCTGGATTTCACTCAATTCCTCCTTTGACCCACAGTCCCCTGCTATTTCCGGCAGATTATTTATGTCTTCCTTAGTGAAGACGGAACCAAAGTAGTTATTCAATTGGTCCGCCATATCCTTGTTCCCCATGATCAACTCACCTGTTTCTGACTGCATGGGACCTACATTTGTTTTAACTAACCTCTTTCTCTTCACATATCTATAAAAACTTTTGCAGTCAGTTTTTATGTTCCCTGCCAGTTTTCTTTCATAATCTATTTTTCCTTTCCTAATTAAGCCCCTTGTCCTCCTCTGCTGGTCTCTGAATTTCTCCCAGTCCTCTGGTATGCTGCTTTTTCTGGCTACTTTGTACGCATCATCCTTTGCTTTGATACTATCCCTGATTTCCCTTGTTATCCACGGATGCACTACCTTCCCCGATTTATTATTTTGCCAAACTGGGATGAAACAATTTTTGTAGTTCATCCATGCAGTCTTTAAATGTCTTCCATTGTATATCCACCGTCAACCCTTTTAGAATTAATTGCCAGTCAATCTTGGCCAATTCACGTCTCATACCCTCAAAGTTACCTTTCTTTAAGTTCAGAACCATTGTTTCTGAATTAACAATGTCACTCTCCATCCTAATGAAGAACTCAACCATATTATGGTCACTCTTGCCCAAGGGGGCACGTACAACAAGACGGCTAACTACCCCTTCCTCATTACTCAAAACCCAGTCTAAAATAGCCTGCTCTCTCGTTGGTTCCTCTACATGTTGATTTAGATAACTATCCTGCATACATTCCAAAAAATCCTCTTCCTCAGCACCCCTGCCAATTTGATTAACCCAATCTATATGTAGATTGAAGTCACCCATTATAACTGTTTTGCCTTTGTCGCACGCATTTCTAATTTCCTGTTTGATACCATCCCCAACTTCTCTGCTACTGTTAGGTGGCCTGTACACACCACCCACCAGCGTTTTCTGCCCCTTAGTGTTTTGTAGCTCTACCCATACCGATTCCACATCCTCCAAGCTAATGTCCTTCCTTTCCATTGCGTTAATCTCCTCTCTAACCAGCAACGCTACCCCACCTCCTTTTCCTTTCTCTCTATCCCTCCTGAATATTGAATATCCCTGGATGTTCAGCTCCCAGCCTACGTCACCCTGGAGCCATGTCTCCGTGATCCCAACTATATCATAATCATTAATATCTATCTGCACGTTCAACTCGTCCACCTTATTACGAATACTCCTTGCATTGAGACACAAAGCCTTCAGGCTTGTCTTTACAACGCACTTACCCCTTATACAATTTTGCTGAAAAGTGGCCCTTTTTGATTTTTGCCCTGGTTTTGTCTGCCTGCCACTTTTACTTTTCACCTTGCTACCTATTGCTTCTACCCTCATTTTACACCCACCTGCCTCTCTGCTCTTGTACCCATCCCCCTGCCACATTAGTTTAAAATCCTCCCCGACAGCACTAGCAAACACTCCCCCAAGAACTTTGGTTCCATTCCATTCCACGTGCAAACCGTCCTGTTTGTACCGGTCCCACCTCCCCCAGAACTGGTCCCAGTGCCCTAAAAATTTGAATCCCTACCCCTTGCACCACTTTTCAAGCCACGTATTCATTTGCAATATCCTCCTATTTCTACTCTGACTGGCCCGTGGTACTGGTAGTAATCCGGAGATTACTACCTTTGAGGTCCTACTTTTAAGTTTATCTCCTAGCTCCCTAAATTCACCTTGTAGGACCTCATCCCTTTTTTTTTACCTATATCGTTGGTGCCAACATGTACCACGACAACTGGCTGTTCACCCTCCCCCTCCAGAATGTTCTGCAGCCGTTCAGTGACATCCCTGACCTTTGCACCAGGGAGGCAACATACCATCCTGGAGTCTCGTTTGCGGCCGCAGAAATGCCTATCTATTCCCCTGACAATTGAATCCCCTATTACTATTGCCCTTCCCCTCTTTTTTTCCCCCCTCATGTGCTGCAGAGCCACCCATGGTGCCATGAACTTGGCTGCTGCTGCGTTCCCCTGATGAGCCATCTCCCTCAACAGTATCCAAAATGGTATACCTGTTTAGGAGGGAGATGACCGCAGGGGACTCCTGCACTACCTGCCTACTGCTTTGCTGGCTATTGGCCACCCGTTCCCTTTTTGTCCTCTTACCTTTTGCCTGCGGTGTGACCAACTCACTGTACGTGCTATCCACGACTTTCTCCGCATCGTGGATGCTCCAGTATGAATCCAGCCGCAGTTCCAATCGTTCAATGCGGTCTGCCAGGAGCTGCAGCTGGACACACTTCCTGCAAACGTAGTCACCAGGGACACCGGCCATCTCCCTGATCTCCCACATGTTGCAGGCTGAACAAACCACGGGGCCAATCTCTACTGCCATACCTTACTCCCAAATTACTCTGTATTAAATATTAAAAAAACACAAAAACTTATCCTTTAAACTTTACTACTAAATACTGAATCCCTAACTCCCAGAGTCCCTAACTCCCAGAGTCCCTAACTCCCAGAATCCCTAACTCCCAGAAGGCAGAAATGTAAAATTGTAAACCCGGGGTTGCACCCAATCAGCTGCTTCCTCGGGTCCTCTTCCACCAATCAGCGGCTTCCTCAAAAAAACCCACTTCTCCAAATGGAATGTTATGGATTTGGGTAAAAACAAGCCCCGCGCTAGATTTTATAGCTTACCGGTCGGGTGTAGCTCCTCCCCCTCCTCCTCTTCCAACGGCTCCTGTGGGCCTCTGAAAAAACAAGCCCCGCGCTAGATTTTATAGCTTACCGGTCGGGTGTCGCTCCTCCCCCTCCTCCTCTTCCAACGGCTCCTGTGGGCCTCTGAAAAAACAAGCCCCGCGCTAGATTTTATAGCTTACCGGTCGGGTGTCGCTCCTCCCCCTCCTCCTCTTCCAACGGCTCCTGTGGGCCTCTGAAAGAAAACAAGCCCCGCGCTAGATTTTATAGCTTACCGGTCGGGTGTCGCTCCTCCCCCTCCTCCTCTTCCAACAGCTCCTGTGGGCCTCTCTGAACTCTGACATAAAAGTTCAGTGGAGCTGAATGCACTGCACAAGATTAAAAGTAGTGCAGATGAATTGCTGCTTCACCTGGGAGAAGGACTCTTGGGGTTCCTGGGTGGTGGAAAGGGAAGAGCTTTACAACAAGGTTGCATCTCCTGCAGTTACGTGGACAAGTGATGTGATGAGGGAAGTGGTGGCTGCAGCTGGAAAATGAGACCAGGGGTTCATGAAAGGAACTCTCCCTTTTGAGATGGTAGACAAAAGTGCTGGAGACACTCAGCGGGTGCAGCAGCATCTATGGAGCGAAGGAAATGGGCAACGTTTCGGGCCGATAACCTTCTTTTTGAGATGCTGGGAGTGGAGTATGCGTTTGGTCTGAAAGGTAGTGGGGGAGATTGTTAACTGCTGACGCAGGCCATAAATGAATTTAGAGAGGATACGAGACCAGAAGGGGTCCAAATGATTCTGAAGGCAGGTGGAAAGTAGCAGATTCTACACTCGTAATAGTGGGTGACACGGTGGCCCAGCGGTAGAGTTGCTGCCTTACAGCGCCAGAAACCCAGGTTTGATTCTGACTGCGGATGCTGTTTGCACACAGTTCGTACGTCCTCCCCGTAACCTGTGTAGGATTTCTTTGGGAGCTCCCGTTTCCTCCAGCATCCCAAAGATGTACAGGTTTGTATGGTAATTGGCTTGGTAAAATTGTAAATTTGTCCCTAGTGTGTGTAGGATAGTGCTAGTGTAAGGGGGTCGCTGGTCGGCATGGACTCGGGTCAAAGGGCCTGTTTCCGTGCGATATCTCTAAACTGAACTAAACCACAAATAAATGGGCACAGAGGCAGTGGAAGAAGAGCTTCATTTGTATTCCCTTGCAACATACAAGGAAGCAATTGGGCCTACCCGTTCTGTCAACTCCCATCCCAGACTCTCCCTTTGACCTAAACTTGGGGACAATTAACAGTGGGCGGAAACTCACATTGGCACAGGGAGAACCCCACGGCAACACTGGAGATCAGGATTGAAACTGTGAGGTAGTAACTCTACTGGGCGGCCACAGTGCCATTCAATGTCGTGCTGAGGGCAGAATCTGTACAGGGAAGGAGAGATGAAGTTAAGGCTCTGCTGAGGTTCTATTCATTTGGGATCAGGAAGGTGAAGGCAGGAAGTGAAGGTGAAACTGCAGCAGGAGCTGATACTGAGGAGAGAAATGGGGATCAGAAGAAAGTGACGGGAGAGAAAGATCCAGCAGTGTATTAGAATTGAATCTAAGACCTGTAGAGGTTTACGATCTTTGAGTTCTGTAAGGAAGGAGGATAAAAATGTCACATTATCAAATCCCGTCAAGGAGAAACTACATATCACCAGTGATTGATTGCTGCAAAAATGGTCGAGTGCATACGTAAGCAAATTAATCACGTTAAACATTGATCTTGGGATGCTATGAGAAGAAAATTGCTCAAGAAACACCCAATGGTTTGATCATACCTCTGTTCCTGAGTGGGAACCATTTATGAAAATTGGAATTACAGTTGGATCCATGGGAATGAGCTAGAGGCAGAAATAAGTCTGGAGGCACTTTCCCACAGAACCTGCAGGTGATGTAATGCCTACTTTTTCATGTCATCTCTCGGCAACTGGGAACCCAAACAGCTCTTCCGTAGGTGTAAGCAGCATTTCTTCAGCACTTCTGATCAAGTGCTCTGCATTCTCTGTTTGTAAAACAAGAAACCAAACACAAATTGGTTGACATAATTGAATAATACATCTGTTCACTCTGTAGGGTGGCCCTCAGTTTTCAGTTCCCTATCACTTGAATTCAACATCCCACTTCCTGTCTGATGTTTCTGTCTTTGGTCTGTTTTCCAGTGAAGCTCACCATAAACTTGGACGGCAGCTGAGTATGTTTAGGCACATTTGAGCATTCAATCAAATGGAAACATTTTCAGATAACTCAATAGCACTCGCTCATTCACTTTTTGTTTCAGTAACAGCTCTGCATTTCACAGCTCTACCATCTCAATTTGATTATTTTCTCTCTCTTACTGTTCTTTGTTAATCTGTTGTCCAAGCAGCATTAACGCAACTGGCTTCACCCAATCAGCAATATTCCTATTGTGCTGTGCATCCTCCCCCCACCTTTTCTCCAGCTTTAAGCTAATTTCTTTTCCCCCTTTCCCTGTTCTCATGATAGGTCACCTTGATGAAACGGGAAATTTGTTTCTTTTTTTCCACCAGTGCTGACTAACTCGCTGATTGTTTCCAGCATCTGTTCTTCATTGATTTTTCAAAATGAAACACTAGTGCTCCAGTAAAAAGCATGAGGACAATAAAAAAAAATAAATGTTACTTTCCTGAAAGGGTGAACTGGTTTCTTGCTGTCCACAGTTTACTGAACAATGCAGTGACAAGGCATGATGCAATTTCAGTCTTCTCATCTAGCACGGATGCAAGGCTGGTGGGATATAAGCCAAGTAAATAAAAGTTGCTTTGTACTCGCCTTTGACCAGAAGAAATAAGCAATCGGGTTGCGTCACATTCCTGTGGATTTTCTTGACCCAATCCCACTGCAGTCCAAGCAACTTGTCCCTTAGGAATAATGGATTTAGGAACTAATGAACGATCCAAGGCACTAAGGCAGCTGCTGACTTTTCAAATGCCACTATGCCGTATGCTGCTCAAGCTACATTGCTTTCTTTGTTTGACATGAGCATCTGCCTGGGAACAATCTTCAGCGTGCTCTTTTCGTGTTGCATGGGTCTAATATGCAAAGACGCTTGCTTCTACAGTTCAATCTTAGTTGCTTACAATGAAACCTCTTCAAACCTTGACTGCAACCTGAACATTCTCTATGCGGCTACAACATTGTATTGTCACAGGCATAATTTGTTCTGCTAAATCTAAAGTCCTTTTAACATAAAGTTTTTTAAAAATATTTTGAATTTGCTTTGTGCTGTTTTTTTTTACACACCGCCTTACTAAACCACCTGTCTGTGTTGCTGAACAATAATGTGAATGTAGATTGCAAGATAACAAGAAGATAGAAGAGCCAGTGGAATCAGCAAAGGCAGCACAGAATGACTAAATATGTACATATTATCCATGTAGGTAGATAAATGGCAGGTGAAGTTGACAGTAAACCTGTGTGATGGTCCATATCAAGGGATAGAGAAGTTGGGTGATCCACCTCCATTAATTGGAAAAAGTCCGAACATTTATCATATCCTGATGCAGGGTCTCTGCCTGAAACGTTAACCATCCCTTTGCTTCCACAGATGGTGCTCAAGCTGCTATGTTTCTTCAGCAGTTTGCTTTTGCAAAATGTTTAATGTGCCCAAAACCGTTCAGAATGTCTACCAGCTAATTCTGAGCATGCGTTGAGCTTGCTGACCCCATATTCCTGCGATCAAGAAGACTACTGGCTTCCACTATCTTTGCATCTGTGCTTGTGCCTCAGTCCATCTTCTGTTCAAACCCTTATTGGTGCTTTTGTAGTCACCAAACGTAACAATTCTAGTTCTCTTCTGGCTGACTCGCACCATTGATAAGTCAGAGCTTATTTAAAATATGGCTGCTCATCTCTCATAACAAGGAAGTACCAGTCATCCATCACCTTAGTCTTGCTATAATACATTGGCTCACTGGGGGGAAAAAAACACATCTAAATGTTAAAATGATCCTCCTTGTTTTCAAAGACTTTTTTACTCCATTTTCATAAGTTATATGAGCAGAATTAGGCCATAAGGCTTGTCAAGTCTACTCCACCAATCGATCATGGCTGATCCATCTTTCCCTCTCAACCCCATTCTCCTGCCTTATCCCCATAACCCATGACACCCGTACTAATCAAGAATCTATCGATCACCACCTTAAACATTTACATTGACTTGGCCTCCACAGCCTTCTGTGGCAATTAATTTCACGGATTCACCACCCTCTGACATCCCTCCTAGACTTCCCATCCTTCAGAAATAGTATGATCTTCTATTTTGGATCCTCAGTGGCTGTGCCTTCAATCACGCAGTACTAAATCTCCAGAATTGTATTCCTAGATTTCTCTATAGAGATTTAGACATATTGACAGCTTTTTATCACCATCTTTAATGTCATGTTTTCATTTATTCATTTTCCAGGATGTAGTTGTCACTGCCCGTCCAACATTTAGAATTCATAATAAAACTACACCCACTCTCATTTGAACAATTAAAAGTGTCAATAGCCTATAATGTAATGTCACATTTGGTATCTCATCAGCTTTGTGACTGGTATGACAACAATTCTAAAATCTTTATAAATCAGCAGCCTTTTAGCAACAATTTGTACCTGCATAACACCAATTATTGCATAAAATATTATGAGATACTTTACAGAAACTTAACGCAACACCCTGAATACAATTTATTTGAAAATTCAGCAATCCTTTAGACAGTACCCGGACGTGGCGTCGAAGGACGAGATGCCAAAGCGAAAAAGTGGAAGCCAAATAACCAAACGGAAACTAAGCCGAAAAGCCAACTCACTGAAAGGGCGGATCGGTTAGTTGGCTTTTCCGCAATCCGCCCTTTCGGTTAGTTGGCTTTTCGGCGTTGTTTCCATTCGGTTATTTGGCTTCCACTTCTTCGCTTCGACATCTCGTCCTTTGACGCCACGTACAACACGACTTTAGACATGGGCAAATTGTACTACATTGTAATTCCATCAATGCTCTTGTGTATGTTTCAATTGTGATAAATTGCCTTTGTTCTTATGCTGTTGTTCAACATTTCTTTCTTTGCTTCAGTTCTTGCAGTTGTGATTCCAACGGTATTTATCTTGGTCATTGTGGTCATTTCAATATCTGGTCTAATATACTTTCTCAAATGTAAAAAGAAGCTGCTATTACCCAAGTCTTTGGTGAGTTATTATTTTTTAATTGGTACTATAAGTATATAATGGTGCTTATGGTTAAGTAAAACCTAGACAACAGGATAGCTGCCAGAGGAAGCTGTGAAGCTGTTAGAGGCTGTTAACATATAATATGCGTTTGACGGCACTAGGCCTATACTCGCTGGAATTTACAAGGATGAGGGGGATCTCACTGAAACTTACCAAATAGTGAAAAACCTGGATAGAGTGAATGTGCACAGGATGTTTCCACTGGTGGGAGCATCTAGGACCAGAGGCCATAGCCTCAGAATAAAAGTATGTACCTTTAGAAAGGAGATGTGGAGGAATTTCTTTAGTCAGAGGGTGATGAATCTGTGGAATTCATTGCCACAGACAGCTGTGGAGCCCAATAGATATATTTAAGCTGGAGATTGACAGATTTATGTTCAGCAAGGGTGTCGGGGGTTATGGGAAGAAGGCAGGGGAATGGGGTGAAGATGGAAGGATAGATCAGCCATTATTGAATGGTGGAATAGACATGATGGGACAAATGGCCCAATTCTGAACCGAGAACTTATTCACTTACAAGCTATGGAACCAGATACAATTATGACATTGAAAAGACATTTTGACAGATGGATAGCCAGGAGGAGTTTAGAGTTATGGGCAAATGGGACTAGCCCAATATGCCAACTTGGTCGGCATGGACGCGGTGTGCCAAAGAGCCTGTTACCGAGCTGTATAGATCTATGACCAGAGTATCATTTGTTAACAATTATTTTTGTTATATTAACCATTCAGCCAGTATTATTGTGCTACTTTAAAAAAATATGTGGGTGCACTGACCACAACAGATTGCTCAAAGAGAGGCTACTGCAGAGCAGGCTGTGTTGTACTTTAAGGGTAAGGATGAGATATTTTAAGGACAAGGATGAGATATTTAAACAAAAAAAATTGAGGCTGGGAGTTGGTGGTTGGCAGGTTAATTGATTGATTGGTTACAGCAAAGAGCAAGTGAGATTTGAAAAGATAATCAAGTTGAAGGGATATGAAGTGGAGGGCTAAATTTTAAAAGAACCAGCTACAAATTAGTCAAAAATAGTCTACATTCTGAAAAGTGAAAGTAGTGTTAATGTTTTTTTTCCTCTCTGAGATGCTGTACAGGATTAAAATGTGTATATTGTAAAGCACAGCTCAGGAAATTGGTATATATATATATATATGTGTATATATATATATATGTATGTATGTATGTGTATATATATATATATGTATATGTATGTGTGTGTATATATATATATATATATGTATGTGTGTATATATATATATATGTATGTGTGTATATATATATGTATGTGGAAAAGATTTAATAAGAACCAGAGGGGCAACGTTTTACACAGAGGGTGGTAGGTGAATAGAACAAGCTGCCAGAGGAGTTAGTTGAGGCAGATATTATCACGTTTAAAACATCATTTGGACAGGTACATGGATAGGATTGGTTTAGAGGGATATGGGCCAAACACAGGCAGGTGGGACTGGTGTAGATGGGGCATGTTGGTCGGATTGGGCAAGTTGGACCAAAAAGCCTGTTCCTATGTTGTATGACTCTTGAGTAGTAATACAGGTTTTTATGCGCATTAGTTATTTTTATAATGCATGTGAAAATATTTTAAATAAGATTATTTGGCATTTAAATTTAACTGCAGTTGTCGTCTAACTTCCAGGCACACATCATTGTGAATGAAAAAGTATACCATGTGATAAATCCAAAAACTGAGGAGAGCAGCGAATGTGTGCTCATAAAACCGGAGGAAATGACGAAAGATACTGAAATTGATTTGAATCACGAGCTACAAGAGGAAGTTACATATTCTTCGGACAATGTGGGCCGTCATACAATTAATGCTGATGAAAGCGAGAGCAAACTTGTAAATGCTGACTCGACTGATCTATATGCAGCTAAAATGAATATCAATGGCACAGATCTAAAGTGTGTCGGCCAACACGATATCGATGGAGGTATCAGTGATCAGGATGGCAGTCGAGATTCATGCCCGACGCATCTTGACAGCATGAAACAAGATTTTACTCCAGCCAACTGGGGTTATGATAAACCTCAGATTCCACTTAATATGGTTTAAATAACAGTACGCATTTTACGAACTAATACAAAAAGAAAACATCTTTCTCTGCCTTGGCGTGGATTAGGAATTTATTCAGTAATGAGGATGTTGCTGATCACATGAGATTAATTTTGTTTTCATAACAGATGCTATCATCCTGCTGATGTTCTAGGTATTTTAAGGACCGATCATACTTAAGATGTTGCTTGGAAATATTGCTGCATGTTTTGACCACACAGCCAGAGGATAATAGTAGATTATACTTGTCCATTCACACAGTCTGAATGCTCTGTTGAATAGCTAATTATTAAGTTATTTGCCTTAGTAACGGGAAGGCATTGAACCACAATAATACACATGGTGCCGTGGAAAATAATTTTGCCTTCTAATTAAAAGGCTCGTGCATTCAACCCCCACACAAAAGAATTGAAGAAAACATCCAATCTAGCACTTTACAAGCGTATTGAGAGAAAATGACACCATGAGTGCTGCAACTTTAAAGATGTTGTTGAAATACAAGTTCTGCTATAACACCATTGCTGCAGTCCTAAGAAACCTTGCAATGTGGACAAATGCATTTGTCAATGGGAAAAGTGGGGGGGGAGGGGAGGGTTGGGGCTAGATGGTTTCAGACTTGTTGGGCCATATTTGGAGTATTGTGTGTAGTTCCTGTCACCCCATTACAGGAAGGGTGTGGGTGCATTGGAACCAGTGCAGGAAAGATTTACCAGAACAATGCCTGGATTAAAAGATATTGGCTACAAAAAGAGGTAGGGCAGACAGATTATTTTCTCTGGAATGCCGGACGCTGAGGGGATACCTGATAGATGTGCATTAAATTATGAGAAACATAAATAGGGTAGACATAGAAACAGAGAAGATAGGCGCAGTCAGAACATTATCCCTAGGATAGAAATATCATGTACAAGAGGGCATAGCTTTAAGAGGCAAGAGGGACAAAGTTTAAAGGAGATATGCATGGCAAGTTTTTTTACATTCATGAGTCATACAGCATGCAACTAGACCCTTCAGCCCAACTTGCCCATGCCCACCAAGATGCACCTCCCTACATCTACACTAATCCCACCTATCCGTCTTTGACCCATATCCTTCTAAACCTTTCCCATTTATGTACCTGTGCAGATATCTTTTAAATGTTGCTATAGTACCTGCCTCAATTACCCTCTTTGGCAGCTTGTTCCATATACCCACCACCCTTTGTGTGGGAAAAGTTGCCCTTCACATTCTTATTCAATCATTCCCCTCTCATAAATCTAAGTCACCAGGTTTTTGATACCCCTTCTGTGGGTAAAAGACTGTGCATTTCCCTGATCTATTCCTCTCATAGAGATGCTGGGTGCCTGGAATGTACTGCCAGGGGAAGTAGTGGAAGCAGACACAATGGTGGTATTTGGATAGCTTTCAGATAGTACGTATCTCCATATCCATGGGACTATGTGCTTAGTCGAGAGCATATCCTGGAGTTATAGCACAACTACTTTGTGTTTTAATTGTAATTTATTCTTGGCATCGTGTTCAACATTGCGGGCAGAAGGACCCATTCCAATGCTATACTGTTCAATGTTCTAAGTGCCAATGGAAGTGATGGCCGACAAACTTAATGGCCTGCATTGAAACTGTCCGACTGTGTTCTTAAGATGTTGATTACTGCAGGGAATTTACATGTGAAGACGTTTTCCAATACTGATTTCTCCCCCCCCCCCCCGGCAACTTATTTTTCTGCTACGTAATTTCCAAAGTAACCTTTAAATGGTTCTGTAGTTCCTATTAAAATTGCATTATAAACAAGTTAGCCTGCATAATATAAATAGTGAGACACTGGGAACTGTAGCTGCTGGAATCTTGTGTAAACCACAAAGTACTGGAGTAACTCAACAGGTCAGGTAGCATATCTGGAGTACATGGATTGGTGGTGTTTTTGGTCGGGACTCCTCAGACTGATTGCTGTCGGGAGAGGAAAGTTAGAAAAGAGATGGTTGCAGAACAAAGTGTTAAAGAAGGAACTGCAGATGCTGGAGAATCGAGGGTACACAAAAGGCTGGAGAAACTCAGCGGGTGCAGCAGCAACTAAGGAGCGAAGGAGATATAGGGTCAAGACCTTTCTTCAGACTGGTCAGGGATCAGGGAAACGAGAGATATAGATGGTGATGTGGAGAGATAAAGAACAATGAATGAAAGATATGCAAAAAAGTATCGATGATAAAGGGAACAAGCCATTGTAAGCTGTTTGTAGCGTGAAAATGAGAAGCTAGTGCGACTAGGGTGGGGGAGAGATAGAGAGAGAGAGAGGGAATGCCGGAGCCTGGCAAGTAATAAGTAGATGCAAGTGGGGGGGGGGGTTGACTGGTTAATGGGTAGACACAGGTTAGAGATAAAAAGGAGACAAGGATGACGAAAGGGTGTCAGATGAGTGAAAAGTAAATCCAGTATTACATTTGGAACAAATGTAAAACATTTTTTTTCAAAAATAATGTACTTCAGATTATTATTACAAGCTTACTATGTAGAGTAAATCGAGTTGAATCAGGTCCAAGTCACTAAAAGTCAAATGCAAAAATCTGTAGTCGGGTATCAAAAATTAGGAAGCGTTATACAATGATAGAATACTTCTAACGACACAATCAGGAGCTAAACATGAAGATGTCCTAAAGATACTGGACTGTTGTTTTGATCCACTGTGCACAGATAATTGGGCAAAATTGTCTCGCCCATCAGGTGAGTTTGTCAAAATGGCGTCTCCCGGCTGTGCCGCTAAGAACACAAAGTACCAAGAACTTAATGAGAATAACTGCTGGTCACGGATTGCCCATCCACCGTTACAAAAGCACATAGTTCAGAAGACTGTTTAAGAAGGAACTGCAGACGCTGGAAAATCGAAGGTAGACAAAAATGCTGGAGAAACTCAGCAGGCGAGGCAACATCTATGGAGCGAAGGAAATAGGCGATGTTTTGGGTCGAAACCCATTTCATTCACTCCATAGATGCTGCCTCACCCGCTGAGTTTCTCCAGCATTTTCGTCTACCTCGTTCAGAAGACTGATAACTTCATTAACCAAGTCTCCCAAATACTGTTTACTAATTCATCAGTTGTGTTTTATCCAATTTGCGTTATGGGATGTGTGTCGGAAGGAACTGCAGATGAAGGGTCTCGACCCGAAACATTACCCATTCCTTCTCTCCAGAGATGCTGCCTGACCCGCTGAGTTACTCCAACATTTTGGGTTTATCTTTGTGTTGTGGAAACGTGTGTCAAAGTAGAAACTGCAATTCATTAATATCAGATTGACAACTCTTGTGATATTTTTGTTTTTTCTTTCCTTGAAGTCAATAATAAAAAAGAAAATATGAATTTGGAATGCTGTAAGGCTATTTGGAATTGCTATTCAAACCCCCATTCAACCTACACAAGATGCAAGAGTGTTTTTCAAATACGAGGAGTAATCAGATTTATCCATCAATCATTAACATATTATCTAATTATTATCTCTTTGAAATTTGGGATAGATAGAAATTGATAATGACTTTTGATTCTACAACTGACTACACTTCATTGGTTATGACATTTTAAAATGTTCTTTTTTTTGTAAAATAGTTTTATTAGAAGTAAATACATTAAGAAGAAATATATAAAATCGAAAAAAAGAAAATATTCGTCACATACATTCTTAATATTTTTAAATTTACAGTCAATCTTATTTCTATATTTTTTTTATTATTTATAACAGTAGGAAATAAAGATAAGTAATAAAAAGAAAAATAAATAAGAAAGAGATAAAAAAATCAATAAAATGAGTGGAGTATTAAGCAAGATATTCTTCATTGGAGATATATACGTGATCTATTGTATATAATTCTTCATCTATTCCTTCATTCAGGCTTCAGTCATGGCCTCGAACCGGACCACCTTAACCCTTTAAATATTCAATAAATGGAGACCATATTCCCCTGAATGTTCCAAACTATATTCTTTAACCGACTTTTCTTTTAGTCTTAATTGTAACATGAACGTGTAAAACTGAAAAGATTCTAGGGCAGAGGTTTGTTCTTGGAAAAGTTTATGAATCCAAAGGGACTTAACATGATGAAATAAGAAGTTCTGTGTATGTAGTTATTTTGAAATTTTACTTTAACACGAGGTGCTGGAGTAACATTGGAGAACATAGATGGGTGATGTTTTGGGTCAGGACCGCACTTCAATCCGGTTTACTCCAGCACCATAAGACATAAGAGCCGAATTAGGCCATTCAGCCCATCGACTCTATTCATCTATTTTTTCCCTTTCAACCTCATTCTCCTGGCTTTTCCCCATGTCCTTTGACGCCCTTCCTCAACAGGAATCTATCTCCGCCTTAAAAATACCCAAAGGCGTGGCCACCACAGCCGTCTGTGGCAATGATTTGCCACCCCCTGGGTAAAGAAACTCCTCGTCTCCATTCTGAAGGTATGGCCATTTATTTTGAGGCTGTGCCATCTGGTTCCAGGCTCTCCAATTACGTAGGCCTTTCAATGAGATCTCCCCTCATCCTTCTAAACACTGTCTTATTTCAAAATTTAGTTTGTTTCCAATTAGATAATTAAAAAGGTACTACATTTTCAGGCAGTTTACAAGAGTTGTTTTAATCAAAATCATTTTTCCGCAACTTATTTCTCTATTATAAGTGATTTGACTTTTGTTTTGGTCAACGGAAATTATGTTATAATTATACATTTATGTTTGTATTTCATTGTTATGCAAATTTCCATCTAGAGAAAGTGAAGTTATAGACACAGGCACGATGTCCCAGAAGTGTGGAGGAAAGTCAGTGTTGTAGGGTGGCACGGTAGCGCAGTGGTAGGTAGCTGCCTTACAACGCTCCGGCCCAGTTTAATCCTGACTACGGATGCTGTTTGTACAGAGTTTGTACTTTCTCCCCGTGATCCGCATGGGTTTTCTCCAGATGCTCTGGTTTCCTCTCGCATTCCAAAAACGTACAGGTTTTTAGGTTAATTAGCTTTGATGTAATTGTAAATTGTCCATAGTGTGTAGGATAGTGTTAGTGCGTGGGGATCACTGGACGGTGTGGAATCGGTGGGTTGAAGGGACTCTTTCTGCATTGTATCTCTAAGCTAAACTATTCAAAAATGGAGGGAATGCTGTGCAAATTAAAGCATTAAACTGTAGGCACATATCTCTCCCATGGATATAAAGCTGTGCATTACACTAATTTGAGGAAGAGCCAAAAGCTACCCTGATAACCTGAATGATGTTTATTCCCTGATTTTAAACTCTGCAATAGTTGATGCATTTTTTTTAAATCACCTTGCTATATGAGCCACATTACAGTAAAAATTTGGGTCAGTCTTTCCTTAATTGGATGTTATGCGTGATGGGGTCTACAGCAGTTCACGAAAACAACTTGCATTACTTTTTTCCTCTAAGAAGCCTGCCACTTAAATTGAAAAAATCCAATAATTTTCATTGCCATCATTAATGGAGAAGCAATAAATAAATGATGTTTTCTAGGAGTTGTATGCTCTAGACTGTGTACTATAGTTACATACTGGAATGTGCTCTAGTATAATGTGTAAATGTGTCCTAATATTTAGACACAATATATACAGATTATTTGCAAAATCCTTGTGGTGACCTTTTGAAGCATTGCTTGGGAGCTGAAGCTGGCTGATATAAACACAAAACAGTGGGACAGGCAGCATATCTGAAGAGAAGGAATGGGTGATGTTTTGGGTCGAGACGCTTCTTCAGACACAACCTGAAACGTCACCCATTCCTTCTCACCAGAGATGCTGCCTGTCCTGCTGAGTTACTCCAGCATTTTGTGTATCTTTGATTTAAACCAGCATCTGCAGTTCCTTCTTACACACTGGCTGATATAAATGTCAGGAAATATTCTTAAGATCAAAGATAATATCAGGTGATTCAATACATTGAAAATTATGTTGTTTATTTAATTGTTTTTTGTCTGACAAAAAGTTCCATTGAACTTTTAGCTTAGTTTATTATTGTCATGTGTACAATGTGAGGTACAATGAAGAGCTTTTTTTATTGCATGCTATCCAGCCAAAAAAAGACTACATGATTACAATCAAGCAACCCACAGTGTGCATATAAAAGATAAAGGGTACAACATTTAATGCAAGATAAAGTCTGCTAATGTCCAATAAAAGAGAGTTCAAGGTCTCCAATGAGGTAGATGGAAGGTCAGGACCACACTCTAGCTGGTGAGAGGATAGTTCCTGTTAACAGCTGGGAAGAAACTCCCTGAATCTGGGGGCATGCATTTTCAAATTTCTGTACTTCTTGCCTGATGGGAGATGAGAAAAGAGGGATTTTCTCTCTTTTGGGGTGAGACTGGATCTTGATTATGCTGGTGGCTTTGCCGAAGTAGTGTGAGGTGCAGATGGAATCAATGTAAGGAGGTTGGTTTGGGCTAGGTGTGATGGACTGGGCTATGTTCACTACGCTCTGCAATTACACATTTACAATGTAATTGACAAGAGCCCTCTGAATGTTTCAACACCTTTGCTGGTTTTCAAAGTAATTCCTGCGGATGGCCTAAAGACTGCTTCTTGTTTTGAATTAATCGCTGCTGCTTCCATGTAACTTTATAACGCCTGAATAATCCCTAACAAGCCAGAACAAGTGAAAAATTCCCAGGATACAAACTGATTTGGATAGTTGGTCAATATGTCTGTTACAGAACGTTGAATCATAAGTTGGTAAAATGAAAGCAACATGGATATAGCACAGGAGGGGAAAATCCATCACGAATATTCATGTTTTTCAGTACATTCACATTGTAATTAAGATTCATAATGTGAATGAACAGGAAAATGGCAATATTCATGCTGGATTTTCCCTTCTGTGCAATATACACGTTACTTTCATTATACCATCTTGTTATGGGGGGGACAAGAAGATCAAATGTGTGTATCTCTTCTGTGGAAACATAGGTGCTATTTTCCAGTGGTTTGATCAAGCAGTAGGAATTCATGCTTTTGTGATGAATGTAGAATAATAGTAAGATTAAATGAGAACTTACCAGTTTGAAGTTTGATCTTGATTTTATGAGGAGTTACGATGAGCGATTACGTGAAGAAGGTGTGGAATCACAGATAAAAGGAAGTTGACCTAAAAATTGTAAGATTTGGAGAAACTAGAACTACCAGATGACCTGATAATATGAGGGTTGGGAGCGGTGGGCACGTAATCGCTCATCGTAACTCCTCATAAAAATAAAGATCAAACTTCAAACTGGTAAGTTCTCATTTAATCTTACTATTTTACTTACGAATCACGTGAGTGACTACGTGAAGATTTCAAACCTCTGTGATTTCACGCCGGTTCGAATCCAGGCGTCACACACTGAATGGATTGACCATGGATGAGTGAGAAAAAATGTTAAAGCATTCAGACATAACATAGTTAGGTAACAAAACTGATGCTTTAATGCAAAACGAAAACAATAATGATCCCGCTCAACCTGGGGGAAAACTATAAACAGAATTCAAAATGGTACGTGCAAACACCCTCGGTCCGGCAATGGGTTTGTTATAAAACCAGCGGAACATCCTTTCATTGGCCCATCCTGACGCTGCTAGGATGTTGTTGAGGGGCACGTCCATAGCCCTTGCTGCCGACGTTGATGCTGCCCTGGTGGAGTGAGATTTGTAAATATCAGTATCTACGCCTGCAAGTGCCAGAACCTCTTTTAGCCACCTGGAAATGGTTTGTGTGGACACCCTATGGTGTGTTTTTTTGTGGCTGATTAGGACAGCTAACTCTGTGCCTCTGAGACTGCTGGTGACTGTAATATAGTGGTGCAAGTGATCTACCACACATAGTCGAGGATCTTCGGGGTATGCCAAGAACTCAAGCCTGGGCCCTGGCACCCCGGTCCTTTTCTGTTTTACTAAATCATAAATGATAAAGGTTATGGTGTTGGCAGTGTTGTGCATGTTGTTGAGTCGCAGTTTGTGTAGGGTCTGGACTCATTGCGCCGTAATGAGCGCCATTAGCATGACCACCTTGAGGGTGAGCTTGTGTAAGGATAATGTGATGGCTGGGCCCCACTGATGGAGTAGCATTAGCACCACACTTACATCCCATGTGTTGGTATATTGAGGCCTGGGGGGTGCAGTGTTATATATGCCTTTCATGAATCTGGTGAAAAGAAAATGCTTCCACACTCCCCGTTCCCAGTACTATACATGAGGACAGTGCACCCCTGGCACTGTAGCCTAATTTCTGGTCATGATATAAAGTTGATAGGAATTCTAATGTCCGTGATGCCCACTGTGTCATATGTGATGTTGGATGCCCGGCAATATGTCTCCCACTTTTTGATGTGACATACTGCTTTTGTGTGCTGTCCCTCCAGGCCGTTGTAATAACATCCACCGTTCGATCAGCCAGTCGGAGTCCCAGGAAAGGTGTCCTCAGAATCTGCAAACCAACAAATTGATTCGGTCATGTAGCGGATGATGGTCCCCCGTTACCGGGTGTACCAGCAGCTCCCTGCTGTTGGGGACAGCCATCATGGGCTGTGTCATGATTCCCAGGACAAGTGGGAACCAAGATTGTGTAGCCAATCAGGCACTACCAGAATGCCTGTGGCATTGTCTTGCTTTATTTTGACCAAGCATCGGCTGATGAGGGAAAAAGGAGGGAAAACATTCAAGAACATTCCTCCCCAATGCAGTGTGAAAGCATCCACTGCTACTGCCCCTGGATCGGGCTCCCATGAGACATATTTGGGTAACTGGTGATTCAACCTGGAGGCAAACAAATCAATGCCATAGCGTGCCATATCAGCCAACAATGTCAGTAAACACTTCATGATTCAACATCCATTCTGTGTTATCATTAAATTTCCGTGCTCTAGTGTCTGCCACCATATTATATCTACCTGGCAGGTAGATAGCCGTGACCCAAATGTTCCTTGCAATACACCAATGCCAAAGGAGGTTTGCCAATTTATCACATGACTCAGATTTTATTCCACTCATGTGATTGACATACGCCACTGCCGTGGTGTTGTCAATCTGAAGTTGTACATGCACATGATGCATGTTGCTGCAATAAGCCTTTAAGCCATAGAGTGCTCCCAACAATTCTAAGCAGTTAATGCCATATTGATTAAGGACTCCTGCACATTCCATCTGCCCCCGCAGCTGGAGCTGGTGCCTGTTGCCCCCCGACCCAGGCTACTTGCATCAGTATGTATTATCACCGATGGTGTGTCAATTTGAATTTTCATAGAACAGTGATGTACATTGGTAGCCCACCAGTGTAACTCCGCAATAGCGTCTGGTGGTAAATGCATATGTTCCCCGAATTTGCCTGCGTGAGCTTTGAGGGCTCGTTCCTTTGCTCTTTGTAAATTTTGGTAATGCAAAGGTCCATAGCGCACACCTGGAAAAGTAGCAACAAGCTTGCCAATTATGTTGATTGTTGGCCTCTGATTAGCAATTAGCTTATTGCAGGCTTCCTTCAAGGCTGATTGCTTGTCAGCTGGCAGAGTCGCTGGCAGCGCCACTGACATTTGATTTGAGTTGATGGTAAACCCTAGGTAATCAATTACCGTGATTGGAGTCAATTTAGACTTAACTGGATGGATTACAAATCACAACCACTCAAACATGAGTTTGGTAGCTGAAACAGATGCTATTGCTGATTCCTTTGTGTTGCCAATTATTAGAATATCGTCCAAATAAGCCATCACAATGTGGCTCTGAGCTGTAGCAGTCCCAGAACTGTTTTTAGTAATTTTGTAAAAAGCCTGGGTGCCGAAGTCAGCCCATTTGGCAATGCCTTGAATTGCCACATCTGCCCCATCCAATTAAATTTTAAATATCTCCTGTGTTGCCTGTGTATAGATACGGAGTATTAAGCATCTTTTAGATCAATGCAAGCCATATAACCTCCTTTGGAGACCAGCTGAATAGCTGTACCAAAGTTGTCCATTTTAAAATGTCTATACTGCACATGGGTATTGAGTTCCGTCAAGTCTAGGATTATACGACTCCCTCCATCTTTCTTTGGCTTGGGGAATATATTCGATACGAATTGGTGTGATTCTGGGCGAGATCTCTGAATCACCCCTTTTGCTTTTAAAGCCTGAATTTCAGCCTGTATCTCAAACCTTTCCTGTTGAGGGAACAGGTATGTGCAGTTTGGTACATTTTGAGTGGGTGGTGCTGAGCCAAGAAGGATCTCAATTTTAAACCCTTCTACACTGTGCAGTATGAACGGGTCTGCTGTAATCCAAATCCATTCATTCAAAAAATGTTTTAACCTTCCCCCAACTTGTAAATTAGAGGTGTGTGATTTGTCCCACAAGGGACTAGAAAGTCCTACCTTAGGTGTTACAACCTGTGTGGTCCTGGTCTCCTGCCTCCCTCCCTGGGACTGCTGGACTCCTGTCCATGAGCCCCTAGGCTGGCTGCGCTTGTTGTGGAAGGTGGCATAAGGATGCCCTCATGGTGATGAGCCCCTGGGTGGAGTTGGAGTTCAGCTCATGAGGTGGATAGTCTTGGCCTCGTTATCCAGCTGTCGTACCAGCTTCGGCAGGTCTGCCCCAAACAAATAGTTTGCCGGCTGTACATTGCTGACTTTGCACAGCACGGCAAACTTCGGGTTCAGTGCCAGTCGTGTGGCACTCCTCCACAGGCAGTTTATTTCAAACAAGGCATTGCAGAGGAGCCCCACTGCATCCTGTTGTGTCTCCGTTAGTGGCCCGCCATCAATAGACCTGGCAAAAGCCGTTACCCCTGAGGCCAGTATTTTCAGAATTTTCTGAAGTTTTACCTCCTGGGCTCTTGCCCCTGGCCCGATATGGCCCCTGATGGCATAGTGTACAGCAGGCACACTGAGGGAGGCACAGTTGATAGGGGTGATATAGCGGCCCGCTGTCTCCTCCATTACCTGGTCCTTTAGCTGGTGCGAGGCCAGGTAGTTAATGGTGGTGGCCAGCTCTTCATCCAAGGCCTCTCCGGTTTGGGTGGGTATGGCAAACTTGGACGCCAATAAAGGCACTGTTGCCCCTAGGTCCCCAGGATGTTCCCCTGATGTGCCTCCCTACTCTGAGTCGGGGTACTGCTGACTCCGTGTACTTCCCTCTACGGATAGGGAGACACTTCGCAGCCCTGTATAAGGTGCTGCTAACGCGAGCTCCCGTGGAGACCCGCCGTGATACTGCTCCCTCCTCTGGAGCAGACCAGTCTGGAGGCACCTCTCCAAAAGGTGCTCCATCTGGGAGAGACATCCGCAGACGCTTCCCATTGTGGGAGGTGATTCCTCCGGCCCGGACTCATCAGAGTCTACGGGTCTGGCAGACTTATGTGTGGCTTTGCGCCCCGGTGGGGCTGCCACAGTGCTCTTTTGTAGCACCGAGTCTGCTACCGCTGGTTCCAACACCGGCGGCCTTGAAGGTGACTCGGACAGCCGTCCGCTACCCACAGCACCGCAGTCTTCCGTAGCCGGCTTCGCAGACCGTCTCCGCACCTTTGACATGGTAGGTCCGTATTGGTGAAGAGGGCAGTGATTCAAGTTTCTGGATCAGTGGAACCTCTTTTGGGGAAGGAGTGACCTGTATAAAAAGGACGGGTTGCACTTGAACCCGAGGAGGACCAGTATCCTGGCAGGGAAATTTGCAAGGACTACCGGGGGGACTTTAAACTAGAATGGTTGGGGGGAGGGACTCAAATAGAGAAAGCCAGTAGACGGGGTCTGAGGCAGGAGGCAGAGAAGGGAAGCACTCAGACCCAACATGTAGGGGGGAAAGAAGAAAAAAATAATAAACAGAGAATAAGAGGTGGTGGGTTTCCAGGGCAAAAATCAAAAGGGGCCACTTGTCAACATTTAATGTATAAGGAGTAAGAGTGTTGTAAAAACAAGCCTGAAGGCTTTGTGTCTCAATGCAAGGAGCATTCGTAATAAGGTGGACGAGTTGAATGTGCAGATAGCTATTAATGACTATGCTATAGTTGGGATCACGGAGACATTGCTCCAGTGGGACCAAGGCTGGGAGCTGAACATCCAGGGATATTCAATGTTCAGGAAGGATAGACAGAAAAGAAAAGGAGGTGGGGTAGCGTTGCTGGTGAGAGAGGAGATTAATGCAATAGAAAGGAAGGACATTAGCTTGGAGGATCTAGAATCGATATGGGTAGAGCTGCGAAACTCTAAGGGGCAGAAAACGCTAGTGGGTGTTGTGTACAGGCCACCTAACGGTAGTAGTGGAGTTGGGGATGGCATCAAACAGGAAATTCGAAATGTGTGCAACAAGGGTAAAACAGCTATAATGGGTGACTTCAATCTACATGTAGATTGGGTGAATCAAATGGGCAGGGGTGCTGAGGAAGAGGATTTCTTGGAATGTATGCGGGATAGTTTTCTAAACCAACATGTGGAGGAACCAACGAGAGAGCAGGCTATTCTAGACTGGATATTGAGTAATGAGGAAGGGTTAGGTAGCAGTCTTGTGGTGCGTGGCCCCTTGGGCAAGAGTGACCATAATATGGTTGAGTTCTTCATTAGGATGGAGAGTGACATAATTAAGTCAGAAACAAGGGTTCTGAACTTAAACAAAGGTAACTTTGAAGGTATGTGACGTGAATTGGCCAAGATAGACAGGCAAGTGATTCTTAAAGGGTTGACGGTGGATGTGCAATGGAAGGTATTTAAAGACTGCATGGATGAACTACAACAATTGTTCATCCCAGATTGGCAAAATAATAAATCAGGGAAGGTAGTGCATCCATGGATAACAAGGGAAATCAGGGATAGTATAAAAACAAAAGATGAAGCATACAAATTAGCCAGAAAAAGCAGCCTACCAGAGGACTGGGAGAAATTCAGAGACCAACAGAGGAGGACAAAGGGCTTAATTAGGAAAGGGAAAATAGATTATGAAAGAAAACTGGCAGGGAACATAAAAACTGACTGCAAAAGATTTTATAGATATGTGAAGAGAAAGAGATTAGTTAAAACAAATGTAGGTCCCTTGCAGTCAGAAACGGGTGAATTGATCATGGGGAACAAGGATACGGCAGACCAATTGAATAACTACTTTGGTTCTGTCTTCACTAAGGAAGACATAAATAATTTGCCGGAAATAGCAGGGGATCGCGGGTCAAATGAGATGGAGGAAATGAGTGAAATCCAGGTTAGCCGGAAAGTGGTGTTAGGTAAATTGAATGGATTAAAGGCCGATAACTCCCCAGGGCCAGATAGGCTGCATCCCAGGGTACTTAAGGAAGTAGCCCCAGAAATAGCGGATGCCTTAGTGATAATTTTTCAAAACTCTTTAGATTCTGGAGTAGTTCCTGAGGATTGGAGGGTAGCTAATGAAACCCCACTTTTTAAAAAGGGAGGGAGAGAAAACGGGGAATTACAGACCAGTTAGTCTAACATCGGTAGTGGGGAAACTAGTGGAGTCAATTATTAAAGATGGGATAGCAGCGCATTTGGAAAGTGGTGAAATCATTGTACAAAGTCAGCATGGATTTACAAAGGGTAAATCATGTCTGACGAATCTTATTGATTTTTTTGAGGATGTAACTAGTAGAGTGGATAAGGGAGAAGCAGTGGATGTGTTATATCTGGACTTTCGACAAGGTCCCACACAAGAGATTGGTATACAAACTTAAAGCACACGGTATTGGTGGTTCTGTATTGATGTGGATAGAGAACTGGCTGGCAGACAGGAAGCAAAGAGTAGGAGTGAACGGGTCCTTTTCAGGATGGCAGGCAGTGACTAGTGGGGTGCCGCAAGGCTCAGTGCTGGGACCCCAGCTATTTACAATATACATTAATGATTTGGACGAGGGAATTAAATGCAACATCTCGAAGTTTGCGGATGACACGAAGCTAAGGGGGCCGTGTTAGCTGTGAGGAGGATGCTAGGAGGCTGCAGGATGACTTGGATAGACTGGGTGAGTGGGCAAATGCATGGCAGATGCAGTATAATGTGGATAAATGTGAGGTTATCCACTTTGGTGGCAAAAACAGGAAGATAGACTATTATTTGAATGGTGACCGATTAGGAAAAGGGGAGATGCAGGGAGACCTGGGTGTCATGGTACACCAGTCATTGAAAGTAGGCATGCAGGTGCAGCAGGCTGTGAAGAAAGCAAATGGTATGTTGGCATTCATAGCAAAAGGATTTGAGTACAAGAGCAGGGAGGTTCTACTGCAGTTGTACAGGGTATTGGTGAGGCCACACCTGGAGTATTGCGTACAGTTTTGGTCTCCTAATCTGAGGAAAGACATTCTTGCCATAGAGGGAGTACAGAGAAGGTTCACCAGACTGGTTCCTGGGATGGCACGACTTCCATATGAAGAAAGACTGGATAGACTCGGCTTGTACTCGCTGGAATTTAGAAGATTGAGGGGTGATCTCATAGAGACTTACAAAATTCTTAAGGGGTTGGACAGGCTAGATGCAGGAAGATTGTTCCCGCTGTTGGGGAAGTCCAGGACAAGGGGTCACAGTTTAAGGATAAGGGGGAAGTCTTTTAGGACCGAGATGAGAAAATCGTTTTTCACACAGAGAGTGGTGAATATGTGGAATTCTCTGCCACAGAAGGTAGTTGAGGCCAGTTCGTTGGCCATATTTATGAGGGAGTTGGATGTGGCCCTTGTGGCTGAAGGGATCAGGGGGTATGGAGAGAAGGCAGGTACAGGATACTGAGTTGGATGATCAGCCATGATCATATTGAATGGCGGTGCAGGCTCTAAGGGCCGAATGGCCTGCTCCTGCACCTAATTTCTATGTTTCTATGTCCTGGACCAACCATATCGAAGCAATGGCCAAAAAAAAGCACACCAGTTCCTCTACTTCCTTAGAAAGTTTAGGAAGTTCGGCATGTTCCCAACAACTCTCACCAACCTCTACAGATATGTAATAGAAACCATTTTATCAGGATGCATCACAGCTTGGTTTGGGAAAAGCTCCATTACCGCAATAAATAAAGTCATAAATTATAGGAGTAGAATTAAGTTATTCGGCCCATCAAGTCTAGTCCACTATTTAATCATGGCTGATTTATCTCTCCCTTCTAACCCCTTGCTCATGCCTTCTCCTCATAACCACCTGTATGAATCAAGAAAATTGTTGGCACAGCTCAGACCATCAAATAAACCAACCTCCCTTCCATTGACTCCATCTAGACTTCACGCTGCCTCAACAAGGCCACCAGCACAACCATGGGTGAGTCTCGCCCTCTCCTCCTCTGTCTCATCAGGCAAGAGGTATAGAAGTATGGAAATACCTCCAGATTCAGGGACAGTTTCTTCCCAGCTTTTACCAGGCAATTGAAGTATCCTATCACACACTAGAGAGCGGTCCTGAACTACTATCTACCTCATTGGAGACTCTCGGACTACCTTAATTGGAGTTTACTGCACTCTATCTTGCACTAAACATTATTCCCTTTAACCTGTATCTGTACACTCTGGACAGCTCAATTGTAATCATGTAAAGTCTTTCCGCTGATTGGACAGCATGCAATAAAAAGCTTTTCACTGTACCTTGCTGCACATGACAATAAAATAAAATAAAGTAAGCTGCACAAGGCGCTGGTGAGGCCACAGTTGGAGTATTGTGTTCAATTTTAGTCACCCTGCTATAGGAAAGAGCAGCGGTAGACCGGTAGAGTTTCTGACTTACAGCGCTTGCAGCGCTGAAGACCCGTATTCGATCCCGACTTTGGGTGCTGTTTGTACGGAGTTTGTATGTTCTCCCTGTGACCACGTGGGAGGTAGTTGAGGGTGGGACTATCGAAACAGTTAGACAGGCACATGGATAGGACAAGTTTGGAGGGATATGGACCAAGCACAGGCAGGTGGGACTAGTGTACCTGGGACATGTTGGCCGGTATGGGCAAAGGGCCTGTTTCCACACTGTATCACTCTATGACTATCTTCGGTTTCCTCCCACACTCTAAAGACAGACAGGTTTGTAGGTTAATTGGCTTTGGTTTGTGTAAATCGTCCCTAGTGTGTGTAGGCTTGTGTTAATGCTTGTGTTAATGTGCGGGGATCTCTGGTCGGTGCGGGCTTGGTTAGGCTGAAGGGCCTGTTTCCGCACTATATCTCTAAACTAAACAAAACTAAAGATGCTGTTAAGCTGTAAGGAGTGCAGTGATTTACAAGATTGTTGTCATGACTTTGAGATATAGAGAGAGGTTAGACAGGCTAGAACTGTATTTCTTGGAGCATAGGCGAATGAGAGGTGATCCTATAGAGGTGAAGAAGATCACGAGGAAATAGATAGGGTGAATTGAAGATTTTGTGAAGTTCCCTGAGCAGTTGAATAATTATGGACGCAAAGTTGCCATCTATTGTTTGGGAGGGAACTGCAGATGCCGATTTATACTGAAGATAGATACAAAGTGCTAGTGTAACTCAGTGGGTCAGACAGCACCTCTGGAGATAAAGGATGGGTGTCACCTATTGGCATTGAGCACTTTCCCCCTTAGTGCCTAGGCTACTTTGCTTGTCAAATGGTCAGAAGGATCCAAGAGCTATTCCACATGAACTGACGAGAAATGATCAACTACCTGAAATCCAATATCATTAAAAAATGTTAAAGCTCATCCAATCTTTTTGAAGAGATTGGTTGTGGGTCTTTATTAAGAGATGTTTTACAGTAATTAATAAAATTTTCAAAATAAGTTAATTTTGTTGTCTTCTCTACCTGTTTAAAGGTCCAAAGGTCAGTTTGCCACGTGTACCAATTAAGTTACAGTGAAATTCGATTTACCATATAGCCATACTAAAATAAAGGCAACAAGACACACAACTACATAAAAGTTAACATTTAAAATCCACCACAGCGGATTCCTCACTGTGATGGAAGGCAATAAAGTCCAATCTTCTTCCTCTTTATTCTCCCATGCTCGAGACAGTCAAACCATCTGCAGTCGGGGCGATCGAAGCTCCCGCAGCCGGCGATCGAAGCCCCCGAATCGGGACGATCGAAGCCCCTGCGGCTTGGTGCTCCAGAAGTCGGGTCTCTAACCTGAGACCATGAGCTCCACGATGTTAAAGTCCGCAGGCCCTCATGGTTGGAGCTCCGAGATCAATGCTCGACAGGGATCGCCAGCTCCACGAAGTTAAGTCATGCAGGCTCCTGCGGTTGGAACTCCCAAAGACTGTCTCCAGCAAGAAGCTGACATCTCCTCGATGTTAGGCCGCAGTGTGGACGGAGATACGATATGGAAAAGAATTGCATCTCCGTTGAGGTAAGAGATTTAAAAACTTTTCCCCCAAACCACCCCCCCCCCCACCCCCACACAAAACAAGCTAAAGAACACTAAAACATACATTTAACACATACTAAAAAACAACAAAGAAGGATGGACAAACATACTGTTGCGAGGCAGCCATTGTTGGCGCCACCCGGTGGAGAAGTTTGTTTCTGAGTTTTATATTGGTGGCCATATTTAATCACCTGGCATTGTTGGACTGCGCACCATTTTTTCTTGTTTTAATCCTTACAGAAATAGGCCATTGTCTAGTTTAGTTTACTTTAGAGATACAGCGTGGAAATAGTCCATTCAGCCCACTGAGTCTGTGCCGACCCATACACCCATACACTTGTTCTATCCTACACACCAGGGATAATATACAGAATCCAATTAACCTATAAACCTGCACGTCTTTGGAGTGTGGGCGTAAACCGGAGCACCCAGAAAAAAAACACACGGTCACAAGGAGAACGTACAAACTCCGTACAGACAGCACCTGTAGTCGGGATCGAACCTGGGTCTCTGGCGCTGTAGTCAGGATCGAACCTGGGTCTCCAAAAAGGAGATGAGGAGGAATTCCTTTAGTCAGAGGGCGGTGAATCTGTGGAATGCATTGCCACAGATGGCTGTGGAGGCCAAGTCAGTGGATAGTTTTAAAGCAACTCAGATGTTCAGGAATGAAGGAGATTACAAAAAGTGGTGGAGGCTGTCTGGTCCATCACGGGTACTGACGTCCCTACCAACACAGGATCTATCGGGGATACTGCCCCAAAAAGGCAGCCAACATCATCAAGGCCCCACTCCACCATGGCCACACTCTCATTTCGTTCCTGCCATCAGGAATAAGGCATAGGAGTCTGAAAACTGTGACATTCAGGTTCAGGAACAGCTTCTTCACAACAACCATCAAGATATTGAACACTACGAACTCAAACTAAACTTCAAACTATGAACTGTCTTGATTGCACTAGGAACTTTGGGCTTTGTTTTGTTGGGTTTTTTATATATTGAACTATTTTGGGGTTTGTATGTGCATGTTATCTATTGAGTACGGTGTTTGCATTCCTGTTGTGCTGCGTGTTGTGTTGTGCAAGAATTTCATTGCTCTGCGTCGGTACATCGGCATTTAAACACTCTTGACACTTGACCAGGTGATGGCGATGTTGTCTAACATAAACCTCTTTGGTGACCAGCAAAACTAAGAAACCTCTGGAAGAGTTCCAGACACTTTGTCAGATATCTGGAAATAATATTTTATCTGCACAGAGATCAACAAGTGCTGTCTGCAATTTACCAGAAAGAGGTTAGCCAGACAGGATCTGCCAAAGGGTTTCCTTCTGTGCTGCTTCTATGATTCTATAATTTTTTATTGAGATGAACTCCGCCTATTTTGCATCACACCAGCAGTACCATCCTAATGCAATGCTCTGTGGCTCAAAGCTAACATATCCTTCATGTTCTCCAGGTATTACTCTAGGTAAGAACTGCCCAATCGTGAGCCACTTACTTGAACCTTCTAGTCCTCATAACTGTGCTCTGCAGGGGGAAATCCAGGCTTGAAATCCAATGATCGTATTCTAATAATGAGACTTCTTCTCTCGTATATAAACTTTTATCGTACCGTTAAGTCATTCTGGTGAATCTGTATTAACCCAGGGATCCTTAGCTCATTCTCAGACTCTTACTACTGCTGCAATTCAAAGAGTGTGGGGCGACACGGTGGAGCAGTGGTAGAGTTGCCACCTTGTAACACCAGAGACCCGGGTTCGATCCTGATTATGGGTGCTGTCTGGCCCAGTACAGCGCACAAACCAGCCAACCCCCCTTTCGGCCCATCAAGTCTTCGCCACCATTTAATCATGGCTGATCTATCTTCCCCTCTTAATCCCATTCTCCTGCCTTCTCCCCATAGCCCAGACACCCGTACTAATCAAGAATCTATCTATCTCTGCCTTAAAAATATCCACTGACGTGGCCTCCACAGCCTTCTGTGGTAATTAATTCCACAGAATCACCACCCTCTGACTCGGGAAATTCTTCCTCATCTCCTTTCTAAACATACATCCTTTTATTCTGAGGCTATGTCTTCTGGTCCTAGACTCTCCCATTAGTAGAAACATCCTCTCCGCATTCACTCTATCCAGGCTTTTCACTATTCGGTTAGTTTAAATGAGGCTCCCCCTCATCCTTCTAAACTCATTTTTTGGTGAATCCTAATGAAAATGATTCATTTAGGACAACTCGTACACCTCCTGGCTCCGAACATAGATCACCCCTGTTGCCCTTAATGGTCCCTGGTTATTCTTTTCCCCTCAGTATATTTCCAGAATTTTTTCGGATTAACCTAAACCTGTCGAACAGTGATATTTTGTGACTTATCTTTGCCTTCTGAGTTTCCATTTTAAGCACCTGCCTACACTTTAGTTCTCCTGGTGTGCCTCGCCCATTTTTGGTTCCCCATAATTGCCATGGGTCTCTTTTTTTGTTTTTAGCCAACCCTCAATTACCTATCGACATCCAGGCCTCCCTTTATTTATTACCCCAGGCTTGTTCCCTGACAGAAACATGTTGGCCCTGAATTCAAGCTATTTCCCCTTTAAATGTTTCCCCCTGTGTTGATATGGACTCACAGGTAAGTAAACACCTAAGTGGACTCAATGTGTAGGAAGGTACTGCAGGTGCTGGCTTATAGCGAAGAAAAGTTCCAACCTAAAACATCACTGGTATTTTTCTCCAGGGATGCTGCCTGACCCGTTGAGTTGCTCCAGCACTTTGTGTCTAACTTAAGTAGACACTTCCAATTAACTTCAGCCAGGCCTGCCTTTTTTCTAATAAAATTGGTCTTCTCCCAGTTTGAGATGGGGGGGAAAAAGCAAAGTAACTATTTCCTCTGGTTGAGAAATCACTAAGCACTATCCATGAGTAAAATTGGAGTACTGTAAATGTGGAACTATTTCCATAAAATTGCAGATACTTTGAATCATGCAGCACAGAAGCAGACCCTAAGGCCCAACATGATCAGGTGCACCATTGCACTTATCTGTTCTAGTCTGATTTACCTGAAATTGGTTCATGTCCTATGTCTCAACAACTCAAGTGCTCATCTAGGTGCTTCATAAATGTTGTGAGTGGACCTGCCCCCGCCACATCCTCAGGCAGCCTGTTCCGGAGTCAAACCATAGTCCATGTGAAAAGGTTTCCTCTCAGTTCCCCACTAAACCTCCTACCACACACCTATCCCTCTTGTTTCAAATGCCCCAACCTTGGAAATAGAATTCTAACTATCTACCCTGTCTATCCTCTACATCATTTTATATATCTCTATCAGCCTCCACTGCTCCACTGTGAAAGGCTTGATGGTAATCACATGTAGTCTTGCCACTGACTGGATAGCATGCAACACAAAAAGCTTTTCACTGTACCTCAGTACGCGTGACAATAAACCAACCTAAACTAAAGTAAATCCAACCTATCCAAACTATCTGATTAACTGAAATGCTCCAATCCAGGCCACATCCTGCTGAAGAAAGGGAGAACTGCTGGAGGAACTCAACGGCCAGGCATCATCTCCAGAAGGAATTGGATTGTTGGCATTTTGGGTTGATATCCTCCATCTGGTTTGGAAGTAGCCAGTATAAAGAGGTGGGGAAGGGCTGGGGCACAAACTAGCAAGCTACAGGTGAATATCGACACAAAATGCTGGAGTAACTCAGCAGGTCAGGCAACATCTCTGGAGAAAAGGAATAAGTGACGTTTCGGGTCGAGACTATTCTTCAGTCTGAAAAGGGGTCTTGATCCAAAACGTCACCTATTCCTTTTCTCTAGAGATGCTGCCTGACCCACTGAGTTACTCCAGCATTTTGTGTCTATCTTTGGTGTAAACCAGCATCTGCAGTTCCTTCCTACAGAAGCTACGTGTGAGTGGAGGTGAGGAGCGTCATGTCATCTGGTCCAACACCACTCACCCCTTTCATGATCACTCTATCTCCATCTCAGGAAAGAAACAATCCACTGATATCTCCAACTAACCCACTGACTCCCACAGCAACCCAGACTAAACTTCCTGCCACCCAGTCTCGTGTAAGGACGCCATCCTTTTCTCTCAATTTCTCCATCTCCACCATGTCTGCTCTCAGGATGAGGCATTCCGCACCAGGACAACTGAAATGTTTTCCTATTGTAGGAAATTGGGCTTCACCTTCACTGTGATTAACCAAACCCTCACCCGAATCTCTCCCACTCTTCAGTACTCACCAACCCGTCCCTCACCCCCTCCTCTCCCCAGACAGACGTGGGTAAAGTGTTTCCGTGCCTGTAGTTTTATGGCTCTATAACTGCTTTTAATTGTCTTCTCTGAAGTGAAAATAACAATACACAAAATAGGAATTTTACAAGTGAATCTGACCTGGAGAATATTATCAAGACAAAAGCAGAAACATGACACATTGTCATTGCTTCTCTCCCCAGAACTGGTTTGACCTGCAAATAATTTCTGTTTTTTTTTTAGTCCTTATTCCAGTATTTTTGTACTGTCATGATTTTGTCTTATTTAAAAAAAAAACAGTATCATCATTACTAGTACTAAACCAGTACTAATTGGTAAAAATCTATTTCAACCAAAGTTTCAATAATCTAGAGTCAAGAGTCAAGCGTGTTTTATTGTCATATGTCCCAAAACAGAACAATGAGATTCTTACTTGCAGAAGCACCATAGGTATGTAAGCACAGTACTCTAACCATAGTAACCTAATGTCCCTGCAAATCTATCTATGACTGCACCCACAGCTCTGCCCACCTTTCCTTTGCTTTGCCATTGTTGGCCAAGCCAATCTTTTACCCACATGGAGTAGCTTTTGAAATTCCTCCCGAAACAGTTTTATTCTTCATTTTCCCACCTCTCTATACTCTTTTAAAAACTCTCCTTGAAAATCCTTGTTATGTCCTTCACTGTATTTTCTAATGCCACAGCCATGCCACAATTGCTCTCCCTTCTCCTAATCAGTGGGCAATCCCGGCAGGAGATGCCCATGTATTCCTTTGAGCTCTGGTGAGGGTGCTGAGGAAAACTACTGCAGATTTTAGGAGAGATGGAATATTGCAGTTATGAAATGGATAAGTTGTTTCCCTTTACCTTTGAATAGAGGAGAATAAATAAGCAAAAAGCAAAGCTCTGGAGAAGCTCCACAGCTAGACAGCATCTGTGGAGGGAATTGCACAGACAACACTTTGGGTTGGGACCCTTCTTCAGACATCCAGCATCTGCAGTGCCCTGCGTCACCAGACTGCTTAATTCAGGTTTATGAAATAATGAAGGAGCTAGGGTCAATAAGAAGGTTGTTTTACTTTCAAAAGCCAGGAGTCATATATTTAAAGTACTTAGGAGAATGATTAATAGATAGATAAAGCGCTTTCAGTCACAGTTTGATTGGGATCCAGAATTCATGTTTCAATGGGCAGCAGATTTAGTTTAGTTTAGTTTAGAGATACGGGGTGGAAACAGGCCCTTCGGCCCACCTAGTCCACACTGACCAGCGATTCCCGCACATTAGCACTATCCTACACGCACCAGAGACAATTTACATTTATACCAAGCCAATTAGCCTGCAAACCTGTACGTCTTTGGAGATGCACAAACCTCCATCACATTTGGTGTTGCTTGGGTGTATCCTTGGATCCTGACCATGCAGGATTTAAGACCGAGGACCAGATGTGGGATTAAGCTGAAGTTTTTTTTAAATAACCAGCAGAGAAACAATGACTGAATGGCTGACTGCTTATGTGCTGTAGATTATTGCCTCTACTTGCAGTAAATGTTTTGATTCTATTGTACAGGCTATGTCTACGGGAAGAGGTTTTGCTCCATTAAACCCCCTACTGCCAAGAGGGAACTTTATATAAACATCTTTCAACTAAAATAGTTTCATTTCTGCTTTTCTATCTGATAAAAGCCATTCCAGAGCCATTGGTGGAGGAGGCAAGATGGGTAGATTCTCCCTTCCGCTCTTTGTGATATTGGGTTTCACGCGTTTGGTTGGTGCACGGGTTTCAGGTAAGCAAACCATGTGTTACTTTCATGTCTGTCTATAGATATACTGTGCCTTGGGAAGTATATCATTTAGTCACTCATATCACAGGTGGGTTTCAAGAATAGTATTAGTACAACTGGGCCATGATTTTCCATCAGTTAATTTCAGCGGAATCACAATGAATTGTTTAGTTGTTAAAAACACGTGAATTCGGCAAACTACTTTGTTAGACACAAAGTGCTGGAGTAACTCAGTGGGCCAAGCAGCATCTCTGGAGAAAAAGGATAGATGACGTTTCGGGTCGGGACCCTTCTTCAGACTGAAAATGTATTTCTGAACTTTCAATCTGAAGAAGTGTCCTGACCCGAAACATCACCTATGCTTTTTTTTCCAGAGATGCTGCCTGACCTGCTGTGTTACTCCAGCACTATGTGTCTACCTTTGGTATGAACCAGCACACTACAAACTACTTGGTTAACCATTTCTGGCTTGTACTAAGGGCATGGAAAAGGTCCGAATAAAATGGAAACAGATTATTCAAATAAACATGGTTGTTTGGCTGCCTTCAAACAAAGCTTCACTGTCCCACCAGCATAGTTTGTAACATTCCTAGGTCAGGACCAAACTGCTCTAAAAACTGGATATTGAAAACAGTTGAACCTAAATGCTGGTAGTTTTCTCATGCTATTAGTCATTGGTTGCTTACTCTCTGGAGTTTAGAAGCCTAAAGGGCGGATCTCATTGAAACCTACTGGATAATAAAGGGCCTGGATAGAGTGGACGTGGAAAATATATTTCTAGCAGTGATAGAGTTTAGGACCAGAGGACTCAGCCTCGGAATAAAAGGATGTGCCTCATAAAGGAGATGAGGAAGATTTTTTTTAGCCCGAGGGTAATGAATCTGTGGAATTCATTGCCACAGTTGGCTGTGGGGACCTTGTTGATTGGTATTTTTAAAGCAGAGATTGATAGATTCTTGATTAGTACGGGGTTTACAAAGTTTACAGGGAGAATGCAAGAAAATGGAGTTGAGAGGGAAAAATAGATCAGCCATGATTGAATGGCAGAATATACGATGGACTGAATGGCCTAATTCTGCTTCTAAGTCATATGGTCTTATTGTCCTATATGGAGAAGGATTACCTGCACTGATCAGATGTCCCTTGTGCTTTTCTCATTCTGATTTGGAGATTCTCTCATGAGGGCTTTATTAATCCATCAGATTCGGCCTCAGAACCATAAATCATTAGAGACAGACTTCATGACAGTGGGAATTGTGCTACGATTTGGGATCTTAGGGATTAGGGAGAGTTATTAAGTACGCGCCACTCTTCACATTTAAACATAGTCCACTTTCTTCTGAGCTCCACTTGTTCAACTGATGCTTACAGTACTGGGTCAAAAAGATATAAAGAACCTATAAATCATAATAGACACAGAATGCCGGAGTAACTCAGCGGGTCAGGCAGCATGTCTGGTAGCATAGATGCTGCCTGACCCACTCCAGCATTTTGTGTCTAGCTTCGGTGTAAACCAGCATCTACAATTCCTTCTTGCACTATTAATCATAATGCTACAATTTTAGACTTTAGACTTTAGAGATCTAGCTGAATGACAGAGCAGGTTCAAGAGATTGATGTACCTAATTCTCCTCATATGACTTATGTTCCTAAAAACCTACATTGGTTATAAAATGTTTTATATTGCATGACACATTAAAAATTAAATTTTAGCCTGCCATCACAATGGCTTGTCCTCTTGGGCATTCAAAATTTTCCCTACTAGCCCAGGAATGCAAAGATTTGATGTCGTTCATTATTGAAATCGTCCCAGGCTGTCCCAGAGTAGGCAAGGCTTTACACTAGAGGGTACAAATCATCAGTAAAAATGGTGTCATAAAATATAATTGTTAAAAAAAATTCCCAAACTTAAAGTGGTATTTCCAAGGCAATTTGGGAGATAAGAATACAGATGTTGCAAAACTTGCATGAGGACATGTGCTTTTTTAACCTTCTTATCATTCACATAACCAGTTGTTGTCATATCTTCAGGTCATATCCCAGAGCCACAGCAGGTGAACTTCAAGTCGACTGACTTCTACAATGTTTTACAATGGCGGAAAGGCAGTCACAACAGCATGAATGCAGTTTACAACGTGGAATACAAAATGTTGGTCTCTTTCACTGAGATAAGTATTAGGGTCTGCAAAGGTGTGTTGAGAAGGTAGCCAAAGAACCTGGCAGACACAATAGATAACAATAGAAGATACTTTATACCAAAAAGGCCACCAGGATAATAAAATGATAAATAGCAAGCCAACTAGGTGAAAAAAACTAACCAGTTATTGGGGCTCAAAATAAAAAGGGATGGATAGTACTTAGAGGTACTCGGGGTGATGCATAAAGAATATTATAAGCATTAATGAACAATGAAGAGGTCCAATAAATTCTCATTCATATTAATCCAGCATGTGATACAATATTGATTTAAATTATCTAGAATATGCTCTATAAATGGTTGAAAAGTGACAGCCTGAAAATAAATTGTCCAGATTTAATTTAGTTTAGAGATACAGCGCGGAAACAGGCTCTTCGACCAACCAAGTCCACCCTGACCAGCGATCCCCACACACTAACACTTTCCTACATATGCTAGGGACAATTTACAATATAATCAATCCAATTAGCCTACAAACCTGTACGTCTTTGGAGCGTGGGAGGATACCAGAGCACACTGAGTAAGCCCACGCAGGTCACGGGGAGAGTCTACAAACTACATACAGACAGTCCCCATAGTCAGGATCGAACACGGGTCTCTGGCGCTGTAACACTGCTGCTTGGTTACATGCTCCACACACTGGACATATATCAAGCCCCACAATTTGTTCCATGTTAGATAAAGCAGTAACCTCTCAAAGCTTCACATGAGTGGGGACAATTGACCAAGCACTATCATAGAATCTATATATATTCCAAGCGTGTTTGAGATGTGTAGGAAGGAACTGCAGATGCTGGTTTATACTGAAGATAGACACAAAATACTTGAGCAACTCAGCAGTACAGCAGCATCTCTGGAGAGAAGGAATGGGTGACGTTTCGGGTCAAGATCAGTCTGAAGAAGGGTCTCGAACCGAAACGTCACCTACAATATTCGTTCTCTCCAGAGATGCTGCCAGTCCCGCAGAGTTACTCCAGTATTTTGTGTCCATAGAAGAGTGTGTCAAGTTGACTGGGTTGCGTATTCTGTGAGCAAAGGTATTGTTGGTTACTTTGTCAAACTTGTCTTCCAATGGATTTCAAATTGAGGTAGTAATCTGCTGAAATGCTAATAATCCATTTGATGGCACGCTTTATTTGATGCACTAGAACCTGCTTCAACCTAAACAAAGTTATCACTTGTAGGTATGGAGAGAAGCACTGGAATAACAAGACAGAGTGCTGGAGGATTCATCAGATGTTCTGTGATCTAACACAAGAGACCAGACGTTTCATGGAGCCACATTTCGCACGAGTTCGAGCCCTTGACGCCAATGGTCAATCAAACTGGGCCATGAGTGAAATGATTATACCTTTTTGGGAAAGTAAGTAATTATTAATTTAGTTTAGAGATACAGCGTTAAAACAGGCCCTTCTGCCCACCGGGTGCGCGCCGACCACCGATTCCCGTACACTAGCGCTATCCTACACATTAGTGACAATTTACAATTCTTACCGAAGCCAATTAACTTACAAACCTGTGCGTCTTTGGAGTGTGGGAGGAAACCGGAGCTCCCGCAGTCATGGGGAGAACCCCTGCAGTCATGGGGAGAACGTACAAACTCCATACAGACGGGACCCGTAGTCTCTGGGGCTGTAAGGCAGCAACTCTACCGCTGCTCCAATGTGCTGCCCTTTAGTATTAATATGTTCATCATTACCGATGAGTACTTCGAATAGATGAGTCATGTGGGACTGAATGACATAAATGATTACTGTTGCATGGGTGCAGCACTCGTTTAGCATGGGTAAAAATAATGCACTAGGATTTATAGAGCAGTATCTATAATGGTACAAATGTATCAACGTACATGATATAAAGTGCTCTTTATATCATTTGTGCATGCTGTGAAATAAGCAGCGAATCAACAAAACAAAAACTATAAAATGAGAAGCCTATCCTGAAAAGGCAAGCCTTAGAAAGAAAAATGGCCTGACTGCACCAAAGCTGGCTTTAATTTGCTTTCATAAATCCTAAACATGATCCTGGGAAAGATCAATGAATCCAGCAAGCCAGTCACCCACCTTATTTAGACAGGTACATTTAGGTTTGTGTCTGCCGTGCTTTGTAACTATTTTAATAAATACAGTATTTTTGTAAACGCCCCTCCAATATAGAATTCTGTCAAATCTTTGAAAAGTCTCAATAAATAAAACTTGGCTTCTCTATATATATGCCTGCAGCATTATAATTGTTTAAAAAAATCGATTTATCTATCTAGAAATCGCGAATGCATACATATGTATGTTTTGAACTGTGTATAATTTAGTTTAGTTTAGAGATACAGTGCAGATGTAGTCCTTCGGCCTACCTAGTCTATGCAGACCAGCGATCATCCCATACACTAACACTATCCTACACACATTAGGCACAATTTACAATATTTACCAAGCCAATTAACCTACACACCTGTATGTCTTTGGAGTGTGGGAGGAAACTGGAGCTCCCGGTGAAAACCCACGCAGGTCACGGGGAGAACCTACAAACTCTGTACAGACGGCACCCATAGTCAGGACCGAACCCGGGTCTCTGGCACTGTAAGACAGCAACTTTACTATACGCCACCCCAAAATGTATTCACATTAATATGTTTGCATCTTCTGTCCCATTTTGTTTTATCTTTAGCTGTCATTGGTCCACCAAGGATTAAACTCATACCCCAGGCAAGATCGATACTGGTGAAAATGCTTCCTCCTCGAACGCCTTTCAGAAGGAAAAATGGCTCCTGGATTACATTGGACAAAATATACAATGGCATTGAATATCTAATAGAAATTTCAAGCAGTCTGGTGGAAAATGTAAGATTAAAGCTATTTCCATCATGGTAGTAATGCACCAATAGTCCTGTTAATGGAAGGTCCATGATATTGGCATTCACATCTGAAATCCTCACACTTACTCATTCCCTTGATGGTGGCTTCTTCTGACGCATTGTATGAAAGCAAAGGGTGTTCTTTACAGGATTTGTTGGACTTAACCAATGGGTCAGTGAAACAGCCTGGGATTAAAGTACCAGCAAGTCCTTAAATTCTAAGGGTGACAGTTTATTAGTTTACAAAATTCTATGTTCTAAAATAAGGGGTTAGTTAGTTCAGGAAAGTGGAACTGCAGTGTTAAGGCCATGATCTTAATGAACAGAGGAGCAGACTCAAGAGGCCAAAAATCATATTACTACTTCTTATATATCAGGCTCCCGATAGAGGAACATCAGGCCATCTCTGTTTTTATATTCACTGTTTGCCCCTTCAAAAGTGATCAAATTTAAATTACCGCATGTCACCCAACAGATATATTGCCTTGTCTGATGTAGGAGACAACTAAATAATCCATTTCAATGGAAAGAATTACAGGAAGTGAAGCAGCCACTTGTAATAGTAAAAGGAAATCAGATAAATAAAACAGAGAAAATACAATCTTTTTTTTTCATATTTAATTGTAGTTTTGTGGCCAAATTTGGAAAATAAAACGGATTTTATCCATATCAGATAATGAAAGGCCTAAATAGAGTGGATGTGGAAAGGACGTTTCCAGTAATGAAAATTCTAGAACCAGAGGGACCTCTGAATAAAACAGAGGCTAGAACAGCCTCAGAATAAAAGGACATACCTTCAGAATGGAGATGCGGAGCAATTTCTTCTGCCAGAGGAAGGCAAATTTATGGAATTCATTGCCACAGACGGCTGTGGAGGATACAACATAGGGTACGTTTAAAGCAGAGATTGATAGGTTCTTGATTAGGAAGGGCATTAAAGGTTACGGGGGAGAATGGGCTTGAGAGGGAAAATAGATCAGCCATGAATGAATGGCAGAGTAGACACAATGGGCTGAATTTCCTAATTCTGCTCCTATGTCTTATGGTCATATGTACGTACTTATACAACAGTTTATCAGTTTGAATGTGGAACCCTTGGTGGCAGCCTGAAAAGTGCTACCCTCCACAGCTAGATAAGGTGTGCTATTTGTGTTTCAAAGACAAAGCATCGCTGTGGTCATTGTCAGCCCCTGTAACATTTCTGTGCCAATTAACGCAATTAACTAAGGTGATACCAATGTGCCATTTTTGTTTTTATAGACAAAGATACCATAGGTCACAGAACCAAGGTGGAAAATGAACAGATAAGCCATAATCTCATCAAATGATGCAATAGACAAAGAGGGTGTTCCTGTGTTTTAATCACATTGTAATTGCGCACAGTGGTGCAGCTGGTAGAGCTGATGCCTTACAGAACCAGACACCCGGATTTGATCCCAACCTTGGATGCTGTCTGTGTGGAGTTTGTACATTGTCCAAATGACCACGTGGATTTCCTCCAAGTTCTCCAGTATGCTCCCACATCCCAAAGGCGTACGGGTTTTAAATTGCCCCTTGTGTGCAGGGAGTGGATGAGAACATAGAACTGGCGTGAATGGGTGATCGATGGTCAGCATGGACTCGGTGGGCCAAAGGCCCTGTTTCCATACTGAATCTTTAAACTAAACTATTGTAAAGTGTTAAGAGATTTACAATCTGCATCAATGTTTCTGCAAGACATATAGTACCAGGTTATTCGTCCACCTATAAAGTAGAAAACATTGCTCAGACAGGGAGCAAAACGAGAAGAAAGATGCGATAGAAATTCTTACAAAAAAAATAGTACGAATTTTGCCACATTTTTCAAATGGTATTAAATAATTTTGTTTAAAATAAAGGAACCAAAATTTCCTATTTTTGCAGAGATCCGACTTATATACAGTAACGGGTTTCACCTTGAGCGTATGGAACCTGAAACCAAAAGCAACTTACTGCGTCCGCGCCCAAATTAAGATCTTCCTTTTCAGCAAAGTCAGTGACTACAGTGGAAAGAAATGTGTGACAACATTTTAGGGTAAGTTTTAAGGTCAGACTAGAAAATAATAGATTTAACATCAGTTGCTGGATTGGCAAGGGTGTTTTTACCCTTCCATTTTATTTAATGCTGCCGTTAATATCCATCTTTGCGGTGTAAAACAATTAGCTAGTTATTTTGTTTTTTCCTCTTCACCATCCCTTTCTGAAGGTGAGGATGCATAATTAGGAAGGAAGTTTAGAGGGATATGGGCCAAACGTAGGCAGGTGGGACTAGTGTAGATGGGACATGTTGGTTGATGTGGGCAGGTTGGGCCGAAGGGGAGGGGGATTTCCAGACTGTAAGACACTACAGTATAACAGTATATTAAATGGCTTTGAAGTTGCCTGAGCCACGTTCAATGTTTATCTCATGGTTGTAACAGATCAGGATATGCCTGTTGAAATTCTATACCCGGTTTCTATTAGCAAGTTTTGATTTATGAAACAATTGATCTTCTTTCATTGTTCTGTAATATAATTAATGATCCGGTCTAAAAGGGTAAATGGTACATGACCACTTCTGTTTCCTGCCCAGATATCCAATAAGAAGTCGTAATGGAAAGGCAACATGGAAGAAGAATGTCTGAATGCACTTTTATCAACTTCATGATCAAATCAACAAAAGAAAAATATATCAAAAATCGTTTCCTATTTCTTTGTGGCAAAATGAGCAGACGACCGATATAAAAAGTTCAAATTGATTAAATCCAATGTTAGTTTACTGAAAATCACAATCTTTATTTTAACTGGAGTATTTGTATTAAAATTAACTTTAAAGATGATTATTTTAACTGTGTGCTACAAATCACACTATGCAGAGGTCTTTTGCGAAGATCTATACTTCAAACAATCATTCAGACGTAGTAGATTTTAATAAAATTAACTTTGAATCATTATTTCCTCAAAAGCCTGATGTATTTACAAGCAATAAATATTCAACAATCTGTATTCATCACTCAGAGACGGGCAGCTTTAGTTTTAAAAACGCTCCCTCCCATTCCCATGTTTCTGGCTGCCATTAATTTCTGTTTCCGAATTGTTCCTGCACCAGGTATCCAAATCTCTTCCAAACCCAATTTCAAACTCTAATTTACCACTGCTCTCACATGATTCTGCCCGGTCCTTGAAGGTCTAGGTTATTTCTCACCAACTTGGTGTCCACCTCAATAGAAAGGTATAGATGCACAGAATATTTTGCCCAGAGTACGGGAATCGAGGACCAGAGGACATGGTTAAAGGTGATGGGGAAAATATTTAATAGGAATCTGAGGGGTAACTTTTTCACACAAAGGGTGGTGGATATATGGAACAAGCTGCCAGAGGAGGTAGTTGAGGCTGGGACATTTTCACTGCACCTTCGGGTGTATGTGACAAATAAAATTGACTTTGGCTTTGACTTTGACTATCCCAATGTTTAAGAAATAGTTAGACAGGTACATGGATAGGACAAGTTTGGAAGGATATGAACCAAGCGCAGGCAGGTGGGACTAGTATAGCTGGGGCATTTTGGCCGGTGTGGGCAAGTTGGGCCAAAGGTCCTGTTTCCACACTGTATCACTCTATGACTCTAAAGAGATTTTTTCCACATATTGCTGACAGTCACTGTTGATCTGAATCCTAACTGGATTAACCACATCTCTACCATGGTTACAGGAGCATGTCAGAGGTTAGCTATTTTGCAGCAGGTCCGTCTCCTGATTCCCCCAAAAGATTTCCACAAAATAAAAGGAATAGACAGGGAGTTTTTTGCCAACTGTTTATTACCTTCGAGAAGCTAGTGAATTACTAGCCCACTTTGGAAGTAGTTTTGAGGCAACAGTATTGCTGTGGATCTGGATTATATCTGGGCCAGGCAAAATGAGGTTGCAGATTTTCTTCCTTAAAGTTTATGAATTAAGTTTCAACACTCTTACTGATTCTGGTATTTTATCGCAGCTTTATTCCATTTCAAGAATTTAAGTTCTTGGCGGGGGTTCAAACTCGTTTGTCCGGAGTAACAGTTCAGATTTCAGAACTAATAATCTGCTAACTATCCCATTCTACCCCATTACAAGAATGACATTTCACAAGAATAAAGAAAATAGTAAGATTAAATGAGAACTTACCAGTTTGAAGTTTGATCTTTATTTTATGAGGAGTTACGATGAGGGATTACGTGAAGACCCCGCCAGGACGCATGCGCGACATTCTTCAAAGCAGTGGTGTGAAATCACAGATAACCAGAGTAGACTAATATAGTAAGATAAGAGAGAACTTCCATACCAGTTGAACTTTATAATAGAGGGTTTTGGGAGCGGAGGGCACGTAATCCCTCATCGTAACTCCTCATAAAATAAAGATCAAACTTCAAACTGGTAAGTTATTCTCATTTAATCTTACTATTTTACTTCGGAGTCACGTGAGTGACTACGTGAAGATTTCAAAGCTCTGTGATTTCATGCCCTGGAACGAGACCATGCTCACACACTGCCATTCTGGGACGGAGGATGAACGTATTTCACACACGACACTGTGCTGAAAAACAATAAAGGTATTATTCATACGTAAAATAAATATGCCCCACAATTGGGTAATTTATTTTACAGAACTTAATTTTTCCCTGCAAACGTCTCAGGATCGGCCACGGGTTTATTATAAAGCATTGAATGCGTTCATTGCTCCACCCCGCTGTGGCAAGGATGTGGTCCATAGGAACTCCCATCATCCTAGCGTCCGATGTAGATGCAGCCCTGTTGGAGTGAGATTTGAAACATTAGTATTCACCACTGCACGTAATACCACCAGAAACATCTGGAATATGGTTTGCACTGTGACCTTAGGCGAGGGCATTTATGGCTAATGAGAAAGCTCTCTCTCCGTGCCCATAAGTGTCTTGGTGACTATATATTGGAAAGTATGTGTCACTATGCAGGGCCGACTATCTGCAGGATAGGCCAGAACTCTAATATTGGCCAAAGGAACCGGGTCAGTCTAGTTTAAGTACCCCTGTATGTAGCAGGTTATGTGCCATTTGTGACAGACATGACGTCCTATTCTAGCTTGTGTAAGGACTGGACCCGTTGTGCTGATCCAAGTGCCATAATCATTCCATCTAGGATATTAGTTTGTCCAGAGTGAGCCCCGAATATTGGTGTCCATCCTCGTAACATGGTGTACTACCTATGTCCCATATATGGGTGTATCTGGGCCTGGGGGGAATAGAGTACAAATACCCCTCATTCGTTTAGGTACTAGTGGGTGTGATCCTATAGCCAGGTGATCACTCCCTCTGCCCAGATATTAGATAGGGCACTCCTTGCACAATAATGGCACTATAACTCAATCCTTCATCGAAATGAAGGGGTGGCCAGAAATCCAGCACTTCAGTGTTGGTGGCTGAGTCATATGTAGTGTTCGTCCTGGTGCAGAACACTTCCCATTTCCTGACATATGTCAGGTACTGTCTTCTCGTGGACTCCCTGCACGACGCTGAGATGGCATTTGATCGTCCTGTCGGAGAGTCCGTATTGCCAGAAATGGCCCTGTTCAGAAACTGCAAATCAACAAGTTCATACAGTCATGGCACGGATACTTTCTCCGCACGGGGTGTGCCAACCTCCTTGGCCGTTGTTGATCCAGATGCAGGGTTCTGAGACCATCTTTGTACTGTTGGGAACCATGGTACCATGCGGCGTCTTGTTTAATTATTGTAAGACTTGCCTGATGAGGCAGAAATGGGAAAATGCATAGCAAAACAAAAAATTCCCCCCCCCCCCCCCCCCCCCCCCCAATGCAGCGTGAGAAATCGTCCACGCTGCTGCCCCTGGGTCTGGTTCCCAAGCAACATATGTTGGTAGTTGGTGAAATTAGTCCGGATGGAAAAAAAGGTCTGATATCCTGGTGTCCCATACCGTGTCTATAATATCTGTAAACACTTTCCGATCAACATCCATTTAATGTTGTCGTTGAATTTACGTGACCTGATGTCTGCCACTGTATTTAGCTTACCTGGAAGGTAAGTGGTTGAGATCCAAATCTCTCTCCCAGACACCAGTGCCAGATATTATTAGGCAATTCATCACATGATATCGACTTTATTTCACCCCATATGATTATATATAGGCCCCCAGTGTGGTATCAATCTGTACCGTACATGCAACTGGTGCTCATCTGAGCAGTAGGCCCGGAGTCCATGAAACACTCCCAGCATTTCTAGATAATTAATTCCTAGTGCTTTAAACAGAATAATTTTTGTGCACATCATCTGCCACCACAACTTGCGGTGGTAATAGTTGCTCCCGCAACCTTTAGCACTGGCATCAGTCTGTAATGTACCCTAGGGATATAGAATGGGGTGGATGGGGTTAGGATAATATGGAACATTTCTATCCACCAGTTTAATTCTAATTTACTTTCCCTGGTAGTTGCATAGGCCTATTGAAATGGCCTGTATGATTTTTGAGAGCTAAAATTTCCCTCTTCCAGGTTTTTAATAATGGAGTGGTCCAATTGTGCTGCTGGGAACGCAGCCACCAATTCCCAATCACTCTTGCTCCTTGCCGAATGGATGGTTCCCCTGATTGCCAGTGAGGCTTTTGCATACTCCCATCAAGTCTGTCACTTTGTTTGGTGGCAAGGTGATAGACATATGAACAGAGTCAATAGTGAACCCCAATAATCCATGGTAGTGGAGGGTTCCAATTTTGATTTATCTGGATGTACGTTAAAACCTCTCTGTTGTGGCTGATACACCAATGTAGCCAGCTCCAATTTTCACCTACAATGAGAATATCATCAAGGTAAGCCATGACGATATGGTTATGTTTCTTTAAGTATGCTAAAGCTGGTTTTAATAAAATTGTAATAGCCTGGGTGCTGATGACAACCCATTGGATAAGGCATACTGCCATTGCTGTCCCATCCAGATAAATTCAGTATTTACGATGACCCTAAGTGTGACAAACGTGTCTATTTTGAATTGGGCATACTGAACGTAAGTATTTAGTTCGGTCAAATCTGTAATGATTACGGCAACCACCATCTTTTTTAGTTTTTTTATAAATATATTTGATACGAACTCTTGAAATTCTCTGATTGTTTGCTCATCCCTTTGTGTTTAGTCTTAACAGTTCAGCATGCCTGCTGTTCTCTCTTTTTGTGAAGTATGAACTTCCTGCTAGGCGTATGCTGAACTGACGGTAGTTCGTATACAAATTCAATTTTGTAATTCTGAATACTTCCCGAGTATGTAAAGGTTCAGAGGTAAAAAGTGCAGCACACATGATGAAACAAGTGCAACCGTCCCCAACTTTAATGAATCGGACATGCAATGTTTTTTAAGACAACCAGACCCACCTACCTCCATGGTTACCGGTGTTGTGTGGGTGTCTCCGCAGTTGTTTCTTCTGGTATTGTGTTTGCTGCGTTGTGGGGGTTGGCGCGTTTCCATGAAGGCCGGGCTGGGCCATGGTCTGAAAGACCGCTGTGCAGGTGGGCCGGCCTTCGAGCTTTCACCACCAGATGGTCTTCCATAACACCGATGTCTGGTGGGTGTGTAGGGGTGCTTGCTGCGCTATTGATAGTGGGTTTTAGAGGTTGCTTGGCACCTTGATCAGGCCTATAGCCTTGGCTTCCCTCATGCAGGTCTTTCACCTGCTTCGGGAGGTCCCCCAACAGCAATTTTTGGCGCCTGTGTGCTACTTGTCTTGCATAATTCCGCACTTCTTGATGATGCTCTTCCTGTAACTGTAAATCTCCACTGAGTATTACACAGTCTGCTAGAGCATCACGTAACTCTTCAGGCAAATCAACCCCATCAGTTGTCCCTGGTACTGCTGTGATTTTAGCAGCCAGCAGTTTCCTCTGGAGCTTCACCTCCTGGCTCCTTATAGATGGGCTCCTGTTGCCCCAGATGGGGTCATAGACTGCTGGTACTTTAAGAGAAATGGAGTTCTCTGGAGCAATTGTGCTTCCCAGCCATAAAGTTAATGGCTTGCTCCTGTAGCTGGTTTGTAGCCATGTATTTTTTTACTGGCTTGCAGCTTTGTAATAGGCAGTCCTTCTTGATTTGATACAGCATGTTCCCACAATCTTCTGCTGCTCTCTCTTCTGGCACCCCTCACAGTTGACTGGTCAGCCATTGCCCCTTCTTCAGGGTCAGCTCAGCTCTGACCCCTAATGCTCCCCTGCGAAGAGGGGTGAGTACATTTGGCAGTCCTTGAAAGGATCCTGCCGTGGGTCTGCGAAGAGACCCACTGTGACTCTGCCCCTGCATAAGCAGGTCACGCTGGAGCACTGCTCCCCACCCCACCCCTCCTGCGGAAAGATGCCCGCCGTCCCTATCCGGGAATGGGGTGTCTTCAGGTCCGGACCCAGCCGAGTCAACGGCCCTGTCCGACTTCCGGGGTGGTTAGCCGCCGACCGCGGCGCACCTGCGGTCCTGTAGCGGCGAGAAGCCGGCAGCTGCTGGCAGCACCTGCAGCTCTGGAGAGACGGCACGCTGCTGGCTGCTTCCACAGCAGCGGTATCAGCTGCTGCTCTCCCCTGCGCGACTCCATGGATGCTTCCTCCTGAAAAAAGAAATTACACCGAGTCGCCACGCTCACCAGAAAAGGTAAGACTTACCTTCAGTAAATTTTTCAAAATTCCGCGCTGGAGGAGCGGCGCTCCTCCCGACTGTCGCTTCCGCAATGCTTTCGACGATATGTCGCGCATGCGTCCTGGCGGGTCACTTCACATAGTCACTCCGTATTGTATTAATACGTTAATAAAGAAATCAATAGCAACCCCTGTAACTCAGGGGAGGCTAAAGTGGACGCAAACAGGATGGGCAATAACCGGATCAGTAACCGGCCTATGGAAATTTTTTTTTAAACAATGTAGTTGACTATCCTGCGGTCATGAAGATATAGTCAATGGGCATGTCCGTTGCCCTGGCCGCTGATGTTGATGCTGACCTGGTGGAATGAGATGTACAATCGGCAGTGTTAATATCTGCATAACCCAGAACCTGCTGCAGCCACCTTGAAATAGTCTGAACCGACCTTCCTTTGTGTAGTTGTTTGTTGATTAATAAACAATGCTGATTCCACACACTTCTTAGGATTCTGGTGGCCTTGATAACATAGATGTGAGACCGTGGGGTATCCAAAATATGATTTTAAATCATGCCACCCCTGGTCTGCTCTGCTTGTGTAGACCAGAATGTAAAATGTAATGGCACCTGCAGCCAATTCCATCCTACCTAGCCACAGCGTTTGCAATGTTTGCCGTTGTTGTGCTGATATTAGTGTCATAACTAAGGATGTAGCTGGAACCCCTTGGTGAAGTAATGGTCACACATTTTCAATAACCAACTGCATAATCTTGTAGTGGGAGAACTTGTGTCAATATCTTTTTAACAACTCGATATCCGGGTAGTTCCCTTTTGTTGCAGCTGTAGTGTCTCTATAACTGAATTATTGTCAAATATCATTTAAGCATGAACTGGAAAATGTCAGTAATTTGTACCGTATTAAATGTAACATTAACATTTAAACAAAATCACTTCTGATCCTCCTCAATAGGAATGTACTGCTTTTTTGGGTGCTATCCCTGCACTCTGCAGTGAGCACATTCATGGCTTGATGTGACAACCTGAGGCATAAGTCAATCCATTCAACATGTGTAAGTCAATAATTGTTTTATTGTGCAAAGGTCGGTCTCCTGAACCACAGTTTAAACCAGCAAGTTTTTGTTTTTTGGAATAACCGTATACCATTGTGCCATTATGCCTGATGAAGCCGGGAACATGGCTGCTTAGCCAGTCCGACAATACGAACCCAAGCGAAATCTTGCTGACTGTTTTAAGACCCAGCTAATGAGGCAAAAAATGGAGGAAAACATAAACGAACATTCCTCCTTTTGTAGCGAGAATGTATTTCTCCGCATTGTTGTGCCACATATTTTTGTAATCAGTGAATAAACATGCACCAACATGTCGATATTCGATGTAGTATTGAACCATACTTTCATAATACTTTGAAATCCAATACCTATTCTGTGTTGTCATTGATCTGAACTGGATGACACACCAGTGGCAAAGGAGATTAGGTAATTATTACAGGATACTTTTACTTGATTGCCATGTGACTAACATATGTCACCATCGTAGAGCAGCAACTTGAAATTGAGCATGTGGAATATGTATATTCGCTCAATAGCCCCTTACCCATGGGGTGCATCTAGTGTATATATTCAGTTGATACCAACAATTGAAGAATTGGTAACATGCAAATCTCCAATACCTCCAACTAGAGATGGTATTTGGAACTTCTCACCTTAGAGTCCTTAGCATCAGTATGGAATAACTGAATTTGACCGACCACACTACTGTAGCGAGTTTCAAGTTCAAGTTCAAATGAGTTTATTGTTATGTTCAGCAATGCTGAATACTGTTTTTTCATCATTGTGACTGAGGTAGCTTCAGCTGACAATAGCATAAGGTTGTTAACAATGGTATAATTGTCCTTTGAGAGGTTGCTACTTACACGATATCAGTTCCTTGATTTGCTTACCTGAAACACAGCTGCTATATTGCCAATTACATAGAAACATAGAAACACATAGAAAATAGGTGTAGGAGGAGGTCATTTGGCCCTTCGAGCCAGCACCGCCATTCATTGTGATCATGGCTGATCGTCCGCTATCAACAACCCGTGCCTGCCTTCGCCCCATATCCCTTGACTCCAATAGCCCCTAGAGCTCTATCCAACTCTCTCTTAAATCCATCCAGTGATTTGGCCTCCACTGCCCTCTGTGGCAGGGAATTCCATAAATTCACAACTCTCTAGGTAAAAAAGTTTATCCTCAGCTCAGTCTTAAATGACCTCCCCTTTATTCTAAGACTGTGGCCCCTGGTTCTGGACTCACCTAACATTGGGAACATTTTTCCTGCATCTAGCTTGTCCAGTCCTTTTATAATTTTATATGTTTCTATAAGATCCCCCTCATCCTTCTGAATTCTAGTGAATACAAGCCTAGTGTTTTCAATCTTTCCTCATATAACAGTCTCGCCATCCCAGGGATCAATCTCGTGAACCTACGCTGCACTTCCTCAATCACAAGCGCGTCCTTCCTCAAATTAGGAGACCAAAACTGTGCACAATACTCCAGATGTGGTCTCATCAGAGCCCTATACAACTGCAGAAGAATCTCTTTATTCCTGTACTGAAATCCTCTTGTTATGAAGGCCAACATTCCATTAGCTTTCTTCACTGCCTGCTGTACCTGCATGGCAACTTTCAGTGACTGGTGTACAAGGACACCCAGGTCTCACTGTACCTCCCCCTTACCTAACCTAACCCCATTGAGATCATAATCTGCCCCCTTGTATTTGCCGCCAAAGTGGATAACCTCACATTTATCTATATTATACTGCATCTACCACGCATCTGCCCACTCACTCAACCTGTCCAGGTCCCCCTGCAACCTCCTAACATCCTCTTCACAGTTCACACTGCCACCCAGCTTTGTGTCATCCGCAAACTTGCTAGTGTTGCTCCTAATTCCCTTTCCAAATCATTTATATATATGGTAAACAGTTGCAGCACCAACACCGAGCCTTGCGGCACTCCACTTGCCACTGCCTGCCATTCTGAAAAAGACCCGTTCACTCCTACTCTTTGCTCTTGATGAAAATAAAAGTCAGTTTTATAACAGGTTGCTATTAACTCCAATCTCTTGCCACAGGGCGGAGTCAAGGCTAATAATAATTAAAGATAAATCCCAATGACCAACGAACAGTTTATCCCATTCCGCAAAGCTTTTCTGTTATTAGTACAGTTATATTGTCTTTGATAACCTCTGTAATGGGAATTGCATAGCATGGATCTTTGACCCTTATGAATCTGTTGTTCATTAGGAAAAATAAGTTTTCATATTCGGAAAGTTCATATGCCCGACACTCCATTCTCCCAATTTCCGAACCTTAACTTTAAAAAATAACCCTGGCCATAATCCAAACTTGCTTGAAATGCTACGACTGTGCCTCAACCAGATGTTTTTATCCTTTGTGTGTTGTACAAAACAAATTTAAATATTACAACTTGTGAATGATGCACTACCCATATTTTGGAAGAGCTAGACCCATTTTGTTGAGTAGGGATGGTAAGGTGCATGGAAATTTCTGAGCTATCATGCTGCCCCCAGCTCCAGTGAACCGCTTACTGCCGGTGAGCGCCTGGGGTGTGTTCTGAAACGATGACTTTTGCCCGCCGTTGGCCTAATTGATTCGTCTGCCGAGTTTTCTTCCCCTGTTGAAGAGGCCCACCTGAATAACAGATTCAGCGGCTGGCTCTCACATCCCCCTGTTGGCGCTGTTCACTGCCGGCACATATGTGCTTTAGTATGTTTTATTGACTTCTTTAGAGCCTGGAGTCAGTTATATCTTGACCTTTTGCTCTTCCCTCCTCAGAGAGGGCGATTCGTAGGCAGCCCTAAACAGGTGCTGCCGCAGGCCGCAGGATACCTATACTGATAAGAACCCATTGGACCTATACCCGAATAGAATATTCTGCTGGGATGGCAACTTTGTTGTCAGGAAAAAGGTACCTCTGACACGTACCCTTCATCCCTTGGGGTATGCCCCACGGCCATACCCTGAGACTCAGTGTCAGCAGGATACTGACCCGTCTTGGTCTCTGCATCCAAGAGGGAGACCTGTAGCAGCTCTGTAACTGGAGCTGCTGGTGCGGCCTGCGGTGATGGAACGTCTGTCCCGCCCTACCATCAGAGTCGGTGTCCGAACTAATCCTCTTCTATGAATGTACTATCAAACAGTTCTCTACTAGATACTGCTGGCACCTTTTTTGTTCAGGATGGCGCTGACACTCCTCCTGTTGGCGTGTGCCCTGCTGTAGCACTGTATGCAACAGTTGCTGTATTTGGGATAGTCGTTTCAAACGCACTATCCAGCCCCAGTGAGGAATCATCCCCCGACTCCGTGGGCCTTGCTATCCAGCCCCGGTGGAGAATCATCTCCTGACTCCGTGGGTGTAGCAGATTATGTGTGAACTTGAGCAACCCTGTCCCAGGCGTTGCTGGCGCCGCCTTTCGTAAAGGCCGGCGCTTTTTGACATGAAACAGCCCTGTACCAGGTGCTGCTAGCACGGCTCTCTCGTAGGCTGGTAATGTCACAAATGAAACAGCCCAGTATCAGGCGCTGCTGGTACAGCTCTCCCATAGGCCGGCACTTCCATACATGAAGCAGCCCTGTCAGGCGCTGCTGGCACGGCCTGTCCCATAGGCCCGCACTATTACACATGAAGCAGCCCTATCCCAGGCGCTGCTGGCGCGGCCTGTCCCATAGGCCCACGTTATTACAGTGTAAGATCACTAAATCAACATTTTTAGTGTACAGCTTTACCTGTGAAGGGTTAAAACAATTCACAGCAACTTGAGCTAAACAACAAGGATTACATTGTTAGAGACACATGACAATAACTTTTATGACTAATTTTGCCTTTAGCTTTTAACTTTAAGGAAAACACTATAACATACATACATTTTATTATCAAGAGAAACCCTTTGTAGCCCGACTCACCTGAGTCCAAATAGGGCTGAATGAGTCCCATTTTATTCCTTGCCTGGGGACCAACGTCTGTGAGCCACTGACCACACTGTCAGTGACTCTGGCATCATTTCCTTGCCGTTCCACGACTTCCCCGCAGGCTGGGAGCCGCTGACTGCACTGTCAGCGACTCTGGCTTTAATTCCTTGCCGTTCTACAGCATCCCTGCAGGCTGGGAGCCGCTGACTGCCTTGTTAGCGGCTCCTTATTTCGCAACACAAACTTTTTCACGATTATCTGCTTCTGCGGTCGGACTGGGTTTCCCCTCAGTCCATAGCCGGTACAATCGTCGGGCTGCAAAGCTGGCAGGAAAACCTGTGTGAAGAGAGGCTCTGAAAAAAACCCTGGTAAGTAAAAACAAACTTACCTCTAGGTTTAACTTACCGCTGGCAGGAGCGCTGCCCTGCCAGTCTGGTGCTTGCGCCAGTGCGGCTGACGTACTGACGCGCATGCGGCCTAGACGGGGTTCTTCACGGAATCACTCACGTGACTCCGAAGTAAAATTGATGGGTAACATGGCCTAATTCTGCTCCTGTCACTTATGAATTTATGAAGATATGACTTAGGTGGTGGAGACTTCAATTGAGAGTACTTCAGATAACCATCTGAAGATAAACATCTGAAGAAGGGTCTCCACCCAAAATGTCACCCACTCCTTCTATCCAGAGATGCTGCCTGTCCCGCTGAGTTACTCCAGCTATTTGTGTCTATCTTCAGTTTAAACCAGCATCTGCAGTCCCTTCCTACACATGTTACTAGAGAGTATTCTGAGTGATAAAAGACATATATGCAGTTAGGTGGACAGGGGCTGAGGAGAGAAAATTCCTTCCTACACACTTCAGAAGACTGTTCAGCTGACCTTGAACACCTCAGGCCTTCCAGGGCCTGACAGCAGGCTGCAACACCTCTATGGCCCAAGGCTATAATGTTGTCTATAGGGCCAGTCCCACCAACATGCGACTGCATGCGGCGAACGCGACCAAACGTGGTGGCTTGAGGTGTACGGCCTCGTGGGGCCGGTCCGACTTCTAACCGCGCAGCCGTATGGAGCTGGTACCGACATCATACTCACCAATCAGCTGGGCAGGAGGCAGGCCGACTGAATTTGGACGTCGCACAGCGTCGGGCGGTGACGTCATCACGCAACGGCACGCCGGCTGGTGACGTCATCGCGCAACACCACGCGCTAGGCATACGCCGTCAAGACGCTGCGTACGGTGTCAAGACGCTGCATACGACATCAAGAAGCTGCATACGGCCTCAATGTGGCTGTGGGCCGACAGGCCGTTGCCGCGTGGGATTTTTGAACAGTGTCAGTTTTTCGGAGCCCCGCGCGATGTCGGGACCAGCCCCGCACAACTCCGTACGACTCCGGCGATCGAAGTGGAACCAGCCCAGCGAGGCCGTACGGCCCAAGCTACCACATTAGTTCAGTCGCATGTTGGTGGGACAGGCCCTTATATGGCATTACTGAGGCGAACTGATGGATAGATCCTCCTCAGCGGATGTTCCTGTAAGCAGCCACGGCCACTTTCAAGGGACTTGGGAGGAAAGAGTTGCCGTTTTGCTGGATGGCAAGACATCAGGTGCTGTCATGCAATCAAACAACGTTGTTTCTTCCCAAACCCTTTTATCTTCTCCAATCAGCTGACCTGCGCTCATTTAATTCAAAGCTGGTGATTCCACATGGGATGAGGCCACTTGTAGTCCACCCTCTACATGTGATTCCAGTGTCTGAGATGGAGATTGCTATGGTTATCTGATGCTGTATCTTCAGGAAGGCAAGCTGCCCATTCTCAGCCTGAAATCATAAGGTCATAAGGAATAGAGTAGAATTAGGTCATTTAGCCTATCATGTCTACTCTGCCATTCAATCATGGCTAATTTATCTCTCCCTCCTAACCTCATTCTCCTGCCTTTTTCCAATAGCCTCTGACACCTGTACTAATCAAGAATCCATCTATCTCTGCCTTAAAAATATGCACTGTGTTGGCCTCCACAACCTTCTGTGGCAAAGAATTCCACGGATTCACCACCCTCTGACTAAAGAAATTTCTCCTTCCTAAATGAATGTCCTTTAATTCTGAGGCTATGACCTCTAGTCCTAAACTCTCCCACTAGTGGAAGCATCCTCTCCACATCCACTCCATCCAAGCCTTTCACTATTCTATATGTTTCAATGAGGTCCCCCCTCATTCTTCTAAACTCCAGCGAGTAGAGGCCCAGTGCCGACAAATGCTCATCATAGATTAACCTACTCACTCCTGGGATCATTCTTGTAAACTTCCTCTGGTCACTCTCCAGGGCCAGCATATCCTTCCTCAGATATGGTGCCCAAAATTGCTCACAATATTCCAAATGTGGCCGCACCAACACCTTATAGAGCCTCAACATTACATCCCTGTTTTTGTATGTATACAAGCTCTCTTGAAAGGCTGTCACCTGCATTTACACCATCTAAAATGAAAGATAAACACCGTAGAAATAACAAACTGCAGATGCTAGTTTGCAAAATAAAGTCACAAAGTGCTGGAGTAACTCAGCAGGTCAGGCAGTATCTCTGGAGAACGTAGGTAGGTTACGTTTTTGGGTCGGGAACCTTCTTCATAAACACAGAGATAAACACAAAGATAAACAGATGGATTAGCTTTCACTGTCAGGGCAGAGCAGAGAGTGACAGAAAAGATGGAAAGTTGACAGATGAGCGAGACAAGTAAGCCGTAAAAAATAATGAAGGAACAATTCTTTATGATAATAACAGGAAAAAGAAAGAAAAACAGGGAGGAAATAAACAAGCTGAGCCATTATCACAGATACGTGACTGGACAGATCAGAACTCGTTCTTTTTGTGTTCAAATAACTCACAAAATAACTGATGGTTTGGGGCCATCGTTGTTGCTGGTTGTCAAAGATACGTCTTCTTCAATATTTCTCACATTCTCTGAAATTCAGAAGGATTATTAAACTATGAAAAAAAATAAACAGCTTTAAAAATGATAAAATTTCCATCCAAAAGATGGTTGAACATGTTGCATTAGGTCTAACTGTGAGCAGACGTTCCATTGTATACGCAAGCTCACCTTTTCCCATCAATGAAAAATTGTATTCATTTTGTTTGTTCACAAAATGCCTAGATGCTGGAAAAACACAGCAGGTCAGGCAGCATTTCTGGAGGACATGAAAAGGTGGCATTTCAGGTCAGGACCTTTCTTCGCACTCTGCTGGAGGGTCTCTACAGTAGGAGCAAGGGTCATGCCTGAAACATCACCTATCCATGCTCTCCACAGATGCTGCCTGCCTCACTGAGTTACTCCAGCCCTTTGTGTTTTGCTCAGGATTCCAGCACCTGCAGCTCCTTGTTCCTCACTCTTCACTTATAGACAATGAAACTTCACGTGGTACAGCGCCACTAAGAAATCACGAGACGGGCTCAACGGGCAAGTGTGGAAATTTGGAAATAGACACAAAATGCTAGAGTAACTCAGCGGGACAAGCAGCATCTCTTGATAGAAGGAATTGGTGACGTTTCAGGGCGAGACCCTTCAGAGTGGGACTTTGCTGGTCACGCACGTATCATGAGTGTGTTGCCTCTTACACTGACCACTTCAGCCAGTTCCCTGAAGAGCACTATTCAACATGGAACTCATTGCCACAGACGGCTGTGGAGGCCAAGTCAATGGATAGTTTTACGGTGGAAATTGACAGATCCTTGATTGAGTGAGAGCGTCAGGGGTTATGGGGCGAAGGCAGGAGAATGGGGTAGAGAGGGAAAGATAGATCATTCATGATTGAATGGCGGAGTAGACTTGACAGGCTGGATGGCCTAATTCTGCTCATAGAAATTATGAACTTATGGCCTCCCCATCAAATGTTTCTTTCTCTCTCGGCAGTTGCTTGCTGTCTTATTAGTGATCAATTTCATTATTTCCTGTATTTATTTCAGATTTGTGAACTGATGTTTGTTTATCTAATGTTATCATCATGTAACAATTCCTTTATGTATCATGATTTGAGGCAGCACCCCAAAGTGGTGCAGCGGTAGAGTTGCTGCCTTGCAATGCCAGAGACACAGGTTCGATCCTAACTATGGGTGCTCTCTGTACGGAGTTTGTACGTTCTCCACGTAACCGCGTGTGTTTTCTCGGGGTGCTCCGGTTTCCTCCCACACTCCAAAGACGTGCTGGTTTGTAGGTTCATTGGCTTCTGTAAAATTGTAAATTCTATGTGACCAAATTCTTGTTTCGCTTGGATTGCAGCCTGTTGCAAATCTGATTGTCTGCTGTGTACAATCTTTGCTCGTCATTTCATGTAACATTAACCAAATCTATAAGCAGATAACGGAAGTACATTGTGGCCAATTCCCTATTTTGTGTTTGGTAACAATGTGAATACGGAAGCATGTAGGCATTTTGTGAACAAGCAAAACGAATACAATTGTTCATTGATGGGAAAAGGTGACTTTCCTTGTTCTTACTGAGCCAGCTGCAGAAAGTAAAGATGGCAGCACTAGAAAGGTGCTTGTTTTTATGGCTCTTTTTATCGGTAATATTTAACAGTGGGGGTAAGTAACCCTTTATAATATAATGCAGTTGATAAGTATTCCAGTGGTATTTTTTCTGTCTCCATGGGGTTATCAACCAACCATCATTATCCGTCTGTCATTGCACTTTATATTATTCTCCAGAATAATCTTGATTCTGCCGTTAGTATTTCAAATTGTAATATCCACGATTGTTTGAGTGAAGAAATATTAGGGCACATTTGTGTAGATAAATCAGTAATAAGGTTCACCATAATATCAAAGGTAGTAATTATTTATTTCTTCATGCACCAACTAGAATTGATTGAAAGAAAAGATAAAGTAATTGGATTTTGCATCCAAAAATGTGTTATATTAAAAATCATGGGCATGTCTAATAATGCAACTGTATATTCTGTGCAATATGTTTGGAAGTATCTTGATGATGCTATTTGGACTCATTATTTCAACCAGTTTTAAGTTAGTTGGTAATATATTGCAAAGGAACAGTAACCTTGACCAGTTGACAGAACAGGGGGTGCACAATGTACTGCAAGAAGATGCAATGGTACACTGATGGTCTAAATATCCTCCTCAAATAATTGCTCAAAATGCGTCCAAACTGAAATATTAGGATGGAATTGAAATGGAAACAATGAATAGAAAGAATGCCGATAATAGTGCGTAAGAACCATTCAGAACCTCTAACAGCCAGCAATTCATAAAATGATATTTGATGGTATCCCCTATTCATTTCAGAATCCAGGGGGCCACAAGATGTAAAATTCATATCCCAGAACTTCCATAATGTTCTTCACTGGAAACCAGGAAATGGCATGGAAAACACCACTCTGTTCTTTGTGCAACACCAACGGTAGGTGTGTAAATAAAACTGATAAATGAAGAATTACAACCCAAGAACCAGACTGAAGAAGGGTCTCGACCCGAAACGCCACCCATTCCAGCTCTCCAGAGATGCTGAGTTACTCCAGCTTTTTTTGTCTACCCAATGTTAATGGTCTTTGATTTAATTATTTTTAGTGTAATTTCAGATGGTTTCAAGGGAATAATGAAAGATGATTTTTTTTTAAATTCCAGGTTTGGACTTGAGTGGGCAAACAAAACGGAATGTTGGGGCATCAGAGTGACTTGCTGCGACCTCACAAACGAGACTATTCCACTTCCTGAATTATTTTTTGCGAGAGTGAGAGCATTTTCATTCAACAAATTTTCAAACTGGACAACGATTGAACCATTTTGTCCAATGACAGACAGTAAGTGTATTTCTCCAAAATGTAAAGATGTACATAATCGAGCATTTTGTACCATCCTATTTGTTGTTGTAACCAGCTATAACATGTGAAAGAGGATCATAGTGCTGGGCATGTTACTATTCAACGTAATGTGACCCATTCTGCAAGAAATTGCTCAATTGTCTGCTTGGTTTCACATCAATGCATATTTGGGGAAGGTCAAAAATTGTGTGGATAATTTATCAAGAGGCAGGAGACTATATCAAGAGGCATCTTCCATTTCATAATCATACTGTCAATCATTAGTTTATTAATTTGAACCAATAATGAGATTTAAAATAGAAAGTTAAAAACCTTGAGTAAAAACATAACAAAAGCGTAAGTGTTGAAGAGACAAAAGTGTTGTATTGTCATATGTTCTAACATGGAACAATGAAACTCTTACTTGCAGCATCACAACACATATGTCAACATTTTGCAGTACTTGGTTAACTTTGTGTCAGATGGAGAGATGTGGGCTAAATGCAGGCAGGTGGGACTAGTGTAGCTGGGACAAGTTGGCCGGTGTGGACGAGTTGCGCCGAAAGGCCTGTTTCCACACTGTGTCATTCTATGACTAAGGTGAGCATCTAGTGAGACCACCATGTGTTGGGGCTTTAGATTTTAAAGATACAGCTGTGGAAACAGGCCCTTCGACCAACCGAGTCCGCGCCGATACACTATCCTACAGACCATACACTATCCTACACATTAGGGACAATTTATGATTTTTACCGAAGCCAATTAACCTACAAGCCTGTACATTTTTGCAATATGGGAGGAAACTGGAGCACCTGGAGAAAACCAATGCGGTCACAGGGAGAACGTACAAACTCTGTATAGACAGCACCCATAGTCAGGACCGAACCTGGGTCTCTGGTGCTGTAAGGAGGGAATTCTACTGCTGTGCCACAGTGCTGCCCACAGTGCTGCCCACAGTGCTGCCTCTAATGGTCTTTAACCTAAGTCAATGTATTGTGCTGAATTAAAATCATAATTCATAGAATCATAGAGTCACACAGTGGAAACAGACCCTTCGGCCAAACTTGCCCACACTGGCCAACATGATCCAGTTACACTAGTCCCACCTGCCTGCATTTAGCAGTTATCCCTCCAAACAATAGACAATAGATAATACTGCAGGAGTAGGCCATTCGGCCCTTCGAGCCACGACCACCATTCAATTGAGCATGGCTGATCATCCACAATCAGTACCCCGTTCCTGCCTTCTCCCCATATCCCCTGACTCCGCTATCTTTATCAGCCCTATCTAGCTCTCTCTTGAAAGTATCCAGAGAATCGGCCTCCACCGCCCTCTGAGGCAGAGAATTCCACAGACTCACAGCTCTCTGTGCGAAAAAGTGTTTCCTCATCTCCGTTCTAAATGACTTACCCCTTATTCTTGAACTGTGGCCCCTGGTTCTGGACTCCCCCCACATCGGGAACATGTTTCCTGCCTCTAGTGTGTCCAAAACCTTAATAACGTTATCTGTTTCAATAAGATCCCCTCTCATCCTTCTAAATTCCAGAATGTACAAGCCCAGCCGCTCCATTCTCTCAACATATGACATCTTTTCCCCTTCAGCTTGAACCTATGTCCCCTGGTCCTCAATTCCCCTACTCTCGGCAAGAGACGCTGTGAATCTGTGATCTATTCCTTTCATGATTTTATACACCTCTATAGGTTCATCCCTTATTCTCCTGCACTTCAAGGAATAGAGTTCCAACCTACTCAACCTCTCCTTTTGGCTCAGACCCTCGAGTCCTGGCAACATCCTCGGAAATCTTCTCTGAACCCTTTTCAACTTGGCAATATCTTTCGTAGAACATGGTGCCCAGAACTAAACACAATACTCTAAACATGGCCGCACCAACGTCTTATCCAACTGCAACATCTTCTTCTTTTCATCTCCATCTCGTTACAAATGTTGACCTCGCTGTCATCATCCGTCGACAATTACTTGATATAGCTGAATATTAATGTGCAATTATTAAAATCTCATGATTTTTGTTTAACATTTCATCATTCATATTGACTAACGAATTTTACAACAACAGAATTAATGTTCACTTTTGGTACAGCTGTCATCGGGCCTCCAGAGACTGAAGTGATTCCCTTAGAAAAGTCAATTTTGATTAAATTGACTGCTCCCCACACAGCCTTCAAACAGAAAAATGGAAGCCAATCAGTGAAAGACACATATCATGAAGTCAAATATCATATCTTCTTATCAGTCAAAGCAAAAGATCAGGTGAGAATCTTTGCCCTGGTTTACCTTGTACTCTCAAAGCATACATAATTGCATAGCTTGAATGAACATTGCATTCTCCAATTTTAGGTCTTATCTACAAACACCCCTACCCTCCCTCCCTTTTCTTCTTCTCTCTTCCCTCTGCCCTACTTGGATGTGCACCCACTTCTCCCATTCCCCTCCCCCCTGCCGCCACCCACCCCCTTCCTTTCTCTCGCTTCCCCAACTCCATATCTCACATTTTTGCCTTTGTTCAACCGTCTACCAATCAAACTCCCTCCTCAGCTGAGGTTTAGTTTAGTTTAGAGATACAGCTAGGAAACAGGCCCTTGGGCTCACCAAGTCTGTGCCCGACCAGCGATCCCCACATACTAACACTATCCTACACACAATTGGGACAATTTACATTTATCCAAAACCAATTAGCCTACAAACCTGTATGTCTTTGGAATGTGGGAAGAAACCGGAGCACCCGGGGAGAACATACAAATTCTGGACTCACGTGTAACTACCTATCATTTGTCCCACACCCACCTCTCCTGCTTTTTCCCCTACCACAATCAGTCTGAAGAAAGGACCCGACCCAAAACATCATTTATCCATATTCTCCAGAGATGCTGGCTGACCCACTGCAGTTTGTGTCTTTTTATTTGGTAAACTAGCATCTGCAGTTCCTAGCGCCTACATAATTAATTTCAGTTTCATTACTTGTTTGCCCAACTGCCAGATTGATTTGGAGCCTCAGAGGACTTACATTACAAAAAATGAAACCTTTGAGATCCAGCACCTAAGCACCGGAACGATCTACTGCATTTCTGTTAGAACAGAGGTTTCGCTCAATGATAACGTTGGTGACTTGAGCAAGGAGCAGTGTGTAACACTGGCAGGTGAGCAACAAATTAGTTACTGTTCATATATACATACTTTGGTGATTTACAAACTGTGTTCACACACTGTCCTTTTATCTGTGTTTAAATCCTCAGAGCCAAGTGCTTGGATAGTGATTATCTGCTCAGCAGGTGGGGCTTTCGTCCTGATTACACTTTCCATTTATTTATGCTTTAAATACAAGTATGTCTTTGACCCTAAGCTGCACTACCCTGCAGTGTTGACAACCTGGAATAAAAAGGAGCAGGAGACTGTTGTGTTTTCACCTCCAATCGTCGAAGAAACATATATTGACAAATGGGAACTCACAGAACTCTCAAAACATCCCAGCACCTTGTGCTTTCAATACAAGTGTGCAGCAAAGGCACCTTGCAAAAAATATATCAATGTTGAATCCCCAGGTAGTATTAAATGCAAAATATTTGATCCTAGCTCCATTCCCCTGGATATCATGATACTCTGTAATTATCTTGAAACGCCCACATTTACTGGCTCTGATTATGTAGAGATGGTGGCAGAATTAGACACCCTGTTATCTCTGGACCAAAGACATGACAACATCGGACAATCCAGGGAGCTCTGCCAATGTCAACTCTGCACCCAATATGAAGAAAAGTGTCAAGATCAGGAAGTAGCACAATCAAAGCTCTTATCTCCATCTCCAGAATATATCAATCAGGACATTTGTGAGAACCCAGATTTTACATAACTGCAGATAGACCGTCCAGGAAATGAAGACACCTTGCTTTCTGTACTGATGTATAAATATGATATTGGACAAAAGACATCTGTCATTTGAGCAACTCATTTAAATTCACAAGAAAGTAGGTGCAGGAGGAGGCCATTTGGCCCTTCGAGTTTGCAGCTCAATGTAAATAAATTTGTTTTGGTGTAAAATAAACAGTATATATTGCAGAGAATTTAAATGAATAATGTGATGATAAGAAAGATTAAAGGTTTGAAAACCTTCAATCACAATCCTCTCTCTCTGATTTTTCAGATCCATTATAGCAAGCAATTCCATTCTGGGGCTGGAGGGAGGGTGGAAAGGGAAGAGGGGGGAAGAGAGAGAGTGGGAGAGGGAGGGAGAGAGAGAAGGATGAGAGAGAGTGGGGTAAGAGAGAGAAGTGCAGGGCGAGATGCACAGAGAGAAAGGTGGGGGGAGAGAGGCGGGGAGAGAGACAGGTGGGAGAGGTGGGAGAGAGAGGCGGGGAGAGAGAGAGAGGCAGGAAGAGGTGGAAAGAGAGGCGGGGAGAGAGAGCGGCAGGTAGAGAGAGAGGCGGGGGAATAGAGGCGGGGAGAGAGAGGCAGGACAAGAGTGACAGGCAGAGAGGCGGAGAGAGAGAGAGAGAGAGAGAGAGAGAGAGAAGAGAGAGAGAGAGAGGGAGAGAGAGAGGGAGGAGAGAGAGAGGGAGAGAGAGAGGGAGAGAGAGAGGGGAGAGAGAGAGGGGAGAGAGAGGGAGAGAGAGAGGGAGAGAGAGAGGGAGAGAGAGAGAGGAGAGAGAGAGGAGAGAGAGAGGGAGAGAGAGAGGGAGAGAGAGAGGGAGAGAGAGAGAGAGAGAGAGAGAGAGAGAGAGAGAGAGAGAGAGAGAGAGAGAGAGAGAGAGAGAGAGAGAGAGAGAGAGAGAGGAGTGGAGAGAAAGAGAGGATGGATGGAGAGAAGATGGCAGAGAGTAAGAGAAAGGAGCGTGGAGATCTAACATTATGATGAAGAACCTGTGGCCCAACAACATGGTTCCAGTAGGGGGAATCCTTTGTGGATTCTTGTGTTTGGAGGTTTATTCACTGTATGTGCAATAACACATGTAACCAGCAGAGGGAGTCAAACTTAAGGAACGTTCATTTGTTGAAGCCACTTGCTCATAATAAGTTGCAACATGGCTACTTCGTAAACATGAAGTTTTGAAGAGCTCATAAAATGGGTGAAATGCTGACCTGAAAGTAGTTGGTAGTGTTTAAAAAATTGGTTATTGTTTTGTCAAAATGGTCTGAACTATTTGTGACACAATTCAATTTTTGTTACCAAAACTAATTTCGACATCATTGCTTACCTCACGAGGTGTTACCTGCAGCATTGCTCAGCTATTCTGAGTGCTTCATCAATCTGCAAATGCACAAGTATTGACTTTATGTTTCCTTTCTATCCTTCACAATGCCCACTGTCCTGACACTGAGGTGTTACCCTCCCTCTCTTCCCATCCCATCCCTCCAACCAGCCACTCGTCCCCAAGTCACGGTTTTATTTTTGGATCATCCTTGTTCATAGTAAATAACCTTGAAACTTGAGTTAAGGGCCTGTCCCACTATACGAAGTAATTCAAGAACTCTCACGAGTTAAAAAAAAAAAATCAAACTCATGGTAAGCACGTAGAATGTACGTAGCAGGTACGTCGGAGCTCGGGACGTCTCTTAGCGGCTCGTAACGCTAACAGCGTTAGCGGGAAACGCGGTAAGCTCGTGAAGACTCGTGAAGATTTTTCAATGTTGAAAAATGTCCATGAGAGCCCTGAGTACCTACGAGCGGCTATTACCGTAATTCTCCGACTTCGAATCAGGGGAAACTCGGGAGAGCTCTTGAATTACCTCGTACAGTGGGACAGGCCCTATACAGTCACTGTCTCCAAAGTGCTCTCACGATGGCAGTTCAACCACTTGCCTGGTTACATTCCAGAGCTACACCTTCTCCAGTGGGAGTTCTCAAAATGTTGGCTCATAAAAATCCCACCCCATCTATGCTTTTCATACTAAAATTATCCTAGTTAACATTGGAAAGTTGAAATCCATGCTATTATAACTACATGGGAACTATATTTAGTTCTCACACTTATCTGCAATTTTTCTATATCGTCTCCTTTCCCTGTTGTAGTTACTCTTTGAATTTGCTATTTATTTTTTGCAGTTCTGTGAACTCAGTCCATGGAATGCGAGATGGCACGTTGATAAGATTAGACAAACCAGCTTTACCATGTACCGGTGATTTTAACACAGCTTAAATCTGCAATTTAACCCTTTATCTTACCCAAGTTAAGCAAGCATGCAGAAACAAGGAACTTAACTGCTGATTCTGGTTTCCACAAAAGGGGACACAGTGCTGGAGTAAATCAGTGGGTCAGGCAGCATCTCTGGAGAACTTGGATAGGTGACGTTTCAGGTTGGGATCTTTCTTTAGAGCATAAGCAAACATGTAGGCACAATTAATATCTTGTAAATATGCACATACCCTGATTACATTGTCAACTATGTACAGCATACCAGCAATACAAAGTGTAGGAAATATCGTTACCCATGCTCCATCATTACTCACTGCTTGGTTTCTCAGTGTAGATTTACCAACATTTATTATTATTATTATTATTATTATTATTATTATTATTATTATTATTATTATTATTAAATTGTTGAAAACATTAGTGACGCAGTGGTGCTGGTTTCCGACGGGCACGGTGATGGACGCACCACACATCTCTGTCTTCCATGCAGCTGGCAAGCTCCTCTAGTCCTGAAGTCGGACTGATCCCTCCCCGGGGTGTGCCCAGGGTTTAAAGACCCGTGTTCATAGTGCCCAGATGGGCCAGAACCTCGACCAGCTACTATGTTCCTGCGGACTTCCGCCGCCGGAAGTATAGGATTTTGGTGTGTGTGCTTTATCATCATTTCTTACAATGCTATGTACGACAGTGATCGCAACTTTTACTGAAGTGTGGATGGCTGTTGGCTCGCTAGGAGCTCATCCGCCCTTTGACAGGTCTCGTTTTTGGTCCTGCTGGTGCCCCCCCACTCATCTGGCAAACCAGGAGGGGGAGACGGTTTAGTTGCCGGCTATTCGACCATGGAGCAGGTAGCACGGGATTAGATGGTACCCACGGCGGGGGGAACTCCCCCCGTGACCTGACAATGAACATTGAGAGTACACCAGAACAGATTCAAATAGTTTATATTCAGTGCCTCAGTAGGGATTATGAACATTCAGAGTTCCATTTTGAAAAATGATTTGTTAATGTCTGGCTTGCCTCTTTAGAAATTTTCTCCGGTACGTTCGAAAACTGGAATGCCTGTTCAGAATTTAGAAAAATGAAAGGAAAATCAGAGCACGCCAAAGGTTGGATATACATGGATTTTTTTTCTCTGGAATGTCAGAGGTTGAGGGAAGACGATGGAACTATATACAATTATGAGAGGCATTGATAGGGTAGACAGTCAGAACCTTTTCCAACATTACCTTGCAACATTCTGTATGTCTGATAGATATTGTGAAATGGAACTCAGAAATTATGGGAGGATTACATAAAACTACAATTCAAAGGAAATGAATATACAGAGTATTCTTATTTCCATCATGAACATACAATAGTGATATAGGACACCAGGTCCTACTACGGTAAACTCACGAGCTACTATGGTATAACTAGGAGTTAAAAAGTATCAAATATTTCCATCCCGAGTATATTTTACTCGTGGACATTTTTCAAAATGTTAAAAAATCTTCACGAGTTACCACATTTCCCGAGTACCTGCCGTTAGTGCTAAGAGACGTCCCGAGCTCAGACATACCCACTACGTTCATTCTACGTGCTTACCATGTATTTGATTTTTTTTAAACTCTGGAGAGCTCTTGGGTGAACTCACACAGTGGGACAGGGCTTTCACTAATCCTTCCTCATTACACAATACCCAGTCTAAGATGGCCTGCCCTCTAGTCGGTTCCTCTACATATTGGTTTAAAAACCCATCCCGTATACATTCCAGGATATCCTCCTCCTCAGTGCTGTTACCAAGTTGGTTGACCCAATCTATATGTAGATTAAAGTCACCCATGATAACCATTGTACCTTTGCTACACGCATCCCTAATTTCTTGCTTGATGCTATCCCCAACCTCCCTACTGCTGTTTGGTGGTCTGTGTACAACTCCAACAAGCGTTTTCTGCCCTTGGCTATTTCGCAGTTCTACCCATACTGATTCTACAGCATTCAATCTCCTTGCTATTGCATTCATCTCCTCTTTAATCAGCAATGCCATCCCACCTCCTCTTCCTTTCTGTCTATCCTTCCTGAAAATCGAATACCCCTGCATGTTTAGCTCCCAGCCTTGGTCAACCTGGAGCCATGTCTCTGTAATTCCAACTATATTATATCCCTTAGCTACTAACTGCACATTCAATTCATCCACCTTATTACAAATGCTCCTCGCATTAAGGCACAAAGCTTTCAGGTTAGGTTTTCTTATCTCCCTTCTACCTTCTGCTTCTCTCCTCCTTGCATGGCCCTCTGTCTCCCTGGTTCCCATCCCCCTGCTCTGTTAGTTTAAACGTGATCTTTCCTATTTCCGGCTGTTCACCTTCCCTCACGAGGATGTGGTTAAGTCAGGCTGAGGACCGACTTGCTAACCGGGACAATCGCTGGAGGTCTGCCAAGGAATTTAACGCAATGTTGAGAAACATTCAGTCACCTCTTACACGTGTTCCGAGAGAGTGAAACACGTCCCACCAATGGCCCTCGGGCACTGCCCTGAAAACCGCAGCCACAATACTATTCAACTAAGAATCTCTTTCAATCAGCTCAAACCAAATTTCCATAGATATTTCATAAATATTTTTAAGGCAGAGATTGACAGATTCTTAATTAGTAAGAGTGTCCGAGGTTATGGGGATAAGGCAGGAGAACAGGGTTGAGAGGGAAAGATAGATCAGCCATGATTTAATGGTGGAGTAGACCTGATGGGCTGCATGGCCTAATTCTGCTCCTGGAACTTATGAATTTATGTGGTTCATCTCATCCTCATTCACTTATCACTACTGCAAACCACACACCCGCACAAGCATCTCACCAGTTGTGATCACTGCAACTATTTAACCTTGATACTTGGTGCTTGCCTGCACTCTTTCTGTCATGCAGGACAAGCTGGCAAGCACCAGGGTACCACTAGCCAACACGTACGCGAACTGCACAAGTATTGTGGCCGTGGTTTTTGGCCATTGGTGGGATGTGGCTCATTGTCTCTGACCACGTGTGTGGCAATTGGCCACGATGAATGCTCATTGCTGACTCATGGCCAGTGCTGAATCATGATTCAATTCAATAATGTAATTATACTTCATTGTCACATGTACCTAGACCCAGTGAAATGCTGTGTTTCCATACAACCCAGTAAAGTCTTGTAGCAGACTTCACCTACACAGTACACAAGTATCATCACGTTTCCAGCCGGCGAAATGACAAAAGTTCACCAGATAGTTCTATCGTCTGCTTACAGCGGCGAACCAAGCCTGCAGCCGCACGTGGTCGCAAGCGGCCCCCCGCTGGGTCCCCTTTTTTCTCTACGGCCCCTACCGTGTCCTCCCATCATTCATGATGACAGACGATGAGCCAATGGGACCTGTTTCCATGCTATATCCTTCAACGGTGACAGCGGTGGCACAGCGGTACAGATGCTGCCTTACAGCGCTTGCAGCGCCACAGACCCAGGTTCGATCCTGACTACGGATGCTGTCCATACGGAGTTTGTATGTTCTCCCCGTGACCTGCGTGGGTTTTCTCTGAGAACTTCAGTTTCCTCCCACACTCCAAAGACGTACAGGTTTGTTGGTTAATTGGCTTGGTATGAAAGTAAAATTGTCCCTGGTGTGTGGTGGATAGTGTTAGCATGTGGGGATCGCTGGTCGGTGAGGACTCGGTGGGCCTGTTACTGCGCTCTATCTCTAAACTAAACTAAACTGAACTAAACTGAACTAAGTTAAACTACTTCTAGATTAATTACAGATTGATTTATTCTGTCTGTTGGCTCAATCTTGCAATTTTTCTTTTGTTCCCTGCTTCAGATTTCAAAAAACATACGTAATTAGCAAGAAGTGATTTTTTGTTGATTTAATCCTCTCACTGTCTCTCTCTCCCCCCCCCCCACCATCATCTCCTACTTCATCTGTCTCACTCTCTATAAAAATCATTTACTGTGGGACGAGAGGGACTTGCCAGCACTCAATTGGATTCAGGGAGAATGAGCAGAGGGCACATAGAGCAGAACAGACTGTTGGAAGAGGGTTGGAGAAACAGGGAGAGAAGAGTGAGAAGTGATGAGACCAAACACGTTGTTCAGTTTAGTTTAGTTTAGACATACAGTACGGAAACAGGCCCTTCGGTCCACTAGGTCCACGCCGACTAGCGATCCCTGCATATTAACACTATCCCACGCACACTAGGGACAATTTTTACATTTACCAAGCCAATTGGTCTACAAACCTGTGCGTTTTTGGAGTATGGGAGGAAACCGAAGATCTCGGAGAAAACCCACGCAGGTCACAGGGAAAATGTACAAACTCTATTTAGACAGTACCCGTAGTCGGGATCGAACCCGGGTCTCCGCCGCGGCATTTGCTGTAAGGCAGCAACTCTACTGCTGCGCCACTGTGCCACCCGTTGTTCAAGAAACATCTTTCCCCATGAACTTCAGCAAAGATCTATAACTTTTACTTGATCATCAAGATCAAGAGAAACTCACTCATTACCAATCATTCAATCAATGTATCTCCTTCTTAAAAAAAAATTGGTGATTAGGCCTCTGTGGACCTTTGCGGTATCAAATTCTCCACCATTCTAGATTCTGTTTCCTGTCATCTCATCCGTGGTCATTCTCGCTGGTATTTTCCCCGCTACTGATGTTGGGCTGACAAAGCCCCAAAACAGTTTTCCTCTTTTATCAAATAGCAAAGTTACATTTGACAGCTTCCCACCTGCAGGAACTATTTCATAATGTGTGGAATACTGGTCAATGATAACCACTGTACCCACCATTTGCACACGTAGACAGACACAAAGTGCTGGACCCTTCTTCAGTCATGACCCGAAACATCACCCATTCCTGGGCGACGTTTCGGGATGAGACCCTTCTTCAGATTGAAGAAGGGTCTCGTTCCGCAACGTCACCCATTCCTTCTCTCCAGAGATGTTGCCTGTCCAGCTGAGTTACTCCAGCTTTTTGTGTCTATCTTCGATTTAAACCAGCATCTGCAGTTCCTTCTTACACACCAATAATTAGGTTCAATAAAACAAGGAAGCATCGGGACATAGCAAGATACTGAGAGCAGAATAAAAGCAATAAATCTTGCACCTGTCCGCATCATTTCTCAAACTTCTGCCATTGAATTTGTACCCATAACACATATATATCTGCTCTTTAGCAATGTAAGACTCACAAAACCGAATGCAGCAGTAACGTTTTCCACCCCCGTATCTGATGGAACACGGGCAATTTAGAGGGATATGGGTCAAATGTGGGCAATGGGACTAGCTTGGATGGGGCATCTTAGTCAGCTGGGGTAACTTGCATTAAATGTTGGACCCATAATCCTTTATCTGTACACAGCGGATGGCTTAATTGTAATCATGTGTAGTCTTTTTTGACTGGACAGCATGCAGAAAAAAAGCTTCTCATTGGACCTATACATGTGACAATAATAAACTAAACTAAACCAGCATTCATGAGTTGGGCTGAAGGGCCTGGTTCCATGCTGTATGAATCTACAACTGTATGACTATGATTAATTTATAGCAGCTATCACATGCATCCCGAGAGGTGCCACGTTTGCGGCAAGTATGCGTGAATGGAAGGAATGTTCTACTTAGAATTTAAGAGCTGCCCTGGAGGAAATTAAAGAATAAAGCGTTTTAACGTGCTCTCAAAATGTGGATCAAACCAGTTAGATCACATTTATTGCCTATGCTGAAATATTTTGTGATAATGGTGGTATTTATTCCTGAGTTAGAAATATAGAAACATAGAAATTAGGTGCAGGAGCAGGCCATTCGGCCCTTCGAGCCTGCACCGCCATTCAATATGATCATGGCTGATCATCCAACTCAGTATCCTGTGCCTGCCTTCTCTCCATACCCCCTGATCCCTTCAGCCACAAGGGTCACATCCAACTCCCTCTTAAATATGGCCAACGAACTGGCCTCAACTACCTTCTGTGGCAGAGAATTCCACAGATTCACCACTCTCTGTGTGAAAAATGATTTTCTCATCTCAGTCCTAAAAGACTTCCCCCTTATCCTTAAACTGTGACCCCTTGTCCTGGACTTCCCCAACATCGGGAACAATCTTCTTGCATCTAGCCTGTCCAACCCCTTAAGAATTTTGTAAGTCTCTATGAGATCACCCCTCAATCTTCTAAATTCCAGCGAGTACAAGCCGAGTCTATCCAGTCTTTCTTCATATGGAAGTCGTGCCATCCTAGGAATCAGTCTGGTGAACCTTCTCTGTACTCCCTCTATGGCAAGAATGTCTTTCCTCAGATTAGGAGACCAAAACTGTACGCAATGTTCCAGGTGTGGCCTCACCAAGACCCTGTACAACTGCAGTAGAACCTCCCTGCTCTTGTACTCAAATCCTTTTGCTATGAATGCCAACATACCATTTGCTTTCTTCACAGCCTGCTGCACCTGCATGCCTACTTTCAATGACTGGTGTACCATGACACCCAGGTCTCGCTGCATCTCCCCTTTTCCTAATCGGTCACCATTCAAATAATAGTCAACCTTCCTGGTTTTGCCACCAATGTGGATAACCTCACATTTATCCACATTATATTGCATCTGCCATGCATTTGCCCACTCACCCAGTCTATCCAAGTCATCCTGCAGCCTCCTAGCATCCTCCTCACAGCTAACACTGCCCCCCAGCTTCGTGTCATCCGCAAACTTCGAGATGTTGCATTTAATTCCCACGTCCAAATCATTAATGTATATTGTAAATAGCTGGGGTCCCAGCACTAAGCCTTGCTGCACCCCACTAGTCACTGTCTGCCATCCTGAAAAGGACCCGTTCACTCCTACTCTTTGCTTCCTGTCTGCCAGCCAGTTCTCTATCCACATCAATACTGAACCACCAATACCGTGTGCTTTAAGTTTGTATACCAATCTCTTGTGTGGGACCTTGTCGAAAGCCTTCTGAAAGTCCAGATACAACACATCCACTGCTTCTCCCTTATCCACTCTACTAGTTACCTCAAAAAAATTCAATAAGATTTGTCAGACATAATTTACCCTTCGTAAATCCATGCTGACTTTGTCCAATGATTTCACCACTTTCCAAATGCGCTGCTATCCCATCTTTAATAATTGACTCTAGCAGTTTCCCCACTACCGATGTTAAACCAACTGGTCTGTAATTCCCCGTTTTCTCTCTCCCTCCCTTTTTAAAAAGTGGGGTTACATTAGCTACCCTCCAATCCTCAGGAACTACTCCAGAATCTAAAGAGTTTTGAAAAATTATCACTAAGGCATCTGCTATTTCTGGGGCTACTTCCTTAAGTACCCTGGGATGCAGCCTATCTGGCCCTGGGGATTTATCGGCCTTTAATCCATTCAATTTACCCAACACCACTTTCCGGCTGACCTGGATTTCACTCATTTCCTCCATCTCATTTGACCCGCGATCCCCTGCTATTTCCGGCAAATTATTTATGTCTTCCTTAGTGAAGACAGAACCAAAGTAGTTATTCAATTGGTAAGTTATTCCTTAATTGAGTTATATTAAGGAAATTAACTTCTTTGTCAGTCAGGTAATGTTTAGGTTCAGGTTTATTATTGTCACGTATACTGAATTACAGTGAAAACCTTTGTTTTGTGTGCTATCCATTCGGATCAGATACAACTATGTATAAAGACATTCAAATCTAACAAGCACAATCTGAGCTGCAGATTAACTTTTAGGTTCAGGTTTATTCTTTTCACGTGTATCGAGGTACAGTGAAAAGCCTTTGTTTTGCAATCATATCAGATAATACTATGTGTAAATACAATCAATTCAATATAAGCTGCAGTTTCCCTCCTGAGAGAAGGGATTATTTTTTTCCACAAAATTGTTTTTTTTTTTCCCTTTGGTGCAAATTCAGATTTATTAAATGCATCATCATTATCTTGGTGTGATTTGAACCCTAAATGTGTGGAGTTTGCAATAGAACCTACAGGCATTCCACTCTTCCATTTGAATTCATAAATTCAAAAGTTCTAGGAGCAGAATTAGGCCATTCGGCCCATCAAGTCTACTCCGCCATTCAATCATGGCTGATCTATCATTCCCTCTCAATCCCATTCTCCTGCCTTCTCCCCATAACCCCTGGCACCCGTACTACTCAAGAATCTGGCAATCTTCACCTTAAAAATATCCATTCACTTGGCCTCTGCGGCCAAGGCAATCAATTCCACAGATTCAAGTCAAGTCTCCAAGTCAAGTGGCCTGGTAATGCCTGAAACAATCCCAAAACCTTCAGAGATAAAATTAAATTATCGTAATCCGATAAATCAGAGGTGAAGCATGAAGCCTCGGTACAGCAGTGTGACCCTGCTTTTACCCCAAGAAACAAGAAATATAATAAACAGCTCAAGTCAGTCCTGCCATTCACTGTGATCGTGGCTGATCTGTCCCTGGCCTCACCGCCCCCGTTGGGCGGCACGGTGGCGCAGCGGTAGAGTTGCTGCCTCACAGCGCCAGAGACCCGGGTTCCATCCTGACTACGGGTGCCATCTGTACACAATTTGTACGTTCTCCCTGTGAACAAACTTGGCCCAAGGGTTTGGCTTTTCCTGGTGAAGATAGAAACATAAAATTATGAAGGGTTATTCAGAAATTAAATTTATAGGCAAAACCGTGGTAAATTTATTTCAACACAAATAAATATGAGAGTCATTTAGTTTGACCCTCTAAACGATAGTTGGTGCAGTGGTAGAGTTACAGCGCTTGCAGTGCTAGAGACCCGGGTTTGATCCTGACTACAGGTGCTGTCTGTACGGAGTTTGTCCATTCTCCCCGTGACCACGTAGGTTTTCTCCGCGATCTTCGGTTTCCTCCCACATTCCAAAGACGTACAGGTTTGCAGATTAATTGGCTTGGTGTATGTGTAAAATTGTCCCTAGTGTGTGTAGGACAGTGTTAATATTTGGGGATCACTGGTCACCATACTCGGTGCGCCGAAGGACCTGTTTCCACGCTGTATCTCTAAACTAAACTAAACTAAGCTAAACTAAATCTAAAAAACCTGCTAAATGGTAATCGGTCAATAAAAACAGAGGGGCAAATGATTTAAGATTCAGTTTTTAATTAAAAGTTACAGCATGGAAACAGACCTTTTGGCCCATTGAACCCACATTGACCATCGATCACTGGTAATATTTGTTTTATGTAATAACATGGAACTGCAGCTGCTGGTTTATACCACAGAAAGACAAAAAGTGCTGGAGTAATTCAGTAGGTCAGGCACCTTTCCTGGTTCTCTAGAGATGCTTCCTATCCTACTGAGTTACTTCAGCATTTTGTGTCTTTCTTTATACTAGTTTAATGTTATCCCATTTTTGCATCTACTCCTTATACAGTAGGAGTGAGTTATGAAGGCCAATTAATCTACAAACCCACACGCCTTTGGCATGTGGGAGGAAACCGGAGCACCATCTGTTCACAGGGAGAACGTGCAAACTCCCCACAGTCAGCGCCAGAGGTAAGGGTCGCACCCTGATCTCTGGCACTGTGGGACAGCAGTTCCACCAGTTGCGCCTCAGAGTCTGTACGCAAAGATCATTCAAATCACTTGATTTTCAGAAAATTATCAAAAATCTTACATGAAATATCATGACGCCCTAGAGGACAGAAATATAAGATGGTGCTAAATCTAAACAATCCGGCCCGGTGGCTGCCTCCCATTCCACATCCGATGAGCAAACACCGCAAGCTGAGCACCCTCATATTCCGCTTGGGGAGTCTGCATCCTTTGGGCTTGAATATTGGGGTGATGGACACCAATGTTTTGGGTGGATATTGTGACCACAGTTGGTACACAATGTAGATTTAGTTTAGTTTAGTTTAGTTTCGAGGTACAGCCAGAAACCGAGTCCACACTCACCAGCGATCCCCGCACATTAACACTATCCTACGCACACTGGGAACAATTTACACTTATACCAAGCCAATTTACCTACAAACCTGTATGTCTTTGGAGTGTGGGAGGAAACTGAAGATCTCGAAGAAAACCGACACAGGTCATGGGGAGAACGTACAAACTCTGTACAGACAGCGCAGGAGTCGGGATCGAACCCGGGTCTCCGGCACTGCTAGTGCTGTAAGGCAGCTGCGCCACCCACATGTTGCCTGGATTCCAAGGGATACGTGAACAGATCACAGATACTAAGGGTACACACAGCTATGAGATTAATGAGATGAACTGATAAAAAAAAAGCTTCCAGCTTTTAGAAGTAACAGATTTCTGTAATTTCGGGAGTCTCAGGTGAGGAAATGTGGCGGGAAAAAAATACCCTCACATCTGAAAGTAAAGATAAACTACTTCACAAAGAGAGCACAGACATTTGGAACTACCCTTGCCCAAGCAACAACTAACCTTTGGTCAATCATTAATTTTAAATGTGTGGTTGAATGATTTCCATCAGCCAAGAGTATAAATGGATTGGCGGCAAAGACAGGCAAATTGAATTAGTACAGTGCAGCTCACGATCTTGCTGAATGGTGAAAAATACTCGAGTGGATAAATGACCAAACCTGCTGCTCTGATTAGATTCACAAAACTCAACCTTAAATTAAACGCAAGCCAATGTTCAGATTCTGCTAAAATGTTCCCATGTAGTAACTTCAGGTGACATGCTGTGTACATTCTATTACAGAGTAGGGGAGGTATGATGAATATTTATTGAGAGCCATAGAGTGATACAGTATGGAAACAGGCCCTTCAGCCCAACTCGCCCACACCGGCCAACACGTCCTAGCTACACTCGTTTCAGTATTAATTTTCAGTATAAAATTGAATAATTCTTAAAAGATCACAAATAGAATCAGAATCAGAATCAGAATCAGAATCACACTTTATTCGCCAAGTATGTTTTGCAACAAACGAGAATCATAGAAAAACAACAAATTCAACCCTGGTTCCTTTTTGCACGCAACAGAGATTTTTGGTTTTCTGCAAAGACTTCCATTCTGCAGATAGGGAACAGGAAGTAGAAGACCAAAGCCTTCTAATATCAGGTTGTTTTGCAGTTAACATGAAACAAAAAAATATCATGTTTTTTCCAACATCTTTAAAAATAAAATTTCACAGTCTACTGAGATCTGTGAACAATAAATTGGGTAATTATTTTCAGATTCTCAGTACCAAATTTCATAGCCTGTAAAACTTCAAACATATTTTTGTTGTTATGTTTTCTAACTAAATCATTTTGTCTGTTCTGAACTTTGTCAAACAGGGGCTTTCTGGCTCTTTGCATACACACATATAACATTCATACACGATATGATTTGATATGATACGATAGAACTTTATTTATCCCAGGAAGGAAATTGGTCTGCCAACAGTCATGAAACACAACAAGATACATGAAACATGAAATTAGAGTGGAAAATCCAGGATTGGGGACGTGCAGAGATTGGGATGTGGCGGTGGGGGGTGTGGCAGTCTACCCCATGACAGAAGAGAGAGGATTGTCCAGTTTTACATATATATTTTTTTTAAAAGGTGGTTAGACAAGAATTATATTCAGGAAGTCTTTCAACAATTTTGTTCAGAATTTTCTTAAAGGGCCCCTACAATGTTTACGACTCAAGATAGGACAACTGCAAAATTCTGAAACCATCTTTAAATAACTCATGTGTTAAATTCTCATTCTTTTCAAGTTAATCTGAGCAGCTTCCAAAAATGATATAATATTAATATTTACAACTTTAAGAATAATGTAATACTTTAGCTGGTACAATTCCTGCAAGCAAGAATAAGATTCTTGCAATACAGCATGACGATTTATAATTAAATTGGTTTCCACAGGACATGGGAACAGTACAGCACTGGAACAGGCCCTTCGGCCTACAATGTCCATGATGTACATGATGCCAAGTTAAACAAATGTTCTCAACCTGCATGTGATCCATATCTCTCATAGACAATAGGTGCAGGAGGGGGCATTCGGCCCTTCGAGCCTGCACCGCCATCCAATATGATCATGGCTGATCATCCAACTCAGTATCCTGTACCTGCCTTCTCTCCATACCCCCTGATCCCTTTAGCCACAAGGGCCACATCTAACTCCCTCTTAAATATAGCCAATGAACTGGCCTCAACTACCTTCAGTGGCAGATGCCTAAAGACCTTCACATACTTAAAGAAGCTTTTACTATCCTGCTTCGTACCTCATCTTTTCCCCCCGTATTGTCTTTTTGGTTATCTTCTGTTGTTCTTTAAACATTCCCCAATCCTCTTGCTTCCCGCTCATCGTTGCTACGTTGTACTTCTTCTCTTTTATTTTTATACTGTCCCTGACGTCCCTTGTCAGCCACGGTCGCCCCTTACTTTCCATTCCCTGCATGTCCATGTGCCCATCTACAGCCCCTGAAATGCCACTATCATATCTGACTTCCGCACCACCCCCGGCAGTGTATTCCAGGTACCATCTGTGTAAAAAAACCTACCCCATGCATTCCCACTAATGTTAAATCTAAACCCTGGGAAAAAAATTCTGACTGTCTACGCTATCCCTACCTCTCATAAATTTATCAGGTTTTCCCTCAATTTCTGGTTCTTCAGAGAAAATAACCCATCTGTTCCAAAGAAGTCAACGCTCTGTTTTCCAGTCTATTCACAGTGCATAGTTCCCAGAGCATTGTAATCAGGGCTGAACTGATAGTTGCACCCCAAGCCAGGGTGGGGTGAAAGATTCTATATTTTTGAAGTTAAACTATCAGGCACAAAGGCAGGTAACGTGTCTATCCTGGAGACACGAGGAACTGCATATGCCGGTTAACAAAAATAAAGGCACATAGTGCTTGGTCACCCCTGTCAGAATTGTGAAAAAAATTACAGTTGTCAAGTAAAGGGGGCAATCCTGTAGGGGATGACTATGAACACATAGCTTTCAACTCAGCAGCAAGAGTGTTGGTGCTGAGTCAAGGTTGACTTTGAATGCAAGCATTCCATTTTAAATCGTCACCTTTTCAGATTTTCAGTTTGGATGATTAAAAACAAGGGGGAGGGGGGAACTACACTGTTCATGGCACAACCCTTGACAGTATGATTAGTCAAGAAGGGTTCCAACCCAAAGCTTCACCTATCCGTGTTCTTCATAAATACTGCCCAACCCGTCGAGTTACTCCAGCATTTCGTGTCTCTCTATAATAAAATTAGACCATAGAGACATAGAGTGATACAGTGTGGAAACAGCCCCTTCGGCCCAACTTGCTCACACCGGCCAACATGTCCCAACTACGCTAGTCCCACCTTCCCGTGCTTGGTCCATCTCCCTCCAAACCTATCCATGTACCTGTCTAACTGTTTGTTAAATGTCGGGATAGTTCCAACTTCAACTATCTCCTCTGGCAGCTTCCTTCCATACACCCACCACCCTTTGTGTGAAAAAGTTACCCATCAAATTCCAATTAAATGTTTTCCCCTTCACCTTAAACCTGTGTCTTCTGGTCCAATATTCACCAATAAGGCAAGAAAGCACCAGAATGCACAAAAAAATTTTTTCATTATCTTGGTGCAGGTGACAGTAATACACCATTACCGTTAACACTACCAGCAGTGAGAAATCTGCCAACTCAGCAACAGGTGAACAGTTCCGCTAATGTGGCTGCTGACTGACCTGAAAGTGACCCCTGTCCGGCATTTCTATAGGCCTGTTGACAGCTTTCACACACCAATTTTATCATAACCAGTGTTATCATAATTGTCAGTGAATTTTACCCCAGTGAAAAACAACACAAATCTGGAAAACATTACTTTATTGCACCCATCTGTTCATGATGCATTGGAACACAGAGGTCATTTTTCACATGAGAGTATAATTATTATTCTACAATTGCTTCATATCAAATCCAGTTTATTGTCATATACAGAAGTACAGGGAGGTACAGGTACAATGAAAACTTGCTTGCAGCAGCATCACAGGCACGTAGACACAGACAACACACACAAAAATAAATTAAACAGAAATATCATAAGACAGTGAAAAGGAAAAGATTGAAAAAAGCAAGATCTTAGTGCAAAACACAATTAGAAAACAAGTCCATCGTAGCGCAGGCAATGGCCGATGGCGTTGCATTGTCGAGGTAGGAATAGGGTTGTGCAAGTTGGTTCAAGAATATGATAGTTGTGGGAGAGAAACTGTCCCTGAAACTGGTGGTGTGGGACTGCAAGCTTCAGAGCCTCTTGCCATGAGAGAATGTCCCAGATGGTGGGGATCCTTGAAGATAGAAGCTGCCGATGTGAGGCAGCACCCCATGTACTGCAGGTGCTTTTGATGGTGGGGAGTGCTGTTCCTTTGATGGACTGTGCCGAGTCATAGAGTCATACAGCACGGCAACACGCGCAGCTTGCCCATACCAACCAACTAAACCCGTCTCACCTGCCTGCATTTGACTGATATCCTTCTAAAACTATCCTATTCTCAAACCTCTCCAAATGCTTTTTAAACGTTGCAATAGTCCCTGCCTCAAATACCTCCTCTGGCAGTTCGTTCCATACACCCACCACCCTTTGTATAAAAAAACCTACTCCTCAGGTTCCTATTAAATCTGACCCCCCTCACCTACGCTCCTGGTTCTTGATTCCCCTACTCTTGGTAAAAAGACTGCATTTACCCTACCTATTCTTCTCATAATCTTATACACCTCTATAAGATCACCCCTCATCCTCCTGTGCTCCAAGGAATCAAATCCCAGCCTGCACAACCTCTCTCTATGGCTCAGACCCTCGAGTCCAGGTAACATCCCCATAAATTGTCTCTGCACCTTTTCTAGCTTGACACCATCTTTCCCATAACAGGGTGACCAAATCTGAACACAATACTCTAAACGTGACCTCACTAATGTCTCGTGCAACTGTAATATAACCTCCCAATTTCTGTACTCAATACTGACTGATCACAGTGCTTTGATCACTGTACAAACAATGAAGACTGGGGTTGTCTTGGTTAGACGCAGTAAACAGGCGGCAAAATACAATCAGAGGTGTGTAAAATGCCTGTCGTGATCCTCACAAGTTGATAGATTTATTCACTTAACTATTACTATTGGCCTTTTGTAGTTATAATCCAACTGCTGATTCACCCTGGCCTGAGGGTCTAAAGGCATTTTCCCAATAATTTTGTTACGGAATGTTGTTCCTTTTGTCAAGTGACGCAGTACAAAATACCAAAGTGATCTTGTCAGGAGGAGAAATCCATGGTAGCGAAACCACCTTTTGGTGTCATATAGTGTGCGATGCTTCCAAAAGCTGCCTGTGTCTCACTCCCATCTCCGATCGCCACTGTGTCCTTGGGGCACCTTGAAGGCGCTGGAGAGGTAATACCCTCTGCTACAGGTCCACTCCTGACGTCTGTCACAGCCAGCAGCTCCCTCCTCGACCGTCCCGTCTTCAGCGCTTCCGAAATTCCGCTGCACGTGGCCATTGGGTCTACGATTTCGGTAACCACACATTTTTGTTATATTCTATCCACCATCTTGTTGCCCATTCACGTTGCCTGTCTAAATCCCTCCTACAACCTCTCTGCATTATTCTTACAATCCACATTGCCACCCAGTTTTATATCATCAGCAAGCATGGATATATTTACAGGCACAGGTGACGTTTCAGGTCGAGACCCTTCTTCAGACTGTCCAAAGAAGGGTCTCGATCCGAAACATCCCTATTCCTTTTTTCCAGAGTTGCTGCCTGACCTGCGGAGTTACTCCAGCTTTTTGTGTCTATCTTCGGTTACGCCACCATCTGCAGTTCCTTCCTACACACTGATATATTACATTTGGTCCCCTCATCCAAATGAGTGTAATAGGTCATTGAAGAAGAAAGGGAAAAACATTCTGTGAAAAATTCTGAAAATTCTGTAAAAAACACAGAACATACAGGGCAAGATTAGCAAGTTTGCCGATGATACAAAAGTTATTGGTTTTGCAGATAGTGAAGATGGTTGTGAAAGATTGCAGCAGGTTCTGGATCGATTGGCCAGGTGGGCAGAGGAATAGTTGATGGAATTTAATACAGAGAAGTGTGAGGTGTTGCATTTTGGGATGTCAAACATGGGCAAGACCTATGCAGTAATTGATAGGCCTCTGGGCGCTGTTGTAGTGCAGGGGGATCTAGGAGTACAAGTGCATGGTTCCATGAAGGTCGAGTCGCAAATAGATAAGGTGGTCAAAAATGCTTTTAACACTTCATCAGTCAGTATTGAGTATAGAAGTTGGGAGGTTGTTACAGTTGTATGAGACGTTGGTGGGATGGCATTTAGAATATTGTGTTCAGTTCTGGGCACCATATTATAGGAAAGATATTGTCAAGCTTGAAAGGGTTCAGAAAAGATTTATGAGGATGTTGCCAGGACTGGAGGGTGTGAGCTACAAGGAGAGGTTGAGTAGGCTGGTTCTCTATTCTTTGGAGCGTAGGGGGATGAGGGGAGATCTTATAGAGGTTTACAAAATCATGAGAGGAATAGATCGGGTAGATGCACAGTCTTTAACCCAGAGTAAGGGACCAGAGGACATAGGTTCAAGGTGAAGGGGAACAGATTTGAGGAATCCAAGAGGTAAGCTTATCACACAGAGGGTGGTGGATGTATGGAACAAGCTGCCATAGGAAGTAGTTAAGGCTGGGACTATCCCATCGTTAAGAAACTGTTGGACAGGTACATGGATAGGACAGGTTTGGAGGGTTATGGACCAAGCGCAGGCAAGTGGGACTAGGATAGCTGGTACATTGTTGGCGAGTGTGGGCGAGTTGGGCCGAAGGACCTGTTTCCACACTGTATTAATCTATGCCTTTATGTGCAGAACAAAGTGATTATCTGTTTTAGGACAAATGGCTTATTGACAATATTGCACAAAGTGGTAATTGCCCACATAAAACCAATTTAACTCTTATCACAAACACCCTTTGATCTACGCACCCCTCTCCCACATTCCTTCTGCTGATAACCCATGCGAATCTTTCTCTATTTCCCAGCTCCGGAGAGTCGTGCACCAGAAAATTTAATATTTTCTCTTTTCACGAATGCTGCCTGGTGTACAGAGTATTTCACGCATTTTCTGTTTTTGTTGCAGATGGGACACCGGGGAATATAACTTCACCCACCACAAATGAACACAGATGCAGGATATCATACAGTGTGGAAACAGGCCCTTCAGCCAACGTTATACCCCAACCATCGTGTTCCATCTACACCAGCCCCCATCTGGATGCGTTTGGCACGTATCCCTCCAAACCTGTCCTATCCATGTACCTGTCCAGAAGTTTCTTTACATTTGCGATAGTCCCTGCCTCAACAGCTCAGGCAGCTCGTTCCATCCCCACATCACCCTTTGTGTAAAAACGTTACCTCTCGGATTCCTATAACATCTTTCCCCATTCACCTTAAACCCATATCCTCTGGTTCTCGATTTCTCCTAATCTGGGCAAGAGACTCTGTGCGTCTACCCGATCTATTCCTCTCACGATACACCGGTAATAATATCACCCCTCCTCCTCATCTACGCGCACTGTCCGCGTTAATATGATTTTCTCACTGATTTGGAAAGCTACGCGTCTCTAACACACAAAAGTCCAAATGCCTGGACGCTGCCCTCAGGAGACACGTGTTTTCAAATAAGGAGGACACATGTTGTTTGAAGTGCAGGCAGCCGGGAGGTAAAGGTGAATGCACATGCACTGCGGTCACACCTAGGTCTTAAGGGCAGAGCGAAGAGCTTTGCTAGGTTTCATTTCCTCCACCTGCTGAGTAACACACGCACACACTCTCTCTCTCTCTGCGGGCGGGGGCGAGCCGATCGCTGCCACTGAGTGTTGTACCATTCAGCAGGTGCACTCATTTTTAACATGGACCCAGCCTGGCTTTTTCCCGTTCTCCTGCTCATTCTCCTGTTTGCAAGAGGTAAGACTGAAATATCACTCCATCTTCCCCCTCCCCTTGTTATTACCGCGCGTTTGTTTTGATCCTCATTCTAAATCGGATTCACTGCTTGCGTTCTCGTTTGATTTTTGTTTTAGAAAAGGGTTTCTGTTGTCACTTAGTTCTTGGTTTCTTGGTCACTGTTGCTGCCCAACGGTGACTACAATGGAGCAATACTACTTGCTTCTAATTGACCTGCGTTGCAAAGAAGTTCTGCAGTACAGTGTTTGGACATAATAATCGCGGGGAAAGTGCAAAGTGATGTGTCCCCAATGCTTTGGGAAGAAACAAACTGCAGAAACTGCAAATGGGAATTTTAAAAAGGTGAAACTGGGAATGCGCCGCAAATCCCGGTGTTTTCCACAATCTGTCCTTTTTATTCTAGAGTTCCAGCATTGGTGTTTTCGGTGCCTTGTGCCAAAGTTAGACAATAGGCAATAGGTGCAGGAGTAGGCCATTCGGCCCTTCGAGCCAGCACCGCCATTCAATGTGATCATGGCTGATCATCCCCAATCAGTATCCCGTTCCTGCCTTCTCCCCATATCCCCTGACTCCCGCTATCTTTAAGAGCCCTATCTAGCTCTCTCTTGAAAGTATCCAGAGAACCGGCCTCCACCGTCCTCCGAGGCAGAGAATTCCACAGACTCACAACTCTCCGTGAGAAAAAGTGTTTCCTCGTCCCTATTCTAAATGGCTTACCCCTTATTCTTAAACTGTGGCCCCTGGTTCTGGACTCCCCCAATATCGGGAACATATTTCCTGCCTCTAGCGTGTCCAAACCCTTAATAATCTTATATGTTTCAATAAGATCCCCTTCATCCTTCTAAACTCCAGAGTAGGTCACATTGTTTCAGTTCTGTGTGGACATGGGTCGGACTCTCTTTCCCATAACCAGCGAGTTTGGGGCATCAACAGTTATTAACTATATAAAACCTTTAAATATTTTATTCTAGTTTTCATTAGTTATCAATATTTTATTGGTTTTGGTGAAGTACTAAGGGGAAGAGTTTAATGACTTTAAAACACTTTAGTCTAAAAGTTATTCAGCTCCCAATAAAAGCACATTAAATTGAATTTGTTTGGGGGTGTCACCATCTCATTTCTTTATCCCATTGCAATATTTTTATGAACCCTATACAACAGAAAAGATCATGCAAGTAAAAACCCTTAAGTATTTTCCTCTATCCATTCCTTTCACAGATGTTGCCTGACTCTCAGAGTTACTCCAGCACTCTGTGTTTCACTCAAGATTCCTGCATCTGCAGTTCGTTGTGTTTATTTTTCTTTTGCTGCTTTTGTCCTTGCAGAATTAGTGGAGGATGTTGACTGGGCTGTGAATTGCTAGAGGGATGGCAATGAAAGAAATGGAGGGAGACCAAGGGAGGATTGGAGGCCTGGGGAAGGTGAGGGCTGAGCAGAAAAGGGAAGGGTGCAGTGTTAACAGTGTTTTATGTAACTTGATTAGCAGCCAGAGTTCTGAACTATTAATGTATAGAAAGGATCTGCAGATGTTGGTTTACACCAAAGATAGACACAAAATGCAGAGTAACTCAACGGGTCAGGCATCATCTCTGGAGAAAAGGAATGGGTTTCAGTTTGGAACCCTTCTTCAGTCTGAGAGGACTATCAAAGGGTTTCGACCCAAAACGTCACCCATTCCTTTTCTCCAGAGATGCTGCCTGTTCCGCTGAGTTACTCCAGCATTTTGTGTCTGTCTTCTGAGCCACTAATCTGAAGAATGAAAATAATGAAAGCCACATGCTGTAAATCAGAAGTAAAACAGAAAATGCTGAAAACATTCAGATCAGGCAGCATCTGTGAAAGTGAAACAGAGTTAATGTTTCAGATCGGAGACCTTCAACAAAACTGTGACCTTTATCGTTTATTTTTCTCCTCAACATTCCCTTTAAATTTTAAAATAGTTATGATATCATTGCCTTTAATTATCTCTACTTGCATTTTGAACTCATTTTATTGCTTTGGCTATGTGCTTTCTGGTCTGATCTCTTTCTTAATCAGCTGCCTACACCTTGCTCATAAACATTCATCCCTCACGTTCTCTTGCTGTTCATCATTACTTTATAGGTTAATGACTATCCTTTTCACTTTTATAGGCATTCCTTCTCCTTCTCTCCGGAGATGCTGCCTGACCCGCTGAGTTACCCCAGATTTTGTGTGTCGATCTTTGGTCTAAACCAGCGTCTGCAATTCCTTCCTACATATTTTATCTTCCTGTCCCTCTTTATTATTCTAAGTATATCAATGTTCCACCTCTAATCTTTGGTCTCACTTGTCACCTTTACCTGTTGAGGATATTCTTCTTTTGTTGGCTCAAGGTGGAGGATAGTTTGCTTTCATTCCATCTGTGGCAAAGTCTGCAGGATCCCCTTTGACTAACGAGGTCATCAGGAAAGCTGCAGACAGAGTCACAAGAAGGGCAGGAGATGGCAGATGGGTAGTTTGCAAGATAGCGTGCAGCTTGTTGTTACTTTATGCTGAGCTTGTATGTAGCCCTGATAGATGAAATTCAGCGCCATCTTGATTCTCCTTCTCCTTCTCAATGGGCAGCAGTTTCCATGAACCTTTAAGTAGTAATGTTACAAAATTTTGAGATTTTAAAAATTAAGTCTGCAATTTATCCCATCAGATAAAGCATAAAAAGAAGTTTAATTTGACACCCAATTCACTTTCATATCTTCAGTATTAAAAAAGTTATGGCCATTTTCATACTTGGAAATTAGCATCTTGTTCCCCATTGCCTTTCCATTGACTTAACACAAAAGCTGTGATCAAGGACAGTCAAAAGCCCATAACTTTCTTAAAAATTAAGAGAACTCAATGAAATGTTCAGTTATTATAGATTGAAGCATTCTGAAACAAATATGAAACAATATTACTTGCATGACCTGAAATTAAAGCATATAATTAGTTAGTTATCTAATTGTTGCTAATTACAAAATTAAATTACTAGATCTAAACATCTATCAATTTCTTAAGAAATGATAAACATTTTTAAATTGCCTAAGTGTCCAAATAACATTCACACAATAATCCACAATATAACATGATTTTTAAATCTCATTTTCATGAATTTATAGGCCAAATGGAAGGAATTTAGTGTTTAATGCCTGTAAATTAATGGCCATTTAAATCAACTTGTGAGTGGGTTTTAGTGGAATGCGGTGGATTAGAACGTTGCGGTTTGCGGTGAATTTATCCCCCAGTCGGCAGGGAAAATACAGCCGGTTCATACATTTTTTTTGTCCCCTTCTCGCAACATGAAAATGTGATTAAATGCTTACTAAAAAACAAGTTTTTATGTAAAAATAAACTGTGTCGCTTCTTTTATTGCCTACGTTAGGTCCGTTCTGCTGTCAGCGTTCAGAGCTTTAGAAGATGATTTTTAAACTACTCTAGTTAATAAATAATCTAGCGTAGTTTAAAAATAACTTCATGAATGAAATGTCGGAGTGATTTCTCTTTAGCGACGAAATCACCCGACATGGATCGATTTGGACTGTCTAGGGAAAAACTGGATTTTAAACCCGCCCCCCTCTGAAAGGCGCCAAAGTCAGGCACACGGGGAGCGGCAGAACTGCAGCGCTGCTAAAGGTAGGTATTGTACCATACCTACTTTAAGTATGTTATACTTCTACAAAAACATTTTGAGACCATTCTTGAATTATTTCCTCTCCAACTGATAACCTCTTGCAATGACAGGCTGTGGACTAAAATACCTGTCAAAGGATGTTGCCAGTCCATAGGAGACAACTGTGGGCTTTGGTGCTGGGAATGGTAGCCACCGAGTGGAGAATGACATGGGTTTGCATAACCTGCAAGGATGTTTGGATGATTTTGCATATACAATGCTTTTGGTATCTCCACAGTGCCTTGAATTCCCTGCTGTAGGTAGTTCATGACACAAAGGGCAGCACAATGAGACCTGCTGCCTCACAGCGCCAGAGACCCAGAACTCAAATCAATCCCGGGTGCTGTCCGTGTGGAGTTTGCAAGTTCTCCCTGTGAATGACTAAGTTGCATCCCATATCCCAAAGACATCTGGGTTTGCAGCTTAAATGGCTTCTGTTAATTGCCCCTAATGTGTGTCGGGAGTTGATGCAAAAGTGGGATAACCAGGACTAGTGTAAATGGGTGATTGATGGTCAGCAAGGACTTGGTGGGCTGAAGAGTCTTGTTTCCATGCTGCATCTTTAAACTAAACTAAATGCATTCTGGGGGGCAGTGGATGTTATGATTGTCTGCTAGACTATAAGATTTATGCAGGCTCTGAGATCTTTATTTTCTATTACTGGATAACCAAAACCTACTATGATGTACTGGAGGTGATTAGATTCATAATAAATGAAATCTCAGCTATTAACATTAAAAAAAAAATTAACAAACCATATGATAATGGCTCAAGGGATTATGGAATTTCAACTCCCAGGGTTGTGAATATTGATATCATTTACCCATGAAATCTATGGATCCTGAGTGATCGAGCCTGGAACCTCACTTCTTGGATGAAGGGAAGGGATGTAATGAATCCAGCTTTACAAATAAAGGCGGGATAATACATTTTGGGAATGACAAGTGTGGTTATAAGGAGATGCTGACAGGCTATATAACTGGACAAAGAACGGTAATTGAAGTATAATGAGGAAAAATGTGAGGTTATCTAGGTTGGAAACATAGAAACATGGAAAATAGGTGCAGGAGTAGGACAATCGGCCCTTCGAGCCAGCACCACCATTCAATATGATCATGGTTGATCATCCAAAATCAGTACCCCGTTCCTGCTTTTTCCCAATATCCATTGATTCCATTAGCCCTCGGAGCTAAATTTAATTCTCTCGATTACACCATAAGAGGAGGTTGTAGCTTGTTGAAGCATAAATGAGCAATTAGAACATAGAACGACAGTGCATCACAGGACAGTACATCACAGGAAAAAGTCATAAAACAAAGCATAATTTAAATGGTAGATCTGCTGCCTCGCACCACCAGAGACCCAGGTTCGATCCTAAGTGAACCGTCACTTCCACATGATCTGTATCCGGGACATGTTCAGCCAGAACATCAGGTTCGTCAGATCTCGTCGAAGATAGTTTGGGAACACCTCAACATCATGTATGACATGCAAGCGTCTGTCTGCGTGGAGTTTGCTCATTTTCCCTGTCACCACTTGGGTTTTCTCTGGGTGCACCCGGTTTCCTCCCACATCCCCAAAACGTGTCAGTTTGTAGGTTAATTCTGTAAATTGTCCCTAATGTGTAGGATAGAATTAGTATGAGGGTGATCACTGGTCGGCGGGGATTTGATGGGTCAAAGGGCCTGTAAATTCAACTAAATGCTAGATATCAATTAGTGTTGGTGTTCATTGAGAATTTGGCTTACCGGCTCAACAAGTAATTTACAGAGGCTAGTAAAATAATGGCCATTATTGCAATAGCAGTGGAATACAAGCAGGCAAAGGGCTTTGTGCATTTGGGCAGGGCCTGGAGGTGTCGATGGTTGTGTGATGATCTAGTGTAAGGAAAGATACAGTTGTCTCGGATGTGATACAGCCACATTCCACATCATTAATTTCTGATTGAGGATATCCACTTAGTTAGAAAGGTTTAGCAGAATGGGTTTCAACTGCCTGAAGTTAAGATTAAGAGGGCTGGGTGATTTTCATGGCATATTCCAAGTTAATTTGAGCATTTGTGTAGCAAGCAACAGTTGATTTTTGTTTAGGATAATAATCTTTCATAACCGGTTATGCAAGCAGTATTTACAGTATTTTCTACTTTTAATTCAGCATTCTTGGTATTTTGATTTTGCTTTGATAATGCAAGTTTTTTTGTTTATCTTAGTTAACTTGCTCATGCTTCACTTATGATCAATTAGGTGTTTAGTCTTTCCATTTATGAAGGGGAAGCTAAACAAGTTCTTATTAATGCAGTTGATGCACCATCAAAGAATGGGGTTAAACTAGCTAACTAAAATACAGATAGCAGTGGAGCAATGAATGGGATGCAAATAAATACAAATGACTGCAGTCTGAAGAAGGGTTCTGATCCGAAGTCTGAAGAAGGGTCCCGACCTAAAAAGTCACTTGTCCTTTTTCTCCATAGACGCTGAATTACTCCAGCACATTGTGTCTATCTTTGGTATAAATCAGTATCTGCAGTTCCTTCCTATTTTATTGTGCTAGAGTAACATAGAATACTAACAACTTGCTGCAAAGATGAAGCCCACGAGATCCATTGCATCCACATTGTACAAAAATGGACTTGCGCCAAACCCACTTTCTAGATGTCTTCTGTTGAAAATTCATTGACAGGAACATCATCTTTGTTTCTCCTTTTTCTAATGGAGTGGAGTGGAGTGGATCCAATAAAACCCAAACTAAGAAGTTGTGAGCAGGCTAGACACAAAATGCTGGAGTAACTCAACGGGACCGGCAGCATCTCTGGAGAGAAGGAATGGGTGACATTTTGGGTCGAGACCCTTCCTCAAAGAGTCTGAAGAAGGGTCCCGACCCGCAACATCACCCATTCCTTCTCTCCAGAGATACCTGTCCCACTTAGTTACTCCAGCATTTTGTGTCTATCTCCAGTTTAAACCAGCATCTGCAGTTCCTTCCTACGCAGTAGTGAGCAGGCTAATTGGATAATGAGTGTTGTTTAATAGCACTGTGAATGAGCCATCACTCTACTGATGATTGGGAGCAGGCTGATGGAATAATGAGTGGGTGAAGTGATTTGTCCTGCTATTTGAGAGCACGAAGTATCAAGCCAATTTTCCACTGTGTTGGGTAGATATTGACTTTGGAGGTGGGACAGTTTAGTTAGTGTCTCAGTATCTCATGCGTCACTCTCCAACAAAGACACTCAAAATAGACGGCACTTCAAACTACCAACAATCCTATTGTGAAAGACGTGGTGTTTGGCAACATTCTTTCTCACAGACTGACGAAGGAATTTTCTGTGGTACATAGTTGCAGCCCAGAGAGCAGATAGTCACATGGCACCACTAAGTGACTGCTTTAAACCAGTAATTATTTCTAAATACATGACAAATTCTTCCTGGAGCAGATTTTTTTTTTTAAAGACATCAAAGAAATTGTAAACTTTTGTACTTCACAAGTTCCTCAAGATACAATCTATCAATCCTAACTGGTTCCATGCATCTGTTGTCAAGCTGTGGCCTTCTTGTTCAGCAGGTTTATTGGTGTACCCTCCTTTCTCCATAGCTGTAGCAGTCAAGCAAATTCTTCAATTAGTCTAGACCAGGGGTTCCCAACCTTTTTCGTCCCATTTACCCCTGGAAACTTTAATAGCACAGAACAAAGTTATTTCACTTAATTATGAATAACTAATGATGAACAGATACCGGTATATGAGAACCAAACACAGTCAGTCAATGAGAAAAAATATGTACAAATCCAGAATCAACAAATTTACCCCCTGGATAGGTGTAATTTACCCCCTGGTTGGGAACCCTTGGTCTGGACACAAAAAGCTGGAGTAACTCAGCGGGCCAGATAGCAGCTCTGGAAAGAAAGGGAACGGGTGACGTTTCGGGTTGGGACCCTCCTTCAGACCCGTTTCGGCATCTGCAGTTCCTTTCTACACATTTCTTCTGGTGACCTTCCTAATATGATGTCCTTCAATGAGTGATATGCACCTTTGTGAGCTTGGAATTGAGTTACCACTCTGGCGAATCTGGCATCTGTCCAATGTAGTCTGTATAAAGGAACAAGATACTGGAGAAACTGAGCAGGTCAGGCAGCATCTCTGAAGAAAAGGAATCGGTGATGTTTTGGGTTGAAATCCTTCTTCACTGAGAGTCAGGGGAGAGGTAGGCAAAGGTTCAACATAATCACAGCCAGCACCAATGGCCAAGGAAAGGTGGAGCCCACAATGGTCTATAGCTGGCTGTGGAAGAGGTGATAATGAAGGGATATATGGATGCCAACAGTAGAACTACCAGGACGACTAGGGTGGAGGAGGGTCGATGAGAGAGGGAATGCAAGGGTTACTTGAAATGGAGAATTATTGCGTCCACAACTCATCCTTACTTTGGCCATCTCCAGTCGTCCAGTGTTTTGTGCTTGTTCTAATGGCCTTTCCGTTGTTAGGTGCAGAGTTCTGCTTCATCCATTCACAAGTCTCTGCAGAGAGCAGTTTATCAACCCTCGGGATGAAATATTGTGGATGGATAGAGAGCTCTGACTGTCACTTTAGCGGGTTTTGGTAGGCCTTGTCCTACCTCACTGTGTTCTCTGTCTTTCCCATACCCCGCAGAAGAGATTTGATTTATGTCTGTGGAACGAGCTGTCAGGATTTTGAGAAGCTCACTCGGTTATCCACTGTGAACAGGGGCCCATTATCTGTGATCAGCACCTCAGAGTTGCCACACCAGACAACAGTCCTTTGAACCTGCAAATAACTGTCAATGTGTCTTCTAAGAAATCTCTCTCCCAGAAATTTGGAAAATGGTCAGTTATTACCAGATCCATTTCCCATCAGACCTGACCCTTCTGTCTGGGTTGTTGAGAATAAAGCATTTCCTACAGTTGGTTATTTTCTAGACATCAGCAGATATAAAGCTTCTGCGAATGTTCCTGATCTCCCCGTGCATTCCTGGCCCATAAATACTTTCTCTTTAGAGAAACAGCGTGGAAAGGGGCCCTCGTCCGCACCGACTAGCGATCGCCCCGTGCAGCAGCACGATCCTACACACTAGGGACAATTTACAGAAGCCAATTAACCGACGCAGTTACAGGGAGAACGTACAAAATCTATAGGCACAGCACCCGTGGACAGGATTGAACCCGGGTCTCTGCCGCTGCAAGGCAGCACCACCTCTGTGCCACTGTGCTGCCACTTATTCCACAGATGCAACCATTTGCCCCAGATGGGAAGACTGAGCATGTTGCTCATCATGTTTACTGTGCTCGTCATGCTCATCAATACCATGTCATTCTGTCTGAGCTCCTACGTCTAGATTTTGCAATGTCCACTTCTTCCAGATATTTTTTGATATCCCATGGAGCATATCCAATTGGCTTCATCCGTCCCGCTGCCAAGCTGACCTCTGTTGGTGAGAACTTCAGAAGGCCGATCCCTTCAGCACTCCCTCTAAGGACGGTTCCAAATTAATCCTCTTCCTTGGGATCGTTGTGGAGCGCTCTGCCTTCACGGAGGTTAGAAATGCTCTTGAAGCCTCCACCTCCCACTAGCATTAATTTGTTCATGATGCAGCAGGACTGCAGACCTTTGATCTGATCTTTTGCCTGCAGCCTCGCTCAGTCTGCCTAGGCCTACCTGATCTCCCGGTTGCTAAACACTTTAACTCCCCCTCCCATTCCCACTCTGACCTTTCTGTCCTGGGCCGCCTCCATTGTCAGAGTGAGGCCGATGACAAATTGGAGGACCAGTGCTTCATATTTCACTTGGGCAGCTTACAACCCAGCGGTATGAACATTGACCTCCATAACTTCAAGTAGCCCTTGGTTTCCATCTTGCTCAATCCCTACCCCACCCTAGTTCTCCGATTAATTTCATTGTCGTTCTAATAAACATTTACTGATTGTTTGCCTCATTGTCAGCTTTCACTCAGCTAACAATGAACAATTCTACATTTTCCTTGTTCATCGTCCCATTTAATCTGTGTTTTCATTCCAGACACATCCATATCTCTGTCTCCCTCTCCCCTGACTCTCAGTCTGAAGGAGGGTCGCGACCCGAAACGTCACCCCTTCCTTCTGTCCAGAGATGCTGCCTGTCCCCCGAGTTACTCCAGCTTTTTGTGTCTACCTTTGGTTTAAACCAGCATCTGCAGTTCCTTCTTACACACTTTGATCTGTTGCCATTGTTCCAGGTTTGATACCATTCCTATTTAATGCCAATTGGATGTATCTGTCAGAGCTTAAGATTACAGATCGCTGTAAAATTAAAAAAAATTGCAATGTTTACTTGTTCCTATTTGGACACCAAATCCAAGATGTTTATGAAGAGGATTTTGGAATATTGATGTGCTAATCTAGAGCCTAGCTATCTGTCCTGTGATCCATCAGTTGCATTCATCTTTATTTTGATTGAATATTGTGGGTTGATACAACTGGGTGGATACCTTCCATTTCTGTTCATAGTTAAGATTCAACAACACTGCTCTAGTTATTGAGTCCATCGTCAACCTGAAAAGCATTATTGGAGGATTAGAGAAATGTTGAATACACGGAAATGGGCCTCTTCAGACCTATCCATGCTGACTGTGATCCCTATCTATGCTCATCTTATTTTCCAGCAGTGTGCCTTCATCATTGTTGTACAGTAGGCATTGTAGTAGATGTTCTTGTTGTGAAGCATGGGTGTGCTGATGACATGGCTCATGTTAGAAAATGGGATGAGCACTATACATGGTGGGACACTTTCTCTAAATTTTAGACTATTCATCTAAATTGGTTGGTAATCAGATTGTCTTATGACACCCCCCCCCCCACCCTTTTCATCCATGCAGTGTTTCAAGGTAAGCCTCTGCGCCCACACTCTGCCGCCCACACTCTGCCGCCCACACTCTGGCGCCAGCCTCTACACCCGGAAGCACGGTCACAGTAACTTGTCCACATTCTCCTCATTTAATTTGCAGGATATTTCCATGTTTTTTAATTTAGTTATAGAGATCCAGCGTGGAAACGGGCCGTTTGGCCCACCGCGTCTGCACCGACCAACGATCCCCACATGTTAACACTATCCTATACACACTAGGGACGATTGACATTTTATCCAAGCCAATTAATCTACAAATCTGTACGTCTTTGGAGTGTGGGAGGAAACAGAAGATCTCAGAAAAAACCCACGCAGGTCACTGGGAGAACCGACAAACTCTGTACAGACAGCACCTGTAGTCAACATCAAACCCGGGTCTCTGGCGCTGTACGGCAGCAACTCTATCGCTGCTCCACCATGCCTCTGTGATTCTATTTCTCTATGTTTGCACTTACAGAACAAATTAATTTTAATGCTGTATGGTGCATTGTGCCTCATGCCATGATTTAATCTCCAGTCATTTGAGAGAATGATTGGAATCTGAAATGACTGAGTGGATGCTGGTGGCTGAGATTCTCACAACCGTTCAGAAATAGCTAGGCAAGCTCTTGAATAGAAGGCTGTGGTCCAAGGACTGGAAAATGGTATTAGTATAGGGTATCCATAGTCAGCATGGGCATTGTGGGTGGAAGGGACTACTTCTCCGCCATAAGGCTCAATGACTTGATAATGTGGACGGCGAGTCTATTCATTTTGCAGTAGCTATTAGCTATCAGATTGAAGCATGAAGTTTGACATGAATCACCAACAGGCACAATAGGAATGTTGATGAACTTGTACCTATTGATTGTATCCATTGATTATCTCTGATATTTTTGCTAACTTATTTCAGGGGCTATATATATATATATATATATATATATATATATATATATATATATATATATATATATACATATACATATACATATACATATACATATACATATACATATACATATACATATATATACATATACATATACATATATATATATATATATATATATATATATATATATATATATATATAAACAAGTGAATGAAAGATATGCAAAAAAGTTATAATGATAAAGGGAACAGGTCATCGTTCACTGAGGCCTAGATGAAAACGAGCAACAGACAACGAGAGTCAGCAAGACAGCTGTGAAGCTAGTTCAACGACTTGGGTGGGGGAGGGATGGAGAGAGAGGGAAAGCAAGGGTTACTTGAAGGTAGAGAAATCAATAATCATACCACTGGGTTGTAAGCTGCCCAAGTGAAATATGAGTTACTGTTCCTCCAATTTGTGTTTGGCCTCACTCTGACAATGGAGGGGGCCCAGGACCAAAAGGTCAGTGTGGAAATGGGAGGAGAATTCAAGTGTTTGGCAACCGGGAGATCAGATAGGCCCAGGCGGACTGAGTGAAGGTGTTCAGCGAAACGATCGCCCAGTCTATGTTTAGTCTAAGAGTCCACAATGTGACCAATGGATACAGTAGATGAGGTTGGAGGAGGTGCAAATGAACCTGTGCCTAACCTGAAAGGACTGTTGTGGTCCCTAGACAGAGCCAATGGAGGGGGGATAGGGACAGGTGTTGCATCTCCTGCGGTTGCAGGGGAAGATACCTGGGGAGGGGTGCAATAAATACATTGTATCAGTTTCCCAAGACACTTTTGTTTTATAAGATGATTTTTATGCTTTTCCATGTCGTTTGGGAATAGAGCAGACAATGACAATGGCTCGTGTTCATCTGGTAGCTGAAAGCAAAAAGCTGAAGTCTAAGAGGTGGCTACCAACAGAAAGTGACATGCATTAACTGTCTAGAATTGCCACGGAAACCACAAACAGTACGCTTTGCTGATGAGAGACAAAACCACAATGGAACAAACATTATGTAGGATGGAAAATACCTAACCAATATAGCCAGAGACAATGTGTAGGCTTTCTAAATATGATTTATGTTATATAATTTACAGGCTTGCCTTCTGAAATTGTGATCTGTTAATAACGCTATTTTAGCTTTTCCAGAAGAAGGGACATTTCATTGCGTTTTGGGGCTATTTGTGCAAAAGTTAGATTATGTCATACTACACAATGCAAATTGCAGAGAGAAATTGAACAATGGAAAATTGGGGATTTTTGTGCAAAGGCCACATACTTCTCTCTCTTTTCCATTCACCTGAAATATCAAAGCACCAAGGTAGCAAATAATGACCTGCAATGGACTGGTATTTTGATATTTCTCAACCACACGCGAATGCTTGTAAGTCTTACTTCAGCATTACCAAAAGGTGAGCAAGTTGACCTTAAATAGCACTGCTGGTGGTGGAACTCCTTATACCAATCCACTAATCTGTTCACGACCCAAGCACCAAATGGAAATGGCTCTAGAAGGAGAACTGAGGCAGATTTCTGCCTCCAGAAGTGGGAGTATTGGGGCATGTAGTGAAAGTGGCAGGACAGATTGTGGACGGAGATGGAAACAATTTGGGACTTCATTGTTTGCAATGTGCAGCAGCAAAATCATGCTGGACCTTTATAATCCTGAAGATATTCTGGAGTGCATACACCAATGCGACAATGTTATTTTTCAGTGTTGGTAATCCTTGTGCGTTTTTACTTTGTACCATTCTGACTGCCGCATACATTTCTAACATTGCTGCTTTTTTGTTTTTTTTTAGGACATTCCAAGGAAAACATGTTACCTGTACCGAAAAACTTGCATTTCTCGTCACTAAACTTGCAGAATGTTCTACACTGGGAACTGCCTACATGGAGAGCACCTGGGAAGCAACAGTTCAGCGTGCAATATAAAGTGTAATTTCTATTCTTATTCCACATTCATTCATTAGAGCTTAATGCGACTGCTTGTTCCAGATTTCCAGCAGTAGTTCATTTTGCTTTTCAATCCTTTGCCAATTTTGATGGTACTCAGCTTTATTTTTCCAAGACGCTGCCTGAATGCTTTTCTGGCATTCTCTTTGATTTCAGATGTTCCAGCAGGTGCAGTGTTCTGTATCTCACAGTTCCAGTATGTTTTGTTGTTTGTGCTTTTTCCCCCTCTTCTCTGTTTTCCTCCTGTTATGCCTCGTACAGACAGATTAGTTAGTCGTAGAGTCACAGAGAGATATAACCTAAATTCTTCACTCAATCAACACCAATCAATGTCATCAACTTTCTTCATCGACTTAATCTCAAAGACTTATGGTCATCCAGATTAGAAATGAAAAACTTTTTTAAAATTTTCATATATCTGTGTGCTACCATTGTTTTTTGGATATTCCCTAACATCATCAATAAATTAATGTGATTATTTTTTTTTTTCAAATTAAGTATTTTAGTAGCTTCCTGTTCTGTACCAAACTGTACATTTATTCACCACATTGTGACTGAATGGAATTCCCCAGGTCCATTTTGCAAAGGTAGATTAGTCACTGCCTTCAGATAGCGGGAGAAATCATCTCATGATCCAAGACTGATTCCAATGTACTTTTTGAAGTTGTGTGCACTGAACCTCATTGCACCATCTGTCCCTTCTAATGGTTACATTTTTAATGGGTTTTTATTTAATGAATCAGTGAGAAATGTAATTTAAGAAATCTCAAAACTGTTTTTAATAAGTGCCATGATTGAAAAAACAAACAGAATATGAGTGGAAAAGCGAGAGTTATTTAAACTCAATTAATCATAAAATTGAATCCAGCAACTTTATTGAGGAATTTACATGTTTGGTTAACCACAATATTTCAGCCATGTGCATACAGACTTCATTGTTATTAAATTATATTCAATAGCTGCTGTGAAATGTGATTTTATTAAGCTGCCTTGATCTACTATATTGGAGTATCGATTTGTCTTTGAATCCTGTACTTTCAACTTCTGAAGGATGAGAAGTGCCTTAATTGTCAGTGTTCACTTTAAATGTGTTCCTTCTTGTATTATGTGTTTGGAAAGGATTAGAATTAGAAAGATACCACCGGAGTGAAGTTATTTTTTTGCAGTGACACAGTGGGATGATGTGAAAATATATAAAAGATTAAATAGCACGTTTGCAGTTGCAAGTTCTCGTAGGATTTTTCACCTGAATGACCCACGTGTTAAACGCTGAAGTGGCACAGATACTTTACATCAATGTGTTATCTATCTGTGCATCAATTTGCACACAAAGCAGCATTATTCTATCTGGTGCAACCTACCCAACTGTTTCACTGGGTTTCATAATCGCCAAACCAACTCATCCTGTGCTCGACCCGAAACGTCACCTATTCCTTCGCTCCATAGATGCTGCCTCCCGCGCTGCGTTTCTCCAGCATTTTTGTCTACCATCCTGTGCATAGTCACTTTTAGACATGTATACACATGGAGGCAACTATTGGAATAAAGAACAGGGTTTTGGAATGAACTCATTGCCCATGTCACTTACTTCTAGGATTTTAATTTTATTGCAAAGCATTTGCACGTTCAACTTTGAACTGTGCTACCAGGCATATTTTCTTTCACACTCCCAAAACATTAACTCCACCATCTTCATATTCCATTATTGGTTTCTTAAACATACTATATTTTAGCTTCGCATAGGAACACATTACAACTTTTAGTCTCTTGCTTCTGCCACTTTCGAACACTGAAGGAAAATGCCCTAAATTTGTCTTGTTCAGCTGTGAATTTATACCCTCTTCCCCTGCGGCTCTCATTTGACTGAAAATATCATGTCTGGGTTTTGCTGTATTGTTTTAAGTGCCTTGGATGTCTCGATCGGTATAATGAGCCGAATGGCCTAATTCTCCTCCTATGACTTATGAACATGAGTTTAAACTTGAGCTTTTGTTCAATTTAGAGATACAGCATGGAAACATAGGCCCACTGAGTCTGTGGTGTTCACAATCACCCTATCTATCCTAGACACTAGGGACAATTTGCAGAAGTCAATTAACCCACAAACCTGCACATCTTTGGAATGTGGGAGGAAATTGGAACACCCAGAGAAAGCCCATGTGATCACGGGGAGAACATAAAACTCCATGCAGATAGCACCAGGGGTCAGGATCGAACCCAGGTCTCTGGCTTTTTAAGGCAGTAACTTTACCGCTGCTCCACCGAGCAGCCCACTGAGTATAAAGCCAGCATCTTCTTTATGGGCCTGATCCACTTAGGCGACTGCCAGGGATTAGTTTTAATGGAATTCACCTACGACACCTGGCGATAACCTACGACAACCTATTGCAGCTAAAATTGTCGGCACTGTCGCCGACAAAATTTTCAACATGTTGAAAATTTTGCGGTAGTTGCCTGTAGTCGCACAAAAAAAATAGTCTGTGGGACAGGCCCATTGGAGTCCTTTGCCCCATATCCAACACATCCAATATCTGGTAGTTTTATCATACCATGGGAGATAAAGAACTTTTATTGGGAGATTCAAAATTGTTAGAATTCAGCTTTGGAATTGAAATAAATCAACAAACTGCTGATGCTGGAAATCTGAAATAAAACAGAAAATACTGGCAACGCTCAGCAGATGAAACTGCATCTGTGGGAGAGTTTCTAGTATATTCTTATTTTATGCTGGATGTGAAGTATATAACTGAGGACTTAAATTGTTGGTGATTTAAAATTTTTATATTTGTGCTAATTATAAATGTCATTTGTGGGCTTAGATTAATTACCATGTTCAGTGCATGTAATCGCAGCAATTTCCTCTTATTTCCTGAGCAAGTTCATTTTATTTCTTGATTATGGTATAAACCACTCAAAGGAAAAAAACCCATGTGCTGATAATAGTTCCCTTTTATTCCATCTGGGTATTTGAAACAGAGATTGTAAAGGTTGGAGCTAATTCAACATTCCTCTCAAATTAATACCCAATTACCTACACTGAGATTTGGAATCAGTTTGATCCCATTTGCTAATTTTGAACATGACATTTTCAGTTTAATCAACATCTGACTACCTAAAAGTGAATATGTCGATTGTAATGTTGTTTTTCCACGGTAGTTTTAAGATTGCTTTGTTACAAATTTGTTGTAAGTGAAGTGTGATAAGCACATTCCCATAAATTTAATATTTACTCGCCCTTCTGATTGATCTACTATCTACCAGTATTAGAGTCCTATATGATGGAAATGGATGCTTCAGCCCAACTTGTCCATGTCGATCAAGATGCCCCATCTAAACTAGTCCCACTTGCTCACATTTGGCCCATATCCATATATCTGTCCAAATATCACTTAAATGTTGTTGTTTTATCCTTCTCAATTACTTCTTATAATAGCTTATCCATATACCCACTGCTATCTATGTGGAAAAAGTTGTCCCTCAGGTTCCTATTAATTTTTTCCCTTCTTATCTTAAACCTATACCTATACCCTCAAGTTCTTGATTTCCTTACACAGGGGAAAATACTCTGTGCATTCACCCTATCTATTCCCCTCATGATTTTATGCACATCAGCCTCAGCCATGTGTCACTGATCCTGTGGGTTATATGTATCTAACTGGCAGGTGGCCCAGTATACTCTTCATACTTCTTTATACTGGGGGTGGCATTACAAATACGGTATTTGCCAAGGTTATTAATTGTGTGATTTTCTAAATCAGGTATGGAGAAAAAGATTGGAAGGTCAAAGCTGAGTGCCAGAATATCACAAAAACATATTGTGACCTTTCAAATGAAACGGATTATTACAAAGAACATTACTATGCCAGGGTAAGGTCTGTTTCGGAAGCAGGCTTTTCAAATTGGATTAAAAGTGGAAGATTCAATCCAGAAATGGAAAGTAAGTACAATACTTAGTATCTCTCCAGCTGAATGCAACTTATGGAAAATTGACATGAATTACACAAAAACAGCTTTGTATATAATTTGTATCGACTTTTAAATTATCCCCGCCTTATGATTCAATATCATATCTTGTTCTTTATCTTTAAAGTTCCAATGCAATTCAAACAAAGTTATTCATATTGATTTTAAGAGTTATTTCCTTGTGTAATAATTGTCAGCATAGAAAGTGTTACTTGATTACTGATGCATGTTTTTGCTGATTTGGTTGCGACTGAATAGCCCACAATAAATGCACGACCAATATCAATGATACTCCTCTGTAGAAATATCAGACATGTCTAAAGCATGGTTGCCTTAAAATTCAATGGCATATTTGTCACACGCCACCTTCCATGCTATTATGACCAAAGTAAAATTAGTGAGTCAGTCTAAATCTTGATAAATCCATTATATTTAATTCTGAAAAGCATTGAAACGTTTCATTTTAAGCTTGATTTAATGAGCAATACTTTACACTTGATAAACTCACATAGATGCCAGTGATGGAGCAAATGCTACTTTGGTTTCAAAATATCAAACAAAATGCAGTGACTTCTCCTGTCCTGGCACTTTCTTTCCTCCGAGAACATAGAGAAGTACAGCACGAGAACAGCTCCTTCAGTCCACAATGTCTGCCAAGATAAACTAATCTCATCTGCCTGCACATGACCCGTGCCACTCTAAAAGCCTCTTACACTCTAGTCAACATCACACAAGTTGAATGTTTATTCATCTAATAGTTTCTACATGTGCACTATTAATCGTCATGTGTTAGAAGTAACAATTTATTAAAGGCAGACACATGAGTTTGTGTAAAATTCCTTAAAAACTTCAAAGGGTATTATTTTGCCCTCTGACAATTACACTGAACCTGCACATGGGGTAAGAGGTTCACTGTGTACTATTTGTGAGAAATTCATTTTGATTAATGTCAGTAGATTCACATTTTTGACGTTGAGCATCCCATGCTAATCTTTATTGCCCATTTAGTGCAAACAAACAAAGAATAGATTTCTCAATCGTTCTCATTTTACAGTTTTAGTAGGTAATGTTTAGTTTATTGTCACATGTACCGAGGTACATTGTAAAGCTTTTGTTGTGCGCAAACCAGTCAGTAGAAATACATGATTATCAGCAAGCCATCCACAGTATACAGACACATGATAAAGGGAATAACATGAATAATGTTTAGTGCAAGATAAAGTCCAATCAAAGATAGTCCGTGTGTCTCCAATAAAGTACATACAGTAAAAGCTTAGGTCTGCTCTCTGCTTGGTAGGATGGTTCAGTTGCCTGATAACAGCTGGGAAGAAGCTGTCCCTGAATCTGGAGAAACAGTTCTTAATGTTAAGAACATCAAAGCAACAACAACTATTTCACACAAAGGGTGGTGGGTGTATGGAACAAGCTGCCAGAGGAGGTATTTGAGGCAGGGACTATCCCAACATTTAAGAAACAGACAAGTATATGGATAGGACAGGTTTGGAGGGATAGGGACCAAATGCGGGCATGTGGGACGAGTGTAACTGGGACATGTTGGCCGCTGTGGACAAATTGGGCTGAAGGACCTGTTTCCATGCTGTATCACTCTGAGGAAAACTCGGAGTGATACAGCGTGGAAACAAAAGAAAACTCAACACTGGAGTGTGCAATATAATGTGCATCATTTTTATTATCTATTACTTATTTTATGCATTGATCTTGCGGTAAATGTAAATGTGAGAGTAAATGGTTGATTGCGTTATTGTGTTTTTGTTCTTTTTAAATCTTTTTATCCTGTGTCTTTTATTGTATACCACTGAAGGAGATGCACATGAAATTTTGTTGTACAATGCTGTGCAATGACAATAAAACTTATTTGATTTGATTTGATTGCTTGTACACTATATGTGAGTCTTTGGCAAGGAAGCACATTCTCTTTTTTAAGAGGACTTTGCTGGCTCAGCAAGCTTTTCCATTACTTTTAATCTTTATTTCTTTTGAAATAATGTATTTATGGAAGAATCATTGAGTCATAAGCAGGGAAACGAGCCCTCGGAAGCAGTTATCCTCTCCAATCCTACATTAATCCCAATTATGAATTTGGCATGATGACTTGGAGTTTAACTATCATCATATATTTTTGCTTGCTTTAAATGTAGTTTTACTTGCTTTAAATACAGTAAAGCAGTGAACAGAAAATAGGGTGAATAAAGCTAGATCTGTACATAATGGTTAATTCCCCTGACAATTTCCTGAAAATTTAATTGTTTAGTTTGGTTTGGAGATACAGCGCGGAAACAGGCCCTTTGGCCCAATGGGTCCATGCTGACTGGCGATCCCTACGCACACTTAACACTCTCCTACACACTAGTGACAATGTACCTTTTCTTTACCAAAGCCAATTAACCTACAAATCTGTACAGCATTGGAGTATGGGAGGAAATCGGAGCACCCGGAGAAAACCCACGCAGATCACGGGGAGAATGTTCAAACTCCATATAGACAGCATCCGTAGTCAGGATCGAATGCAGGTCCCTGGCGCTGTAAGGCAACGACTCTATCGCTGCCCTTTAACAAGTCCTGTTCTGAGAGTAAAAACACAGACTTAACCCTAAAAATCTCCCTCATTCAAACCATCCATTATTGATAAAACGTTTACCCATTGGGAAAGAATAGGAATTAAAATGATGGGAGATATGTATGAAATGGGAAAACTTTTATCATTCCAACAATTACAACTAAAATATAATTTGAAAAGTAATCAATATTTCAAATACCTTCAAATTCAAGATTATTTGAAAAAGTATATACAAGGATATCAAACTGTAACCCCAGATCTACTGGAGGAAGGAATGAATAGAAAGGCAGAATCAAGCAATTTAATATCTTAGTTATATAATATAATTCTAAATATAGAAACACCAACGACAGAAGCAATTGGAAGAGACTGGGAACAAGAGTTATTGATAAAAATCTGAACGATAGATGGGATAAAAATTTATTATATGTAAACAAATGTTCAATGAATGTAAGACATAACCTAATTCAATTTAAAATTTTACATAGATTATATTATTCGAAAACAAGACCGAATAAAATATTTTCAAATGTTTCCCCCATCTGCGACAAATGTCTAACTCAAAATGCCACTATAGCACATTCCTTTGTCTCTTGTACAAAACTGTATACATTTTGGAATGAAATTTTTGGAATTTTTACAAAACTATTTAACACAAAATTGAACCCCAATACTGAATTGATTATCTTTGGATCAATGGAAGAGGGAAGTAAACTAACTATATTTCAAGAAGCTTTTCTTAATTATGGTCTAATAACAGCGAAAAAACTTATACTTAAATTTTGGAAAAACGCACCTACGCCAACACTCAAACATGTCTGAAACGCTACATCTTGAAGAAATGAGATTCCTCTTACTAGGCGAAGTAGACCAATTCTTAAAGATTTGGTCTCCGTTTATCAACTTTATACAAGCATATGGTGCAACATAACATAACCTTAGAAATTAAATGTTTAGAACTGGGTGACGGATGGGCAAAAATATGAGATAGTTAGATCTCTCCTAATCTCTTTTTTCCTTTTACTTTTTCCTTCTCTTTCAATCTTTTAACTTCTCACCTCTGTCCTTTTTTTTTGTTTTCTGTTTCTACTCGCTTGTCTATCTATTCCGACACTCTTTATTTCTTTTTTCTCTCACTGTATTGAACTAAAAGTATGAAGTTGTACAAGAATGAGAATATGTATTTATGTATTAGGTACTTAAGTACCAGACTACTGTACTTCTAACAAAAATAAACAAACAAAAAAAAAAAATATGATGAGAAAAAAATAATATAAAAAAAAAACCTAAAAATCTGTTTCACAAGAAAATAAATCAACGGAACTATTAATGGCATACATTTCTTCGGTTCTTATTTTGTGTACCTGTTACTGAGTTATGATTGAAATGGCAAATGTTGTGCACTTTGATTTTAATACCTGCTTATCTTTCAGCGACCTTCACTTCCCCAAAAGTAGAACTGGAAGCTGGGGTCTGTTCCATCACAATCATTTTGACACCTCCCCAAAAATGGCAATGCAATCTACATCAATCTACTCCACTGACTAAAATATTTCATGAATTAAAATTTGAAATCCTTGTCATCAACAGAAAGATCAATAAATCGGTAAGAGAAAGTTTTATTTGGTATATTATCGTAATGGCATTTTTCAATGGATCTGAATATTGATAAAGACGATGTTAAACTCAGTTGACATTAGCAATGTGGTAGCTATGTAAAGCAGTCATTTTGTTCCACTCATTCACTAGTAGATGTTGATAATTATGTACAATCAAAATAGTCCAGCATAGGTCATACACAGAGTTCATGCAATGAGGTCTTCACACGTACTCTTTCTTGCATTTATAAGAAAAGGGTTACAGCAGGGTTCAGCTTCAGAATAAAAGGAGATGAGGAGGAATTTCTTTAGCCAGAGGGTGGTGAATCTGTGGAATTAATTGCCACACACGGCTGTGGAGGTCAAGCCATTGGGTATTTTTAAAGCGGAGATTGACTAGGAAGGGCGTCAAAGGTTAGGCAGGAGAATGGGGTTGGGAAGGAAAAATAGTTCAGTCATGATTGAATGTCAGAGTGGACTGGATGGACCGAATGGCCTGATTCTGCACCTGTCTTATGGTTCCAATCCTGAGCACTGTGATATAACACGAACAGAGTGCAAGGGAGAAATGCAGCTGTGGACCGAGTTCCCACATGGGGGAATTTGCCTGCAGCAGCTGGCAAATCCATCCCGCCTCTCTCCCAATCGTTTGTTCACATGCACAGGTGTTTGTCAACTGGCGAGGATCGGTACAGAAGGTTTAAATCTGAGTTAATCTATACTACGTTGTTTCAATGCCAAATCTGAAGAATTAAATTCCTGTAAGAAATATTTACGTAAAGAAAATAATTATTATATATTTGATGCTTTTAGTGCACTTACCTGGAAAATGGTGATTTTAAAAAGGTGGGCACATTGGAACATGACACCACTTACTGTGTGACTGTTCGGTCAGTGGAACATTCCTCTTTTAGAAGAAGTGACCCTTCTGAAATTCAATGCACAAAAACACCAAAAGGTGAGAATTCCATTTTAATGAGAAACTATAAAAAATTGGTAATATTACATATTAAACATATGCAACGTTCATGAAAATCACAGTGCAGACCATTATGCCCAGGCATCACATTAGCTCTTCTAATTATCTATCTTTGCCGCTTTCACTGTTTCCTTTTTAGATATTTATTTGAAGGGAATTATTTGGCCTTTACATTAAATCATTCTGTATTCTGCAGAGAGTTCATAAGTTCTAGGAACAGAATTAGGCCATTCGGCCCATCAAGTCTACTCCGCCATTCAATCATGGCTGATCTATCTTTCCCTCTCCACCACATACTTCTGCCTTTGCCCCATAACCCCTCACACCCTTACTATTCAAGGATCTGTCAATCTCCGTCTTAAAAATACCCATTGACTTGGCTTCCACAGCCGTCTGTGGCAATGAATTCCACATATTAACCACCCTCTGACTAAAGAAACCCCTCCTTATCTCCGTTCTAAAGGTGCGTCTTTTTATTCTGAGGCTATGGCCTCTGGTCCTAGACACTCCCACTAGTGGAAACATCCTCCCCACATTCACCCTATCCAGACCTTTCACTATTTGGTCAGTTTCAATGAAGTGTCCCCTCATCCTTCTAAACTCCAGCGAGCACAGGCCCAGTGCCGTCAAACGTTCATCATATATTGACAGAGTTGTGGATGTAGCCGAGTCCATCTCGCGGACCAGGCTCCCCACCATTGTCTCCATCTGCACTTCACTCTGTCTCAGAAATGCAGCCGAGAGCTTGCCCCATCCCGGTCATTCCTTCCCCTTTCCGCTCCTCTCGGGCAAAAGAAGCAGAAGCTTGAAACCACGCACCACCAGGCTCAGGAACTGCTTCTATTTTCTGGCTTCTGAATAGTCTTTCTACAAGGTAGGGTACTGTCTGAATCTGCTCTACCTCATTATGGACATAGGACTTTGTCTCGGAACTGTTACACTACAATGGACAGAACTATATTCAGCACTGTATCTTTCCCTTCACTCTACCTGTTGTTCTGGAGTTTGGCTTGATTGTATTCATGTGCAATATTATCTGATTTGATTGGATGGCATGCAAAACAATGCTTTTCACTGTACCTCGGTCCATTTGAGAATAATAAACCTAAATCTAATATTTCCATGCATGTAATTTTTTTCTAACTTTGTATTTGTTCTTCTTGCAATAGTGCTGAGTCTTTGCTTTTTTGTTAATGCTTTATCAAATTTCCTTAGTTGGAATAAGGTAAGCTTCACAGACCAACGGAAAAGATATTGTGTTGATTCACGAGAATGATACCGAGAATAGAGGTTGGTACAGAAATGGATTAAATGAAGACATGATTTAAGGATTTTTCAAGATGATAATGAAAAATCCTTAAATCATGTCTTCATTTTTATCAATTTCTGCACCAACCCCTATTCATGGTATCATTCTAGTGAATCAGCACAATATCTTTTCCATTGGTCTGTGAAGACCCACTGAATACTCCAGAACTTTGCGCCTGTCTTTAGTATATACCAGCATCCACCGTTCCTTTCTACTCTAATGGTTGCTTTATGGAACTCCTCAATCAGTTCACACACGCAGCTCTTAAGTTTCCAGTCATCTGTTATTTAAATTCTCACCTGAAACGTCAATTCTTTATGTCACTACTGCTGAGGCTACTCTGCCTGTTATCTTTTTACTTTGTTCTAGTGAAAGTCAATGCAAGTGGAGGAACTGCAACTCGTCTTCTGATGAGACACCTCAGGCTTGCAGACTTAACATTGAGCTCAAACATTTAGACATATAGATGGTCTTCTCATTTACATTTTCATTTGATCAATTGTTTATTTCTTCATCTATTTTATCTTCCATCATCATCAAGGAGTGGGCAGGTGACATTTGTCTACTTGTCTGTCCTCTTCCTCCACAGATGCTGCCTGACCCGCTGAGTTCCTTCAGCATGTTACATATTGTGAATCTTCCCAATTGTTCAGCCTCTGATTGTCTCCCTTCTGGGGTTTCATGTTGTTTTATTTTGTATTCTTCCACTTCTGATACAATGTCATAATTTCTAAATCATAAATCTATTCCGTTCACTAGATTTATCCTGAACTTTTATACTTTTTACAAATGTAGTTGTACATTTTTCATTACCTATTCCTCTTTATTTGACAGATCCAGCAAAACAAATGGTTAAAATTATTCTGTTTGGATGTGTCCTGCCAGTCTTCTTTTTTATTTTTATCTTTGCTTTGGCATGCTGTTTTATGTACAAATACGTGAATGCCAGAGATCAGAAGCAACCTATAAATCTGGTAAGGAATTTATGACAGGTTATTTTTATTACTATGGACTCCTGCGATGGAAATGTTGTGAATCTTACAAAAGGAAGCATATTTTAAACCAGTGCAGCAGGGAATAAATAAATAACTTGCTCATAGCAGATTCAACAGCATGGACTATAGTGCAAATATTTGCTCTTCGAACAGAGGAAGGCAATATGTTATTCACTTAAGAATAACAGTTTTGGACAAAGTAATGTGGAACAACTATATATAATGTAATGGGTAAAGTAAAATTGGACACATCCCGCGATTTTTTTCCATGACAGGTGGAAAATGTTTGAGTAGTGTGCTGATATAAGTGAGGAGAAAAAGGACAAAAAAGCAGATTTAGAGAATAATGTAGGTTAGATTCTCCTTTGGTGTCCATCTTCCATGTTTCAAATGTTGACATCGCTGTCATCGTCCATCCTGAAAAGGACGCAAGCTTCCGGCGACAATCAGTGGGAGCCATCACTTGTTGCAATAGATGATGGTGGTAGCAGAATTAGCTCAGGATACTTCCAGTTTCCAGCCCCGCGACGTGGACGCTTCTGCTATGGGGCCATAGGTTACGTTATTCATCTTCAATGGCAAAAAATATGAAATGATGAGGAACTAGTAAACATTGGCATGCAGAGACATAATACTGGGTGTCTTCTTCTTCTTACGTATGGTGTGCACAGCCTAAAGTTGTAGGACAACTTGTCTATTTGATCTTATTTGATTGTGCACGTTAGGTTGATAGTATTAGTTGAAACAGGGCGGACTACATGAAGGTTGCAATCTCCCACCGCATACTGGGTGTGGTGGTGCAGGAAGTTCAGGAAAACAACTGGTGTGGCAAATAAATTGGAAGATGGGTAGTATGTTGTGCTTTATTATAAGTGAGAATACAAGAGTAAGAAAGTCTTACTGCAATTATATTGAGCTTTGAGACCTTACTTAACGTGCTATGCTCCTCACCATCTCTTGTGAATCCCTGGTCCTTTTTTATTGTCACATACGCACTGCACGGTGAAATTCCTTTTGACCAACTCACACATACACGAGTCGCCATATTTTGGCACCACATACAAAAGTCCTAAGTCCAGTTCACGTGCTCTACGTATTGGAGTGGTTCCCAATCAGGGTAGGATCCAGGCCGCTGCAAGACCTTCTCCACTGATCTCGGCCTGCGAACGAATGTCAGTCTCCTGCACAACCGCCTCTGTATCCCGGGGGCGCCTCCTGCGGTCGACTCTGAAGGCCTTGGAGGCAATACCTCCATTCCTCCTCTATTGGCCCACTCCTCATGTCCGTCATCACCAGCGGCTCCCCCCATCCTCGACACTCCTGACTTCAGGGCTGAGCTCGACAGCCTCCTCCCTCTTCCCCCCTCTCCCCCTCCCTCCCCCCCTCCACCCCTCCCTACCGCCCCCCCCCCCCCCCCCCCCCTCAGCAGGGAGTAGCCCCACTGGGTCTTTCTTCACAAAGGCAAGCCAGTTCTGCCACCGCACATGGCCGCCGGGTCTTCCTTCACGGCAGCTCGCCAGGTCCTCCTTCAAGTCGGGAGGATTTTAGAATGCTTACCACTTGCTCCAATGAGTGCTGCTGCAACTACACTCAAGAAGTTCAATATCATCCTGGACAAAGTGGCCGTCTTATTTAACATCCCATCCCCCATCCTAAACCTCCATCCTCCACCACTGGTATCCTGTGGCTGCACTGTTTGCGGTCTCACAAGATGACCTCTACAACCCAATGGGAAAATAGTGGTAGGGTTAGAACTCCAGAGGTTAGGTCACTGCCGCTTAGAAGTCTGTCCCTTAGACTGGAGAATTTCTTCAAACAGGCATACGTTGTTGAGACTTCGCAGTGCACCAGCAGAATGGAGCAGAAGTGACTGCAGCTTTTGGAATCTAGAGCAAAAAATAAAGTACTGGAGGAGGTCAGTGATGCATGAAGATGAATCTTGACCCAAAACATCATCTGTCCATTCCCACCATAGATGCTGCCTAACCTGCAGAGTTCCACCAGCAATTCATTTTTTGCTCAAGATTCCAACATCTGCAATCTCTCCTATCTCCAGTGTTGGGTCACGTTCAATGACTAGCATGGGCAGTTCAAGATGCACCTGCTATCTTAATCATATGGTTCTCCAACTAAGGAAGATCACAGTGGAGTGCTGCAAAAAAACGAAATATAAGCTGTATGTTTTTTATTCTCCATATCAGCTTAGAGTCATGGAGTCATACAGCATGGAAACAGGCCTTTCGGCCCAGCTTTCCCGCACCAACCAACATTCCCAGCTACACTAGTCCCACCTGCCTGTGTTTGGCCCATATCCCTCTGCACCTGTTCTATCCATGTACCTGTCTAAATGTTTCTGAAATGTTGTCCGGCTGCTCGTTCTATACACCTACCACCTTATGTGTGAAAAAGTTACCCCTCGGGTTCTTTTTAAATCTTTTCCCCCTTCATCTTAAACCTATGTATTCTGGTTTTCGATTCCCCTACTCTGGGCAAGAGACTCTGTGCGTCTACCTGATCTATTCCTCTCATGATTTTGTACACCTCTCTAAGATCACCCCTCATCTTCCTGTGTTCCAAGGAATAGAGCTTCTGAATTTTTTTTGAACAAATGAATAGGGGGTAAATGGGATGATCTTAAATGGGCACCTTGGTTGGCATGGACGAGTCTGGCCAAAAGGCCCGATTTGATGCTGCACGGCTCTATGAATCACAGCCAATTCATGCACTCTGCACTTTCTTTTAATTTCTCCAAATTGAAATGAAGGATAGTTTGTTCTGGGGAAGACTGGTTGTTGGAATTTTAAGGAAAGTTGTAGAATCCACAGCACGAATTATAGAAACACAGACATAGAAACATAAAAAATAGGTGCAGGGGTAGGCCATTCGGCTCTTCGATCCAGCACCGCCATTCAATATGATCATGGCTGATCGACCAGAATCAGTACCCCGTTCCTGCTTTCTCCCCAAATCCCTTGATTCCATTAGCCCCAAGCGCTAAATGGGTGATATAGCTATATAACTATGGGAGAGGGGAAGCAGTGCCAGTGTGAACTGTTGGTAAAAAAATGAAGGAGGATGATCCTGACATTTGAACAACTGTCAAAAAATACATTTGTAAGCATTCAAAAGCCATGTGACTTATTCCAAAATAATGAGAAAGAATTGCAACTTAAAATACTTTAAAGCTCTACTGCAATTAAAACAAAAACTAAAGGGCCTGTCACACTTTCACGACCTAATTCACGACCTCTGCCGAGCTTGCCCTTGACTCATACTCGCAGCATGGTCGTTACAAGGTCGTAGTAGGTCGTAGGTAGGTCGTAGCAGGCCGTGATGCTAGTCGTAGGTACTCATGGCATCAAGTAGGTCGGGGCGTTTTTCTAGCATGATGAAAAATGTCCACGAGTAAAAAAAGGTCGTGAATTAGGTCGTGAAAGTGGGACAGGCCCATAACTTACCTTGTGTTTACTATGTTTAAGAAAGAACTGCAGATGCTGGAAAAATCAAAGGTAGACAAAGTCTGAAGAAGGGTGTCGACCCAAAACATCACCCATTCCTTCGCTCCATAGATGCTGCCTCACCCTCTGAGTATCTCCAGCTTTTTGTCTACCAGAGTTTACCATAGTACCCCGTGGTCATTCTCCTCAATCAAACTAAATGGGGAAGGATCCCTGTACTAGTTTGAACCCGACACAATAAATGAAAATAAAACGAAATCTGCAGATGCCAGAAATCAGAGATGAAAATAGAAAAGGTCTGAACAGATCAGACAGCATCTATAGAAAGGGAAAATATTTTGGGAAATTCAGAAAAAAAAAAGAAATTCGTTCAGATCAAAATCCCCATCAGAACACAGTTGGCTTTAAAGGAATATGAAACAATATTTTAGGCCTTTGATTTTGGAGGGCTTTTATCTAAAATTTGGTTCTTGCAGCGAATCGTGAATACATCTTCAAAACCTGTTGCTCTAGATTTTCCTCTTAAGAATCTTAATTCAAAACCATTAATAGCTTGTAGGACACATTGGAAGTTCAAGTACAAAATACCTAGTTTCCCATAAAAATCCTCATCTGTGGAAAACTGTGGGGAGCGGGTACCTTAATTTCTCATCTGGTACCAAGGTGAACCAAGATTATGTGCAAAGGCACCAAAGACAACTAGATTGTGCCAGCTGTACATGTGTATGTGAATGATACTAAAATATAAATGATTGAACATTAAATGGGTTGTTTGAAGCTAGTTAATCCTTTAACTTTATCTTTTCTTTTCAGCTGCAAAAGGATTGCCCATCAAATAAGACATTCTTGATTTGTTCACCTGAATCACTGACCATTAATGTTATGGTTCTGGAGAAGGGGGACAGGGACGCATCATCATATGGCTGTAAAGATGCTGATGATTGCAAAATCCCTTTAACGTCCCAGGTTTGCAACATGTCTGCTACTGAATGGAAAGCCATTCCCCTGACAATAGAAAATAAAGGAAATGTGTACAAATCTCAAATTGTAGAAAATCCAGCAACAGAAAACCGTGTGTATAGCAACAAGAGCAGTGTTCCAGTGGCTGGTCAGTCCAAACAAAATGGTCCCTCAACTGGAAATAAAGAGTTGAAAGGAATTCAACATGGCGACGTTGCAACAGAGAACATCAGCCGCCCTCAGCAGTTGCAATGCATCCAGCTGCCAAATGGGAATTGCAGAGAACCACTGCAATTGGGGTACAGATCGCAACTGCCATCAGGGCCTCTGATCGTTGAAGGAGCACAGTATCTTCCTGACTATGGCCTTCTCGCAGTAGAGACATGTCTGAACCCACAAAATGTACGACCATGCCTCTCACCAGCTGGAATGACCAATGATCCGCTGCAGACAAGTTACTTGTCGCAATCTGTTACGAATGATCCAAACACGAGGACCACAGGGAGCAATGATGGGCAGCGTGAGAGAGCGTATCTGCCAAAAATGCCACTGCAACAAGAACAAAGTAACTATACGCCGCAGTTTCAACTCGCCGGAAAGCCTCCAATGGATGGTGTTGATTGCTGTCCTCTTGTATTAGATAACAAGATGCTGAATGAAAAACTATATGAAGAAATGGAGGAGGCAGATTTAGACTGGGACCTCAGTAGTGGTAGACTGAGCTTATCTGCATTGTGCATTAGGAGAGATTCAGAGGATCGAGACTCCTTGTCACAGACTATAGAACCACAGCAAGATCTTCTATCCTCTGTATGTACAAAGGCATTTCCAGATGAATCTTTAAAAACTGAGGAAGAATCCTTTTTATCAAACTTCCAAGAACATTGGGGGCTGCGTTTACAAATATAACAATTGGTGGTCTCTGTCTGCAAGAGCCATGTGTACTTTGTGCAAAATATGCCACCATTCTGCACTTCCATTTTCTTCAGTTGTTGTAGATCATTCACTATTTGGCATAAAATCTAAACATGATCGAAATTTGGAATGCTGTTACCAATCTCCTTGATACACTGTCAAAAGGGGATCTTTGACTTTGGTACACAGATACTGAATAATAACCAAAGCAAGAAAAAGATAACCTTGGCAATATCAGGCAAAGCCCAAACAGTGCAGTGGAAGAAACACTTTGGCACAGAGAAGTCATGGAGCTCAAGGGAAACCAGAAGAGCCCATAGAAGGAGATTGGGCAAAACATCCTTTCCAGTGCCAAGTTAGTGTGTAAAACACACACACACACACACAATATATATATATATATATATATATACACATATATACACACACATACATATACTAGTTCTATGTAATATATATATATATGGCTTGGTATATTATAGTTTCATCTGTTGGGTTTATATTCCATAAATTATTGGGATGAACTCATGAGATCTTTATTCAGTATTAAGGTTTGGGCAGTGCCCATCCAACTCAATGCAGCACACACATCCGCAACACAATTTATCATTAATTGAAAATGTCACTGAAAAAAGAACTTGTCGATCTAATATGTTTTTGAAAAATAATTCAGAAACATTATTGGTAATGTGGAGCAAACTGTCTTTGCCCCACCTAAATGGAGTCATGCAGAACTGCAGATGCTGGAATCTTGAGCAAACCACAAAGTGCTGGAGGAGCTCAGCGGGTCAGACAGCATCTGTAGAGGGAATGGATAGACGACGTTTCGGGTCGGGGTTCTCTACACCTCCACTGGGAAACATTATAGTGGATATCATGGTTTCTATTTTTCAAACTTGAAAATTGATTATGCATTTTAATATCCAGATAGATCAATATGATACATAACTGGACACTGTCAGTAACCAAAGTTTTATTTTTGAAAAGCTGTTGAAAAAATTTTTGTATGTGCAGAATATTTCAGAGGTGTTATATTTTATAAGCTTTGCATTTGATTCATTTGTAAATTCATTTATTAAAAAAATGACTGCAGTACTTTTGTCTGTGTTTAATTTTAAACTTGTTGAATTTTTCACTTATGTAGCAAAGCACTTCATGTTCAGTACAAACAACAGTTTGCATTGCACAGGTACAGCATGCCTCACTTCAAAGAACATTTCAAGATATTCCCTGAGGTGCAGAGAAGTCCTAGATAGAACCAGGAAATATTTCAGATTAGAAATGAGTGTTAGTTTAGTTATACAGCATGGAAACTGGTCCAGCTAGTCCACACCGATTGTCAATCACCCGTTCACACTAGTTCTATGTAATCTCACTTTGTCATCCGTTCCATACACTCTGGGGACAATTTTACAGAAGCCAATTAACCTACAAACCCGTACAAACCCAAACTCCAGACTGGCAACACCCAAGGTCGGGATCGAACCCCAGTCTCTGGTGCTGTGAGAGAGCAGCTCTACCACTTGCGCCACTATGCCGCCCTCCATAAATCCATCCTATATGAAACATTTAATCTTACTTATGATGAAGGCAGTTAGCCCTTTCATTTATAATGTTTTCATCTGCTTTGATAAGATTACAATTGCAGAAATGTCATGAAGAATATAAACATTCATCATCGGACGTCAGTTATAACTGCATGTACATGCTGTATTTCACACCTTCAGACAATAATAATGGAGTTAGACACAAAATACCGGAGTAGCTCAGCGGGTCAGGCAGCATCTCTGAAGAAAAGGAATTAGTGGCGTTTTGGGTCGAGACCCTTCTCAGGCCCGTACGAAGCTTTTCAAAAATGTGGGTGGCATGACAGGATTACAAAAAATGTATGTGAAATAATGTGCACGCAGCGCACATCACAAGCGTGAAGTCCCTTGCGGCCGGGGTCCAGGGCCCACTTAAGAGCCCGGGAAGCTCTGGAGTTTTAGATGCTCTGTGGCCATTCTGAACCTTATTTTGGAGCATTTTTGCACCAAATTTATGACCAATATTTCAGAAATCATTTTGGTTGAGTCAAGAGTAATGAGTGGGTGGAATGGGATGATTGGGGTCATTGTTGTATACATTTTTTTAAATCAAGAATTGAAGTTGTCCTTGTTTTAATAATCAAGTTGTACTGTTGTAAATGTTTTGTAAAATGTTATAAAGGAGCATTCAAAAACTGCAAATAAAATAGTGTAAGTTTTTGCAGTAAAGAAAACCTTTTTTTAGAAAATGTTTTGTGTGTTGATTTGATTGCCTGTTACTGTTAGACTGTGTTAGTGTGTGCAATGCACCTTTAATGGTCCTCCTGACCTAAAACTACACATCACATCAATTTCAACATGGAATGGTGATGTGAATACATAATTTAGTTCGACTTCAATTTCCATCATGAAAATTGAAGTCAAACTAATTGGTGCATTTACATTATCACTTTACTATGATCGCTTTCAAACTAACCTATTTTACTGTCATACTATTATAACAAATTTTAGTTCCATGTTGACTCATAAACAAGATCACAAATCACATTTTGAATTCTCAAACACAATGTGATTGTGAATAATTGCAGAGCTGCCAAGTTTCACCAATCATTTCCGTATTTTGATGGCTGAAAATCAGTATTTTGCATGCAACCTCATGTATTCTAAAAATCAGTACTACTGAATTGTGAAACCATTTTTGAAATGTGAATCTATAATTCTTGATTTTGATTCAATAACATAAATATATATAACATCTTATACTTATAAAACTCTGATCTTGGATGTGTGTGTGTGTGTGTGTGTGTGTGTGTTTAACCGGCAGGAGGGGTAGGAGAGGCGAGGGCCAGCTGCAGGGGGAGGGGGAAAGAAAGGCGTGGGGGCGTGGGGGCGGGGGGGTTGGAGTGGGCCCGACGGCAGGGGGGGGAGTCACGTGAGAACGTTCTGACCAGCCAGGCTGACCAGCGGCAAGGCTTAAACGCCGCGGCTGGAGGCGATGGACCGGGCGGGCAGACACCGCAGCCCCCCCAGGCCCGGAGAAACTGGCACTTTTTCTTTCCAAATCATCCAACGGGCCTGAACCAGAATTTTGGAGATTTTCCGTCAAAGTGGAAACGCTGATTGCGCTCTAAATTTTTTTTTTTCTCTGGATTTTTTCATACTCTGGAAATAAAAGGGGGGTACAACCATACCCAACGCAACCCCCCCTTCGGAAGGCCATGCTTCTTCAGTCTGAGAGTCAGGGGAGAGGGAAACAGGTGGTATGTGGAGGTACAAAGAACAAAAGAATGAAAGGTATGAAAAGGACAAATCAAGGTCAGCAATGATGATCAAGGAAAGGTGGTGTCCATAATAGTCCATTGTTGGCTGTGGAAGAGGTGATAGCAAAGGGGTAGTTTAGTTTAGAGATACTGCGCGGAAACAATCCCTTTGGCCCACCGGGTCTGCGCCGACCAGCGATCCCCGCACATTAACACCACCCTACACCCACTAGGGACATTTACATTTACCAAGCCAATTAACCCACAAACCTGTACATCTTTGGAGCGTGAGAGGAAACTGAAGATCTCGGAGAAAACCCACGCAAGTCACGGGGGGAGCATATAAACGCCGTATAGACAGAACCCGTAGTCGGGATCGAACCCGGGTCTCCGGCGCTGCAAGAGCTGTAAGGCAGCAACTCTACTGCTGCGCCACCGTGGCCACCCAAACACCCAAGGTCGGGATCGAACCAGACATCTCTGGGGCTGTGAGGCAGTGGCTCTACCAGCTGCGCCACTGTGCCAACCAAATAAGAACAATGAAACTAAGCAGGATGACAGTGAAACTAGTAGGACAACTAGGGTGGGGGAGGGATGGTCAGAGAGGGAATCCAAGGTTAATGGAGTTATCCATGTTGTCTAGGATACCAGATTCTCCTCTTCAATAGGTCTGCCGGGAAAGGCTTCAGTTTAAAGGTTCATCTGACAGACGACATCTTCAGCCTTGGTTCTGTACTCCAAACTGAGATCTGGATTCAGTGTGTGGATGAGAGAAAAAACTACCCACTGAAGCCCACAGTCTATGACAAAGGAGGCAAATCCATTTGCAGAGATCGTACTTGAAGGAAGGTTAAATTGCAAAATATAAGTAACTAATGCAGTGTGCCACACTTAACAAAGTAGAAATTTAATAATAAAAGCAAAATGCTAGAAATCCCAGATATTTGAAGGTGACATGACAGTCAGAGAGAAAAGCATAGAAAATAGGTGCAGGAGTAGGCCATTCGGCCCCTTCGAACCTGCACTGCCATTCAATATGATCATGGCATACATCCAAAATCAATACCCTGTTCCTGCTTTCTCCCCATATCCCTTGATTCCGTTAGCCCAAAGAGCTATATCTAAGCTTCATCTGAACAGCTTCATCTCAGTAGAGACAAAGGCCATTGAACCCGGCCCTTAGGCCCAACTTATTCTTGAAACCAAGATGCTCATCCATGCTAGCCCCATCTACCTGCACCTGGCCAATATTCCTCTAAACCTTTCCTATACATCCACATGTCCACAAGTATTTTAAATGTTGTTATAGCACCTGCCTCATTTATTTCATCTGGCAGCTTGAACCATATACCTACCATCGTCTGTGTGAAAAAGTTGCCCTCCGTGTTCTTATTAAAGGTTTGCCCTCTCATCGTAAACCTCTGCCCTCTAGTTTTTGATTTCCTCACCCTTGGAAAAAGACTCTATGCTTTCACTGTATTCATCTCATGATTTTTTTACACTTCTAAAAGATCACCCCTCAGGTTTCCTGTGCTCAGAATAAAGTCCTAGCCTGCCCAAGCTTTCCCTATAGCTTATGCCCTCGAGTCCTGGCAACATCCTTGTAAGTTTTCTCTGCACTCTTTCCAGTTTAATGGCATCCCCCTTGTAGCAGGGCGACCAAAATTGAACACAATACTCCAAGTGCAGCCTCACCATCGTGTTATACAACTGTAATATAATGTCCCAACTTTTACACTCAGTTGCCTGACTGATTAGGCCAGTGTGCCAAAAGCCTTCTCCACCACCCTAGCTATTTGCAACATCACTTTCTGGAAACTATAATAGTATTACTAGATCTCTGCTTAACCACACTTCCCAGGGTCCTACTGTTCACTATAGAGGTACTTTCCTGGTATGACTGTGTAAAATACCACACCTCACACTTATCTGACACCTCACACCAAATAATTATCTGAATTGTACTCCATTTGCTATTTCTCAGCCCACTTGCCCAGCTGATCGAGATCCCACAGTAATTCTGGATTACCATCTACAATTTCTACAATGCCACCTATTTTAATGCCATCCGTAAACTGGTACGTTCTCCTCCAATTTATAAAAATTAGTAATATAAAATACAGTAAATATTTAAACTGAGCTGTTACAGAATTGACAGTCACAGAAACCAGTTTGGTAAATTAATTGGAACTGAGAAAAAAATGAACTTTAATTGGAAAACAGCCTTTGTTTGCTTTGTTCTGGTGTTTTGCATTTTTTATTTGCCTATTTTATATCTCAGCATTTTTTATTTGCCTATTTTATATCTCAGCATTTTTCACAGTTCATGTTTCGTGGCTGTTTGTTTTACACACATACCTGATGAACAGCACATCCTTCTGTCTGGGGAATTTTCCATGATTCTATGTGAAGGTTCTGCAAATGTATTTGAGAAACTGATTCAATAGGAGTTAGTTAAGGGCCTGTCCCACTTACGTGACCTTTACAGGCTGCATTTGCATTGGCGACGTCTCAATTGGTGCTCGACGTCACAAGAAGTGACGATTTGATTGTTCAAATGAAACCTCTGAAGGGAAAGTCGAAGTCCATAAAAACACAAGTAAAACTTGAGTGGAACCTGCTTCTTTTTGGGGTGTGCCTGTGAACTGAGTATGACTTGCTTCACCTCCAGGATTGTGAGGTGCCAAGGTGGCATCTGCAGACTCTGCCGGGGAAGGGTGTTTGATAGGGCGGGTGACTGGGTATTTGTGAGGTGGCAAGCTCCTTCTACATTTACCCTGAGATTCTGTTTACAGTAATGCAAGGACTCAGTACCATCCCAAATGCTCCTGCTCCACTTTGAACCCAACAAGATGGTTCAATGGTGCATTACATGTCGCTTATGTAACTGCACAGTGAAATTCTTTTTGCATATATTACATGTGCTGGCGTCACCATTTTTGGCGCCATTATTTAAAGTCCAATGTCCGTTCTGCCCGCGTGCTCGACATACTGGAGCGGTTCCCGCAAACCGTCGACCTCTCTTTGTCCGGCCATCTTTGTGTCCCGGGGGCAACTCCTGCAGTGTGGGTTTTCTCCGGGTGTTCTGGTTGCCTCCCACTCTCCAAAGACGTACAGGTTTGTTGGTTTATTGGCTTCTGCAATTTATAAATTGTCCCCTAATATGTAGGATAGTGCTAATGTGCAGGGTGATTGCTAGTTGGCATGGACTCAGTGCATCAAAGGGCTTGTTTCCACACTGTATCTCTAAAGTCTAAAGTCTAAAATGTAATCAGGCCAAACACAAGAACAACAAGGGGAACAAACAGAAACATATCAGAGTGCAGAATATAGTTTCTCAACATTGCAATTCCAGAGAAAGAGTCCAACGTCCGCAATGAAGAAGGTTGGAGAATGGGACCATACTCTAGCCTGCAGAAGGGTCCGATAACAGAGGGGAAAAAGTTGTCCCTGAGTCTGGTGGTATATGCTTTCATCCTTTTGTGTTTTCTGCCCAATGGGAGCAGAGAGAAGAAGGAATGACCGGGTGGGAAAGGCCCTTGATTACATTGGCTGTTTTCCTGAGGCAGCATGAAATTTTGGTTAAATTTAGTTTATAGATTCAGCATGGAAACAAGCCTTTTGGCGCACTAAGCCTAAACTGACCATCGATCACCCGTTCACACTAATTCTATGTAATCCCACTTTTGCATCCTCTCCCTACACACTAGGAGCAATTTCCAGCAGCCAATTAACCTACAGACGCACTTGTCTTTGGGATGTGGGAGGAAACCGGCGGACTCGGAGAAAACCAACGTGGATTTCCACAGAGAGAATGTGCAGACTCCACACAGATAGCATCCAAGGACAGGTTTGAACCCAGGTTCCTTCCTGCAGTTGTTTGTATCTCCTGATTTATACAGGTTGTTTACCTGGTGTTTTAGTGACCAGAGCATGACATTTCTATTATGTATCAGGATTAGTTCATTCCTCCACAAGGGAGTCATGCTATGCGGTCAAGAGGAAGTTCAGAATCATTTTTGCTGCAAAAAAAAACCACTCAAAGTGGAACAAGGAAGAAACAAACAATAGTCACCTGATAGGCATTCCAGGGCTGCAGGCCATTGAGCAATATTGCTCATTACTCTGGGTCTTTTTGCATTATATAACAGAGTAAATTATTTGTTATTCCCAGAGTAAAGTACAGCAGTGACCTTTTCTGGAGCGTTTCAGATCATAGAGAAGTTCAGCCGCACAATTTCTTCTTCTTCTAGCGTGGCGTGCACAGCCTAAATTTGCAAGACACTTGTTCTGTTTGATCTTCTGTTTGTGCACGCCAGGTTGATTGCATTAGTCGAAACAGGGTGGACCACGTGAAGGTTGTAATCTCCCACCCCGCACAATATCTGATGTGAGTCAACTCACCAATTTTGGAATTTCTGAAAAAAGTGGAATCATCGTGCATTTAAAAGTGTGAAAGATGTTGGATTAGTGTAAATGGATCTGTGGTGATTGGCACAGACTTAGTGGGCCGAAGGGCCTGTTACTTTGCCATAATGCTCTCAGACTCTATGGCACAGAAGCACTCTAGGTTAACTTAGATCACAGTATCATGGGATCACCTGTCATTGACCACTCCTGGGGCATCATGGTCCAACTCCAGCAATGCCAACATGGCAGGCCAAAGATTCATAGAGACATATCACATGGAGACAGTCCCTTTGGCTCAACAGACTGCGGCAAAGTGAAGATAGACAAGTACCTTTCTAAACCAATCCCATTTATAAATTCATAAGTTCCAGGAGCAGAATCAGGCCATTCAGCCCATCAAGTCTACTCCGCCATTCAATCATGGCTGATCTATCTTTCCCTCTCAACCCCATTCTCCTGCTTCCTCCCCATAACCCCTGACACCCATAGTAATCAAGAGTCCGTCAATCTCCACCTTTAAAATATGCATTGACTTGGCCTCCTCAGGCATCCGTGGCAATGAATTCCACAGATTCACCAACCCCTGACTCAAAAAGCTTCCTCCTCATCTCCTTTCTTTTATTTTATTAGAAGTAAGCACAGGAATATGGCACCAAGGTGCCTAATATATATTGACATATGACATATGATTCTTATTTTTTAATTTTTTTAATAATGAAAAAGAAAAAGAGAGAGTAGATAATAAAAGATAGAGAAACATGTGATATATAGTGTGTGAGAAAGAAAAAAGTGTGAAAAAAGAAAGTTGAGAATGAAAAAGAGAAAAGAAAGAAAAGAAGAGTAGAAAGTAAGACATTAAGGAGATCGTTATCTATATTCTTGACCATCCCTCACCCAATCCTGAAACAGTTAGCTTCTATGGTTTTGTTGCACCAAATGCTTCCACAAATTCGACAAATGGAGACCAACTCATTAAAAATTGCTCATCTCCTTTCTAAAGGTACGTCCTTTTATTCTGAGACTATGGCCTCTGGTTCCAGAACCAGAACTGGTCTGTATCCTTCCAAGAAGTGGTGTTTCAAATGCTCTTCCTCATTCTTGTTAACTGTGTGAGAGTATCTGCTACCGACGCATTCTCAGGAAGCGCTTGCCAGTTTTCAATCACTGAGTGAAAAAAATCCGCCTCAAATTATCTCTGCATCTCTTATCCATGATCTGAAGCCTATGCCCTATGCTGAGGGGAAATATTTTGTATTATCTATCCTATCTCTACCCCTCATATTTTGGGCAACGCTCCAAATAAATTATACCCAGCTAATCCGTTCTCCTCTCTGAACCACTCCATTCCAGCCAACATCCTGGTGAAATTCCTCTGCATCTTCTCATGCTCAATCACATCCTATGTGACCAAATTGCGCGTAGAATTCCAGCTGGAGCATAACTCATGTTTTATATCATTAAACGACAACCTCCTTGTTTTTATGTTGTATATCCCAGCTAAAGAGGACAAATGACCCACATGTTATATAACAGACTGCTTTACCTGTACCTTCAGGCATCCATGGGCTGTGCACCCTTTATCTCCTCTGACCAAGCATTCCTGGTTAAGCAACATTCTCCATGAAGGTATTTCTGGGCGGGGGGGAAGGGGAGAGAATGGGGGTGGGCGGTGAGGTTGGTTGTTGATTGTAGGTTAGTTACCTAAAGTTGGAGGATTCAATGTTCATTGTTGTGTCTGGATTTTATGCAATTATATTGGTTCTGTCTTCATGGTAGAATGTACTAAAGATATTCCAATAATAAGATATCAAGGTGCTAAAGGAGGGAGACAACCTCTGTCACAAGAACAAGTAGTACTGCATGGTGTTTTGATCTCCATGGTTAAGAAGGGCGTTCTTGCACTGATAGCAGTGCAGAGAAGACACACTATATTGATCTTTCAGCCACTCCAACCCTTCCGAATTTTCCCTCGACCTACCTGATATCTCTGACATCAGTTGCCAAGAAACGATATTGTCTATTTTTGTCAAATTCATCATTCAACACTTCCCCTCCCGCATTCTACCGGCCTTTCCTCATTTCCACGCATCCTATGTCCGTTTTCATGTCCTCTTCCTCATCTAATCATATAATCTGTTCCTGGACTGAATTGCTTCAACTCATTCAGATTTGTCTGCTGGCCATCACTTAATTACCAATGTACAGTAGAAACTGCTCATGAACAGCCAGCGGCAAGGTGGCGCAGCAGAAGAGTTGGGTTCGATCCAGACCTGGGTTCGATCCTGACCATGTCTGTATATATGTTCTCCCCGTGACCACGTGGGTTTTCTACAGGTGCTCTGGTCTCCCCCCACACTCCAAAGATGTAAGGGCCTGTAGCATTATCGGCTTTGGTAAAATTGGAAATTATAACTTGTCCCTAGTGTGTAGGATAGTGATAAATTGCAGGGATCGCTGGTCGGCGTGGACTCGGTGGGCCGAAGGGTCTGACGAAGGGTCTGACGAAAGGTTGCAACCCAAAACGTCCCCCATTCCTTCTCTCCAGAGATGCTGCCCTTCCCGCTGAGTTACTCCAGCATTTTGTGTCCATCTCGGTGGCCGAGTGGCCTGTTTCCGCACTGTATCTCCAAACGAAATGAAACTAAACTAAACTAAAATCGATATAACATCCAATTCTTCTTTTTGAATCTTCCCTGTATTGCCTGGCTATCCGTGTGCTGATTGCATTACTTCTCGAAGATGTTTCTCAGAGCTTGATACTCTCTGTGAACCAGATAACATCAATGGAAATCATTTATCACTGAGCCTGCTTAAACGTGCGCTTTTCCATTGGACACTTAGAAGACACGCCATGCCTAGGCACCAATCTGCTTATACTACAGAGAGGCTAAACAAAGGATTTATGAGACACCCCTTGGCATTGTTAGTACAATCTATGGTGGTACCAGCATTCTGAAGCAGGCGACTGTGGTACTATTCAAAAAGAACAATTGGACTGAAGTAGACAATTGTAGATTCATCTGTCTTAATTTAAAAAGCATGAAATATCAGGTTAAAGCTGTACGTCAGCAACTATTAAACCATTTTCATGAAGGTTTTACACAGGAAAGGTCCCACACTACCACCCATTCCCCTACCCCATCCCAGCTGGTAGAGCTGCTGGCTCACAGTGCCAGAAACCAGGGTTCGATCCTGACCTCACATGCCTTCTGTCTGGTGCTCTCATTTTGTCCCCATCCCACACATTTGCAGGATGATTAGCCTCTGCAAATTGCACCTGGTATGTGGGGAGAGGATGAGAAAGTGGGATAACATAGAACTAGTGTGAACGAGTGATCGATGCTCAGTGTGGTTTTGACAGGCTCACCCTGTATCTCTCAACAGAAAAAAACTAAGCTCTTGCTTGGATCAACAAGACAATTTCTTTGAAGCTGTTATGGCTTAAGCAGACTGCGAATCCAAAGCAAAAAATGATGGAAGCACTGAGGTCAGGCAGCATCCGTGGGAAAGAGACAAATTCAATATTTGAGGCGAAGGATTCTTCACCAGAACTGAGAAGTGAAAAAAACAAGAACATTTTGAGGGCAGTGAGGGAAATTGGTGGAGAAAACAAAGGGAGTTTCTATGAAAGGGTACAAATTGAATTTTCCAATGTAAGAATTACTTTACATTCTGACTGTTAGAGACAAAAGGGGGGGGGGGGGGGGGAACATAGAAAAGTACATATTTTCATAGGAGGAAAGTCCCCATCTCTGGGCACGGTGGCGCAGCAGTAGAGTTGCTGCCTTACAGCACTTGCAGCGCCAGAGAGCTGGATTCCATCCTGACTACGGGTGCTGTCTGGACAGAGTTTGTATGTTTTCCCTGTGACCGCATGGGTTTTCTCCAGGAGCTCCAGTTATCTCCCACACTCCAAAGATGTACAGGTTTGTGAGTTAATTGGCTTTGGTAAAATTGTAAATTGTCCCTAGTGTGTAGGATAGTGCTAGGGAACGGGGTGATCGTTGGTCGGGGTGGACTCGGTGAGTAGAAGGGCCTGTTTCTACACTGTATCTCTAATGTCCAATAGTTAGATTAATGATAATTTAAATCTATGTGGAACAGCAATGTACAGTATGTGGAACAGTTGGGTTAATTTGGAGCCGGTGTCCAGCATCTCCTGAAGTCACAAAGTGCTGGAGTAACTCAGCGGGTCAGGCAGCAATTCTGGAGCACATTGATAGGTGATGTTTCGCGCGGGACCCTTCTTCGGACTCCTGAAGCCTGTAGTTACAACTATGTGAAGGCAGGTGGCAGTAGCTCTGTTCTGATTCTTGCATTTCAGCAATGCAGTGCAAGAGGAAGCTCAGGGCTGGATCATTTATTAACATTGGTGACTCAGTAACTCCGCTGGGGCACTCCCTCACCTTCACAGGAAGGAAGGAATGTGGGGCTGGCCCATTGCCCATTCTGGGAGTGACTGGCCAGAGTTCCTGAATGCCTGCACTGAAACTGCCTCAGTCTGAAGAAGGGTACGACCCAAACATCACCTATCCATGTTCTCCAGAGATGCTGCCTGACCTGTGGACTTACTCCAGCACTTTGTGCCATTTTGTGTAAACCAGCATCTGGATCAGGAATCTATTCTGGAGTTCAAAAGGGTGGTTTGGTCAGAGACTGGACCAGAGATGAAGTAGGGTTAGGTTCTTCCCTGAAATTTGGTCCTGACATAGTTTCCAAGTTGATAAACTGGATTTGTTAACTGTTGATGCTGGAAGTCGAGAACAAAAACAAAAAATCCTGGAAACACTTGGTTATTCAGACAACATCCATGAACAGACAGAGTAAATGGTTAATGTTACGAGCTGAGCAATAAATCTGGAGAGGGTAAAAAACTTGAAGGTGGGGTCCAGATAGATTAAGAATAGGTGGAAAGGCAGGTTGCGTAGAGAAAGTAGGGACTCTGCAGAAGGACTTGAACAGTTTGGGAGAGTAGGCAGAGAAGTGGCAGATGGAATATAGTGCTGCAAAGTGTGGAATCATGCATTTTGGTCGGAGGAATAAAGGCATAGACTATTTTCCAAATGGGGAGAGAATTCAGAAATTGGAGGTGCAAAGGGACTCCAATGTGTGGGTGTAGAAAGTTAACCAAAACGTTAAAATGCAAATAAATAGCACTTCATTACCTGTCTGCAAATTCTGCAGCCCTTTGGATGTAATGTCGTTTTGTTAGTTTAGAAATACAGCGCGGAAACATGTCCTTCGGCCGACTGAGTCCGCACCGATCAGCGATCCCTGCACATTAACACTATCCTACACATGCACTAGGGACAATTTATAATTTTACCGAAGCCAATTAATCTGCAAACCTGCACTGTCTTTGGAGTACGGGGGGAAACCGAAGCACCCGGAGAAAACCCACAAGATCACAGGGAAAATGTACAAACTCCGAACAGACAGCACCTGTAGTCAGGATTCAACCCGGGTCTCTGCAAGGCAGCAACTCCACTGCTGTGCCACCATGCCGCCCCCATATTAAGTATGAGCCACCTTAATATTAAATTCAACAATTTTAAGTAATCACCGGAGACACACGAAACTGCAGATGCTAGAATCTTGCAGAAAACAATGTGCTGGAGCAACTTAATAGGCCTGGCAACATCGGTTAGGAGAATGGTTCGATGACACTTTAGATTGGGATCCTTCTTCATACTGATATAGAGTGTGGGTATGGTGGACAAGGCTGGATTAAAGAGGTGGGGGGATGGATTTGCCTGGCAAGTGATGGCTGGATACAGGTGAGGTGGGGGTGATGGAAGAACAGCAACTTGTATTTCACTTGTGTAGCCTACAACCCAATGGTATGAACATAACATTCTCCAATTTCAAGTCATATCCCTCCCCCCCCCATCATCAATCCCTCTTTCTCTTGTCCCCTCCCATATATTTCTCCCACCATCTCTCATCACCCTAAACAATCTGCTCCTTTCCCCTCCTCTATACGCACATGGCACATCCCCGAGACCCATTCATCCCTTCTATCCCTCTCTTTCTCCTCCACAGACATGTACCTCCAACCGGCTTTACATTGAACTTCCATCAATGATCTGACATTATTTTGTCTCCATTTCACCACTAGCCTTTGTCACTGATCCCACCCACCTGTCAATCAATGGCCCTCGCCTATATCCACATCATTAGCCAGAACAGACGCAAAATGCTGGAGTAACTCCACGGCTCGGGCAGCATCACTGGAGAAAAGGAGTAGGTGACGTTTCAGGTTGAGACCCTTCTTCAGAATAAGAGACAGAGAGGGAGACACTGTAGGTATGGAGAGGTACAGAACAAAACAGAGCCTACATCAATCTCAGGAAAGGTGGAGTCCACAATGGCCCATTGGTCCATGGTCTGCTTTTTCTGTACAAAATAATTACTTTTTTGTTTTCTCTCTCTCAATGGATTTTAGTTTCAAGATACAGCATGGAAAAGAGGCCTTTCAGACCACCAGCGATCCCACACATTAACATTATCCTCTATGTTGTGTTCTTTATTGTTACTGTATAGCTGTATGGTGATTACATTTCACTGTGCCAACTGACACATGTGACAAATAAATGTATCTTGTATCTTGTATCTCCTACACACACATTAGGGACAATTATTATACATACCTAACCAATTAATCTACAAACCTGTACGTCTTTGGAGTGTGGGAGGAAACCAAAGATCCCAGAGAAAACCCACGTCGTCACAGGGAGAACATGCAAACTCCGTAAAGACAGCATCCGTAGTCAGGATCGAACCTGGGTATCTGGCGCTCTAAGGCGGCAACTCTACCACTGTGCCACCGTGCTGCCCATAGTGCCCTTCTTCCATTATAGATGATGCTCTCACTAGGGTCTCCCCGATATTCTGCAGCTCCGCTCTTGCTCCCCCTCCCCCCATTCGTAACAAGGACAGTCCCCCTTGTCCTCACCTTCCACCCCATCAGCCATCGCATACAGCATATGATCCTCTAACATTTTCGCCACCTCCAATGAGATCCCACTACTGGCCACATCTTCCCATCTCCACCCCTTTCTGCTTTCCACAGAGACTGTTCCCTCCGCAACTCCCTGGTCAACTCATCCCTTCCAACCCAAACCACCCCCTTCCCAGGTACTTTCCCCTGCAACTGCAGGAGATGCAACACCTGTCCCTTTACCTCCCCCCTCGACCATCCAAAGACCCCAACAGTCTTTCCAGGTGAGGCAGAGGTTCACTTGCACCTCCTCCAACCTCATCTACTGTTCCAGATGAGGTTGGAGGAGGTGCAAGGGATGCAAGTTGGAGGAGGTGTTATCAGCTGTTCCAGGTATCAACTACTGTACATCGGCGAGACCAAGCGCAGGCTCGGCAATCATTTTGCTGAACACCTCCGCTCAGTCCTCCTTAACATACCTGATCTCTCGGTTGCTCAGCACTTTAACTCCCCCTCCCATTCCCAATCTGACCTTTCTGTCCTGGGCCTCCTCCATTATCAGAGTGGAGGAGCAGCACCTCTTATTTCGCTTGGGTAGTTTACACCCCAGCGGTATGAACATTGACTTCTCTAACTTCAAATAGCCCTTGTTTTCCCTCTCTCTCCATCCCCTCCCTCTTCCCAGTTCTCCCACCAGTCTTACTGTCTCCGACTACATTCTATATCTGTCCTGCCCACTCCCCTGACGTCAGCCTGAAGAAGGGTCTCGACCCGAAGCATCACCCATTCCTTCGCTCCAGAGATGCTGCCTGTCCCACTGAGTTACCCCAGCATTTTGTGTGTGTCGCCTCTTAAGGTCCTTAACCCATGATTTAGTGTATTGTGCTGAATTTGTTCCGGTCTCGTGGTTGAACCCTTAAGGGAGTGGTTGAGGTCATACACAATGCACAGTGATATTGTATTATGGCTACGAATGCATGTCGACAAACTGATTACTAGATAAAGCTGAATATTAATTTACAGCTATTAAAATGGCATGATTTTGTTTTAAGATTGCACCATTCGCATTGACTAACCCCATATACAGACCAATTTAACAACAAGAGAATCAATGTTCACTTTTGGTACAACTGTCCTAACTTAACTTACCTCAGTTACCAAACAACTTAACTTTGGTATGCCCTAACATAACATTATATTTTTCTTTGTGACTTTAGCTATTAATATAATGTTGGATTTTGCATTTTTCTTAAAATTGTTAGAAGTACTTCAAAAGGACAACTTCCAATTTGCAATACCTTTAACTGGATAACATGTCCCAGGGTGTTGTACTATACTGTGAGGACAAATTACCAAATTCCTGTGGGTTTCATGACTAACTTTAAGGAATTTGGCGATATTCGAGAGGGCAGAGCTATTGGTAAATTGTGGGATTGGGGGAGGTAGCAAAAATGGACAAGGGGAGGCCAGTGGTGAATTAAAAAATAATTTAAAATTTTAATGAACATCATCAACAAGACAGCTGAAATTGTGGCTTAGCTAGACAACTTTACAAAGGAGGAGAAAGGTGACTTTCAGAATAGCACAGATGTCCGATTCGAATCTCAACTGGGGTCATAATATCCCAGAATTTCAGTCTGCTTTGAGCTTTCAAGAGAATTGAAATCGATGTGCCGAGAACAATGATTTGACTTTTTACACACTTTTTATTAAACTTCTGTACGGCCACATTGGGAGCATTGTGTGAAGTCTAGTCGCCCATAACTGGAAGATTTGATTCAATTGCGGAGTTGACTCGATGGGACAAATGGCCTAATTCTGCTCCTATGACTATGAACTTTACAGAGGGTGCAGAAGTGCTGCCTGGATTAAAGAGTATTAACTGTCAGGGGTTATGGAGCTAAGGCAGGAGAATGGAGTTGAGAGGGAAAATTGGTTGAGATGACTGAATGCCAGCGTAGACTTGATGGGCTGAATGACCTTATTCTGTTCCTAGAACTTATGAATTTATGAACTATAAGGAGTGGTTGGACAAACTTGGATTGCTTTCTCTGGAGTTTCAGAGGCTGAGAAATGACTTCATACATGTTTATAAAATTATGAGAGGCGTAGCTAGGATGGATAATCAGAACCAAGGGGCATAGCTTTAAGATGAGAAGGGGAAAGTGTAAAGGAGATTTGTGGGGCGAGTTTTTTACACGGAGAATGGTGGGTGTCTGGAACGTGCTGCAAAAATGAGTGGTGGAAATAGATACAATAGTGGCATTTTAAGAGGCTTTTAGATAGGCACATCCCTCTCAGGGAATGGGGGATATGGATCACATACAGACAGAGGGGATTAGTTTAACTTGGCATCATATTTGGTACAGACATTATGTGCCAAAGGGCCTATTGCTGCGCTGAGCTGTCCTATATTCTATGTTCAGATGATAATGTTGAACATTGCTGACAGTTTGTTCATTGTCATTACTAATGTGTCCATTCTGAGATTTTGAAAAGATTATGTAGAATTGTTTATGATTTTATACGATACTAATGCCTCAAGTCCCTTTGCTCTCTGGTAATAATTACATGCCCATTATGATCATTGATGTAGCAACGATTCTGACTTTGATTCCCACAAGATCATGTTTTGTGATGTCCCTTGAAACCCTCTTTTAATATAACAGGTAATGTGTGGCATAACATAGAACAGAACAGCACAGGAACACAATGCCCATGCCTAACATGATGCCACTTGAAACTAATCTCTGCCTGCACATGAACATTATTGACATCATGCAATGGGTTAATGTGATTGTTTCGCAGGGCAAATTTGATGTTAAAAATATTAACAGGAAAGATGCATTTCTTATGGAATTTGAATCAGAAAAGAATGTCAAACAAAACCTTTCACATTTTGTGATCATTTGTTCTGCATATCACAGTTGGCAGAGTGCCAATTCTACAGTCTCTCCTATTTGACAATAAAATCTTTTTTTTTGTTCAAAACACTATTCTTTCTGGACCAAATTTGAATTGCTTCCCCAACAAAAGCTTCATTGTCCTATCTATGTTGCTGGCTCCGAATGGACCAAGACATTTAGATCTTTCCCTTCCTACCCCTGGACCCTCTCCAGTTACAAAGGCAGCAAAAATGGGCAGGCAACATACCCTCCAGGTCTCATGCTCAAAGCAACAGTGAACAGTATCTGTTCCCACAATATCGTCTCCTATCACTTTACATGTACATCTCTAAACATTCCCTTTCACTCCTACACTTGAATAGTCACCTCGCCCATGATGCTATTGTCAGTTTGTCCATATTTCCTGGAGTCATTGCATTAATATACAATTAAAATAGCAGCACCCAAGGGAAACTCACACAATCACAGAGAGGATGTATAAACCCCATCCCAGCACACAAGGTCAGGAAAAATGTAAGAGCAGTGATGATTGCAATGCTATATTCTAAATCTCCTCACCTTTAGTTTAGTTTAGAGATACTGCGTGGAAACAGGCCTTTCGGCCCACCGAGTCTGCACCGATGAGCGATCTTCGCACACTAACACTATCCTACACACACAAGGGACAATTTACAATTATACCAAGCCAATTAACCTACAAACCTTTAAGTCTTTGGTGTGTGGGAGGAAACTGGAGAACCCAAAGAAAGCCCACAGGAGAACGTACGAACTCCGTACAGATGGCACCCATAGTCCGTTTCGAACCCAGGTCTCTGGCGCTGTAAGGCAGTAGCTCTACCGTTGCGCCACTGAGCTGCCCTCAATCACCTGCCTCACCCAGAGATGCACACTGACTGAACAACACACTTTCTTCATGCCCCTTATTGGGTGGCGTCATGGAGTAACAAGAGGCGCAGCATCGGGCGCTGCTCCCGTTAAATCCTGGATAAAGACGGTTTGGAAGACGGGACCAATTTAAAAACGCTCACTGGAGCTGTTTGACGTCGCGTAAGTGATTTCATCAGAAATCGCCACGAAATAACGGAGATTAACGGCAGTTTTAAATGAAAAAAGGGACTCCTCATCAGAAGCCTGCAAGACCTGCTACAAGACTTTACCTGAAAGAACTTGGTAAAAGTCCTCAAACATCAGCTGAAAGCTCGGAAGAAGAAGCTGATTCTCCAAGTCCACCTACAGAAATGACTTCAAAGGACGGACAAATGGAGCAATTGGAACAATCGGTAAGAACTTCAGTTACTAATGATATTTCTAAATTGATACAAGAAGGGAATGGCGCACTGGAGAAAATTATCTCTAAAAAAATTAAACACGGTAATGAGGAAGTGCTGCAGAAAATTGATAACTTAAGAAAACGTGTTGAAGAAATTGAGGAGGATTTAAACAAAGAAATTAAGTGGGTTGAAAAGGACTGTAACAAGAATTCAATTCTCAAGACTACTGCAAAATACGATTCGGTTATGGAAGAAATGGAAAATACGATGACTGAGATGTCTAAGGAGATAAAGAGACTGAGAAAGAAGCAAGAAAGTACTGGGGGGCAACTTGCCAAAATGAATGATAAATGCCTGGACTTGGAAGCAAGATCGAGAAGGCAGAATTTAAGAATAGTTGGAGTAAAAGAGGGAAGGGAAAGTGGAAAAAACCCTTGGGAGTTTGCTGCCAACTTACTTAAACAAGTATTTAAGCTGCCTGAAAACCCGAGAATAGACGTGGCTCACGGGGTTCGACGCAAGGCTCAAGCAAGCTTAGTTGTCCCTCCAAGACAGATCATAGTGAAATTTCACGACATCTCTGCTCTGGAAGAAATTATGAAACTGATTCCATATGGATCGAATTTGATGTTTGAAGAGGATAACCTAAGATTTTTTCGTGACTATCCAGCTGAAATTGCTAAAAGGAGGGACATGTTCACAAAGACAAGACAGATTTTGAAAGGAATCACTAGTGTAAGATATGGAATAATGTATCCTGCAAAGATGAGAATCACATATTTCTGTTGAACGTGCCTTTACGGTTCCAGAAAAGGCATTTAAATATGCACAAGATATCGTAAAGGAGGTCGACATTATCAGGAGTGGTCTCCCATAATATTACAGAGGGAAGCGGTGAAGATAAGACTTTTTAATAAAAAAGCCTGCTCTTGTTAAGATGGCGGATTCTTCCACGAGGCAATGGCTAGTCACTTTATCTCTGGAATGTTAATTCAAGGTCGAACTCTATGTTTCACTCTAAATGAAGGACTTAGAAACAAAGTGGAGCCGAGGTGGAAAACAAATGGAATACAAAAAAAAATAATACTAATGGACTTGTATACAAAAATTTATGACTTAAGGAACTCACAATTATATACTAACACAAAACAATTAACCAACAGAACTAACTCAACAACAATAACCCACTACTGTGTAATATTGATTAATGCACAGCGTAATAATGATTGACTCCCTCCCCTAAGGGAGAAAAGGGGGGCTTATTTCACGATGCTAATTAACTCCTAAGTATAAGGACAATGAGTTAAATATGGTCGATATATAATAACAATATACTAACAAATTTAAATGTATATAACAGATCTAGTCCAAGCTGTGCGTAAAGGAGGGGGGGAGGAGACTTAAACCCTGTCTCACGGTGTGAGTTGACTCACGAGTGACCCCGAGTTTTCACTCACGGTAATCACGTAAAATCAACGTAGTGGGAACGTCGGAACTCGCACAAGCAACTTAGCGACTCTTGGCGCTAACGGCAGGTACCCATGAAACTTGTTAACTCGTGAAAAAATCAAACATGTTTGATTTTTTCCACGAGTCAAATTTACTGTTCAAGTTAAAAATTGAAACGTTTAAACTCGTTGTAATAACGTAGTGGCCAGTGTGTTTACCTTAGTGATTCGTGAGTCTACCATGGGAACTCTTGAACTCAGCGAGCAGGCAGCATCTCTGGAGAGAAGGAATGGGTGATGGGATGACTTTTCCAAATTTCTCCAGCCCCATGTGTTCACTTTTTGTCAACCAGCATCTGCCCTTTCTTGTGTATGACATTATTTGTATCCGTGGCAGTTGATTGCACTCCCTTCAGTTTCCCGGGGGGTCGGGACGGGGTTGGAGTTATTCACTAACACGCTGACAACAACATGGTGGTATTGATATCATTTGGTTTATTGTTTCACGTGCAACGAGGTACAATGAAAAACGTTGCCTGCGTGCTATCCATTCAAATCATACCGTATGCGAGTACAATCAAGTTGTATTGTCATCCCAACAGCCGCACGGTTCAAGGGGAAATTCAAGTTCTTTTCAAGGGGAAGGCGCGTTCTTTTTTACGCACGATTCAAAATACAAGAGGCCAATCGTCCATCAAGTCTGAGGATCACGATTCCAAGCGTGAAATATCTATGTCACGCTACAGATGCTGCCTGACCCGTTGAATCGTCCGGCAATTAGTTTTTTGTTCAAGATTCCAATATCTCCTGGCTCTTGTGTCTCAACCCTGTGTCGCCACTCACGCACTGTATTCCCATCTGCCCCACTGCCTGCACTCATTTATCGCGCTCGTACCATCACCTCCCCTCACCCTACCCTATTCCCCCTTCCCTCCACCCCCACTAACCTACACTGGGGTCACATCAAGCAGCCAATTCAACGAGAGCCCCTCGCGCCTTCGGGAAGTGGCAGGAAACTGGAGCACACGCGGGTAAAGCACGTGGGGACAGGTTGAATGAACAAAGTCCACACAGGCAGAACCCATGTCGTTGGATCTCGCTTGCGGCTGCTGTAAACACTGGAACACTCCGCTAGCCACAGCAGCATTTGTGATTGGACAGTGCAGTGAATTTATCGACTAAATATGATGCATGCCACCCAGACAAATCGTCATTGATTTATATTCCAGATATGTTATTTTCTTCGCAGAATTTCCAAAAGTCTCTGCGCTGAGGCCACCATCAGTACTAGGCAGCCCTACGGGTCATGTACAACACGGGGGACGAACACAAACACCGGAGGATGTGAAACCCCCCCTCCCCCCCACTACGCCCCCCTCCCACTCCCGGCACTCACCCTCATCACCCGCCCCCACCTGCAGCAGTGTCTCCAGTCCCAAACGGTTTAGGTCTAGGTTTATTATTTTCACATATACAAAGGTTTTGTTTTGCATTCTGTCCAGTCAAAGTAAATAATAACAAAGATAACTACAATCAAGTCAAACTACAATTCAATAGGTAGAGAAAAGGGACAGATATAATGTGCAGCATATACGTCTCAGCATTGCATAGTCACAACACGCTAACATTTATACAATATCCTCGCATCTCTTTTCGGAGACCACAGTTCTTTACCTGCGTAAATCACATTGAAGTGCAGCCAGTAATGGCAATGAGAATCCAGAACCTCGTCAATGAAGGTCCAGAGTACAACATCCGGACATAGTCACAAAAAGATGGAGTAACTCAGCAGGACAGGCAGCATCTCTGGAGAGAAGGAATGAGTGACGTTTCGGGTCGAGGCTGTCTGAAGTAGGGTCTCGACCCGAACCGTCACCCATTCCTCCTGATGCAGCCTGTCCCGCTGAGTTACTCCAGCATTTTGTGCCTATGGAAAGAGAATAAGGCTTTTCAATTTAGTTTATTGTCACGTGTATCGAGGAATAGTGAAATTCGGTCAGCTAAAAGACAATACATTATTACAATCGAGCACATTACAGGTGTTTGTGTAAAATTGTCCCTATTGTATATTGGTCGCTGGTCGGTGCGGACTCGGTGGCCCTGAAGGGCCTGTTTTCGCGCTAATCTAACTAATCTAAGTGAACCTTTGCATACTGAAATAAATGTTAATGGGTCATATAATATCCTTTAAATAATAAACAAGACTGCTGCATGAGAGACAGGTGCAGACTGTTGTGGGTTAAAATAAGGCTGGAGGGAGGTCTCCGTCCTGATCCCGGGCTGTGATTGGTGGGTTCCACTGCCCAACAGGTGCAACAGGTGCAACAGGTGCAACGCCTCGTCAGGTTACACCTGAAGCTTTTCCCAAACCCTTTTCTCAGCTTTCGTCTATATTCAGGTCAGTTGAATGTCCAAATGACCCCTCCCTCGTGGAAGTTAGTTGGAAATGGCCAAGACACCTTCACTTGCCCGGGACTGTCGCGGTTGTGTTGTGATATAGCTAGTTTAGTTGAGTTGAGATATACAGCGGTCCCCGCACATTAACAGTATCCTACACCCACGAGGGACATTTGTTTACGTTTACCAAGCCAATTAACCTACAACCAAAGATCTCTGAGAAACCCCACCCAGATCACGAGGAAAATGACAGACAGGGCCAACAATGAGATGGAGAAATACAGAAACACCGACGTGCAAAGGAGACCTACAATAGCGCATGATATCTCTCGCGTTATGGCGGGTGATTGTCGCCTGCCCGCTGTTTCTGCCCCTAAAGCCTTGGGATCGTTGCCCTTTGTGTTGCCGTGGAGGGTGAGGGGGCTATTGTGCTGCTTGATTGCCGCCTGCTATCATAGGGACAGGGAGACACAGCGGCTTTTGAGACTGGTGGGCAATCACTACCAAAGTGTCTGCCTGCAGTCAGCACTCCTCTCCTACACTTGTGTCCCGCACTAAGACCATCCCGCAGAGAATGATCCCAGCACCTAAGAGCCTTGTCTGTCACCCCCCCACCCTCTACCACCCTTCACCTCAACTTACGCCTGGGCACCAAAGCAGCTCAGGAGGCAAACCCTGAGCTCCGTCTCCCAACAATCTGTTGTGCAACTGATGTGAAAGAACAGCGGCTTTCTTCACTACAAATGCTTCATCTCAGTTGTTAACCTGGAATGTCCCCTCTCGTTTTCTAACATGAACTTTGAAAGCGCGATCTGGCCCCGATATCCAGCGTGAACAGGCGCACGGCCGAAACGCAGAATCCTTCATATTTCCTTATGACACGGGACCTGTTGGGCCCATCGAGTCTATGGTGGCTATCAGAGCAATCCAACCAATTTCACTCAAAACCCAAAATATTGGAGGAAGTCAGTGGGCCCGGCTAGAATATGGACAGGAGACGTTCCGGACAATTCTTCAAATCTCTGATTTTTTTCTGAAGAAGGCTAATTGGCTTTGGTTGTAACTCGTCTAAAAATGTAACTAAAAATGTAAATTTTAGTAAATGTAAATGTAACTAAAAATGTAAATTGTCTCTCGTGTGTAGGATGGTGCTAGTGTCGCTGGTCGGCGCAGACTTGGTAGGCCGAAGGGCCCGTTAGAAACACTGTGTCACTTTTCAGGAGAAGTTGTCAGCTCAAGAGTACGTCAGGAGACGTTGTCAGCTCAAGAGTAAACGGAAGAGGAATTTGGTTAACTCTGGAGACTAACTTGGAACATCTCAGTAAACGGCAAAATACCATATCCGTGGGAACTCGGTTCAAACACTTGAACATCAACTTGGGATCTCGTGCACAACCACGAGTCTGTCACTCGGGGTCACTCGTGGGTCAACTCGCACCGTGAGACAGGGCCATTAGATACTTGGAAACTATCCAAGAGCCTGAATCTGGTTAACCCACTGGAACCTGCTGTTGTCTAATATAAAAGAATGGGACTTAATTGGGGAATGAAATGTAATAATTGTCGATATATAGGCATACACGGGTACATAACTAACATAGTTACTGATATATTTTAGCATATACTTAATATTGGATATTTTGATGATACATTTGGATAGTTAGATTTGAAATGCATTTTCTCTTATATATATTTTTCAGTTTTGAACTGGCCTTTCTTCCTTTTAATAATAATTGGTCAAGGGGGCAGAGCTGAATGTATAACAACATCTACGGAAGTCCACAAGAACTTACATACCACCTTTAGGCGGTTTCTTTTTTATAATATCTTTATTTTTAGATATTATATTATCACTTTTTGTTTTTCAATTACCTTTTCATCACTTTACACTTTCTGGTCTTTTTTAAGGTCTACTTTGAAGGGGAGATGCCAACAAAACCTAACAGTTGTGGATGACCACCCATCACCTAGAGTTCTGAGGTACTTGGTTGCACCATATGACTTAAGGGTATTAACATGATTAACATGAACATGAGCAAGACGATAAACAAAAGAAAACTGGAGGAATCACGCTTTGTAGCTAGAATATAAGGGGCACTAATGAATCAATTAAAAGGGGTAAGATTTTTGCCCAATTAAAATCACTCAATTCTGACAATTTTTATACAGGAAACACACTTGAAACATCAAACACATATAAGATTGAAGGCAAATTGGATTGGGCAAACATACTACTCTTCATTTACTTCTAAATCTAGAGGCACAACTATTATTATTCGTAAAGGTATACCATTTAAATCAAAGAATATCATAGCAGATAAAGAGGGGAGGTATGTTATAGTTATGGGAGAAATTCACTCTACCCCACTTACTATGATAAACATTTATGCTCCCAACTTTGATATCCCTCAATTCTTTAATAACATTCTGGATAAAACATTTCAGAGTTTAACTATCAAAATGTGATAATAAGGGGAGATTTCAATTGTGTTCTAGATCCATATCTGGATAAATCAGCAAAACAAAAAAGGACTAACATAAAATCTAAAATTAGTGAACTCCTAAATACATACATAAAAAACACAAACATAACAGATGTATGGTGGATCGCTAATCCAGTTGGAAGGGATTACTCATTTTATTCAACGGTACATAAAACGTATTCACGTATCGACTATTTTTTAGTGGATACAAAATTAATTCCGTACACATACAACTCTAAATATCATAATAGTATTATTTCTGATCACTCCCCGTTAACTTTTTTCTTAAAATTAGGAATGTCTGATAAAAAATCGTTCTGGATTTTAAATTTTAAACAATTTACAAGGTTGTACATATTTAAAACAGCAGATGAAATTCTTCTTTGAGACTAATGATACACCAGGTATCTTGCCCTCCTTATTGTGGGAAGCTTTTAAGGCATTCATTAGAGGAACTATAATTTCACATCAAGCTTTCCAAAATAAAAAGAACAACACTGAACAATTGCAGCTAGAACAACAAATTAGACAATTAGATCTAGATAATGCCAAAGAACCAACCATAGACAAACATTATAAGATGACAATACTGAAATACAAATTAAATACAATTTTATCGGCAAGAGTAATAAGATTATTTCAAATTACAAAACAGGAAAACTGATAAACCACATAAACTCTTAGCACTACAACTGAAAAAACGCGAAAAGGAAAATACAATTACTAAAATTAAATCAGATAAAGGTGAATTATTAACATTACCTAAAGACATTAACAAAAGATTTGCTCAATTTTATCAAAATCTATATACATCTAAAACCTCAGCAGATAATATTAAAATTACAAACTTCTTAGACAATTGTAATCTTCCAAAACCAAACACATTGGAACAAGAGGAATTAGGAGCTCAGATTACACTTAAAGAAATAGAAGAAACAATCAATTTGTTGAAGAATGGTAAAATGGCAGGACCAGATGGCTTTAGTAATGAATTCTATAAACAATTCTACGAGATAATTTCACCACGCTTACAAAATTTATATATGCATGCTTTTAAAGAAAATATACTACCCAAAACACTAACCGAATCAACTATTGCACTTATACCTAAAAAGGATAAAGATCTAGAAGACCCAGGTTCATATAGAGCCTTCACACTCTTAAATTCAGAACAAAAAATATTAGCGAGAAGATTGAGTAAATATGTTAGTAAACTAATAAACCCCGATCAAACGGGGTTTATACCCAAGAGATACTCATTCAACAATTTGAGACAATACCAATATACTTACCAAAAAAAAATTATTTAAAAAATTAGACTCTGATATTACAAACTTCATATGGGACTATAGATCACATAGAAGCCAAAGAAAACATCTGTGTAAACCTAAAGAATTTGGGGGACTGACACTCCCCAATTTGCTGTACTACTATTGGGCAGTGAACATTAAAAATATAATTTACTGGTTGGACAGTTCTGCCCAACAAGTAGACTTTTTTTCTCTCTAGCTTCTTTCTTCTTTCTGTTTTTCTTGCTATTCGTTTCTACTCTCTTGTCTATCTATCTCTTTTTCGGGCTTTTCTTATTATATCACGAACTAGCACCATCACCATTTCCTATGACACTTTCTATTTTCTTCTTTCTATCATTGCTCTTCATATTGGCTGTTTTATTATTAAATTAAAAATAAGAAGTTGTACATATGTCTGTATGCATCAGGTACTTAGGTACCACATTAGCTCTACCGCTGCGCCACTGTGCTGCCCTCAATCACCTGCCTCACCCAGAGATGCACACTGACTGAACAACACACTTTCTTCATGCCCCTTATTTTATCTGCACCCAGATCAATTACGATCTATCTGCAAAACAACTGACAGGAGCATGACATTCTTTCTTTAAAGGAAGAAAGATATGTACCATTATTATCTACTGACTATTATATGGTCCCATTTCTGAGAATCAGTAGGAGGTTGTGACGAACCCCGGGCAATTTCAGGTGAAGAAATCCATAAGATATCAGCGAGAAAAATAAGCAAGATTCCACAACCTCACTATCAATGGAAAATAACTAGATTTAAATGATTTTTTAACAAAAAGTCAGGTGTTATGTGATTTTTTTTAATGCAACACAGTTAATACTAATATAATAGTTCTATGTAAATTATTTTTTGTTTGTAGAATCTACAATGAGAATGACATGAGAAAAATAATTGCTATTTTAATCAGTGAGCAGCATTTCAAGTATTGAATGAAACAGAATGGAAACAGGTCCTTCAGCCCACCAAATCCACCCCGTACATGAAATGTTAAAACATATACTTCATTTTTCTTGCATTCAGGGCCTAAATACCATTTGCCTTCTTAATTGCTTGCTGTTCCTTCAGATTAACTTTCAATGATTTAAGTCGAATCACATGCAGGTCCCGTGGAATACAAGTGTTTTTGAATCTCTTGCGAAAAATACTCTGCTTTTTTTTACCAAAGTGGATGGCCTCACTGTTTCCTCATTGTGTTCCCTCCGCCTTAACTCTGCACATCCTTTCATCCTGTCGATGTCCACTTGAAGCCTTTCTATATTCTCGCATTACAGATCTAGGGCCCAGCTTTGGGACTCTACAAACATGGACATACTAGACACAAGCACTTTAGCACACCCAATCCATGCGAACAATCGATCACCTGTTCACAGTACCTCTATGTTATCCCACTTTCTCATCCACTCCCTACACACCAGGGGCAGGTTACAGAGGCCAATTAACCTACAAACCCGCAATTCTTTGGGGTATGGAAGGAAACTGGAGCACCCAGAGGAAACCCATGTGGTCACAGGGAGAACATGCAAATTCCAAACAGACAGCACCGGAGGTCAGGATAAAACCCGAGTCACTGGCGCTGAGAGGCAGCGACTCTACCAGCTGTGCCGCTGTGCAACCCACAATAATAACACAAGATCTGAACTTGGTGCACTTTGAAGTCCATGGTTCCAAGATGGTGGTGGTGGAAGGTAAAGGATAATGTCAGCGGCACTGAAGGTCAGTGAATTAACTTCCCGCTCTCTCGGAAAGCATTCTGTGATCAGGTTGGGAGGCTGAGCACAACGGCCTCAGTGCCCGGTAGTGGACGGGCACCTGCGGAAGCCGATGGACGGCATGATGTTGGTGATCACCGATCACGATGTTGGTGGAGGCAGCTCTCTTTTAGAAAGGAGGTGAGGAGGAACTTCTTTATTCAGAGGGTAGTTAATCTGTGGAACTCATTGCCACAGAGGGCTGTGGAAGCCAAGTCAATAGATATTTTTATGGCAGAGATAGACAAATTCTTGATGAGAACGGGTGTCAAGGGTTAGGGGGAGAAGGCAGGGGAATTGGATTAGGAGGCAGAAATCAGCCATGATTGAATGGCGGAGCAGACTTGATGGGTCGAATGGCCTAATTCTACTCCTATAACTTGTGAACTTCTACTCCTATAACTTGGGAGGCATTGAAGCAGCCGGGTGAGCGATTAGATCAAGCACAGGCTTCAGCAGGTGTAAGGAGGAAGGAGCGAGTGACATTGCATTGGGTCATGCCCACCTCTACTTCATCCATCCTGTGCTGCAAGGACACTGGGCCTTAAAGAGAAATCAAAAGAAACTGCCTCTCCCCAAAGGCCCAGATTGGATCTTTCAGAGACTTAGGAGTTGCAAGATGGTGCCAGAATGTGGCGACTCTCTGCGTGCAGTTCCAGAAGAGGATCCATTTAACTCGTGAGTAATATGATTTGTGGGAAGGGACTGCAGATGCTGGTTTATACCGAAGATAGACACAAATTGCTGGAGTAACTCGGTTAGGCAGTATCTCTGAAGAAAAGGAATAGGTGACGTTTCAGATCGGAACCCTTCTTCAGACTGAAAGATAGAGAAGGCCAGAGCAAAACAGGACTGGCAGCAAAGCTAGTATCTTTGCTGGCAACAGATGACCTCAGGAAGGGTGGAGTCCATAATGGCCCATTGTTGGCTGGGGAAGATGTGACAATGACAGGGATACAAGGATGCGAACAGTGGAACTGGTAGGATAACTAGGGTGGGGAGGGGGAATGAGAGAGAGGGAATGCAGGAATTACTTGAAATTAAAGAAAGCAATGTTCATACCGCAGGTTTGTAAGCTGCCCGAGTGCAATATGAGATGCTATAATATGATTTGACTGGATAGCATACAGACCAAGCTTTTCACTGTATCATAACAACAATAAATTAAACTAACTATGCTGATTGTAAAGTAAAAAAAGGAACTGTAGGTGCTGGTTTACAAGAAGATTGTGAATTTTGTGTAAATATTGCAGTGTCATTGTAGTGTACGTCCAGGATCACTAGAGGGAGGACTGTGGCCTGTTTCTATTCTATTCTATTCTATGTGTATAAAGGAACTGCAGATGCTGGTTTAAACCAAAGATAGACACAAAAAGCTGGAGTAACTGAGCGGGACAGGCAGCATCGCTGGAGAGAAGGAATGTGTGACGTTTCAAGTCGATACTAGAAGAAGGGTCTCGACCCGAAACGTCACCCATTCCTTCAGTTGTACGTGAGCTATTTGCCATCTATACAATGTTACAGGCCGATGCTGTGGCAAAATTCAGAAGTGCAGCAAAGTCACCTGAGATTACAAACACTCGGATCCGGTCGCCATTTGTGATGAAAACTTCCCCAGAACTGCCAAAGATATTGTACTAGTGTGAAATAAGTGGCGTCACGGTTTATATTATGGTCAAAAGGCTTATGGAACATTGGCCTTCGTCAGTCAGAGTATTGAATATAGAAATTGGGAGATCATATTGCAGTTATATAAGATGTTGGTGTGGGTGTATTTAGAGTAGTGTGTTCAGTTCTGGGCACCACGTTACAGGAAAGATGTTGGTGAGCAGGAAAGAGTGCAGAGAAGATTTATGAGGATGTTGCCAGGACTCGGGGGCCTGAGCTCCAGAGATCACCAGGGAGTCTTAAAGGTTAAGCAGGCTGGGACTCTATTCCTTGGAGCGCAGAAGGATGAGACTTATGGAGGTATATAAAATCATGAAAGGAATAGATTGCGTAAATGCACAGAGACTCTTGCCTAAAGTAGGGGAATTGAGAACCAGAGGACATAGGTTTAAGGCGATGGGGGAATGATTTAATAGAAACCTGAGGAGTAACTTTTTCACACAAAAGGTGGTGTGCGTGGGTCGAGCTGTCGGGGGAGATAGTTGAGGCAGGGACTATCACAACACTTAAGAAACATTTAGACAGGTGCATGAATAAGATAGATTTAGAGAGTCATGGGCAAATGCAGACAGGTGGGACTAGTGTAGATGGAACATGTTGGTCGGTGTGGGCAAGTTGAGCCGAAGGACCTGTTTCCAGTACCACCCCCCCCCCCCCCACCCCCTGTAACCCCCCTTTAATCTAACTCTATGTCCTCTAGCTGTATCTACCTCCAATAGGGGGGAGATTTTTCTGCAGTATTCAACGAGCTGGCGAATGCCTACAACAATGGTCAATTGTTTCATTTATGGAGTTTCTCCAGCCTTTTGTGTACCCTGTTTCATTTAATTCTTGCTTTGTGCATGAAAACCTGTCTCGTGGACCAGCTTCTGCTGTGAAGTGAAATGTGTAGCTTTTACTTCTTCACATATAACCATTACTCATAGGAGATAGTGGTTATGTAATTCTTCACCACCATAGTGTGACAGGAAAGCTTTTCAAACCTGTCCTAGTGAGGCAAGGCTTAGAATGGCTCGGAATGCATGTGATTAGCAAATAGTCAAGGTGTAGTCAACCACTTTGTTGAGTGGTATGGGTTGAATCACCTGCAGCTCACCACCGACAAGACTAAAGAGTTAGTGGTGGACTTTAGAGGAGAGGAGCACCCCTATCCCCTATCTCCAGAAATGGTGTGGATGTGCAGTTTACCAAGGAGTACAAATACCTTGGAGTGTACCTGGACAGTAAACTGGACTGGTCCAGGAACGCTGAGGCCCTGTACAACAAGGGACAAAGCCGACTGTACTTTTTGAGGCGGCTCCACCCCTTCAACATCTGCAGCACTCGTTTACTAAAAGATCACCTATTTAAGTCAGAGATGAGGTGAAATATTTTTTCTGAGCGGGTCTGATAAGGACAAGGGCAGCGGGTGCATGGAAACTCTATAATCTGCATGTTTTCTAACGGTCACATACTATCCTACTTTAGAAATATCTCATTGGTCCTTCATTGTCACAGGGCAAAGATCCTGTGACAATCCCCACAGCAGCGGCAAAGTTGCTGCCTTACAGAGCCCGAGACCCGGGTTCAATCCTGACTACGTCTGTATGGTGTTGGTACCATCCCCATGACCTGCGTGGGTTTTCTCCTGGAGCTCTAGTTTCCTCCCACATTCCTAAGACATACAAGTTTGTAGGCTGATTGGCTTAATATGATTGTAAATTTTCCCTCGTGTGTGTAGGATAGTGTTAGTGAGCGGGGATCGCTGGTCAGCACGGACTCATTGGGCCGAAGGGCCTGTTTCCTCGTTCTATCTCGAAACTAAACTAAACTAAACAGTTCTGTGGGGCTACCGTAGTTCCCGAAGATGGTTTTCAGAGTGATTAAGGATGGGCAATAAATGCTAGCCTGGACAGCTATGTGCACATCCCAAAAATAAATTAAAACATCTCTTTGCAATTCCCTTTTTCACAAAGTGGCAGAAGTCGTGTCTTTGAATAATATTAAGACAGCTAGATAACTATTTGATAAGCAAAGGTCTTCAATGTGCTGGGCCAGATCACATAAAGAGTTGAGGTTAAAACTAAATGGTGGAGTAGGCTACTTGGCCTACTCCCATTCCAAATTTGTATTTTTTATATTTGTGCAAATGTACCACTCCACTTAGTTTACATCATCCTACTCTCTGTTCTCCTGTTTGTAATAAGCACCAATCCTCTTCCCCAAGCTGGTATACACTAGTTGGCCTTTGATGGCTTCCACTTTATCAATGTCATGATTTTAAAATTCTCATCCCTGTTTTCAAATCCCTCACAATCTCTGGAGACTCTTCCATGCTGTTCAATGTCTGAAGGGGATGGGGAGAATGAATTTGACCTTAGTTGGTTGTACCAAGGACACTGGCCTACAGTAGAAATAGTTAGAATCTTTCCATGGAGTTACTATTGACGCACAGCTGTGCCAGACAATGAGAAGGAAGATAGACAATACATAAAATGCTGAAGTAATTCAGCGGGACAGGCAGCATCACTGGAGAGAAGGAATGGGTGACGTTTCGGGTCGAGACCTGAGAAGGAGGTGTGAGGATTATGTGTCTGGGCTCGAAGTTAACATTCTTAACTTCGTTAACATAAGTCAATTAGCCTTCAAAAGGGTGTTTAAATACAGCAGGAAGTAGAAATGTTGACAGAAACTACACCTTGTCCATAGAGAAATAGAGAAATATTCACCAGAAACGGACAATAATCACCATATATCGAAGAAGAGTCCCGACCTGAAACGTTACCTTTTCATGTTCTCCAGAGATGCTGCCTGACCTACTGAGTTACTCCAGCACCTTGTGTCTTTTTTTGTAAACCAGCATCTGCAGTTCCTTGGACCTACACTTTAAGTGCATCGGCAATGTGTTTGACAGGCTAGATCAACTGTGAAATTATCCACACAATCCCACACTTGGAATGGTGTGCTTCCTGTATGCAATCTTTCACAAAACATGTCACATGCAAAGCAAGACTCAAGAGAAACAAACAAGCAAAGCAAAAGTATATTTTATTTATTTTGCCACTGAGCAGTGAAAACCAAAAGGTTTGACCCTCTTAATGCATAGAAAAGGAATTGTGGACCTGAAATTACTTTTCTCACAGCAGATGTAAAGAATGCAAGTGTTAAAAACAAACAATACATAGTGAAACCAAAATGTCCTAAGCAACTTAATGGCAAAGTTTTAACAGAACAATTTAACCTATGAATAATTTGTATTCAATAATAAAGCAATGGAGACAGTAATTTCACAAACACCATGATTGCAAACGACCTAATTCAAAAGAATTAATTTTGAGACAAAATCCATTGTAAAGAATATAAAATATTTTAAAAGATTAAAATTGAGAACATGTACAAATAAACATTTTTGTAAAGGCTAGTGTATTTGCTTTGTATTTAGAAATATCACGTAATGTAATTTATAGATTCAACTGAATCAAGCTCACGGCTGCACACACATATCTCCATTTTTGCATGCTTAATACACACACACACACTCTCACTCACCAATTTTATTTTGCTCCACATTAACATAAAGCCCTCCCTTTAATTCATTTGTGCATGCAAGCATACAGTGCAGACAGAAAGTGATTAAATACCTTCAAGGTTCCCTTTGTATCATATAATGACTGAACAATGATACCCGGCAGTGAGCACCATTTCCCCGAATTCACACAATACTACACATTTGTTCATTTTGCAGATGAGATGGCTTGGAATTATGGCTGGAGACACAAGACACACCGGCACTGGGATCTTGGGGGAAAAAATTACTTTGACTCCAAACCCTTCTTCTGCACTGAGAGAGTGGAATGGTGATAACAAGTTCAAACAAGGAGCAAGTTGGACAATAGCTGGCATGTTAGATGAAGATAGACACAAAATGCTGGAATAACTCACCGGGACAGGGGGCATCTCTGGATAGAAGGAATGGGTGAATTTTCAGGTCAAGACCCTTTTTCAGACTATAGACCACGTATCGATGAATGCAACTGAGGATGGGTGGATGAGGTCAGGTATGGGAAAGAAGGGTGAAGATAACAACAGAAGCCGGGATGTGATAGACGGAGGTAACCAGGGACTGCAGGTGCTCGAATCCGATGGGAAAGGAAGAGAGAGTTTGGGACCAAATAAGAGAGGAGGTGAAAAGCGGATGGGAAATGTGGATAAGGAGCCTGATGAAAGGAGTGTGGGGGTGATAGGCAGCTGATGTGCAGGAGGAAGATGGAAGCATTTGCTGAGAGAGAACATTCTTGGGCCCAGAGCTATATGGATAGAACTTAGAAATAGGAAGAGCATGATTACACTGATGGTACTGTATTGTAGGCCTCCCAATAGTCAATGTGAATTAGAGGAACAGATGTGTAGGGAGATTACAGACGGCTGTAAAAATAACAGGATGGTTTTAGGGAGAGATATTGACTTCCTTTATAATGAAGGAGCTGGTTATCAACTTCAGGAAGCACGGTGGAGTACGTGACCCTATCAGCATCAATGGTGCCAAAGTGGAAATGATGGAGAGCTTTAGGTTCCTTGGTGTGAATATTACCAATGATCTGCCGTGGTCCAAACATATTTTGAAGTGGCGGAAGAAGGCACATCGAAGCCTCTACTACCTCAGGAGACTGATGAAATTTGGCATATCTCCATTGAACTCTTACAAAGTTCTACGAATGCACCATAGAAGGCACATAGTCAGGTTGCATCATGGCTTAGTTTGGGCACAGCTCCGTACTTAACTGCAAGAAGTTAAAGAAATTTGTGAAAGTAGCCCAATCTATCACACTGACCAGACTCCCCACCATTGACTCCATCTAGATATCATACTGCTTCAAGAATGCAGGCAAAACAAATACTTTTCCCAACTCTGTCATTTATTTTTCTCTGCACTCCTATCAGGCAGAAGAGACAGAAGCTTGCACCACCAGATTCAGGAACAGCTTATTCACTTGTGTTATCAGACTTCTGAACTGTCCTTCCATAAGCTAGGGTACAGTCAGATACTCCTCTACCTCATTGCAGACATTGGGATTTATCTTTTTTCACCACAATGCTGAGAACCATATGGCCTAAGATAGACACAAAAATGCTGGGGTAACTCAGCAGGACAGGAGAGAAGGAATGGGTGATGTTTCGGGTCGAGACCCTTCTTCAGACCACTCTCCTTCACTCTACCTATTGTATTTGAATTTGGCTTGATTCGATTTGGGTGTAGTATTATTCGATTGGATTGCATGCAAAACAAAGCTTTTCATTGTACCTTGGTACACATGACAATAATAAACCAAAACCTAAATCTAAATCTTGATCAACTACAGTGCATAGGGCTTGATCATAATGATATAGACAAGAGCTCGCAGAGGTCCAGTAGGAGAGTCTGTTTGCAGGTAATGGGTCGCTAACAAAAGTGAGAGGATTTCAAAAGTAGGATAGCAAGAGTACAGGGTCAGCATGTTCCTGTTGGGGTGAAGGGCAAGGCTGGCAAGTTTTGGGGACCTTTGGTAACGAGAGATGTTCAAGCTCTGGTCAGGAAAAGGGAGACATATTTTAGGCAGGTTTAGGATCAAGTGATTCACTCCATGAGTGTAAGAGGTGTAGGAGTCCACTTAAGGAAGCAATCAGGAGGGCAAATAGAGGCATGCCAAGATAAAAGATTCTACAGGTATATTAAAGAATAAAAGTGTGACGAGGGAGAGAAGGGGTCCCATATAGATCAGCATGGCTGTCTTTGTGCAGAAGCTCAAGAAATGGGGGAGATATTAAATGAATATTTCTCATCTGTTTTTTTATTGAGAAGATTATGAAAGCTAAGGAATCGAGGCATAGCAGTTGTGGTGTCTTAGATTATTTACGAGGAGATATTAGTGACTTAAAGTGAATTAAGGTGGACAAATTCCCATGGCTTGATCAAGACATCTGTGAGTATAGGTGGACACAAAATGCTGGAGTAACTCAGCGGGGCAGCAGCATCTCTGGAGAGAGGGAATGGGTGATGTTTCGGGTCGAGACCCTTCATCAGACTGTGAGTACAGGTGAGTGGTTCCCTGGAACCATGTGAGTCAGGTGGATGGTGTGGTAACAAAGGCTTTTGGCATGCTTGCCTTTATTTGGAAGAGTATTGATATATCATGATGCTGCTGTGCCGGTCATTCATGAGACCTATTTCATTGGAGCATAGGTAGCTGAGGGGTGACCTTATAGAGGCGTACAAGATCATGAGAGGCAGGGATAAAGAGAATGCTCACGTTTTTTTCCCCAGGGTAGACGATTCTAAAACTGAAGGTTATAGGATTAAGGCAAGAGGGGAGGAACTTAAGAGGGACCTCAGGGGCACATTTTTTCCTCCATACCTGGAGTACACTGACAGAGGAAGCAATAGAAACAGATAGAGTTATGAGGACATCTAGGCAGATATATGGATAGCAAGGGTGAGAGGGTTATGAGCAGTCTGAATGCAAATGGGTCTAGCCCAATATGCTGGCTTGGTTGGCATGGATAAGGTGGGCTAAAGGGCCGTTTTCAATGCTGTACAGCTCCATGATGGTTTTTGGGAGGGTCCAGAACGGTAGGGGGACTGAGGAGGGCACAGATTATCTAAAATTAGAGAATGTAGTTTATACCATTGCGTTGTTGACTACCAAGACTACCTGATGGCATGAACACTGCATTCTCTAATTTTAGGTAAACTGCCCTCTCCACACCCCCTCCTCAGTCCCTCTACCCACTCAGATCCTCCCACATGTACCTTGCCCCTGCCCCCTCTCACCCAAAGAATATTGACCCACTTGCTCACCAACACCATATGCCCATCAACTCCACACACCTCCTATTGAGTGTTCAGGAAGGAACTGCAGATGCTGGTTTATATGGATGATAAACACAAAGTGCTGGAGTAACTCAATGGGTCCGGCAGCATATTTGGAGAAAAAGGACAGGTTGAAGAAGGGTTCTGACCAGAAACATCACCCATCCTTATTCACCAGAGATGCTACCTGTTGAGTTACTCCAACACTCTGTGCCTACCTACACCTCTCATTGAGCCCATTCCAACCGAATCCCCTTTCCTGTTCCAATCTTTCCACCCATCTCCCATCTTTGATCCCATACTCCATCAGTATGGATATCAATACTCCATCAACATTCCCATCAGATTCCATCATCTGCAATGCTTTGGTTACCTCCACATATCAGGTCTCTGTTGTTATCCCCACCCTTCCCTCCCCCTTCCTGACTCTATCCACCCCTCCTCACCTGGTGTCAACTTTAGCCCGCCAGCTCCCCACCACCACCTTAACACTGTAATCTTCCCTTCACCCTTTCAGTCCCGAGGAAGAAGGGTCTGGACGTGGAAAGGTCATTTCCCTCATCGGAAGATTGACAGACACAAAATGCTGGAGTAACTCAGCGGGACAGGCAGCATCTCTGGAGAGAAGGAATGGGTAACATTTCGGGTCCAGACCCTTCTTCAGACTGGTCTCCCATTCCTTCTCTCCAGAGATGCTGCCCGTCACGCTGAGTTACTCCAGCATTTTGTGTCTATCTTCGGTTTAAACCAGCATCTGCAGTTCCTTCCCACAACATTCCTCCTCGGAAATGCAGCTGTCTGATTATGAGCGGGATAATGCACGGCGTGAACGAGCTGATCCGGGTGCAATCTCGCCCCCTGGGCATTCACAAAGGATTCGCAATCTGATGATTACCTTCAGGAGAGAGATCCAAGCTCCCAACAAGCAAACCAACACACAGGAGTTACATTGCAAAAGTAAACGTTTTTTTTCTTTCAGCCAATGAAGGCACTTCTCAAACTTTGTCGTTTAACAACAGACAAGCAGGACAAGTGGAGAGACGGCATCAAATGATAAGCATTGGGAATGGTAATTAAAGACTAAAGATCAGATAGATACTTGTCTCCTACTCCCCATAAATCTTCGGGTTGGTGTTGTCCCCTTGTCAAAGGCGAGTGTCACAGAAATTGCATTGGGGAGTTCAGACGGCATTATATTCGAATTTCAGGATGAAATTTGCTGCCTTCGCAAACATTCACGTGCATCATTCGTTTTTGGTTTTTTTTTGCATTTTGCATTAACTCCCTGGGGTAGAGGTGCCACCACCAAGGACAGTGTTTGTTGGACTCTTGGACCACTGCTGTGCAGACGATGGACGTTCTCTCACTAAATGCCAGGGCAGGGAGCGGGTGAGTTGTGTTTCATGTCACCTGCTTGGGCAAGTATCCGGAAGCGGTCGGGCTGGAGTCTTGCCCGGACTGATCTGACCCCCGGCGAGTAAGAATCAGCATAGTCATGACGGTGTATTACATGTATATTTCTTCCGAGTATAGATTGCCATTTATGTTGGGTTGAGACCTCCGTGCGGAATCCTGGCCGTGTGCGTGCTTGGCGCTGTTCTGTCAGGGGCTTTAGGCAGGAGCGACTCGTGTCAGCACAGATATCAACATTTGGCTCTTCACGAAGCAACGGAAAGTGAGGCCCTGATGATTGATTTACTGGGGGTCCTGAGCTGAAATGTCCTTTTTGAATACCCGTAAATGTCTTAATAACCTCCAGACGCCGACGAAGTTTTCAGCCAGCTCGTTGCGCTGGTGTCCCGACTCCTCTGTGGACGCGCTCCCATTCTCCCTGGGTTGTGTCTCGGCATCTCCCTGAAGTTCAAACTCCTGGGGGGCCCCGGCGGGAGAGGCAGTCTCTTCCACCTCGTCCCCTTTGATGAGCTCTTCCAAGTCGTCGTACCTGGCCTGCTGCCTGGTGTCGAAGTATTTGGCCGCGCAGTAGGTGACGGAGCCCACCGTGTTCACCACCACGCCGGCGATGAACAGGGAGGTGGGCTCCACCTCTTTGAAAGCCAGCATGCCCACCGTGATGGTGGCGATGCTCTTCACCACGCCCACGAAGCTGGTGGTGACGGCCGAGTTGATGTAGGTGCAGTGCAGGGTGGTGAAGTTCATCAGGCAGCCGATCAGGATGCAGGAGGCGAAGGTGCAGCCGACCGCCGGGTCGTGCCAGCCCGGGTACGACCAGATGCGGATGACATCCAGGCTGGCGAGGCTGCAGAGCAGCAGGATGGGCGAGGCGGTGACGGCGACGGTGTACTGGGCGGTCAGCGGCCCGTGGGCGTGCTCGCCGCTCGTCTTCTGAATCACCACCAGGTAGGCAGCGTGCACCAGCACCGCGAACACCCCGGTCACGTATCCGATGGGCTCTCCCGAGAGGTCACCGGCCCCTAGGGGGAAACGACAGGCTGGTGAGGAAAACATATCCAATAGACGACTCCGGCCTTTGTGGAGGGGGGAACTGCGGGTGCTGGTTTAAACCGAAGACAAGACACATAGAAACATAGAAAATAGGTGCAGGAGGAGGCCATTCGGTCCTTCGAGCCTGCACCGCCATTCAATATGATCATGGCTGATCATCCAACTCAGTATCCTGTACCTGCCTTCTCTCCATACCCCCTGATCCCTTTAGCCACATGGGCCACATCTAACTCCCTCTTAAATATAGCCAATGAACTGGCCTCAACTACCTTCTGTGGCAGAGAATTACAGAGACTCACCACTCTCTGAGTGAAAAATGTTTTCCTCATCTGGGTCCTAAAGGAATTCCCCCTTATCCTTAAACGGTGAGCCCTTGTTGTGGACCTCCCCAACAACGACACACAATACTGTAGTACCTCAGCGGGACGGGCAACATCTCTGGAGAAAGGGAATAGGGTCGAGACCCTTCTTCTGAAGATGGGTTCCGTCCAGAATTGTCACCTATTCCTTTACTTCTGAAGAAGGGTCTAGACTTGAAACGTCACGTATTCCTTCTCTCCAGAGATGCTGCCTGCCCCGCTGAGTTACTCCAGTATTTTGCGTCTATCCAACTTCTGGCCTTTGTTCCAACCATCTGCCCGCGACAGTGTGCACCTGTATGTAACCTGCCACGTTGCTCCTCCTCTCTTCTCTCCCAGCCCACCCCCTACAATCAGTCTGAAGAAGTGTCCCGACCCGAAATGTCACCAAAGATGCTGCCTGATCCGCTGGGTTATTCCAGCACCGCCTGTCCCTGTTTTACCGCTCACAATAAATGTCACCGGCTGCATTTCAGCGCACTGGTGTCTCACTACGGAACATGCATAGCGAGAATAGACACAACATGCTGGAGTGGCTCAGCGGGTCAGGCAGCATCTCCGGAGAAAAGGAATAGGTGACGTTTTGGGTCGGAACCCTTCTCTCTCTCTCCAGGGTCTGAAGAAGAGTTCCGACCCGAAACGTCGCATATTCCTGTTCCCCAGAGAGAGATGCTGCCTGTCCCACTGAACTACTCCAGCATTCTGTGTCTATCTTCGGTGTAAAACAGCATCTGCAGTTGCTTCCCACACACGCATGGCGAGGAACTGCAGATGCTGGAATCTCAAGCACATCACAGCGTCAGAGGAGCTCAGCGGGTCAGGCAGCATCTATGGAGGGTGTTGGTGTTCCCGACGTGTCGTCTGTCCATTTACATCATACAGATCCTGCCTGACCCGCCCAGTTCCTTCAACACCTTATGTTTTGCGCAAGATGTTAATGAATAAATAAAGAGCCGAACTATTCAACCAGTCGAAACAGTAACTGGGGCCATTGATGCATTTTAGTTTAATTTATCTACGTTTATTTTAGAGAGATATCATGGAAATTGTCCCTTCGGCCCACCAAGTCCACACTGACCATGGATCGATCATCCGTTCATACTTGTTCTATCATATTCCACTTTCCCACCCACTCCCAACACACTAGGGGCAATATGCAGAGACCAATTAACCTACACACTCACGCGTCTTTGGGGTGTGAGAAGTAACAGGAGCACCCGGAGGAAATCCACGCGTTCACCGGGAGAACGTGCAAACTCCACACAGACAGCAGCCGAGATCAGGGTCGAACCCGGGTTTCTGACGCTGTGAGGCAGCGGCTCGACCAGCCGCACCACTGCAATAATGAGCGTCAAATGGATACATATATCTATATATAATGTCGATTTATCTCCGTTGTAGTCTGTGGGAATATGTTGATGCAACTAGAGATGTTCCCCAGAGATGCTGCCTGGTCCGCTGAGTTACTCCAGCACTTTGTGTTCTTTTTTGTAAACCAGCATCTGCAGCTCCCTGATTCTACTAGTTGAACTATTCGATCTAGTTGATTAGTCTGATTTATTTGATACGTTCCGTTATCCTGGAGCAATGCAAGAATGTCTATCCAAAGTTTTGGCGCAACTCTCGCGATTGCAAATTAACCTTCTCTTTACGCTCACTTTCATGAATAAACTGAACGGCACGAGTCTTCTGCAAAGTCAACGGCGAGAGAATAGACACCGAATGCTGGAGTAACAGCGGGACAGGCAGCATCTCTGGATAGAAGGAATGGTCGACGTTTCGGGTCGAGACCCTTCCTTCTTCAGACTGAGCGTCAGGGGAGAGGGAGACACAGAGATAAGGAAGTGCAAGAGATCAAAGGAGATGCAGATCAAGGAAAATGTAGAATAGACCACTGTTAGCGAGGGGAAAGTGGCAACAAAGCAAACAGATATACCATGTAATCAGGTGGACAGTCAGAGCGGCCGGAGAACTGGGAATGGGGAGGGATGGAGAGAGAGGGAAAGCAAGGGTTATTTGAAGTTAGAGAAGTCAATATTCATACCGCTGGGGTGTGAGCCAGGGAGGGTGGGGGAGAGAGTACCACGGGGTTACTGACCTGCCAGCGCGGCTCCGCAGGTAGTGAGCAGGACCGCTGCACTGACGCCGATGGAGGGAACGCCATTCTTGAGAAGGCACACTCCGATGATGAGAGTGACGAGGGGTAGGCAGCGCTTGAAGACAACGTACATGGGGAGGCTGAGTCCCCGGAGCGACCACAGTGTCAAGCAAGACTGCAGGGTCGAGAGCAGGGTGACGCTGGCGAAGACCTTGGCCAGGCTCAGGCTGAAAGGCGGCACATCTATCTTGCCCAGTCTTCTGAGGATCTCCAGGGTCAGGGCGGCCGTGCTGCTGGTCAGACACTGGACTAGAGTCAAAAAGATAAAATCGTACCGAGAAATCAGAATTTTCAGCAGAATGTTCAAAGATCCGGAAAACACTCCATGGGCAACAGCCACCGAGATCCCCAGAGTCCGGCCTTTACAGGGTGGCATGATGCTTCGGGTGTGGAACCAATTTGGAAAAGGGTCTCGGCAGTAGTTAGCCTTTGGGTACCGATCGCCACGGACGGACACTGCTCCGGCGCCGCCTACCTTCTCTCTGTCTCCATTCATTCAACTAAAGGCGGGGGCGGGAGGATTTACCGGACTGGGGTTGAAACTGATCTGGGGTTGAACACTTTATTAATGACCGCCCATTCAAAAATGCTGCAAAGTCAAATGTAAACGATCCGGAGTGCTGACGCGTGGAAACCAGTTGCATGTGCACTTTTTACCCCCCATTTACTTAATTAAGTGAGTAGCGTTTTTTTTTCCTCTGCATTTCTTTTCGTCGTTGCATGGTGCGACTAGCGGTGAGTCACTGCCCAGGGGTCGCCAGTCAACTAAATGCAGAAATCATTCACCACTCTTAAAACCCCCGTCCATAAAATAAATCTACGCAGAATTCGATGTTTGGTTGAAATAAAACATAGCTCTAAGTGCACAAGATGTCAGGCGCTGATCAGAATCCAGCCTCTGACAACTGGTTAGCATAAATGATTATCTCACGTTAGCTGAGATTTTCTCCACACTCTGCAGGGCGTTAAACAGGGGCCTGAGCCGCATTGACTGGAGGCGCGTTAGAGCAGATTCTCCTGTAATTGGACATTAGTGCCGCTTATTTCCAACAACTTCTGTATTTTTGCAACAACACGTTGAAGTAGTGCAAAGCGCTGTATGTTATAAACGTTCTCACAAATATGTACATATATGTATCATTGATTTATAGAGTGATTGAAGGATTTTGTATAAGCATCATGTAGAGAAATATGTAGGAAGGAACTGCAGGTGCTGGTTTAGACACAAATGCGGGAGTAACTGACCCGCTGAGTTACTCCAGTAATTTGTGTCCTACTATTATGCAGATAAATCTACCCAACACAATATCTGACTTCGATCGCTAGATGAAGGAAAAACAAAAGTGAAATGTACACTACACATTTAGAATGATTTTGCACATGATTTGGAATCCAGAAATTACATTATCGGAGTCAAATATCCCTTTACTCAAATTGTTTTTTTTTATTTTGGCGGTGACTATCTATCTCAGTTCCTTTAAGTGATAGCCCATGTTACCACATTTGCTAACCTACCGTCGCAGCTTCTGGATCAACAAACAGATAGAAGGGAAGATCTGCACTGCGAATTCATCATCTGCTCTCATTAGATTTCCATGTTGCTTTCTGACGTATGCGTTGGACTTTAACGGAGTGGTAACGTTAATGTTCACTGCCTCTGCCGAGCTTTATTTCTTAGCATCATTAATCACCAAGGCAATTTGGCTAGTCTTGCCTCTGCTGATTCTTAAGGAAGGCTATCAAATTATTAGCATTGCGCACCCAGTCTCCATGGCCGCATCTTCCCCGCTTCAAACCACCATCGCTTCTCCTGAGAAACTTTTCAAAATGCCACAATTTTCAAGCAAATTCCCAAATTTAACCTGAATATTTATTCTGTAACAACGGCGTGGTACTCATTTGTGGGTGTAGTACTTACTAGAGGCAGCCCTGAAACTAGAATTATTATGGTGCTGAAGACTATTTAACCCATAGAGTGCATGGTAGTTCCAAGGAGAAAATCTCTCAACCCTTTGTGTAAATCTCCACTGCATTTATCGGACCCTCACAAGCTTCCTGAAGTGCAGAAGACACTTCTTGACTAGTACGGGTGTCAGGCGTTATGGGGAGAAGGCAGGAGAATGGGGTTGAGAGGGAGAGATAGACCAGCCATGATTGAATGGCGGAGTAAATTTGATGGGCCGAATGGCCTAATTCTGCTCCTATAACTTATGAATTTATGAAATTAGAATTGAAAGCAATATAGTAGTGTGGTTGTGATCTAATAAGTCGTCTATACAAATTCGCCCTCGCCTGGGTGAGGGTGTCTGATGTTGAAAGACCCAAAAGACCCAATGACCAGGTTACATCACTGATGATGTGTTCAAGAGACGTATACATCAAGAGATGTATTTGTTTATCAATCACTGTGTTGGCGAAACCAGTGGCATCCAGGAATAGACTGGTTGACAACCAAGAATAGGGTGGTGACGACTGGAGAGGCAGTGGACAGCTCGGAAAGACGGCAGCCGGGGCGGGCGGGTTGGCAGCCCAAACCGCATCCTCTGAGAGGAGGAGACCCGAATCACGCTACAGAAAACCACATGGAAAAATACCCCCAGGGGTGCCCGAGAGGGGAGGAGGATGAGCACCCCAATTTGACGGATCAAAGGTTAACGACTAATGGCAATGGACAACCGACTATGTGTATGAAATGCAGACGTGGATAGGTCTGCAAAAACAGCCGAGGCCTGAAGATTCACCAGACCCGGAGGAAGTGTTTGGAGGGAGAGGGAGTGTCACATCGCACAGGTATTTTACCTGGTGAGATGCAGGAGGAGCCGGGCCCGGAAGCACGCCAGAGAGCCCTATGCCTCTAAGTGGTACAACTAGGCCTTCAGACCAGATCTCCGGAGAAGGTTCGAGTCAAATAGCCACAGGCCTGCAAGACGACAGTCTGGCATCAGTTCGACGAGGGCGTCGCAAGGTGCTAGATGCAACAGTGAAGGGAGGCGTGGATCGAAGGCTGCGGACGATGACAACAATCATCGTCAGCGTAGCTATGGAAAGGTTTGGAGCAGTGGCGAAGAAGCCGGCCAGAACACCTTGCACCATGAACCAACGAGCAAAAAAAAATCCACAAGATCCGGCAGGAGCTGAAGTCCCTGAAGAAGCAGTATAAAGAGGCCAGCGAAGAGCAACGTCCCCCCTTGGCTGAGCTGCGAACCATCCTGAGGAAGAAGCCGCTGACCCTCCGTAGAGCTAAGTGGCACCGAAGACGCTGGAAGGAAAGAGCCAGGAAGCGAGCATCCTCCATAGCCAACCCCTGCTTCACCGAACAACTGCTAGGGCAGCACAGTGGGAGTGTGGCTTGCTCTAAGGAGGAGATCGACCGTCACATCCAGATAACCTACAGTGACCCCGTCAGGCAGCAGGAGCTGGGCCAGTGCAACATCCTGATAAAACCAGCTCCACCCATCAAGGAGTTTGATAGTATAGAGCCACTCCTGAAAGAGGTCCAGGACGTTGTGAAGAGGGCAAGATCTGGCTCAGCCCCTGGCCCGAAGAGTCCCCTGTAGAATCTAGAAGAACTGCCCCTTCTTACTGAAATGGCTGTGGAAGATCCTGAAAGTCATCTGGAGGAGAGGGAAAGTGGCACAGCAGTGGTGACTCGCTGAAGGAGTCTGGATCCCAAAGGAAGAAGATTCCAAGAAGATCGATCAGTTCAGGATCATCTCCTTGCTAAGCGGTGAAGGCGAGATCATCTTCAGCATAGTAGCGAGGCGGCTGACCAACTTCCTCTCCAGCAATGGGTACATTGACAGCTCAGTGCAAAAGGGAGGCTTGTCTGGAGTGCCGGGGTGTCTAGAGCATCAGAGAAGCCAGGGAGAACAAGGGAGACCTGACAGTGCTCTGGTTTGACCTGGCCAACACCCAAGGCTCCATCCATCACAAGCTGATCCAGACAGTCATGGCCAAGCATCATGTGCCGGGCCAAGAGGCAGATCGCATCCTGGACTATTACAACCAGTTCAGCATGAGAGTCTCAGCAGGGTCAGTAACATCAGAGTGGCACAGACTGGAGGTTGGGTTCATCACCGGCTGGTGATCCTTTTTGCCTTGGCGATGAACATGATCGTCAAGTCTGCTGAGCCAGCGTGCCGGGGCCCTCGGACCAAGTCAGGAGTGCGCCAACCACCAATCAGAGCCTTCATGGACGACCTGACTGTCACCACTGAGTCAGTGCCAGGAGGCAGGTGGATCCTGCAGGGGTCGGAGAAACTGATTGGATGGGCAAGGATGAGGTTTAAGCCAGGAAAATCAAGGTCACTGGTGCTGAAGAAGGGCAAAGTCATGGACAGGTTCCGCTTCAGCATCGAAGGGACAACAATCCCAACTGTCTCCGAAAGGCCAGTGAAGAGTCTTGGCAAGGTGTTTAACAGCAGCCTGACGGATACAGCATCAGTCCAGGCAACCTGTCAGGAGCTGGAGAGCTGGTTGAGAACGGTGGACCGGTCAGGGCTTCCTGGCAAGTTCAAGGCGTGGATTTATCGGCATGGTATCCTGCCAAGGATACTCTGGCCACTGCTTGTCTACGAAGTCCCAATCTCCATCGTAGAGAGATTGGAGAGGAAAGTCAGCAGTTTTCTCAGGGGGTGGCTGGGACTGCCCAGGAGCCTTATCGGCATCGCCCTTTACGGAAACAACACCAAGCTCCAGCTGCCCCTGAAGTCCCTGGAGGAGGAGTTTAAGGTGACTCGGGCCAGAGAGGTGATGCTGTACAGGGACTCCAGTGACCCCAAGGTGGCTCAGGCAGGGGTGGAGGTGAAAACTGAGAGGAAGTGGAGAGCCGGCGAAGCTGTGCTGCAAGCGGAGTCTCAGATACGCCACAGAGTCCTGGTGGGAGCAGTGACTCGGGGAAGAGCTGGTCTGGGAATCTTCCCAACTGCCCAGTTTGACAACGCCAAGGGGAAGGAGAGGCGCAGGCTGGTCCAGGAGGAAGTGAGGGCAGCGGTGGAGGAGGAGAGGTTTACTAAAGCGGTTGGATTGAGGCAGCAGGGTGTCTGGACAAGGTGGGAGCAGGCCATGGACCGAAGAGTCACATGGACTGAGCGCTGGCAGGCTGAACCACAGCGCATCAAGTTCCTGGTCCAGGCAGTGTATCATGTCCTGCCAAGCCCATCCAACCTCTTCATCTGGGGCAAAGTGGAATTTCCAGATTTCCCGCAATGCTCATGCAAGGGGACGTTGGAACACATCCTGAGCTGCTGCCCAAAGGCTCTTGGGCAGGGCCGGTACACCTGGTGGCACGACCAGGTTCTTAATCCCATTGCAGAAGCCATCAGCACGGAATCGGCAGCTGCAGACGAGCATGCCCCACCACCCAGACAATCACCTTCGTGAAGGCTGGAGTGCAGCTGCCAAGAACCCACAGCAGCCAGGAGTCCATCAGGAATCCTAGTGACTGCTCAGGACTGGCAGCTTTCTGTAAACCTGGTGAAACAGCTGAAGTTCCCACAGCACATTGCCACGACCATCCTGAGGCCAGGTATCCTTCTGGTCTCAGAGGTGACCAAAAACATCGTCTTGTTGGAACTGACACTGCCGTGGGAGGACCGTCTGGAGGAGGCCCACGAGAGGAAGATGACCAAGTATGAAGAGCTGGTCATAGACTGCCGTAAGCAGGGCTGGAAGGCAAGGTGTATGCCCATACAGTGGTTGGCTGCAGAGATGTTGCAGGGCCTTGAATGCACTGGGCATCAACGGAATGGAGAGGAGAAGAGCCACCAAGAACATCACAGAGGCAGCGGAGAAGGCCTCAAGATGGCTCTGGATCAGGAGAGGAGGTCCATGGGGAGGAGCGAATGCCACCTGAACAAAAGTCGTGGTCTGATCATCCACGGCTGGGTCGCCTGAGCGAGGGTGTCTGATGTTGAAAGACCCTGAAACACCCAATGACCACCAGGTTACATCACTGATTATGTGTTCAGGAGCATCAAGAGATGTATTTTTTAATCAATCTCACTTGTAGTCCATTTCTTTTATTCTCGTAGCCTCAGAGGGCGGTGGAGGCAGGTTCTCTGGATGCTTTCAAGAGAGAGCTAGATAGGGCTCTTAAAAATAGCGGAGTCAGGGGATATGGGAAAAAGGCAGGAACGGGGTACTGATTGGGGATGATCAGCCATGATCACATTGAATGGCGGTGCTGGCTCGAAGGGCCAAATGGCCTACCCCTGCACCTATTGTCTATAGTCCATTTGTAGAGGTCTATTTCTGAAACCTCGAATCCCATTTGATTTGCTACTTGTTATCTCAACATGCCCCATTTCCAAGGAAATGTGTATATAGGAGACACAGGAAACTGTAGATGCTGGAAACCTGAGCAAAACACAAAGTGCTGGAGTAACTCAATGGGTCAGACAGCATCTGGGGAGGGAATGGATAATAGACGATTCTGTCTGGTATATACACACAATTCCTGCATGTCCTTTAAAACTGTTCTATCTATATACTCATTTTGTTTTCTGCCAAAATGTTTCACTTCTGCAACCAGCCTGCTTTTGCTGTCAGCCTGTGTTATCTCGCAATAATCCAATACAACATTTCTATTGAGTTTTATTTCTTGAAGCATGTTGCACATTGTCAAAGGCGAGACAAAGGCTACAATGCAACAGGATGGATTGCACGCTCTACCGGGGCAGTTCAAACAGGAATGAGACAACCTTTTGGTGAAGATACTATCTCACACAGGGCACACTCAAGTAGCATCAGTGGAGAAACAGAATGACTTACAGATCAATGTTCCTTCGTTGGAACCTTTCTGATGAATGATCATCAAACAGAACCATTCATCATCCCTCTGCGTAGCTGCTGCTTGACCTGCTGAGGATTGTTCAGCATTATTCTGTTTTGCAACAATTCTCTTTTCAGCTGGGTCATTACCTAGTTTCTAAAATGTTAATACTACTCGAGTCCATGTCTTACTTAGTTTAGTTTAGAGCATAGAACATTACAGCACAAGATCAGGCCCTTCGGCCCACAATGTCTCTGCCGAACATGATGCCAAGACTAACTCTTATCTACCTGCACATAATCTATATCCCTTCCATTCCTTGTATATCTATGTGCTGATTCAAAAGTCTCTTAAATGCCATTACTGTAGCTGCCTCCACAACCACCCCTGACATTGCATTCCAGGGACTCAGTACCCTCTGTGTAAAAAAATGGCCCCATTCAGCTCTTTTAAACTTTGCCCCTCTCACCTTAAAGCTATGCCTAGTATTTGATTTATTTATTTATTTATTTATTTTAAAAAAAAAAATAAAAAATTAGAAGCAGTGTGTAGTAGTATAAGCCACGGCATATGACAACATTCATTTATTGTACATCTTCCATTTTAATTTTAACAAAAATGAAATAGAAAAAGAGAGAAAGAGCAAGAAAGAGAGAAAGTGGAAGAGATAGTGAATGTGAAAAAATAGAACCCCATAACTACCAAATAGTGTAGTCACAAAGTGAGTAAGTAAAAACTTAAAAAAATAAAATAAAAAGACAAAAACGAAAAATAATTTAAAAGACCAAAATGTGTTGATATACCTACTTCGTTTCTCACCACACCCATCACACTGTCCATAAATCGGTTTAATTCCAAAGTTGTGTTACACCATACTATCCTTGTAATGAATCAATGAAAGGAGACCATATCTTTGAAAATTGCGCTGATTTTCCTGCTAAGACGAGTCTCATATCTTCAAGATGTAGTGTCTCAGACATGCTTGCGATCCACATTTTAAGATGGGGCAGATGCATTTTTCCAAAATGTATACGTTTTTTCGCCATAGTTAAGGAAACGTCTTTGAAATATTGATAGCTCAGAGCAGGCTCCTGCTATTCCGAAAATAATCAATTCTGTATGGGGGTCTAGCTTTGTTTTTAATAATTTTGAGAAAATTTCAAAGATTTATTTCCAAAATTTCTGGAGTTTTATGCAAGAGTCAAATGAGTGTGTTATAGTTGCTTCTTGAGAGAGACATTTGTCGCAAATAGGAGATACATTTGGAAAAATCTTATTCAGTTTAGTTTTTGAGTAATAGTCTGTGTAGTATTTTGAATTGGATTCGAATGTGTCTAACATTAATCGAACAATTATGTACATATAGGAGATATTTTTCCCATCTGTCTTTGGAGATTTTTAGGCCTAATTTCTCTTCCTATTCTCTTCTAATTACGTCTGACGATGGAATTTCTATATTTAGAAGGATATTGTACCAGTATGACATTAGATTATTTGACTCTGCGTTTCTATTCATACCTTCATCTAATATATCTGGCAACAGAGTTTGGTACTCGTGGTTGTATGTTTTTAAATAATCTCGAATTTGAAGGCATCTAAAATATTGATTACCTTTCAAACTGTATTTCGTCTGTAATTTCTGGAATGATAGGTTTCCCATTTCCCATTTCTCCAACCTTTTAAATTCCTAGTCGTTCCCAATAAATAAACGTTTTATCTATAATGGATTGTTTGAACGACGGGTTATAAGCTATTGGAGAAAGAACAGATAGATTTCTTAATTTAAAAGTAAATTTTACATGTCTCCAAATTCGTAAAGTGCTATGAATAATCGGATTTTTCTCGTATATTGTGTTCTTCAACTTTATTGGGGAGAGAAGGATCACACCTATATTAAAAACAATGCTCTCTCTCCATTACTAACCAATCTACCTGTTGACATGCATTATCCAGCCAGTAAATTACATTTTTAATATTCGCTGCCCAATAATAGTATAAGAAATTGGGGAGCACCAATCCACTAATTTCTTTGGGTTTACATAGATGTCGTTTATGAATTCTGTGTGATTTATAATCCCAAATAAAATTTGTAATCCGGGAATCAAGTTTAAAAAAAAAGTTTTAGGTAGACATATCGGTAAGTATTTGATTGTTACATTCAAGGAAAATGGTTCTGACCAGCTGCCCTATCTATGCCACATAATTTTATATACTTCTATCAGGTCTCTCCACGAGCTCCAGTGTTCCAGAGAAAACAGCCCAAATCTGTCCAAACTCTTTCTGTAGCTAATACTCACTAATCTAGGCATCATTTTGGTAAATCTCTTCTGCACCCTTTCCCAAGCCTCCACATCCTCTCCGTAATGGGGTGACCAGAACTGCACTCAAAACTCCTAATCCAGCCTAATCAGTCCTATGAAGCTGCATCACTACTTCCTGACTCTTGTACTCAATGCCATACTATAGACCTTCTTCACAACTCTATCTACTTGCGCTTGCACTTTCAAGGAGTTATGCACTTGGACCCCAAGATCCCTCTGTACATCAATGCAGTTAAGGGTCATGCCATTAATTGCATATTTTCCCATTACATTTGATCTCCCAAAGTGCAACACCTCACTTGTTCGAATGAAACTCCATCTGCCATTTCTCCGCCCATTTCTATAGCTGATCTATATCCCGCTGCATACCTTGAAAGCCTTCCGCACAGTCCGTGACCCTAGAAACATTGGGTGTCATTTGCAAACTGACTAACCAACCCATCTACATCAAGTCATTAAAAAATACCACAAAGAGCACAGATCCCCATGGAACTTCACTGTTTACAAACCGTCACTTTGAGGCATTCTTCAAGATGCAACGTGTAAAACTCAAAAACTTTTATATTTAATATTTTGAAGTGTTATCTTTAATCAACAGGTGAGATGCTGATAGTCGACGTTTGCTGTTACAATTGGATTTTATTTAGAGATATAGCGGCGAAACAGTCCCTTCGGTCCACTGAATCCGTGCCGACCAGCGATCCCTGCATATTAACACTATCCTCAGGACAATTTTTACATTTCCAAAGACCTACATACCTGTACGTCTTTCAAGTGTGGGAGAAAATCAAAGATCTCAGAGAAAACCCACATGATCACAGGGAGAACATACAAACTCCGTACAGACAGCACCTGTAGCACCGGGATCAAACTTGGGTCTCCGGCGCTGCAAGCAATGTAAGGCTGGAACATGGGTAGCAAGGTCAATAAGTTTTTGGGTGACGTAGAGGTTGGCAGCACTGTTGATGGTCTGGATGATGGTCTTAGTGCTGCAGAGAAATATCAATGCGTTGGTGAAATGGGTTGAATATGGAAGATGCACATTGAATCAAATGTGAGATTACATATTTTGGGAGCACAATGAGGCTAGGACATGCACCATGAATGGTAAGTTCTTAGTGAGAAATTCAGAAGTGAGGGACCTTGGAGTGCAAGTCTATAGATCTTTGAAGAAGGCAACATGGATTGATAACGTGAATGGGAAGACAAATGGGATACTGGTCTTCATTGGTGGGGTTTACCCACAGGCAGGTCATGCTCCAACTTTATAAAATCTTGAGGTGGAGTATTGCATTTAGTTCTGGTCAATAGGCACAGGAAGGGTACTGGAGAGGGTGCAGAGGAGATTCATCAGCATGTTGCCTGGGATGGAGCACATCAATTATGAGGTGACACCAGGGAAACCAGGTCTGTTCTCCCTGACTGCAGGAGGTTAAGAGAGATGTAGAAAATTGCAAACAGTTACAGCACAATAGCGGAATCGAGAACCAGTGGACATAGGTTTAAGGTGAGGGAGAAATAATTTAATAGGAACTTTTTCCTATTAGGGGTAACATTTTCTACACATAGGATGGTGGGTGTATGGAACGAGTTGCTGGAGGAGGTAGTTGAGGCGGGTATTATCCAGGGCCGGATTTAGATGAAGAGAGGCCCTAGGCTATTCCACTTGTGAGGCCCCTCCCAATCCCTAACCCCCACGAGATGAAGATGGAAGAGTCCACCAGATTGACACCGATGTGCAGCCGAGCGTGGCCAATGAGATAAGGGCTGGAAAGCTGCGCTTTTCATTTATTGCCAGTGCTAGTGTCGAGTTATCGGCTTAAAACACTATTATTCTGAAATGGAGGGCAAGGAAAATTACTGAAGTGTTGTTTAATGACTACAGTGCGTTGTGACAGCATATGTAAGAAAGACCTATGACAGTGTCAAAAATATTATACACCAGGCCCATACGAAGCATTTCAAAAAGGGGGGCGGCGTGGCAGGATTACAAAAATATTATGTGAAATAAGTGCACGCAGCGCATATCACAAGCGTGAAGCTCAAAGACCCTTGCGGCCTGGAAGCTCTGGAGCTTTAGATGCTCTCTGGTGCATTCTGAGTCTTATTTTGGACCAAATTTATGACCAATATTTCAGAAATCATTTTGGTTGAGTCAAGAGTAATGAGAGGTTGGAATGGGATGATTGGGATCATTGTTGTGTACATTTTTAAAAATCAAGAATTGAAGCTGTCCTTGTTTTAATAATCAAGTTGTATTGTAAAATGTTATGTAAAATGTTATAAAAGAGCATGCAAGCACTGCAAATAAAATACTGCAAGTTTTTGCAGTAAATAAAACCGTTTTTTAGAAAATGTTTGCGTGTTGATTTGATTGCCTGTTACTGTTCGACTGTGTTAGTGTGTGCACATTAAAAATATGATGCAAAATGAAAGTTGCAAACTATGGAATACATATTTTGCAGTATTGTTATCAAGGAAAAGAAAGCAGTTCCAGTTGTTTGATATTATTCATATGGAGAAAATATAATTGCTCCAAAACCTACCTTAATTTTGCAATCTCACTAAAGATAATCCCTTTCCCTCTCCCCCCTCCCTCTACCTCTCTCTCCCTCCCCATCTCACTCCCCCTCCCCTCCCTCCCCCCTGCAGACACCGCAGTCTGCCCCCTCCGGCCTGGAGAAACAGCAACGCAATATTCCACTACTTACCTGGAGTAGACACCTAAGATCTTTGGTAGATACGAGGCATTGAGGTGATTGTGTGGAGTGCAAATGGAGATCTGGTCCCACTGCCAGCGTCATTTTGCGTCACCGGCTTCCCCCAACTGCGCACGTGCGGATTGTCGCAATTTTCCCCCCCAAAATTTCCAGCGGGCCGGAACCAGAATTTCGGGTAATGTCCGTCAAAGTGGAAACACTGTTAGCGCTCCAATTTTTTTTTTGGGGGATTTTTTTTTACTCTGGGAAAAAAACACCTTGGCCGGAGGCCCCCTAGATTTTGAGGCCCTAGGCTTCAGCCTATGAAGCCTATAGGTAAATCCGGCACTGTCGAGGCCACCCTAGATCTCGAGGCCCTAAGTTTAAGCTTGTGAAGCTTAGACGTAAATCTGGCCCTGGTTTAAGAATCCGGCATCGTTTAAGAAACATTTAGACAAGTACATGAATAGGACAGGTTTAGAGGGATATGGGCCAAACGGAGGCAGGTGGGACTAGTGTAGATGGGAGACATTGGCCGGTGTGGGCAAGTTGGGCCAAAGGACATGTTTCCACACTGTAAGGCTCTATGACACAGGAGGCTAGTTGACCCATTAATCCCTTGTTGGCTTCTGAAAACTCTCTGCAAGCACAATCTTTTCAATCCTATTCTCCAGCACTACAATTATTTATCACACTAGTATCAATCCAATTCCCTCAAATTGCCATGGTTCTTTTACCAGGTTTGTGCCCATTTTCTTGATCCTTCCAGCACCTTGTCCAGAACCTCCATGATTTTAAACACCTTAATGAAATGAAAATATAAATTTTGCAGTTCAGTGAGCTTGCTCTAACATCCGACACTAATAACAATTTCACAGTCCTGACTGGAATCCTCTTCCCACAAGTCCAAAATAAAACAAGCTCAAAATGCAAGTTATACAGAGTACATTACCAGACAATATTTCTATTGTGTTTTCGTTTTTGCAATTAATATTCAAAGCTGCTGTGACTTTTTTAAAAATTCGTATTCATATTGTGTTATTCAAATCCACTTCCTTTCGTTACAATTGTACATGCCGAATCTTGTAATAGCTGATAAACCCAGCTTTACTGGAATGGTTCTATTATAACAAGTTTTGATATCATTATCTTACTTAGACCAATGCTCTTAATTGTCCAGGATTAAAAAGATTACTGTCTCTACTGTCAAAGAATTGTCATCCAAGTTAATGTTTGGTGAACATGCAGTTCAATTGGGTCTACTTCCTGCATGTAAAGGCCGAGCTCTTCTAACGGTTAATTTCCATTGCAACCTAAACATCCCCAAATGGACAGACTAAGGAACAGGTGCAGGATGTAAAAGACATTGGTCATGTTGCCTGGGATGGAGCACATCAATTATGAGGGGACACCAGGGAAACCAGGTCTGTTCTCCCTGACTTGAGGAGGTTAAGAGGAGACATGTATAAAATTGCAAAGGGTATAGACAGGTATGCTCCAAGAAACTTTTCCCCAAATCAGAGGCAGCTAAAATAGGGAACATAGGTTTAGTGGGGAGATATAGAGACCTTCCTCACCATGACAGTAGCAAGTACCAATAATGCACTGTCTGGGAGAATGGTTGGAGCTGGATGACTAATATTTAAGAAGGTTTAAGTCCAAGTGCTGGGCAATGGGACTAAAGTGGGGTGGGGGAGGCACTGGTCAGCGTGGATAAGTTGGGCTGAATGGCTTTATTTCATACTGTGCAATTCCATGATGATATGAATTAATCAATCTATTCATTGCAATCGATCTTAAATTCTGTTTCTTCACTCACAATTCAAGTTCACATTTATTGTCACATGCACCGATTTAAGGTACAGTGATATTTGAGTCACCATACTACCATACAAGTAAAAAAAAATCGCAATACACAATAATTTTAACATAAACCTGTCACCAGGACAGATATTTATAAGAACTCATACTTTATGTTAAGATCCTTAAGGGAATGGAATAAACTAGACAACAATATATAGGTATGTTACAAAACTTACCTTGAGCAGCGCTGCAGTTCTGCCACTCCCCGTGTGCGTGACTTTGGCGCCTTTCAGAGGGGGGCGTGTTTAAAGTGCCGTTTTTCCACAGACTGGGCAAATCGATCCATGTCAGGGGATTTCGTTGCTGAAGAAAAATCGCTCCGACATTTCATTTATGAAGGTATTTTTAAATTACGTTAGATTATATATTAGCTCGAGTAATTTAAAAATCATCTAAAGCCGTGAGCGCCGACAACGGGAAGAATTTTATGTAGGGGAAAAAATAAAGTACAGAGTTTATTTTTACATTAAAACTTGGTTTTTAGGAAGCCTTTAATCACATTTTCATGTTGCGAAAAGGGGACAAAAAATATATACGAACCGGCAGTGTTTTTCCTGCCGACTTTACCGCAAACCGCAACGTTCTAATCCACCGCATTCCACTAAAACCCACTCGCAAGTTGATTTAAATGGCCATTAATTTACAGGAATTAAACACTAAATTCCTTCCATTTGGCCTATAAATTCATGACAATGAGATTTTAAAATCATGTTATATTGTGAATTATTGTGTGAATGTTATTTGGACACTTAGGCAATTTAAAAAAGTTTATCTTTTCTTAAGAAATGGATAGATGTTTAGATCTAGTAATTGAATTTTGTAATTAGCTACAATTAGGTAACTAACTAATTATATGCTTTAATTTCAGGTCATCCAAGTAATATTGTTTCATATTTGTTTCAGAATGCTTCAATCTATAATAACTGAAAATTTCATTGAGCTCTTAATTTTTAAGAAAGTTATGGGCTTTTGACTATCCTAGATCACAGCTTTTGTGTTAAGTCAATGGAAATGCAATGGGGAACAAGATGCTAATTTCCGAGTATGAAAATGGCCATACTTTTTTAATACTGAAGATACGAAAGTGAATTGGGTGTCAAATTAAACTTATTTTTATGCTTTATCTGATGGGATAAATTGCAGACTTGATTTTTTAAATCTCAAAATTTTGTAACATTGCTACAATATTGTCAAATCACCTTCACTAGACAGTTTTAAAGGGGCACTAACAGCATGTTAGTATGCACAACACATCCAAGTTGGCGATATGCAGAGTACTGCCCTGCCGACTACAAATCCAGAAGATTCAGAAGATAAACATCCACCACAGTGGAATCAACATTCCTCACTGTGATGGAAGGCAATAAAGTTCAGTCATCTTCCTCCCTTGTTCACCCGTGGTGGTCGGGGCCTTGAACCCTCAGCACTGCCTCTGCCGACGGTCCGCTGTTCAAGCCCTTGCGTTGGGATGATGGAGACCCCAGCATCGGGATGGAACGAAAACACTCCACGGCATGGAGCTCCCGAGTCTGCCTTTTTCATACCGGGGACCGTGGCTTCACGGTGTTAAAGTCCACAAGTCCCTTGGCGGTCGGAGCACTTCCACAGCGATCCTCAGCAAAGGATCGCAGCTCCGCGATGGTAAGTCCATGCCCCGCTTGCGGCTTGAAGCTCCAGGCCGGTCTCCAGGAAAGACCGCACCATTCCAGTTGTTAGGCTGCGGGGAGGGGATGGAGACGTGACACGGAGAAAGATGACATCTCCATCGAGGTAAGTGACTGAAAAAGGTTTCCCCCTATCACCCCCCCCCTCCCCCCCCCCTCACCACCCACATAAAAACATACCGAGAAACACTAAAACATACATTTTGGACACACTAAAAATAACAAAAAAGTCTAAATAACACACAGGCTGCTGGTGAGGCTGCCATCTCCGCGCCACCCGATGGCAAATATTTCTAAATAAACTAAAAAAAGCTTGAGTTTTGACTGGATACTGTGGGGTGCAGATGACCAAATCTTAAGCAATTAGTGGGACAAAAGCTAAGAATCTGAGATATATAAACTGATAGATGCCATTTAAATGCAAAAACTAGCTCCATGCTGCCTCCTTTGGCTGAACATCTATCTTTATAATTAAACCTCAGAATTGCCTCAATGTATTTTCCATTTTGAAGATACTTTATAAATGTGAACTGTTGTTTCTAATAATTAGAACAACAAGGACAAGTTAGTCTGAAAATGTGAGTCACTTTGATTCTTATTAACATATATCCACTTCACGTCAGTGTTAACGATGACAACATCTGTGGATGGAACAGGACAGGATAAAATCATTACTGAATAACAAAAAGTTCTTGTTGCAGCAAAAGTTCAAATTAAGATTTTCTATTCCATTCAATCATAATGAAAAAGTGTTGACAAAATCACAGATCATAACAATTCCAAATCAATTTCTACTGAACATTAGACAAAGTGCTTGAAGAACTCAGCGGCAGGCAGCATCTATGGAGGTATGGACAGACGACATTTCAGATGGGGCCCTTTCTTCAAACTGCGCAGATTCTTGTGTCCCCGTTTTCTATTAAAGCTAATCTTGAATTGCAATCCCACGTCCCTTCATGCGTCAAAGCCTGAAAGGAATCTGGTCACGGTAATCTTACGGCAGTGTGTTATCTTCACCGTCTGGACCAAGTCCCAAAGAAAAAAGAATAACATCTTTACTCTTGGTTGACCCAAGCATCAGGGTGAAATATAGAAATTGAAGTACAAAATATATGTTCAGGTTTCCATATACTTTCAAAAACTTTGCAATGGCTGGCCACTAATAAATTCACACAAGAAATAAATAGATTAACTAACAATGTTAAATTTTATCCACCATTTCCTCAAATACTCTGCAAGATGGGCAGATAAAATGGAAATGTAGAGATCACATTTCTTAATCCTTATAGTAATTTAAATTACAAGGTATTAAAATGCAAGAAAAAATATATTTCTTCTAAGTGCTACTCAGCACATGCCCGAGACATCAAACTGTACATTTAGTTGAATATATAATATATTTTACTTTAGAACTTTTCAAATTCACTAAATAGCTAATCCCTCTATGAGTTTAAAACAACTGCATACAAAGAAATACATCAAACAGTACTTTTGGGAAGCAGAACATGATGTCCAGTGATGCCAAATTTAACGATCAACTGAGAGGCAAGATGGAATATAGATCTTCACGGTCTCATCCCACGCACAATCAGCCACCTGTAAGTGCGAGAGAACTCCCAGTTAGATGTGTTTCTAACGATTGGCATTACCAATCCAAGAATGGTTAATAAAAGAACAAGTCAAACTACGATGATGGCAACAACAAACTGAAATTTGAGATGTATCATGTCCACTTGGAGTTATTCATAAATAAAACTGAAAATAGACTTCGGAAAAAAATAGACAAATTAATCAACCAGCTCCGTTGCTTATGAATCTAATTGCCATGAGCTCTACTGGATTAGCACAATAGCAGCAAATATCACAAACACTGGTTTCATACTGATTTATATAATTGCACATACAATCAAAAGGATGCAACAGACTGACTAAAAAGAAAAGGTAGACAGAAATGCTGGAGAAACTCAGCGGGTGAGGCAGCTTATATGGAGCGTAGGAAATAGGCGATGTTTCGGGTCGAGATCCTTCTTCAGACTGTCTAAAGCAATGGAAACAGTTGTGAATGAGAGGGACTAATGTAGTTGAGCAAGCCTTTGATCACATTAAATCCAGCCATGTTGCCTGCCTGATATATACATATGTTGATTGCGATCAATATTTTGCTTGCTTACTATCTTGTGAATCACATTACTGCATTAAAGATGCTACAAAATGGAAATTATTGCAGGAGGCCACAGCCAGATATATCAGAGTGGGAGTGGGAGGAAAGTTAAGGTTGTAGGCAACAGTATGCCCAGATTCATCCCTGTGAATCACAGCTGCCCCACAAAGTGCTTCGCCCCTCTTTTTTTTCTTTCTCCATACTAAGGAAACCTAGTCGTGGACATAAAATGCAGTACACTAGATTGGAAGAATGAATCACTGCCTCATTCGGTCCCAGGACATGAGGAAGAGAAAAAAGTAAAAGAGGTGCAGCATCCCCTGTATTGCATGGGGAAGTGCCTCAATGAAGGAGTGGTTAACAAGGACAGAAGAGGGGGCGAGGACGATATGAAGAGAATGATCCCTTCCGAAAACTGAAGGAGTAGGTGAGGGGGAGGATGTTTCTGAAGGTGGAATCTTGTTGATGATGGATCTTTGGAAGGATGATCTGCTGAATGGAGAGCTTGGTGGGGCAGAAGTTGAAGACTGGGGAAACTCTTATCCTCCATCATGGAGAACTAGTGACAGCGGAGGTGAGGGGGAAGAAAGAGAAGATGGGGGTCAAAGAGTTCTCTCAACTATGGTGGCGAGGAAGCCACTGTGCAGGGAAAAGGAAAGATGCCAAAGAGGCACATGCATGGAAAGCGCCATCTCTGGAGATTGAGGATGTAATGGAGTTCTTACAGGTGAGGGGACAAGGGACAAGTATATTCAAGAGAGCTGTGGAAGTTCTGCGGGCTTTTAATGGAAGTTTTCCCTAAACTATCCCTTGAAATGGGAGATAGAGAGATCCAGAACGGGAAGAATTAGAGTTGTGAAGCTGAGAATAGGGTAGTCATTAGCAGCCAAACCCTAACATTTTAATTTATGTGCACATGCGCGCAGGAACATTGACGCAATTGCAAGTGTACCAGAAATAAGTTAAGGGAGAGAGGACAAATAAGAATAAAACAAATACTGTTCCACATATCCCATATAAAGGCGGTACGGGGGGTAGCGGTAGAGTTGCTGCCTTACAGCACTTGCAGCGCCGGAGACCCGGGTTCGATCCCGACTACGGGACTGTCTGTATGTTGGTTGGTACGTTCTCCCTGTGACCGCATGGCTTTTCACCGAGATCTTCGGTTTCCTCCCACACTCCAAAAGCGTACAGGTTTATCAAGAAGAGTCTGAAGAAATTCCACATCACATCGAGCAACTGGCAACACATTGCACTGGACAGGCGCTCCTGGAGGAAATCCGTGCAGGAAGGAGCTGCACGTCACGAAACGGAACAACACCGTGTCACAGAAACAAAGTGACAGCACTGTAAGGAGAGAGAGAAAGGGGGCCCGACAAATACCAACCACCGCCAGTCTCCACTGCCCACGTTGCACCAAGGTGTGTGGATCACGGATCGGCCTCTACACACATCTGCAGACCCACAAGTAGACCCTATGGAGAGGACAGTCATACACGTTTCGAGTGACCGCCGATGATGATATAAAGACAAGACACAGCTTGAGCCTAAACGTGTTCCGTGAGCGACATGTTGAATGAAAGTCGTATAATTAAAGATGAACTTAGTTTATCTCACGTAAAAATTTTAATTGAACACAATGTCCATCTGTACATTTTCATTTGAGGGATCCTTTGAATTGGAGGCCATTAGTCCATTTATAAGCATCCATCAGTGTATAGGCATTATGAAGTATACATCCAAAGCATCTAACAATCTGCAAGTTAACACTTCTTGAAACCTGAACATTCACTCACCCCAATCTAATCTTTCATTCGGACATTAACAGATTGGAATCAGTCTGGTGCTGACTTCCTTCTAAAAATTGGCCCAAATTAATATCTGAATTGGAACACATTAAGTATCTATTTCAAGTTAATTGAGTACCACTCTGCTGCTTTTTTGATAACTTGAGCAATTTGCTTCTATCACAGAATATATTTCAGCAGGGTGACGCACTCCTGCACCCAATTCCCAGTCCAGTGACACAATGAATGCAAAACATAAAGAGAAATAACCTGGGAAAATATTTAAAACATTACAACCAGGCATCTCCTAATCTACATTCCTAATAATTTCCCAGCTATATCACAAAAGCTCTGTTTTTTTTCATCTACCATTTTACTGCCTTACAAAATGTACCGGTGGAATCTAACCACCTACACTTATCTTAATCATGTTTGTTCATTTTGATAAGTCTGCAGTGACTGTTGCCAACAGTTATTTCTCCATTAATTCATTCAGGAGCACTACAACTGATCCATTAACTGATTTAATTCTGCTTTCACGGCTGCTGTCTCCAATTCATCAGCATTCTTTATCCTCAGCCCCTAGGGAGCTTTCACAGCACTCTTGGGACAATCTGATAAATCAGCTCCAGATTATGGAGCTAATTCGCTAACTTTGTGTTCTTTCCTCGTGCAACAAGAGTTGAAGAACAGGAAAAGGCTTTAAAAACACAAAGTGCTGGAGTAACTAGAGTGCAGGTACTATCATAACATTTACGAGAAATTTGGACAAGTACATGGATAGGATAGGTTTAGAGGATTATGGGCAAAGCGTAGGCAGGCGGGACTAGTGCAATGGGGTATGTTGGTCAGCATGGGCAAGGTGGGCCGAAGGGTCTATTTCCAGGCTGCATGGCTAGAACTGTGAGGGTCAAGCAGTATCCCTGAAGAATATGTGTAGGAAGGAACTGCAGGTGCTGGTTTACACCCAAGAGAAACACAAAATGCTGGAGTAACTCTGAGGCATAGACAGCATCTCTGGAGAGAAGGAATCGGTGATGTTTCGGGTCGAAGCGCCTTCTTCAGAGCTATCAGACCCGAAACGTCACCCATTCCTTCTCTCCAGAGATGCTGCCTGTTCCGCTGCGTTACTCCAGCAGTTTGTGTCTATCTCTGGATAATATGGATAGGCCACAATTTATGCCGGGACTCCTCTTCAGACTGATTGTGGTAGTGGGGAGAAAACTGGGAGAGAGGTAGGGGCCAGGACAAAGCCTGGTAAGTGATAGGTGGATACACATGAGGGCGTGTTTTGATAGGCAGATGGTTGGACAAAGGCCAGAGATGAAATGACAAAAAGTGTGAGATAAGGATAGGAGAGGCGTTACAATTCTGTTTGCTGTGCACACAGACTTCAGTTCCAACTGGGCACAACGTTTGATGTGATTGTTATTCTTGTCATGTTGTCAAGCAAATACTCAAGTGTATCTATAATTTCTTTGTAGTAATAGCGATAACATCTTACACACAATTGTACATCAACATTAAAGTGCAAACAGCCCAACACCTATTGAGGTCTTTGTATTCACTATGAGACCGTTCAGGTGATGCATGACTAATTATAGCTTTCCAGAATTGAGCAGCTGTTCCAAATTGTAGAGATCGTTTATTTCGAGCAGTCAACTATATTTTCTAAAGCTCATGTAGTTATTATTAAGTGACGTTTTGTAAAGTATATCGTTAATGGCTTTATTTTTTCAGTTTCCTCCTGACCTCTTCTGAAAGCTTAGTCCCTTGCTCAAATAGTAAATGCTTAACGTGTGACTTGTGAGCTTATAATGACAGGTTGAGTATCGAAGGCATCATAGCCAACGATACTTTTGTGTTATGGCTCCATGATATCCCACTAGGAACATGATGGAAACACATCTGGGGTGGAAACCATGAATCATTCTCCCACTGCCCCGGAGTATCGCTCCAATTGGCCAAACCGCACGGTCAAATCCAAATCATCGTGTAGCCCACCAAGATATGGCAGAAACCAAATTTAACTGTGAAGTCACAGAAGGCACACAAGCTGAAAATATGCGCTGTTTTCTTTCGGCTCACTATGTTGTTTCCCTTCAACATTTTGGCTCTGCTATTTGTTTCAAACCAGGGATCTGGAGCTTGTTTATGGGTTTCAGATTAATTCATTCTGACCACCCATAGAAGCAGTTAGTCACGTACCTGACCAGGGATATGCATGCTGAAATCAAGCCCACATACAAACTCTGTGTGGTGTTCCAGTGTTTCGAGCACTGAGTCAGGCTTGGAAACATCCCAAAACCTGTGAATCAAATCAAATAAACGCAATTAAAGTAATTGAACGGACTTAAAACTGTTTTTCAAAGTTATGACGCAGTTAGTATTCCATCAAACAATCTGCTTCACATGACATGCAACTGGACTGCAACTATTGAATAAACTGATATAATGGGTGCAACTGGTAGAGCTGCTGCCTCCCTGTGCCAGACACCCAGGTTAGATCCTGACATTGGCTGTTGTCTGTGTGGAGTTTAACTGTTCTCCCTGTGTCCGTGTGGGTTTCCTCCAGGTGCTCCGGTTATCCCCCCACATCCCAAAGACATGGGAGCTTGTAGGTTGTTAAAGAAGGAACTGCAGATGCTGAAGAATCGAGGGTTACACAAAAAGCTAGAGAAACTCAACCGGTGCAGCAGCATCTAAGGAGCGAAGGAGATAGGCAACGTTTCGGGTCGAGACCTTTCTTCAGAGGTCTGAAGAAGGGTCTCGACCCGAAACGTCGCCTATCTCCTTCGCTCCTTAGATGCTGCTGCACCCGCTGAGTTTCTCCAGCTTTTTGTGTAACCCCCGGAGCTTGTAGGTTAATTGGCATCTGTAAAATTGCCCCGAGTGAAAGAGAAAGTGGTATAACATAGTACTAGTGTGAACAGGTAATTAATGGTCGACTTGGACTTAGTGGGCTGAAGGCTCGGTTTCCATGCTGTATATCAAATCAACACAGGCGCCGTACATGGCAGCCGCGCTAACAGCCTGTCTCATCTTTTCCTTCTTTTGTTCTTTTGGTCAGTGTTTACTTGTATGTTTTTAGTGTATCTTTATTTTTTATTTTTTGTATTATGTGGGTATGGGGGGGGGTTGGGAGAAACTTTTAAAATGTGACATTTTCATCGTATCTCCATCTGCACTGCAGCTTTAACATCGTGGAGCTGCCGGTCCCTTTGTTAGGGATTGACTGCGGGAGCTCTAACTGCAGGAACTTTGACCGCCCTGATCGTGGGAGCTTTGATCGCCCCAATATGGGAGCTTCGATCACCGACCGCGGGAGCTTCGATCGCCCCGCCTGCGGAAGAAAAGGAGGAAAGAAAGTATAAGTTTTGCCGTGTGAGGTCGTCGAAAAAACAAGTTGGACCTGCTGCCTGCACTGGTGAGGACTCGGAGGGATTTATGGCAGGAGAATGGGGTTAGGAGGGAGAGACAGATCAGCCATGATGAATGGCAGAGTAGACTTGATGGGCCTGAATGGCCTAATTCTACTCCTATCAATTATGATCTTATGAATACAACACCATTTATTATCAATGTAAATTTACAGCTGTATTTAAAGATATAAATTGCCCTGATGGGAATTGAATTTGCATGCTCAAGAGTATCTGAAGGGCTCTAGAAGCAAGAGGGTTTTGGAACACAGATACCATAAAGAGCCACCTCCCAGCTGATGATACTGCAACCATTTTAGATATTTTTTCAAAATCTTTGCAGAAAGTATGTTCACAATTCATTTCTGTACTGATAAAAATGTTAATACAATAATAAAACGAATGATTAGCGGATGCAGTTGGATCTGTAACATTCACAACCCTGAACACATTAAGCATAATTTTAGACTTTCTTGTAGTGTACTTTCAAACTAATAAAACAACTATTACACAGCTGGCAAGGAATTGTTAATTAGTATACCAAGCCCATCTACTTCCACTTCCACAATATTGCCTGACTTGATCCTTGCCTCAGTTCAGCAGCTGCTAAAGTACACAATCATCATTTTGTTATTTCTAGATATAACCATTTCAATGCAAAACGGTCTGGCTTGATTGATTCTAACGTTTGCAGGCTTTACGTCATTCAAAGTTACTGCTCATGCTAAATCATGGTGTATATATATAAAAAACGCTGGTGTTCATTGGTACACAAAATGCTGGAGAAACTCAGAGGGTGCAGCAGCATCTATGGAGCGAAGGAGATAGGCAACGTTTTGGGCCAAAACCCTTCTCCTTCGCTCTATAGATGCTGCTGCGCCCGCTGAGTTTCTCCATCATTGTGTACCCTCGATTTTCCAGCATCTGCAGTTCCTTCGTTAACACGCTGGTGTTCATTGATAAGTGGCTAATCAACACCCAAGTTATAGCATTCAAATCTCTCATCTAGATGAATGCCCTGATCAGCCGGGCAAGTGGGCTGAAGAATGGATAATGGAGTTTAATGCTGGTAAGTGCAAGGTGTTGCAGTTTGGGATGTAAAACTGGGTTGGGGCCTTCATTGTGAATGGTAGGCCACTGGGGCGTGTTGTAGAGCAGAAGGAACTAGGAGTACATAGTTCCCTGAAAATGGCTTCAAACGTAGACAGGATGGGAAATATGGATTTTGGTACATTGGTTCTGAGTGTAGAAGTTGGGACGTTATGTTATAGTTATACAAGGCGTGGTAAGATATTGGTGAATTCTGGAGGCTGAAGGTTGATGTTAAAGATGTGCACAAAATCATTAGGGGGAATAGATGAGGTGAATATACAGTTTTTCATCCAGGGTGGAGTAATCAAGAACTAGAGGACATATGTTAAGGTAAGAGGGGAAAGGGAGGGACATTTTTTTCACTCAGAGGGTTGTGGGTACATGGAATGAGGAGCCAGAGGAGATAGTTAACGCAGATACTCTGAACCACATTTAAAAGACACTTGGACATATACCTAGACAGAGAGGTTTAGAGGGATATGTGCAAACGTGGGCGAAAAGGACGAGCTTAGATCGGCCATTTTGATCAACATGGACAAGTTGAGCCGAAGAGGCCGTTGTCGGTGCTGTAGGACTCTATGACTTCAATTGTCCTTTTTCAATTATCTCTAAATTTAACTGCTTTACATTTGCAGTCAGACACTCAACTTATAGCCCAGAGCTCTGGTATGTTTTCCCACAAACCTCTTCTTTTTACTTCTTCTCCAATAAGATGCTCCAAAAAAACAATGGTTTACACCAAGCTTTTGGTCATTTTACCAAATATCTATTGTGGGGTTTATGTCAAATTTTATCTAATAATGTTCCTGGTAAACCGATCGGGATATTTTGCTATGTTAAAATAAACACAAGCTGTTTTGCACTTTACATAGAAACATAGAAAATAGGTGCAGGAGGAGGCCATTCGGCCCTTCAAGCCAGCAAGTTCCAGAGCCCATCCCTGGCTCCTGAAGTACATCGTGACTCCGACTACATTCCGGACTCCCTGCTCAGGCCACGCATGCTGCTGTTAGTTTAGTTTATGTCACGTGTACCGAGGTACAGTGAAAAGCTTTTGTTGCGTGCTAACCAGTCAGCGGAAAGAGAATACATGATTACAATCGAGCCATTCAGTGTACAGATACATGATAAGGGAATAACGTTTAGTGCAAGGTAAAGCTAGTAAAGTCCGATCAAAGATCGTTTTCTAGTGGAAACAAAGAACTGCAGATACTGGTTAATACTCAAAATGATACTAAGTGCTGGAGTAACTCAGCAGGTCTGGAGAACATGGATAGGTGACATTTCAGCCCCTGACTTTATTCAGATTGGAGTAGGGTCTTGCTCCAAAACGTCACTGATCCATGTTCTCCAGAGATGCTGCCTGACCCGCTGCATTACGCCAGCAATTTGTGTCGTTTCACGCTGCTTTCTAGTCCTCCAAGCTCACATTCGTGAGTAATGAGTGAAACAGATGCTATTTCATTAGGATTCCTGAACAACTGGATGCCAGATTATTGGAGTTTACCTATCACTGCCTCCACTGAACTGAAACTAAAATAGTAATGTTTATCATTTAACAGTGCAATAAGCTTTGGGACTTTATGAACAAGAGCTAGAAATACAAAATGTTGACATGTTATAAGATTCATTGCCTTTTTCTCTTTGTGCATTTGGCTAATTTATTTTCCTTCCTCCATTGATTTATTTCCGTATTGAACACAGCCAGCTGGATAAGCGCTTTTTTTCAATTGAGTTAAGTACAAGAGCATATTATGGATTTTCTTACATGGAGTAGGTCCAAAAATCCACAATTTGCTGTGCAGCATAGGACAAGACAGCTTTTCAAAGCTCCCCAAGTGAAAATTTTACAACCATGAGATATTTAAGCACCTGTCACCACTGAATATTGAATGCTCTATGCACACCAGCTGACTGGAACCATCATCAAAATGTGTAAAGATGCTTTGGTCTTAAGCAAGATCAAGTTCTTATCAGTTCTTTTTTTCAAAATTATCAATTAAAAATTAACCGCACTGTAAAATATAAATAAATCCTTGCACTCTGCATGTTAATTAATTCAGCCTATGTGATATCAAGGAAGACAGAGAGTACTGAATACAGCAAAGGCTGTAGAATGAGACAACATCCCAGGTGTAGTACTGACGTTTTGTGTTCTGGAGCCAGCTGCCCATCAACCCAATCTGTTCAACAGTTGCAATACTGGCACCCACTCTACAAAGTGGATAATTGCCTAGGTATATATATGCCCTGTTCACAAAAAGGAGGAAAACATTTAACCCCAGCAATTTACCAGTGAAACAGTCCACTCTCAATCATTTACATGAGGGTTCCGAGATAGAGCATGGAAACAGACCCTTCGGCCCACCGAGTCCGCGCTGGCCAACAATCACCCCGTACACTAACGCTATCCCACACACTAGGGACCATTTACAATTTTAACCAAGCCAATTAACCTTAATCTTGGAAGTGTGGGAGGAAAACCCAGAGTACCCGGAGAAAACCCACAGGCAGAACATACAAACTCCGTACAGACATCACGCGTAGTCAGGATCGCACGTGGGCCTCTGGCATTGTAAGGCAGCAGCTCTACCGCTGCCCCACCCTTTGCAAAGTAGTGAAGGCCGTTGTTAATGGTGCGACCAAGCAGCACGGGTGCAGCAATAATGAGACAACGAGAGCAGGTCAGAGGCTAGAAATTCTGCAACGAGTAAATCGCACCCTAACTCACCTCACTAAGCATTTAGTCCGTCACCCATAAGTGTACCATTTACAAATCATACAAAGCATACAGCTCTCCCCCGCTGATCTGATAACATCTCCCAAACCCATGAGCTCTCCCATGCAGGAGGACGTGGGGAGCAGGTGTACAGGAACATCACCACCCGCAGGTTTCCCTTGAAGTCAAACACCACCGTGACTTGCAAATCTCTCTCTGCTGGGAAAGGTTCAGGAAGGCAATTGACCACGATCTTCTCAAGGTTAATTTGGATTACGCATGGAATGCTGGCCTTGCCAGCAACATTCAGATCCATGAACATGAATGAATTATAATAAAAACATGATTGAGAGGAATTCTTTTGAATGAATGCTTTATTGTCACAAATCACAGTTAAATTCTTTGCAAGGTATGCAAATAGTTGCCACATACAGGCCGCTTACAAAGTTACAAAGTACCCCTGCTCCAGGTCCTCCTTTGATCTCTCCCCCTCCCTCACGGCAGTCCCGCCACGTTGGCAAGAAAATGTTTTTGCAAGAAAAGTATCAGAACCTTTTGCTGCATCTCAGGCCCTTGCGTAACCTGCACCTGACACTGTAATGGTCTCGCTTGTACAGGTGGCCACATCGGGAACACCGGATGCAGCGCATGAAGTAAGACGAGGTGCACGTGAACATCGACAAGACCAATCGTAGACTTGGCAACAATTTCGCTGAACACTTGCGATCGGTCCGCCAAGGCCTGCTGGATCTACCAGTTGCTAACTTTTTAAACTCCTCTTCCAATTCCCATACTGACCTTTCTGCCCTGGACTCCCTCTATTGCAAGAGTGAGGCTACAGGCAAACTTGAGGAACAACACCTCATATTTTGTTTCAGTAGATGTAACCCAACGAAATGAACACTGAATTCCACAATTTTAGATAACAACAAAACCTTCCACCTCTCCCTTCCTCCCACACACTCCCCCTTCTCCCCACCCCCACCCCCCCATCCTCTCTTGTGCCCCACCTAGACCCGCATCTATTTCTCACCTCCGTCTCTGCTTCTGCTTACAATGCTTCCTCTGGCTTCAGAATTCGCAACTCTTCAATCCCTCTGTCTCACACCTATCATAGAGTCTAACTGTACGCTGTGAATGTTTCGATTGTAATCATGTATTGTATTTCTGCTGACTGGTTAGCACGCAACAAAAGCTTTTCACTGTACCTCGGTACATGTGACAATAAACTAAACTGAACTGAAGAACATGGAAACAAGCTCTTATGTCCAACATGCCCACACCGGCAAACATGCCCCACTTGACAAACCTGCCTACTTTTGGCCCATTTCACTCTAAACTTATCCCATCCATGTACCTGTCTAAATGTTTCTTAAACGTTACAATAGTACCAGCCTCAACTACCTCCTCCGGCAGCTCATTCCATACACCCACCACTCTTTGTGTGAAAAAGTTACTCCTCAGATTCTTATTAAATCTCCCCCCCTCATCTTAAATCTATTGGTTCTGGAGGCCCAGGACACAAAGGTCAGTAAGGGAATGATGGGGAGTTAAAATGGGCCTCCTCCGCTATCAGAGTGCCTAACTTTGGTGTAAACCAGCATCTGCAGTTCTTTCTTACACTAAACATTGGAGAATTTGAAACTATAGGTAAAATGTTGGAAATGAATGTGCTTGTGTACAATGGTGCATGGTCATAATGGGAATGATGGATGAACAGGCCATATAGGAATAGGATTAGTGCTGCTAAATTCCGGATTCAGTGAATAATGTAAAGAATGAAAATCAATATACAACTAAAAGAACGTAAGTTAAACAAGATTTAATTTATTAAGATCCATTTTTAAAAAATCAGTTTGCACAAAATAAAGCAAGAATTTGAAACAAAGGTAGACACAAAATGCTGGAGTAACTCAGCGTCTCTCTCTTCTTCAGATTGAAGAAGGGTCTCAACGCAAAACGTCAACATTCCTTCTCTCCAGAGATGCTGCCTGGCCCGCTGGGTTACTCCATCATTTTGTGTCTATCTTCGATTTAAACCAGCATCTGCAGTTCTTTCCTACCTATTAATTTGAAAGGGTTCCATGGGGTTATGCTAATCTACCAGCATCGTGAAGGTGCTTTACAATCTCAATTGACAATAGACAATAGGCACAGGAGTAGGCCATTCGGCCCTTCGAGCCAGCACCGCCATTCAATGTGACCATGGCTGATCATCCCCAATCAGTACCCCGTCCCTGCCTTCTCCCCATATCCCCTGACTCCGCTATTTTTAAGAGCCCTATCTAGCTCTCTCTTGAAAGCATCCAGAGAACTTGCCTCCAGAGGCGGAGAATTCCACAGACAATAATATACTGCATCCAGTACTGCCTCTTTGTGAGGCTACCATTTAAAAACTGATGTGGAAAAAATGACTAGGTTAAATATTTGGCATTGTTTTACACAATATCTATTTGCTCTCACCCTCGTCCCTGTCCTGGATATCATGATGTCGCAATTCACTCTAAATGCACCATTGTTCCCCCTTCAATTTCCCTCTTCCACAAGTTCCTTCTGAAACACACTGATCTCCTAAGAAGATGATGTGAAATGCCTCTGAACCCCGTGAAGTTTAATAAGAAATACAAGTAATTCTTCAGCAGATCAATTCCAATAGTGAAACAAACATACATGTCCATAATGGGATTGGATGACTTGCTCTTTTAAGTCTGCCCCACCACTCAATATAATTATATGGATCCCACTGAAACTTGTGATAGACACAAAGTGCTGGAGGAACTCAGCAGGTCAGGCAGCATCTCTGGAGAAAAAGAATGGTTGGTTTCGGGCTGGGACCTTTCAACTACACATTCCCATCCATTTGTAGTATCTATTTTCTTTCTTTTTTATTAAGTGTGCATTTAACTCACCTTAAAACTAGGTAGAAATAACGAACTGTAAATGCTGATTAATGCACAAAATGATACAAAGTGCTAGAGCAACTCTGCAGGTCCAGCGGTATCTCTGGAGAACATGGATAAGTGATGTTTAGGGTCGGGACCCTTCTTCGGACCGATTCAATCTGTCGAGTTACTCCAGCACTTTGTGTCGTTTTCCCTTAAAGCTAGGTGCCAATGCCATTGGTCTGCGAGCTAGTCTTCACCGGCTGCAACACCATCCAGTTGACGCAGCTACTGTTGCGGCTCACGTAGTGGTCCCTGGCCGACTGTGCTTTCTCAAGGCTGCCACAACTGACAGGACGCAATCGGTCGCTGTGGAGCTCCCTCCGGAGGTGCTGCCAAGTACTCTTACTCATTCAGTTATTCCATTATTGCGCTTTTTGCACTACTTCAGATTGTAAAAACAATCTTTGTACCATTTTGCAATTTTACATTTGTCATTGTGTTTATTGTTGTGTCCACCATTACTATGTATACTGTGTGCTCTAGAAATTCTTGCAAACAGAATATCTATGCACCTGGTAATATGACAATAAACTAATGTGAAACTGAATCAGATGTTGGAGTAGATTGCTCCTGCTGCTTACAGGTACAAGAATGATTTAAGGATAATGATGCCACACTGAATTCAGATTTATAATCCAAGTTTATTTGCTAAGTAATGAATATTTGGAGCAGAAAATGTAGAAATAATCTCATAATGCTAACATTAATGATGTGTTGTCAATTTAAGATTGGCTGCTAGAGTGCATAACACATCTTGTAGCATAGCTTGTTGCAATTCCTACTCTGCATGTCAGCACATCTGTGTTTCTTTGTGCAATTTTGCTGATTTCTTTAAAAACATATGATCTAACGAGCTAAACCAGCTGCTATTCAACAATATTTGCAGCAATTTCATTGAAGACCAGCTAGTCATGTTTTACATCTAGCTTCACTCCACTTAGATGCCAAACTTCCACAATATTTGTTTTTTTTTTTTTAGGGTCACAGTTCCAGTCACGTTTGTGCTGATACATGGAAGTGAATTTATGTAGCATCTTATCAAAAGTTTAAGTTATGCCTCAGAGCATCAAACAGCATAATCCCATGTAGAACATCAAGATTGCATACATATAAATCATCAAACAACAATCATAAATGACTTCAGGAAGCTGAACCTTGCAAAGAATAGTCTTTAGAAGATAAAACTCTGAAGCATTTCAAAGGGTCTGTGGAAGCTGAAAATTATGTTAATTTCATACTCTTTTCCTAATCTTTAGTAATTGTCTAAATTAAATTTCTGACCTCTGAATGAGGCTATATGGGTGGAGATGAGAAATAAAAAGGGGATTTGTTGGCCCCCAAATAACTAATAGGAATTTGGAAGAACAAAAATGTCGGGAGATTGCAGGCAGCTGAAGGACCAATAAGGTTGTCATAGCAGGGGATTCTAACTTTCCCAATATAAACTGCAACTGTCATAGTGCCACAGGCTTAGACAGGGTGGAATTTATCAAATGTTTTCACAAATGTTTCCTCAGCCAATAAGGGCCGTACAAGGGAGGGGGCAAAGCTTGATTTACTCTTAGCAAATTAGGAAGGGCAAGTGATTGAAGTGACTTTTGGCACCAGGGACCACTGTTCTATTAGCTCTAAAATAATTGCAGGGACCACTAATGCAGGGACCACTGTTCTATTAGCTCTAAAATAATTGTGTTTAGTTTAGTTTAGAGATACAGACAGAGGCCCACCGAGACTATGCTGACCAGAGATCCTCGGACACTAACGCTATCCTACGCACACTAGAGACAATTTACCAAGCCAATTAGCCTACACTATAGTTATGGATAAAACAGGGCAGGTCCACAAGTTAAAATTCTAAATTGGACCAAGGCCAACTTTGATGGTATTAGACAGGAAATTGCTAAAGTTGATTGGAGAAGGTTGTTTGGGGTTAAAGGGTCCAGAATCTGGGATGCAATCACAAGTGTGATAACAGAAGTTCAGCGCTTGCATGTTCCTGTTAGAGTGAAGGGCAAGGCAGGTGGGAGAAAGGAAACATAGAAACATAGAAAATAGGTGCAGGAGCAGGCCATTCGGCCCTTCGAGCCAGCACCGCCATTCAATATGATCATGGTGGATCATCCAACTCAGTATCCTGTACCTGCCTTCTCTCCATACCCCCTGATCCCTTTAGCCACATCTAACTCCCTCTTAAATATAGCCAATGAACTGGCCTCAACTACCTTCTGTGGCAGAGAATTCCAGAGACTCACCACTCTCTCTGTGAAAAAGAGAGAAGCTTGGATAACAAGAGAAATTGAGGCTCTGGTCAGGAAAAAGGAAGCAGCATTGGGTAGGTAGAGGCAGCTAGGATCAAGTCCATCTCCAGAGGAGATTTGGGAACTAAGGAGCATGTTTACAAAGGAAATTAAGAAGGACAAAAAGTTGGCAGGAGCTAGCTGTGGCAGACAATAAGAAGGAAAATCCAAAGAGATTTTATGTTCAATAAGTGAAATAGGGTAACTGGAGAGAGAACAGAACCTGACCTACCGAGTTACTTCATCGCTGTGTTTTGACCAGTAGGACATGGATCAGATAACTATTTATCTTTATCCAAATGGTATATAATCCTTGCATACATCACAGTTCCTAAATCAGTCCATTTGGAAGATGTTGATTGTGCACAAATCATTCTCGAGTAATCTTGTTCCCAACATAACAGAACAAAGACAGTCTAATCATGCCAACCACTGCCAGCCACTCCGATTGTTCAGTTATTGACAGAGCTGAGCCGAAGACTGACTCAAGATTACACTGAGAAAATTGCTCCTTTGCCAGAGTAGAACCTAAGATACCAAATATTTCAATGGGGATTTATAAGGACATAAAAAGTATGTCATTTTAAAATGTTAATTATTTGTTTTCAGTTAACTTCATTTTTATTGAATACAATTTTTTATTTTAATTATCTATTCCAATATTTTTCAAATATTGTTTAATGTTGGAAACCGTTAAAACATATCAACATCACTCCAGCTTTTACATCTGAAAACGCCCGTTCCCACCTTTGCTGGCCATTGTGGGGGCAAGTTTTCTCTTTGTGCCACCCAAGTCTCTGCTGCCATCTTGACCATGGCTGTAGAGGGCCAGTGGGATTGCTGATGCCCATCCTAAACTGGCCAGTGTGGATACAGTTGCAGAGAGATATTCTGGGCCAGAGCATTCCAGTCCAATATATAATGTTCTCATTTCACTGTTAAAGGTATCTCACACATAAATACATTACCACCCTTTCTCTCAGTTGGGGAGGAGCGTCACCCGACCGGTAAGCTTAAAAATCCAGCGCGGGGCTTGTTTTTACCGAAATCTATAACGTTCCATTCGGAGAAGTGGTTTTTTGGAGGAAGCCGCTGATTGGTGGGAAGTGGACTAGGGTAAGCAGCTGGATTTAACTATCGGAGCAGGGAGGTTCTATTGCAGTTGTACAGGGTTTTGGTGAGACCACACCTGGAGTATTGCGTACAGTTTTGGTCTCCAAATCTGAGGAAAGACATTCTTGCCATAGAGGGAGTACAGAGAAGGTTCACCAGACTGATTCCTGGGATGTCGGGACTCATATGAAGAAAGACTGGATAGACTCGGCTTGTACTCGCTAGAATTTAGAAGATTGAGGGGGGATCTTATAGAAATTTACAAAATTCTTAAGGGGTTGGACAAGCTAGATGCAGGAAGATTGTTCCCGATGTTGGGGGAGTCCAGAACAAGGGGTCACAGTCTAAGGATAAGGGGGAATTCCTTTAGGACCGAGATGAGGAAAACATTCTTTACACAGAGAGTGGTGAGTCTCTGGAATTCTCTGCCACAGAAGGTCGTTGAGGCCAGTTCATTGGCTATATTCAAGAGGGAGTTGGATGTGGCTCTTGTGGCTAAAGGGATTAGGGGGTATGGAGAGAAGGCAGGTATGGGATACTGAGTTGGATGATCAGCCATGATCATATTGAATGGCGGTGCAGGCTCGAAGGGCCGAATAGCCTACTCCTGCACCTATTTTTCTATGTTTCTATGTTTCTCTGAGGTACAAAGTATATACATATTTAACATTTTAAATACATACATTTAAGGATGCAAGGTTAAAAATATTTGAAATATTTTATCTGTTCACAAAACATGCCAGCATTCATCCTTGGATATTCATAAGTTCATAGGAGCAGAATTAGGCCAAAAGGCATAGAGTCTGTTCCACCATTCAATCATGGCTGATCTATATTTCCCTTTCAACCCCATTCTCCCCATTACCCAATGATATTCTTTGAACCTGTTATTGGCCCATTAAAAAGCCAACAACTTTGTTTTGCCTGGAGTCAGTCATTGGTCAGAGCAGGTAAGGATGAGACATTTCCTTCACAGATATTATTACGGAGACTAGCCTTTGATTCCAAATCTATTTACTTGAATCCAAATTCTCCAATTGCCATGGTGGGATTCAAACTAGTCTCCAGATCATATGATTTCAATCAAAGGATCAAATGATTAAGGGAGGCAGGGTGGCGCAGCGGTAGCGCTACTGCCTTACAGCGCCAGAGACCCCGGTTCGATCCTGACTACGGGTGCTTGTCTGTAGGAATTTGTACGTTCTCCTCATGAGCGTGTGGGTTTTCTCTGAGATCTTCAGTTTCCTCCCCACTCCAAAGATGTACAGGTTTGTAGGTTAATTGGCTTGATGTAAATGTACAAATTGTCCCTAGTGCTTGTAGGGTAGTGTTAATGTACGGAGATCGCTGGTCGCCACGGACTCAGTGGGCCAAAGGGCCTGTTTCCGCGCTGTATTTCTAACACTAAAAACTAAAATCAAAAGGTCAGGCATTGGAATAATAGTCCCGTAACTTAACTGCGGTGCTAAGGTATCCTTAGATTCTGTCCATGAAAATCACAAAGGAGGAAAATATTGCTTGCAACAATGTCCTGGAAAACTTTTGCAAATTTAGTTTTAACTTGAAATGTTCATCGAAAAATCAAAAATCACATCCATAAACAAAGAAGCAAATACTATCCAAAGCCGATGAACAGTATTAAAAAAAATTGCCATTGCTTTCGCTGAAGAGGACTGAATTGGGATTGGAGTGAGGGAACAAGAAAATAGATGAAGAAAAAAAACGAATCTCACTTACCTGACGCTGAAATCATACGAGCAGGATGCTAATATGTTTGCATGGAAGGGAGAAAACTGCAAAGGGAAACACTACTATTAGTGTAACGTTTCAATATTTTTGAAATTTCTGACCATATACTGACATTTAAAATTTATGTACACAATTTTATCCTGTAATATTTAAGCTTTTTACATCGAAAATTCTTAATTTGTTGATATTTCTGCTGTACCTTTTCCTCTGTTTAGTTTAGTTTATGGATACAGCGCGGAAACCGGCCCTTTTGGCCCACCGGGTCCGCACCGACCTGCGATCCCTGCACATTAACACTATCCTATACCCACTAGGGACAATTTTACATTCACCAAGCCAATTAACCTACATACCTGTACGTCTTTGGAGTGCAGGAGGAAAACGAATATCTCGGAAAAAACCCACACTGGTCACGGCGAGAACGTACAAACTCCGTACAGACAGCACCCAGAGTCGGGATCGAACCCGGGTCTCCGGCGCTGCTTTCGCAGCAACTCTACCACTGCACCACCGAGCCGTAATATATAAAATGTTACAGTTCACAACATTCATGCACTGAACATGATTACCATGTGGTATAAACCACTGGAGAGAAAAATTACTTTGAAATATGTTCCATTACAATCCATGAAAAGTGCATTCATGCTTTGAAATTCCTTATCACTTACTTTCTTCCCTCGGGCCATATCCAAGATCCATCACTCTCTCTGTGAAAGTAGCAACGCTTAGCCATCATTGGAAGGGATGCCTATATATCCTGGGATTGTACACTGGTACCTCATATAACACACACAATGTAATAATACAAACAAGAATGCTTGTGGAACTGCTGTTGAAAGGGCAAATTATTGCATTACCAATTGCGTGATGCATCATTGTTAGCGCTAATGTCCCAAAAGCACCACAGTTTGCACTTGCTCAGCTGGGAGCCCAGTGCTAACACCTGCCTTCCCCACTGTGCTGTGCAGGATGGTGTGGCAAATCCCTGCTGTGCTTCTGCAGCAATGAATCACCTATTACTCAGTGCAAAAAAGCGGCTGACAGGTTTAGGGGAGATGGCAGGTAGGTGTTGCTGACAATGGCCAGTACAGGTGAGTAGTGCGGTCGTTTAGCACTGAGATGTGTGGCTCAGTGCTGCTGTCAGGCCACCGTGTGGGGAGCCAGTGCAGGCCACTGTCTGGCCACTGACTGCAGGTGCTCAATATTTTAATACTGCACAGATCCTACAGTAATTTCTCATCATCTCCTCTAAGTCAGGGTAACGGGATACTGATTTTGGATGATCAGCCATGATCATATGGGATGGCGGTGCTGGGTCGAAAGGCCGAATGGCCAATTCCTGCTCCTATTTTCTACATTTCCATGAGTCATAGAGTGATACAGCGTGGAAACAGGCCCTTCGGTCTAACTTACCCAAACTGGCCAACATGTCCCAGCTAAACTAGTCCTAACTGCTGGCGTTTGGCCCTTATCCCTCCTAAGCTGTCCTATCCATGTACCTCCTAACTGCCTAAACGTTGGGATAGCCCCTGCCTCAACTACCTTCTCTGACAGTTTGTTCCATACACCCACCACCCTTTATTTGGAAAAGGTTACCCTCAGATTCCTATGAAATCCTTTCCCCTTCATCTTAAGCCTATGTCCTCTTGTCCTCGCTTCAACTACTCTGGGCAAGAGACTTTGGCATCTACCCGATCTATTCCTCTCATGATTTTATCCATGATTTAATGACTTTAAAGGAACCTCTGCCTCATCTCCCTTTGTTTGCCTGCACAGCACTCCCCAGCAATGGCTCATGATATTGAACTGCTGTCAGCCTGCCCAATACCAGCTCCACACCAACCATGTGATTCATTGCTATAGGAGCACTAACAGTAAGCAGGGGTTCACACCAAGTTCCCAACAAAGAAACATGTATGCTGGCAATGCAGGAATTTGTACTGGGGTCCTGGCTCTGGAGGGGTATATCAGAGCGAGATCAGGAGTGCGCACTGGGTTCTCAGCACACCGCAAGTCGATGTATTTTTAAAGAACAGGGAATTCACAGTATGAGTGTTCACACTGGAACAGCACTTGCAGAGCTGGAGACCTGGGTTCGATCCCGACTACGGGTGCTGTCTGTACGGATGTTTGGATGTTCTCCCTGTGACCTGCGTCGGTTTTCTCCGAAATCTTTGGTTTCCTCCCACAGTCCTGGTAGAAGTGTAAATTGTCCCTAGTGTGTGTAGGCTTGTGTTAATGTGCGGGGATCACTGGTCCATGTGGGCTCGCTGGGCCGAGAGACCTATTTCCGCGCTATATCTCTAAACTACCCGGTAAACTACACTGGCAGACCAAGAGCAAATGCATGGCAGATGCAGTATAATGTGGATAAATGTGAGGTTATCCACTTTGGTGGCAAAAACAGGAAGGTAGACTATTATTTGAATGGTGACCGATTAGGAAAAGGGGAGATGCAGCGAGACCTGGGTGTCATGGTACACCAGTCATTGAAAGTAGGCATACAGGTGCAGCAGGCTGTGAAGAAAGCGAATGGTATGTGGGCATTCATAGCAAAAGGATTTGAGTACAAGAGCAGGGAGGTTCTACTGCAGTTGTACAGGGTCTTGGTGAGGCCACACCTGGAGTATTGCGTACAGTTTTGGTCTCCTAATCTGAGGAAAGAAATTCTTGCCATAGAGGGAGTACAGAGAAGGTTCACCAGACTGATGCCTGGGATGGCACGACTTCCATATGAAGAAAGACTGGATAGACTTGGCTTGTACTCGCTGGAATTTAGAAGATTGAGGGGTGATCTCATAGAGACTTACAAAATTCTTAAGGGGTTGGACAGGCTAGATGCAGGAAGATTGTTCCCGATGTTGGTTAAGTCCAGGACAAGGGGGTCACAGTTTAAGGATATGGGGGAGGTCTTTTAGGACCGAGATGAGAAAATCGTTTTTCACACAGAGAGTGGTGAATCTGTGGAATTCTCTGCCACAGTAGTTAGTTGAGGCCAGTTCGTTGGCCATATTTAAGAGGGAGTTGGATGTGGCCCTTGTGCCTGAAGGGATCAGGGGGTATGGAGAGAAGGCAGGTACAGGATACTGAGTTGGATGATCAGCCATGATCATATTGAATGGCGGTGCAGGCTCGAAGGGCTGAATGGCCTGCTCCTGCACCTAATTTCTATGTTTCTATGTTTCTAAGAGCACTGTAACACAGCATACTGTGGAATAGTGTAAAATACATTTCGGGCACAAGTGCTCTTGATATTCCATTATGATTAACAACTTCATTAATTAACACAAATTGAACTCTTATGTTCCATTATTTTTTTAATTTTCAAATATTCTCACCTAATTTGCCTTTAAATTTCCTTGAGTAGATAATAGGCATATTTTATCCTAATGCTGTCGTAAAGTTACATCATTAAGACAGGATAAAGGGACCATTACTTAGCATTTGACATAAGATGGGTCACAGTCTTGCAACATGTAAACAGGCCCTTAGGCCCAACTTGCTAATGCCGACCAACAGGCCACATACAGTAATCTAACCCGCCTCCGTTTGGTCCCTATCGCTCTAAACCTATCCTATCCATGTACCTGTCTAAATGTTTCTTAAACGTTGAGATAGTACCTGCCTCAACTACCACCAACGGTAGCTCGATCCATACCACCCACCACGCTTTGTGTAAAAAAGTTACTCCTAAGGATAACCGCTGTGGTGCAACTTTCCTTTTTTTTTAAAGAATGGAGTTCCTAGACTATGGTTCTGGACAACATCAGGGTTAAGACCCAACTTTAGGAGAAACAAAAAACGCTTGCGATATGATTTCCACTCTAACTCGCTCCACATGATAATGATAAATCAATAGCAATACCAAGTGTTGATTTAGAAAAGCTATTGATCATAAATTTCCAGTTAAAATGACAAAGAGAAATGTGGTTGTAAGGGGAGAGGAAACCGAGAACTGACCCAACCACACAGCTCATTCTCATCGGTACACAAAAAGCTGGAGAAACTCAGCGGGTGCAGCAGCATCTAAGGAGCGAAGGAGATAGGCGACGTTTCGGCTTTTCTTCAGACTGGTCAGGGATCAGGGAAACGAGAGATATAGACGGTAATGTGGAGAGATAAGGAACAATGAGTGAAAGATATGCAAAAAAAGTATCGGTGATAAAGGGAACAAGCCATTGTAAGCTGTTTGTGGTGTGAAAATGAGAAGCTGGTGCGACTGGGGTGGGGGAGGGAGATAGAGATAGAGGTAGAGGGAATGCCAGGGCCCGAGGGCTGAGGGAGAGGTGGGAAGGGGAGGAGACAGCAAGGGTTAACAGAATTGAGAAAATTCAATATTCAAGCCCAAAGGATGCAGACTCCCCAAGCGGAATATGAGGTGCTGTTCCTCCAGCTTGCGGTGTTGCTCACTCTGGCCGTGGAGGAGGCCCAGGACCGAGAGGTCGGATGTGGAATGGGAGGGGGAGTTGAAGTGCTGAGCCACCGGGAGGTCGGGTTGGTTATTGCGGACCGAGCGGAGGTGTTCGGCGAAACGATCGCCAAGCCTCCGCTTGGTCTCACCGATATAGATCATCTGGCATCTGGAGCAGCGGATGCAGTAGATGAGGTTGGAGGAGGTGCAGGTGAACCTCTGTCGGACCTGGAAGGACTGCTTGGGTCCCTGAAAGGAGTGGAGGGGGGAGGTGAAGGGACAAGTGTTGCATTTCTTGCGGTTGCAAGGGAAAGTGCCCGGGGAAGGGGTAGAGTGGGAGGGGAGGGAAGAATTGACAAGGGAGTTGCGGAGGGAGCGGTCTTTGCGGAAGGCAGACAGGGGGGGAGATGGGAAGATGTGGCGGGTGGAGGGGTCACGTTGGAGGTGGCGAAACTGGCGGAGGACTATATGTTGTATTTGCCGGCTGGTGGGGTGAAAGGTGAGGACCAGGGGGACTCTGCCCTGTTTGCGAGTGGGGGAATGGGGAGCGAGGGCAGTGTTGCGGGGTATGGAGGAGACCCTGGTGCGAGCCTCATCAATAGTGGGGGAGGGGAATCCCCGTTCTCTGAAGAATGAGGCCATTTGTGATGAAAATCTCATTCTCATCTTCTCTCCAGAAGGCACAAGCTGACTTAAATTTACACATCAAGGCTCACAACTCAGAATATCAAGTTCATAACTTTGTAAGACTTAGTAACTTGATATTCTGAGCTGAAAAGTGTGCTGTGTAAATTTAAGTCATCTTGCGTATTCCAGATAGAAGATGAGAAAGAGCTCTATGGTTGGGTCTCATGAGAATTGGGGAAAAAAATGTCAAGTGGAAAAGTAGTCTTTAATTCTTGGGACAAACCTGTGCTATTTGGAGTTATGAGATGTGTAGGAAGGAACTGCAGATGCAGGTTTAAATCGATGATAGACACAAAATGCTGGAGTAACTCAGTGGGGGACGCAGCTTCTCCGGTGAGAAGGAGTGGGTGACGTTTCGGGTCGAGACACCCATTCCTTCTCTCCAGAGATGCTGCCTGTCCCGCTGAGGTGCTCCAGCATTTTGTGTCTATCTTGGAGTTACGAGATGCTGAGTAATGTAATGTTGGCATGACAGAGATCAGATTTCTTGAAACAGCGTTAATAACGATTATTAAAAGGCTAATATAAACATTTAAGTCATAAAGGCAAAATATAATAGTTCTTTGAACACACGTGGGAAACTGTACTTCAAGAGTTTAAAATAGAGAATGTTTGGTTCAAACATTTTAAAACTGATATTGCCCTAAGCTAAAGTCTTGGAACTATAAAATATACAAACTGTTCGCAAAAGGAGACCTAAAGAGACTGCAGATGCTGGCACCTGGAAAAAAAACAATGCTGGAAGAACTCAACAGGTCAATAAGCATCTGTGGAGAGTTACAATGGCCTCCATAATGTTTGGGCCAAAGACCCATCATTTATTTGATAAAATCTGACAATGTGCACTTTAAGCACATCTGATTTTTTTCTATCACAAATCTCAAATTGTGGCGTACAGAGGCAAATAAATAAATGATGGGTCTTTGTCCCAAACATTATGGAGAGCACTGTGTGCGGGATATTTGCTTCCAGTAATACTCTTTCTGTTCATGTGTATAATTTCAAAATAAATAATAGTGTAAAGCAGCCCATAGTGTACAAAAGGATCAACCTCTTAATGTTTGCAAAATAGAAACGGGTGACAATCTGCAATCAGAAAACAAGTCATAATATCAGCATCATACCCTTCAAATAGGGTCTTGACCCGAAACGTCACCTATTCCTCCATAGATGCTGCCTCACCTGCTGAGTTTCTCCAGCATTTTTGTCTACATTCAAATAAACCAAATCTCTTTAGCTGCTGATTCTCAAATCACTGTACACAACATTACATTAAGGAACACACGTAGAAAATTCACTCATCAGTGACAACTTATCGCGGTTCACCTAAGTATGCAGAACAAAAATAAATGTACTTACTTTGACTCTTCGTATGGCATAGGAATGGCCAGCAAGGTGATGTACTGGCTGCCGGATATTTCTTAGATCCCAACACCGTAAAGTGCAGTCAACTGCTCCAGTAACAATCAAGTTCTGGGTTAAACAGAATACAATCATATTCTTCAGACCAATTTTACATTGCTATCTTGACTAACAATTTTGGCAACTAGCAAGGTACAATTGGTTTATTTAATGAAATGGACTCTACAATCTTACCTGATCATATTTATTCCAGTCACAGGTCAAGATCTCTGCTTGATGAGCAGGAATTATTATCCTGGCTCCTCCTGTATTTATATCCCAGATTCGGAGAGTATGATCACCTAAGATTATAAATTCATAAATTATAGGAGAATTGTGTCATTCTGCCCATCAAGTTTATTCCGCCATTCAATCATGGCTGATCTATCTTTCTCTCTCAACCCCAATCTCCTGCCTTAACCGCTGACATTCAAACTAATCAAGACTCTGCCAATCTCTGCCTTGCAAAATATACAAATATACAGTGTTTTTTCACTTTACTTCCAATCAAATCAAAAATAAATCAATTAGATTTAGGTTTAGGTTTATTATTGGCACGTACCGAGGAACAGCAAGAAGTTTCAATAGGTAGAGCAAAGGGTCAACAGAGTGTAGAATATAGTTCACAGCATTGTACATGCACAAAGTCCAATATTTGCAATGGGGTAGAGGTGAATCGGGCAGTACCCTAGCTATTGAAGTACCGTTCAGAAGCCTGATAACTGATGAAAGAAGCTGTTCCTGAGTCTGATGGTGAGTGCTCTCAAACCTCTGTACCTTCTTCCTGACAGGAGCTGGGAGGAGGCATGAGTGGGGTGGGACAAGTTTGAAGCATTTGTGATGAATTGCCATTCCCAACATGATAGCATCTTTAAACTCATCCTTAACCTGTTCTCTGTTAAGATTTTTTTTCCACTATTTGGCCATGACCCATGTATTCTCGTGGGTGGCACTGAACAGGATAAACAAGCAAAAGTAAAGTGCAGAAGATGTCTGTGCAAACAGAGATAGCACTACAGCTGACAAATTCTACATTCATACCAAGAAAAATGTCTAACTTGAAATTTTTCAACAAGAATTATTGATTCTGAAAATCTTACAACTACAGATGCTGGAAATCTCAAATAAAGGCAGGAGATGCTGGAAACATACAGATTACGGCCTGTCTGCAAGAAGTGAAACAGTTGTCATTTCAGTTCTGGGATCCTTCATCAGCACTGGGGTAGAGAGACATGCTAGTTTTAGGCAGCAATGGGAGGAATGGGGAAAGGGAAAAAAGGAAATTTGTTCAAATATAAATTTAACTTATTGAGTCGCAGAGTGATACAGTGAGGAAACAGGCCCTTTGGCCCAACTTGCCCACACCGGCCAACATGTCCCAGCTACACTAGTCCCACCTGCCTGTGCTTGGTCCATATCCCTCCAAACCTGTCCTATTCATTTGCGTGTCAAACTTTTTCTTAAACGTTGGGATAGTCCCTATCTCAACTACCTCCTCTGGCAGCTTTTTCCATACATCCACCAACCTTTGTGTGAAGAAGTTACCCTTCAGATTCCTATTAAATCTTTTCCCCTTCACCTTGAACCCACAGTGCCCTCTATAATGTTTGGGACAAAGACCCATCATTTATTTATTTGTCTCTGTACTCCACAATTTGAGATTTGTAATAGAAAAAAATCACATGTGGTTAAAGTGCACATTGTCAGATGTTATTAAAGGGTATTTTTATACATTTTGGTTTCACCATGTAGAAATTACAGCTTTGTTTACACATAGTCCCCCCCATTTCAGGGCACCATAATGTTTGGGACACATGGCTTCACAGGACTGCTCAGGTGTGTTTAATTGCCTCCTTAATGCAGGTATGAGAGCTCTCAGCACCTAGTCTTTCCAACACCTTTGGAAACATTTATTGCTGTTTATCAACATGAGGACCAAAGTAGTGCCAATGAAAGTTATAGAAGCCATTATGAAACCGAGAAATGAGAATAAAATTTTGGTAAGCCAAACCTTAGGCTTACCAAAATCAACTGTTTGAAACATCATTATGAAGAAAGAGAGCACTGGTGAGCTTACTAATCACAAAGGGACTGGCAGGTCAAGAAAGACCTCCACAGCTGATGACAGAAGAATTCTCTATATAATAAAGAAAAAAACCCTAAACACCTGTCCGACAGCTCAGAAACATTCTTTAGGAGTCAGGTGTGGATTTGTCAATGATCACTGTCCGTAGAAGACTTCATGAACAGAAATAGAGAGGCTACACTACTAGTGCAAACCACTGGTTAGCCGCAAAAATAGAATGGCTGGGTTACAGTTTGCCAAGAAGTACTTAAAAGAGCAACCACAGTTCTTGAAAAAGATCTTGTGGACAGATGAGATGAAGATTAACATATCAGAGTGATGATAAGAGCAAAGTGTGGAGGAGAGAAGGAACTGCCCAAGGCCAATGTATACCACCTCATCTGTGAAACACGGTGGTGGGGGTGTTATGGCCTGGGCATGTATGCCTGCTGAAGGTACTGGCTCACTTATCTTCATTGATGATACAACTGCAGATGGTAGTAGCATAATGAATTCTGAAGTGTATAGACACATCCTATCTGTTCAAGTTTAAACAAATGCCACAAAACTCATTGGCCGGCGGTTCATTCTACAGCAAGACAATGATCCCAAACATACTGCTAAAGCAACAAAGGAGTTTTTCAAAGTTAAAAAATGGTAAATTCTTGAGTGGCCAAGTCAATCACCCGATCTCAACCCAGTTGAGCATGCCTTTTATACGCTGAAGAGAATACTGAAGGAGTCTAGCCCCCAAAACAAGCACAAGCTAAAGATGGCTGCAATACAGGCCTGGCAGAGCATCACCAGAGAAGACACCCAGCAACTGATGATGTCCATGAATCGCAGACTTCAAGGAGTTATTACATGCAAAGGATATGCAACAAAATACTAAACATGACTACTTCTATTTACATGACATTGCTGTGTCCCAAACATTATGGTGCCCTGAAATGGGGGTGTATGTATAAACACTGCTGTAATTTCTACATGGTGTAACCAAAATATATAAATATGGCCTTTATTAAAATCTGATAATGTGCACTTTAACCACATGTGATTTTTTTTCTATTACAAATCTCAAATTGTGGAGTACAGGCAAATAAATAAATGATGGGTCTTTGTCCCAAACATTATGGAGGGCACTGTATGTCCTCTGGCCCTCGATTCCCCTACTCTGGGCAAGAGATGTTTATATCTCACCTTTAAAACTCAGCATTACATTTTCTAACTTTTGGTAGCTCACTCTTTCTGCCTGTAACGGAATACCCATTTCGAACTGTGATCATTTTGGCTCAGTTTTTCTTTTTTGTTCACAAGTTTTAGGAGCAGAATTAGACCATTCGGCCCATCGAGTCTACTCTGCCATTCAATCATGGCCGATCTCTGCCTCCTAATTCAAGTTTCCTGCCTTCTCACCATAACCCTTGACACCTGTTCTAATCAAGAATTTGTCTATCAATCAGGAATTTGTCTATTTGGGTGGACATGTCCAATGGATATACCAATAGCACTACATCACACAGACAATGAAGCTTCATTTGACCACAAGTATATTTAATTCCCATATTAACTCGTGTGTAAGAAGGAACTGCAGATGCTGGTTTAAACCAAAGATAGACACAAAAAGCTGGAGTAACTCGGTGGGACAGGCAGCATCTCTGGAGAGAATGAATGGGTGACGTTTTGGGTCGTTTGAAGAAGGGTCTCAACCCGAAACGTCAACCATTCCTTCTCTCCAGATATGTTGCCTGTCCTGCTGAGTTACACCAGCATTTTGTGTCTACCTTTGATTTAAACCAGCATCTGTATTTCTTTCCTACCTATTAATTTGAAACGGTTCCATGGGTTTATGCTAATCTACCAGCATCGTGAAGGTGCTTTAAAATATCAAACAATAATATACTGCATCCAGTACTGCATCTTTGTGAGGCTACCATTTAAAAACTGATGTGGAAGAAATGACTTAAATTAAATATTTGGCATTGTTTTACACAATATCTATTTGCTCTCACCCCTGTCCCTGTCCTGGATATCATGATGTCGCAATTCACTCTAAATGCACCATTGTTCCCCCTTCAATTTCCCTCTTCCACAAGTTCCTTCTGAAACACACTGATGTGAAATACCTCAGAAACCCAAGTGAAGTTTAATAAGAAATACAAGTAATTCTTCAGCAGATCAATTACAATAAATGAAACAAACATACATGTCCATAATAGGAGTTGATGGCTTGCTCCCTTAAGTCTTCCCCACCATTCAATATAATCATATGGATCCCATTGAAACTTTTGAATGACACAAAAAACTGGAGTAACTCAGCGGGACAGGCAGCATCTCTGGAGAGAAGGAATGGTGACATTTTGGGTCATTTGAAAAAGGGTCTTGACCCGAAACATCACCCATTCCTTCTCTCCAGAGATGCTGCCTGTCCCGCTGAGTTACTCCAGTTTTTTTGTGTCTATCTTTGCCATATTAACTCATCTGGTTTTACCCTTGAGATATTCCTATTCTAACCCTAGCCAATCCCTCTCTAATACCTAAAACAAACTTCCTAAATGTCAAATCAAATACAACTGCAGATGTTGGAAATCTCAAATAGAAATATGAAATGCTGAAAAAACACAGCAGGTCTAAATAGCAAATGCAGAAGAAGAATCAATCTGTGTTATGTCCAATGTCAGAACTGAGAAAATGGACAGATAAAATGTAAAAACAAGAAACTGCAGATGCTGGTTTATACAAGGTGCTGGAATAACTCAGCAGGTCAGGCAGCATCTTTGGGGGAATAGGATGGGGACAGTGGACTGTAAATATTTAATGTGCAGCTCATCAAAGGACTCTCACACTGCCTGGATTTAGGGTGCTCCAATATAACTATCAAATTATCTCATCGCTGAACACTTAAAGATAGTTTTCTATCAGTGCTAAAGTGTACAAAACTCCTGTTAGGATTTTGCTTTTGTAAGTCTCTGGCTGTAGTAACAGATCAAACACAAAAGGATAGATATTATTTTGGTGATAAATTGGCAAGAGGTTTGACAGGCCAAGGAAAGATCCATTTATGAGGATAATGAAAACAAAATGTTGGTGTCATTTTGTGATAGAGTGAGAATTGAAGGAACCATTAGAAGATAAATTATTTTAGAAACAAAAAACAACAAAGTTAGGGATTAAAGATAAACACAAAGTGCTGAAGTAACTCTTCAAATAGGCAGCATCTCTGGAGAGAATGGATAGGTGATATTTCAGGTCAGAACACTTCTTCAATCTGAAGTCTGATGAAGGGTTCCATGCCAAAATGTTTTCTCCACTGATGCTGCCTGACTCGCTGAATAATAGCCCTGTCTCACGATGCGAGTTGACCCACGAGTGACCCCGAGTGAAAGACTCGTGGTTGTGTACGAGACTCCAAGTTTATGATCAAGAGTTTAACCGAGTTCCCACGGGTATGACTAAGTTTGCCGTTTACTTCTCATTTCTGCGATGTTCCAAGTTCCTCTCCCGAGTCACCAAGTTCCTCTCCCGAGTTACTCTTGAGCCAACCGTGAATGAAAGTCTGTTTTAAGTATCAGAGGAGCTGGACAGCATCTCATACAGTAAGTATATTGTGATTCAATATTGAAAGTTATTCAATTTCAGAACTTATAAAAACTAGGCAGGATCTCGGCCCCGCACTCGCTGCCATTGTGCAGCAAGGAGGCGGCGGAGGCGAAGCAACAGTGTAAAAGAAGACAACTCCATCCTGCGGCTTTGAGATAAAGATAGAATTCAGCGCGGCCGCGTCTATTGATGTGACCTACAAAGGGAAAATGTGCACCGTCCAGTGCCAGAGCTAGGCTGGGATCATTCTCTGCTCTCATCTCTCTCTTTCTGTGTGTGCATTAGCAGGGGGAAGAGCGGTCTACCTCGCTGGGGCACAAGACCACTGCCGCCTGCCCCTTGCAGCCATCAACTTGTTTGTTCCTTTGGTGCGCCTCATCTGCCCTGCTCCCATCCCAGCGCTGCCCCAGCTCTCTGCTCCATTCTCTTGGAAATGTCGCTTCCGCCGCTGTAACGAGGAGGGGTCCGGCTGGCTGGCTTGGTGGGTGGGTGGGTGAGCAGGGAGGGGTGTGGGTACAAACTACCGAATCCATTCTCAAAAGTCAGGCAGAGCCGTGTAGAACTCACGTTTCTCTCTGCTTCATATACGTGGGAATTCCCTCAGTATTGTCACTCAGCGGGCAGGCAGCATCTCTGGAGAGAAGGAATGGGTGACGGGATGACATTTAAAATTTAAATCATCGGAAAACCATTTTGCCCCAGGCTGCTTTACATTATTTATTGTGTTGAGTTGTTTGTGAGGCTGGGACTTCTCTGAGGGTCGCCTTATAATGGAGACATATGCGTGTGCCTTAGATCCTGTAAGCTGGCCTCGTGGCAGGAAGGTTGAGGGGGAGGTCCCTGACAAAGCGCGGCCCAAGGAGGTGACCTCAGTGGAACTGGCCGAGGATGGTGTTTGACCGGCGGCTGAGAAGGTGGAAGAAGGCTGCAGCAGGGAGAGACTCCCAACCATGGTGGAGCCCATATCATTGGACCCGGGACTGTCAGTGAATGTTGTTCGACCAGTGTTACCAATCTCTTTTGTTGGAGATGGTCATTGCCTGATAGTAGAATTACAGTCAAACAGCACAGAACCATCCCTTCACATCCTTTTTACCCATCCGCACTAATCGCATTTGCTCAAATTAGGTCCTTATCCTTTCCCTGCCTTGTCTATTTAAATACTTTAGAAAATACAGCGCAGAAACAAGCCCTTTAGCCCACCGGGTCTGTGCCAACCAATGATCCCTGCACATTAACACCATCCTACCCACACTAGGGAAAAGTTTTACAAGCCAATTAACCTGCAAACCTGAACATCTTTGGAGTGTGGGAAGAAGCCGAAGATCTTGGAGAAAACCCACGCAGGTCACGGGGAGACATACACACAAAGTCATTCACATCAAGATCCTTTTTGTTTTGATGCTCATTTATTGAGCTGATTAAACTGCAATGTTACAGTTCAATCACAATCACTGGAAGCACAGAACACATTGTGAGCTTTCCAAACCTTGGTGTAATAAACAATGTGAAATCAAGAGGGTAATACAGAGAGAGACAGTAATAATTCCAATCAGCACTATCTAAATCAAGACAGGATCAGCCTCCATGCAGGGACTTTCCCACAGTCCGTGTCTGCCCATCACCACCACCCCCGTGCCCCTGACACTTTTTTGTCTACATGTGTGTGTCAGAGAGATGGCACCAAATGCCCTGGACACCGCTCTGTACTACTGCACCTTTCAACTGGGATGCCCAACTGTTCCCGGTGGGATTTGAGGAAGGGCTCCAGCAGAATGGACGAGGAGGGGAATCAGGTTAAAGAGGGTGAACTTGTCTGTTCTGAGTAGTCCCTGGGCTTCAGTCAAGGGTCAGTGTGTGGGGCAGTGCTCTGGAGTTTACATCCTGTAGACATCCACCATGGTTCCCCACTCCCCATCCCTCTCTCAATGTGTGACGGAGAATGGCCGAGAATATCACTGATTTCGCATCCAATCCTGTAAAATGTGAAGAGTTAAGATTGTCATATGTCAGTTTAAAGTTGCAGCTTTACCATCTGAGATGGAGCACAAAGACGCAGCAGAAATTTGGAAACATCATCCCGTCACCCATTTATTCTCTCCAGAGATGCTGCCTGCCCGCTGAGTTACAGAGTGCCCACGGTAGACTCACGAGTCACTAAGGTAAACGCACGGGCCACTACGTTATTACAACGAGTTTAAATGTTTCAATTTTTAACTTGAACAGTAAATATGACTCGTGGAAAACCTCAAACATGTTTGAATTTTTTCAAGAGTTAACAAGTTTCACGGGTACCTGCCGTTAGCGCCACGAGTCGCTAAATTGCGCGCGCGAGTTCCGATGTTCACGCTACGTTAATTGTATGTGAATACCGCGAGTGAAAACTCGGGGTCACTCGTCGGTCGACTCGCACCGTGAGACAGGGGTTTTACTCCAGAACATTGTGTCTCTCTTTGGTATTAACCAGCAGCTGCACTTCCTTCTCAGAGTTTGGTATTACCTGCAAAAGTCCAATCATAGGTCCCAGCTTTCTTTTACTTTTTCACACATCAATCTCTTAACCCGTGCAGTGAAACTGAGTTTCATTCCTTGGATGTTATCCCATTTACATGTTTGACCTCATGATGTTTCTCATTGATGCGTGCATGTTGCATTTATCATGGCTACAATGCGTATGAGATCTTTATCACCAATTCAAAGGGAGCTTGGCAGCATCGTACATTCAAGAGAGCTGCAGATGTAGATTAACTTCCTTGGCATGGCTATACAGTAAATAAAGGTCCTGAAATGAATCTAATCCGCAGGGTGAAATTTGTTACTCCTTCCATTGTTTCACAATGTTTATCCAGTTTAAACTTCTCCCCTCCTCTATTGCTCTCTCAGATATGTGAACACATCATCTATAATCACAAGATTGTCAACTGGATTAAGAAATTCTAATTTATAAAGGAGTACAAAATATTTGAGGGTACAATCAACTGACAGGAGCTTACAGCTCCTAACAGTGCATTTATCAGGTATCACAAGAAAAAAACAATTCTGGGAAAACAGCTTTTCACTTAAGTTTCATCTGGAAACAATAATTTAACATATGCCTACATGTGCTGCAAGATGTGCATTTGTTATGAAAAGCTACTGGTAGCAGCTTTGATTGTAGCTGTGAGAAGAAAAAATACACTACACACATTGTCAAAGCTGAACCAATGATCAATTTAGTCCAAGTGGTGCAATAACGAACACGTCAGTACTCCAATCTGCTTTTTAACCATAGCTGGTAGACAATCAAGGAGGGGGAGGGCATTGGCAGAATGCATTTTAGAACTTGCCATTTTCAGAAAATACTGAAGGATATTCTTGATTTTCAATAGAAGGCAATTCACACTGAAGGAGGGTGATTTATTGATGCAATGCTGATGTTATTGCTATAATGGAGGTAAGCGCTGGTAAGGGGGAATAGAAGAAACAGATTCACGATAACTATGAGTGTAAACAAGGAACTGCAATTGCTGGTTTAGTCAAAAGGACACAGGATGGTGGACTTCCGGTGGCGCTATGGAGCGTTAAACCATAGCACCAGCCAGCTCCGCAAAAATTTTCAAAAAAAACGGGGATTTAAACGGTTTTAAAAAGAACTTACCGATCGACTGCTTTCACTGTCTGCCGCTCAACATCGACGGTACCGGCTGACGTCATCAGCCCTGCGACAAATCATGACGGCACGGAGCCCTACCGAGAAAACGAAGGCTCGAAAACCCGGGCGAGACCGGGAGAAGGCCTGGGAGAAGCCTCGGACTCCAGTAGGGCCAGCTCCTTGGAAGACGTCTCCAGGAAAGCAGACACAGGAGGTGAGGACTTGAAAACTTTTATTTCTCACCAGATGGCTGATTTAAAACGTGAGTTCAAGGCAGAAATGAAGATATAAAGAAAGAAATGAAAGAAATAAAGGGAGATATAAAGGAAGAAATCTCTCAAATTAATAATCAGATGGACTTGATGAAAAATCAATGGTGTGAATTTCAAAAAGATACAAAGACACAAATTGATAATAAGTTCAAGAAGGAATCAGAAATATTGAAGAATGAAATCATTGATATGATTAATAATCTGGAACGCAAGATGGAGGGTAAACTTGAAAATGTTAAAAAAGACTTTAAACATAAGATTGACCCTATTGCAAATGTGGTCGAACAACAAGTTGATGGCATTAAAAACCTTGAAAAGATAGCGGAGGCTAGTACTGTGTCTACAGCAAAGCTGATAACAGAACAAGAACGTCTACTGGAGTTGTTATCCAAAGTAACAGATAAATGCACGCAGCTAGAAGGCTATCAAAGAAGGCAGAACTTGAGGATTGCAGGGATTCCTGAAGGCCTAGAGAAACACGAAAGACACTCGAGAATTCACTGCTAAATTACTGCAAGCTGTTTTATCTTTGGATGATATGCCTGTTTTAGCTCGTGCACATCGAGTCGGCAGAAGACAGACCAGTGCAAACCGCCCCCCAAGACAAAATCATCGTCAAGTTACAATATGATTTCACCCTCGAGGATATTATGCGAAGAGCCTCGAGAACAAAGAATCTGACGTTTCAAGGACAAAGAATCAGTATCTATCGAGACTATCCCCAGAGGTTGCCAGAAAACGAAAAGCGTTTAACGAAGCCAAAAACCTTATGAGGGGTGTAGAAAACTTGAGATACGGTCTGAATTACCCAGCCATCCTAAGAGTTACTTATAACAGCGTGGAACACTTTTTTCAAGACTCCAACAGAAGCAATGGAATTTGCAAAGCAGTTTGATACTTGAAAACCATCTACAAGCAAATATACTGCCTTTTACTATTTTTAAAGACCTAGTACGGTCTCTTAACATTTTATGAAACTTTATACGACAATATGGAATTTAGAAGAAATCAAGAAGGAATGGACAATGTCGTATGGAACGAAATGTTTTTCCCGGATTGACGAAGTCACCGAACATTGACAATTACTCATAATATACAACTAAACACAAAACAAATAACACACATACTAAAATTATAACGCGGTTTTATTATTACTATGACTGTTATTAACCAAGACTGTGCACTATTGCTAATTAATACTACTAATAATTAATATCTTATGTCTTGTTACATTTGGAGATATCCTCCCCTTATGTATTTCCTCCCCTCTTTTAATAATGACTTCTATTTTTTGTAATTTAAAAAAAAAATTCTTTAACTGTGGCTTTATAATTAGATTTTTTTAAACTAATCTTAGATATATATACTTTTATGATGATTAATATCACTATTTTCATTTCATTTAATTACTATATTCCCGTTAAAATATTATCATGGAATAATAATTCCTTAAAATTAGGAGCTGGCTAAATTAATAACATCAATGCCCGGAAGCCTTTAGATTAATAAGCCATATAGCTTGGCTTTCACTTGGCTTTTCTATTCTTTATACACTCTACTAAGCTTTTTACTCACTTTTCATTTTTTTTATGTTTACTATATCTTTCAGTTTGAATGGAGCTATATACTGGAACAATGGAGATACATTCGTGAAGCACATAAAAGAGATCTAAAATTCATCTATTCGGTGTTCGGGGTGTAAGGTTAAGTCTACTGCACGGACCCTTGGACCCTATTCTAGATTCCCACAAACCTAAAATGCAGGATTTAAAAAGAAATATGGGGAACCGAGGGATTAACCTTTTGCAGTTGGAATGTTAAAGGTATCAATGAACCAATAAAAAGAGGAAAAATATTGACACACCTTAAAGGCAATGAAAGCTGATGTAATTTATATTCAAGAAACTCACCTAAAGAAAGACGCTGAAAATAGGCTGAAAGCTAAATGGATAGATAAAATATATCACTCTTCCTTTACGCATAAATCAAGAGGCGTAGCAATATTATTTCGTAAAGGTACTTTATTTAAGCATATATCTACTATATCTGATAAAGATGGCAGATACATTATTGTAATAGGAGAAATAAATAGGGAAAAAAATGATTTTTGTTAACATCTATGGACCAAATTTTGATAGTCCTTTTATTCTTTAAGAAAGTACTTAATAATATACTCCAGAATTAACACATTACAATTTGATAATTGGAGGAGATTTTTAATTGTACATTAGACCCTTATTTAGATAGATCTTCAAAACAAAGGAAAAACTAAATCGCATTCTAGTGATTTATTAAACGCATACATTCAAACGACTAACATTAAAGATGTTTGGAGAACAGAAAATCCTACTGGTCGAGAATATTCCTTCTACTCGCCAGTACATAAAACCTATTCAAGAATAGATTACTTCCTAGTAGATGCAAAGCTTATTTCACTTACTTACGAATCCAAATATCATAATATTATAATTTCAGATCACGCACCATTAACATTTAAAATTAAAATAAATGGTAAAAACAGGAAACCTAGGACAATTGGAAACTTAATCCACAAATTTTAAAAAAATAAAACAACTCAGGAATACATCATAACTCAGATTAAGATGTTTTTGAAATAAATGATCAACCAGAAATATCTCGCTCTTTATTATGGGAAACATTTAAAGCATATCTTCGAGGAATTATGATTTCTTCACAAGCATTCCATAATAAGAAGATTCGGAAGGAAACAACATGACTTAGAAAGGGAGATTAAACAATTAGATATACAGAATGCAACAAAATCAGATATAATAATACATAATAAAAATTGTAGCATTGAAGTATAAATTAAATAAAATATATACTGATCAAGTTTTAAAATACTACCAACATACTAAAACAATTGTTGTTTGAATTTGGAGACAAACCACAAAAACTATTGGCTCGACAATTAAGGAAAATTGAAGCGGAAAAAATTATACATAGGATTAAATCACAAAACGGTGAATTATTAATACAACCCAAGGATATTAATGAAAGATTTATGCAATATTATAAAAAATTTGTATACTGGTAACACAACAGTAAATAAAACAGAAATAGATGCCTTTTTAAATGTATGTAATTTAAAGAATTAGATTTACAAAATAGAGAAGTTTTTTAAATGCCGATATTTCAATAAAAGAAATCCAAGAATCTATTAAATCTTTAAAAAATGGTAAAACTCCAGGACCAGATGGTATAGGCTCGGAATTTTATAAAATTTTTTCATGCCCAAATGGTCCCATATTTAAAATCATTAATATGAACAGATATATACACAAGAGAAATTACCAGATACATTGAACGAAATCTATTATAAACACTTATACCCAAAATAAATAAAGATTTGGATGACCCAGGATCGTATAGAGCAATTGCTTTATTAAATACGGATCAAAAAATTTTAACAAAAATTCTTGCACAAAGACTAAGCAAAATTGTTAACGAATTAATTCATCCTGATCAAACAGGATTTATACCTAAAAGATATTCTTCATATAATTTAAGACGGTTATTTAATATCATATATTCGAAAAGAAGTGATAAAAAAGACTTAGTAGTCATCTCGTTGGATGCAGAAACTTTTGACCAGGTGGAATGGCCTTATCTATTTTCGGTGATGGAAGCCTTTAAGCTTGGTGATAAGTTTACTACTTGGATTAAATTATTATATGCAAATCCAACAGCTAGAATAATAACAAATCATATGTTATCAACTAAGTTTAGTTTATCTCGAGGTTGTAGACAAGGCTGTCCTTTATCACCATTACTGTTTGCGTTAGCAATCGAACCCCTTGCTCAAAGGGTAAGATTACATCCAGAAATATATGGATACGATACTAAAGATACTAAGAATAAAATCTCGTTATATGCGGACGATATATTACTTTATATTACTAAACCGGAAATAAGTATCTGTAATTTGTTAAAACTAATAACGGAATTTGGTTTAATTTCAGGATACAGTATCAATTGAATAAAAGTGAACTTATGCCAATAACCATGAATAATTTACAGATATTACAACAATTTCCTTTTAAGATAACAAATGAAAATATTAAATATCTTGGTATTTTTGTTACAAAAAGATTTGACTCTTTATTTAAATCTAATTTCCCGTTATTATTGAATAAATTAATAACAAATATCTTATATTGGAAAAGCTTACCTATCTCAATGTTAGGTAAAATAAACGCAATAAAAATGATTTCCTCCCACAATTATTATATTTATTTCAATCAATCCCGATATATCTCTCTAAAAATTTCTTTTAAAAAAGTAGATTCAATAGTCACTAACTTTATTTGGGATTATAAAAATCATAGAATAAATAAAAAACATTTATGTAAAGCTAAAATAAACGGGGGCTTAGCTTTACCAAATTTTATGTTTTATTATTGGGCAGTTAACATTAGAAATATGAATTTTTGGTTAGGAGAAATAGATAATAAACCAAATTGGTTAAAAATGGAAAGAGAAGACTGTATTCCATTTGAAATTAGCTCTATAATATTTGCTAATACTAAATGTAACCTAGAAATTTATAGTGAAAATTTGATAATAGAAAGGGAATACGTATTTGGAAACAAATAAAGAAAACACTAAAACTAAAATTTATACTCGCTAGGTCTTACACAATTGCAACAACTTTACGTTTAAACCGTCAATGATGGATAAAGCTTTTATACAATGGAAAAAATAAGGAATTTTAAATATAGGGGATTTTATAAGGATAATTCTTTTCTTTCATTTTCAAGAATTACAACAAACTTACGGGCTTCATAATAATGAATATTTCAGATATTTACAAATCAGAAACTATATTCTCTGCAAATACACAAGAACTTAGAAATAGAAAGAGTGAAATTTTAGATGAATGCTTGAATAAACATCCAAATACAGAAAAATGATATCATACATTTACAATATTTTGTTGGAAAGTGATATTCCATCATCGGAAATACATAGACAGCGCTGGGAAAAATGAACTAAGTCAAATAATATAAGTCCAGAAAATATGGGAGAAAGCCTACAACATATACATTACTTGCTCTTTAAATGCTAAACATGCACTTATACAGTTTAAAATCTTACATAGATTACATTATTCTAAATCTAAACTACATAATATATTTCCAAAACTATCACCTATATGTGATAAATGTCAAATCATAGAAGCAACTCTGTCACACTCATTTACTAATTGTACGAAAGATTTTAGAATATTGGAATGAAATATTTAAAATAATCTCGAAAGTTATTAATATTACTATGATTTATGACCCAAAGTTAATCATACTTGGAATACCGGAAAACGGAACAAATAATTACAAGGAATCATAGAACTTTTATCGACTATTCTTTAATAATTGGGAAAAAATTAATATTAAAATTTTGGAAAGGCCCTGTATCCCCAACAATTAAAATGTGGAATACAGAAATGACGGAGACACTTCACTTGGAGAGATTGAGGACTTGTCCTTACCCATGGACAGGTTAGATCTCTTCAAGGAGATATGGTCTCCCTATATTAAATATCTACAGGTTCACAATGGTTCGGCGCAGGGACTTGACTGAGGCCTGAATATCTGAATGGATGAAGAAATACACATAACAAATCATGAATGTATCTCCAAGATTTGGATTATTTAGTAATACTTCAATCTCCATCAAACTTTTCACATTTTCTTTTCTATTTTCTATTCTTTTTCTCTATCTTTCTATCTTTAATTAAGGAAAAAATTATAGAAACATATTATATAAATTTTTAATACGTACACACTTATTTCTGTTCGTATGGAAAAGATTATAGATGTCTTAAACTTGTAATTATATAAAAACTATGTATTTTCATTATACAATAATTATGAAATATAAAATTAACAATAATACAAACATTATTAATATTTTGATAACATTATGAATATCTTTTGGAAAAAAAACTTTGTTTAAGATTGGTACTACGTAGTTATCTTAGCGGGGATTTCTATTTGGTAATTAGAAGAATAATCTATGATTTGAGAAATCTAAGTGTATTACTTATTTTAGGAATATACTACATCTACTCCAATTATATAAAATAAATAACAATGAAATGTATAAATGGATAATACTACAATTAACATAAATAGTTATTATTAATCCAATAATCAATATGTTATAATCTTTATACATTATATAACTCTCAATGTCGTATAAGAGTGTACTTGGTAATATATTGTTTCTACAATAAAAAAAAAAATAAAAAAAAAAAAAAAAAGGACACAGGATGGTGGAGTAACTCAATGGGTCAGGCAGCATCTCTGGAGAATATGGATAGGTGACGTTTCAGGTCAGTGCCCTTCTTCAGACTGTTGCCAGTCAGTCTGAAAGGTCTAGACCCACAACGTTATCCATCCATGTTCTCTAGAGATGCTGAGTAACTCCAGCATTTTGTGTCCTCAGAGTAACTATGACTTTAATTTATATATCTAACGAAATGCAAAGGGTCAAAGAGCAACAGGCAGCAGCGTAGCAGAGAGACTGCACAAAATTTAACTTCAGCCCATCCACACGTGTTGGCACTGGGTGGATGGGAATGGATCTAATGGATCTAATGTCCCATTTAGTGAAGACATTTCAAATTTTTTTTTTTTATTGTGCAAGCACTATCATTATAATCTCAAAGATTTAAGTTTTCCAGCAAAGCCTAATTACTTATGATCTATCAGAAAGTGTCAGTACATTCATTTTCATTTAACGATTATGGATCAATGATGTTTTATTGTAACGTGTGCACTGCAGGACGTACTCAGAATGTCACCACGTGCACCTACAATAGCAATGACATGGCAACCTGACGGAAGAAGGAAAAGTGGCCGATCAAAACTCACATAGAGGTGAACATTCCAGAAGGATTTGGAAGCCCGGGACGCAAACCTATCGAGGGTGGAAGACGTCGCACATAACAAAACGGAATGGCAAATGCTGAAACAAGTGCACTCAACAGTGTGGAAGGAACTAAGTACAAGTCTAAGTGCACTTCACAGTGAAATTCTTTTTGCATATATCACACATGCACAAGTCGCCATATTTTGGTGTCATTTATAATACTGCCACGTGCTTCACTCAGGTTAAATCTGTAATTTCACTTTTCAAGTCCTCCTGCATGTTCTGCTATTCAGTGGGGCAGAACATTTGTAGCCTGCCTGCCCTGGACCATGATGTTTATTACTACTACAGGATTCTGGTTCACAAGTACATAAAAACATGGGCTGCAACGTGGCACAGCTGGTCGAGCTGCTGCTCCACAACGCCAGCAAGCAAGGTTTCAATCCTTACCTCAGGTGCTGTGTGGAGTTTGCATGTTCTGCTGGTTGTTCTGGTTTCTTCGCACACCACAAATATATGTGGTAGAGCCCAGTGTTGATAGGAATGAGAGAGAACAGTATGGGGTTAGTGTAGGATTAGAGGAAGTGAAGACTTGGTGGGCCACAGAGCCTGCTTCCAAAAAAATGATTTATATGCATGTTTAGGAAGGAACTTCAGATGCTGGTTTAAACCGAAGTATCGTAAGCCCACCTTGGTGATGACTGACCATGGGTGATGCATCCTAGTTGTTGGCTGCTTGCTCCAAACCTCGGCTAGAGCAGCGTCGCTTGTGGCTGAAGAGACCAATGTGGAACTGATAGTCTCTGTGGCAAAGGTCACATTTGTGTGTGGTCTCTGGTCTGTTGAAGTTGCTGCGCCCCTTTCTGCGTGCCCGCTTGTTTGCCGTTGCGTTCAACAGTTTTTCTGCTCCCATTTTGAGATGTTGGTTCAGGGTACCTCTCCACCTCGTGCGGTCAGCTGCAAGGCTCTCCCAGGACTCATCGATGTCGAGCGCCTTCATATCTCTCTCGCAGACATCCTTGTAACGTAGCTGGGGGCGGCCGATGGTTCTCCTCCCAGATGTCTGCTCTCCGTAGAGGATGTCTTTTGGAATACGGCCATCCTCCATGCGGTGGACATGGCCCAGCTACCGCAGTCTGTGCTGCCTGAGTAGAGTGTACATACTGGGAAGGCCAGCGCGAGACAGGATCTCGGCATTGGACACTCTGTCTTGCCAGGAAGATAGACGCAAAAAACTGGAGTAACTCAGCGTGACAGGCAGACTCATGGATAGAGTCTGAAGAAGGGTCTCGACCCGAAACATCACCCATTCCTTCTCTCCAGAAATGCTGCCTGTCCCGCTAAGTTACTCCAGCTTTTTGTGTTGATATGCATGTTGCTAGGACTCAAGGGCCTGAGCTATAAGGAAAGGTTGGGCAGGCTAGGATTTTCTTCCTTGGAGCACCGGAATGCTGAAAGAAGATCTCATAGAGGTGTATAAAATCATGAGGGAAATTATTAGGGTGAATGGATACAGTCGTAAGGGGGTAAGATTTAATAGGAGGTTTACACAAAAGGCTGGAGAAACTCAGCAGGTGCAGCAGCATCTAAGGAGCGAAGGAGATAGGCGACGTTTCGGGTCGAGACCCTTCTTCAGATTTAAGAATTAAAGATTTAATAGGAACCTGAGGGACATCTTTTTCCACTCTAAGGTTGGTGGGTGTATAGAAAAAAGGTGCCAGAGGAGGTAATTGAAGCAGGTACTACAAAAGATACTCCATAAGTCCCAACCCTATTTAATTTCCCAAAATACATCACTTCCCACTTGACGGGTTGAAATTCCACCTGACAATGCTCCCCCAAATTTCCCCTCCAATTCACATCCTGCTGTAGCCTATCCACAATCCTCACCAAACACAACACCACTGTTCTTGTGTCATTCACAATAATCATTTCTCCTCTGGCATTGGTCAGTTGACCATTGGCAGTTTTAGTTTAGAGATACAGCAGGGAAGCGAGCCCTTTGGCCCACCGGGTTTACGCCAACAATCGATCACCTGTTCATACTTGTTCTATGTTATCCCATTTTCACATCCACTCCCTACGCACTAGCAGCAATTTACAGAGGCCAATTAACCTATAAACCCTCACATCTTTGGGATATGGGAGGAAACCAGAGTATCCAGAGGAAACATTCGCAGTCACAATGAGAATGTGCAAACCACACTGGCAGCACCTGAGGTCAGGGTCAAACCCAGGTCTCTGGCACTGTGAGGTAGCAACTCTACCAGCTGTGCCACTGTGTTAAAAGTGCATCAACTTACCAAGGTCAGATGACTTTGCACTATTTTGATCATCTGTTTGGTTTTGAGGGCTTTATCTCTTAAGTTTCAACTGTTTGTGGGTAGTCAGTCAATTTGTCCTTGATCCCTCAGATCTCCAGGAAATCAATCAGATGATGCATTAATTTCATTGTTACCATGTCTTATCAATCTTTCACATTCCACCCAACAGACTTGTGGATTTCGGCATGCTTGCTCTCTACTTCCCATTTCAATTCAGTTATACATCATATTCAGTCAGCTGATTCCACACACCTCATGCATAATCCACGAGGTGTTAGGTGGTCACCTAAAGTTCATATACTAATCATAAAAAGCAATTGATTTCTGTCGCTTCATGTGTGTCTTTTTCAGGGCAAAAAATGTATGTTACACCCAACAAAGTACTTGTAAATGTAATCCAGAAGTAATGTGAATGGTAAAAGAAGAATAAGATTAGATAATGCAGAGATTTACAAGCAGAAGAGTCTTGAATTTATGCCATGCTCTGCTGCATCATTTAAGAAAGTTTGCAAATCTTGTCTCTTGTGCTCCTGGTGTGGGCTCCTATATATTGACCAGACCAAATGTTGACTTAGTGATCGTTTCTCTGAACACTTATGCTCAGTCCGCCTTGGCCTACGCGATCTCTCAGTTGCCAAACATTTTAACTACGCTTCCCATACTGACCTTTCTGTCCTGAACCTCCACCACTGTCAGAGTGAGGCCACACGTAAACTGGAGGAACAAATGGTTTTACATCCCAGTGGTATGAACGTTGATTTCTCCAATTTCAAGTAACTCCTGCATTTCCCCCTGCCCCCTCTCTCCCCCACCCTACAGTTCCGCTGTTCGCATCCTTGTATCCCTGTCACCAGCCAACAATGGGCCATTATGGACTCCACCCTTCCTGAGGTCATCTGTTGCTGGCCCCATTTTCTTCTGGCTTTCTCTATTTCAGTTTGAAGAATGGTTCCGTCCCGAAACCTCACCTATTCCTTTTCTCCTGCGATGCTACCTGACCCGCTGAGTTGCTTCAGCATTATGTCTTTCTTCGGTAATAAACCACCAACTGTAGTTCCTTCCTGCAAATATTTATTGTTGAGCAAAATGGCATGATACACATAAAGCTGCAAAAGGTAAAGGGCCTGTCCCACTTTCACAACCTATTTCATGACCTTTTTTACTCGTGCACATTTTGCATCCGGCAAGAAAAACGCCCGACCTACTTGATGCCACGAGTACCTACGACTAGCATCACAACCTACCTACGACCTTGTGACGACCATGCTGCGAGTATGAGTCAAGGGCAAACTCGGCAGAGGTTGTGAATTAGGTCGTGAAAGTGGGGCAGGCCCTTAAATTTCTGCATAATAAACATATTTCTAGTGACATGCAGGCACTGTTGTATTTGAAGCTATTTCATGAGATGAAACGTCAGGGTGTTGGAAAAATTGAACGTGACCAGACACAAAGTCAAAGATAGTAAAGGACAGATGTCTCTTCAAATTGAGATTCAAATTTCATTCTTCAACCATATTCTTCAGGTGAAATTCAAAAGAGAAAACCGTGAGCATTGAAACAGACTTTAAACAGACGTCAGGATGTGAATGGAAAACAGATTTGCAAATGGATTAATATTATGCTTAAGGGAATAATATTATTCCCTTAAGCGCGGTCACTGATTTAAATGTCAGATGGAAATTGTGATGATCCTCAGAACATACAGACGCAAATCTACATAATTTTTTTAAGCACGTATTAAAAAAGGTACTTATATTTCATACCAACAGAACACACTTAGCTTCCACAGCTGCAGGCTAAAAAACGAGTGTACTACCAAATAAGTTACTCAGTAGAACAAGGAACGGCAATGTTGACATACCAACAAAAGACACTGGAATAACTCAGCAGGTCAGGCAACATCAGGCTTGGATAACATGGATGGGTATCATTTGGGGACAGGATCCTTCTTCAGATCCACTTGCTCCAGCCAGGGTAGTCTGCAGGTTCCTTATAACTGAGCAACTTTTTCACACAGAGGGTGGTGGGTATATGGAATGAGCTGCCAGACGAGTTTGTTGAGGCAGACACTATAACAATATTTAAAAGGCTTTTGGACAGGTACATGGATAGGAAAGGTTTAGAGGGAAATAGGCCAAACATGAACAGGTGGGATGTGCAGATGCAGTATGTGTAGGAGAGAACTGCAGATGTGTATGAAAGAACTGCAGATGCTAGTTTAAATCGAAGGTAGACAAGGGTCTCGACCCAAAATGTCGCACATTCCTTCTCTCCTGAGATGCTGCCTGTCCCGCTGAGTTACTCCAGCATTTTGTGTTTATCATGGAATTACAGATGCTGGTTTAAACCGAAGATAGACACAAAATGCTGGAGTAACTGAGCAGGACAGGCAGCATCTCTGGCGAGAGGAATGGGTGATTTTGGGTCGAGACCCTTCTTTAGACGCGGGTCTCGACCCAAAACGGCACCCATTCATTGTCTCTATTGAAGTTGGGGCATCTTAGTTGGCATGGGCAAGTTGGGCCAAATGGCCCGTTTCCATGCTGTATAACTCTATGGTTCTATGAGACACAAGGAACTGCAGATGCTGGAATCTTGTGCAAAAAGCAAATTGCTGGAGGAAATCAGCAGGTCAGGCAGCAACTGTGGAGTGAAATGTACAGATGTTTTCAGGTTTGGACCCATGTTCAGGACTGGATTCATAGCTTGGCCCCAGATAGACAATTATCGATAAACATATGATGGTGTAGTTTCTGGTGGTCAAGCCTTGTTTGAAAACCATGCAAAAAATAAAATAAGGAAAGGTTTCAACCCAAAACCTCACCTCTCAAGAGTCTGAAGAAGTGTCCTGACCTGTCTATTTTCTCCAGAGATCCTGTCTGACCTGCTGGGTTACTCCCATCACTTTGTGTCTTGAAAAAAACCATGCAGCTTGACTTTGGAAGATTGTTTAAATAAATCAACATTAACACTAGACAAGTCCATGTTCGAACAGTACGTGAAATTAAATTTACTGAGTATCACCGAATTCGAATGATTAATTAATCATAAGGGGAAAAAAACTTAGAGCTAGGGTTGATCGTTACTAATCCATTCATCACACCAACACAGAATTAAAGCATTACTCGTGATATTTTAGATTAAGCAGTTTACCGAATCTATTTAACAAAGAGTGAAAGCTGAAACTGAATCCCATGGAAAAGGTACATCATCAGGAGTATGATGAAAAGCAGATGGGAGTGAAATTCATGACCTGGGGCAAACTCTGACAATTTGCAAAGACAATGATCCTGTATCCCCAGCTTTGATGCCACTCAGAGTTCAGCTATATCTTTACAACATATGTTTTTCCACAGTGCACAATGGATTAAGGGGCAGGCAGTTACAGGTCATGTTACAATCAAGCCCTTAAGATGCACAACCACACTTTTGTCTCCTCTTTATTAATACATAGTAAGATTAAACGAGAACTTACCAGTTTGAAGTTTGATCCTTATTTTATGAGGAGTTACGATGAGGGATTACGTGAAGACCCCGCCAGCACGCATGCGCGACATTCTTCAAAGCAGCGGTGTGAAATCACAGATAGTAGAGTTGACTGAAGATAGTAAGATAAAAGAACTAACATACCAGTTGACCTTATAATAGAGGGTTGGGAGCGGAGGGCACGTACTCCCTCATCGTAACTCCTCATAAAATAAGGATCAAACTTCAAACTGGTAAGTTCTCGTTTAATCTTACTATTTTACTTCAGAGTCACGTGAGTGACTATGCGAAGACTTCGAAGCTCCGTAATTTCATGCCCTGGAAACGAGTCCATGCGCACACACTGCCACAATAACCAATGGAGGAAGTATGTTACATAGAAACATAGAAACATAGAAAATAGGTGCAGGAGTAGGCCATTCGGCCCTTCGAGCCTGCACCGCCATTCAATATGATCATGGCTGATCATCCAACTCAGTATCCTGTACCTGCCTTCTCTCCATACCCCCTGATCCCTTTAGCCACAAGGGTCACATCTAACTCCCTCTTAAATATAGCCAATTAACTGGCCTCAACTACCTTCTGTGGCAGAGAATTCCACAGATTCACAACTCTATGTGTGAAAAATGATTTTCTCATCTCGGTCCTAAAATAATTCCCCCTTATCCTTAAACTGTGACACTTTGTTCTGGAGATCCCCAACATCGGGAACAATCTTCCTGCATCTAGCCTGTCCAACCCCTTGAGAATTTTGTAAGTCTCTATAAGATCCCCCCTCAATCTTCTAAATTCCAGCGAGTACAAGCCGAGTCTATCCCGTCTTTCTTCATATGGAAGGCCTGCCATCCCAGGAATCAGTCTGGTGAACCGTCTCTGTACCCTCTATGGCAAGAATGTCTTTCCTCAGATTAGGAAACAAAAACTGTATGCAATACTCCAGGTGTGGCCTCACCAAGACCCTGTACAACTGCAGTAGAACTTCCCTGCTCTTGTACTCAAATCCTTTTGCTATGAATGCCAAAATACCATTCGCTTTCTTCACAGCCTGCTGCACCTGCATGCCTACTTTCAATGACTGGTGTACCATGACACCCAGGTCTCGTTTCATCTCCCCTTTTCCTAATCGGCCACCATTCAGATAAAAGTCTACCCTCCTGTTTTTGCCACCAAAGTGGATAACCTCACATTTATCCACATTATACTACACCTGCCATGCATTTGCCCACTTACCCAACCTATCCAAGTCACCTTGCAGCCTCCTAGCAGCCTCCTCACAGCTAACACTGCCCCCCAGCTTCGTGTCATCCGCAAACCTGGAGATGTTGCATTCAATTACCTCATCCAGATCATTAATATATATTGTAAATAGCTGGGGTCCCAGCACTGAGCCTTGCGGTACCCCACTAGTCACTGCCTGCCATTCTGAAAATGACCCGTTTACTCCTACTCTTTGTTAACGTATTTCAGAATTGAAACAGTGCTGAAAAACAATAATGTATTTGTTTAACAAATAATAATAATAACCCCTAACTTTGGGGGAAAATTATAATGCAGAACTTAAAATAGTGTCCGCAAATATCTCAGGAGTGGCCACAGGTTTATTATAAAACTGGTGAAAAGTTGTTTCATTAGACCAACCCGCCGTTGCAAGGATATGGTCCATAGGAACTTCCATCATATTTGCTGCCGATGTAGCTGCAGCCCTGGCAGAATGAGATTTAAAACATCAGTGTCCACCCCTGCTGCACCTAATTCCACCCTGAGCCACCTTGAGATGGTCTGCACAGTTACTCTATGATGAGGACGTTTAAAACGTATCAATAGAGCCATTTCCGTTCCCCTGAGACTTTTGGTGACCTCCAGGTAAAGTAGAAGGTGGGTCACTATGCATAGGCATCTGTCTACGGGATAAGCCAGGAACTCCAATTTGAGGCCAGATGACCCAGGCCTGTTTTGTTTAAGTAACTCATAAATGTGAAAGGTTACCTTATTTTGGGAAGTTGCCATGGCGTCCAGTCTTAGTTTGTGCAGAGACTGGACCCGTTGCGCCGTTACAAGCGCCATCAGCATCACCATTTTATAAGTCAGTTTGGTTAGTGAAAGGGACGTGCCCAATCTCTGAGCAGGGTCAGGACAATGCCAATATCCCAGGTCTGGGAATGGCCTGGGGGGGGATTTGAGTTAAAGATACCCCTCAAAGGTTTTGACACCAGAGGGTGAGATCCTACTCCATGGTGTTCTAACCTCTGTTCCAGGTATGAGGATAGGGCACTTCCTGCGCAGTTGATGGCACTATAACTCAAGCCTTCATTGAAATGTAGACTTGCCAGGAACTCCAGCACATCCGTGATGGTGGCTGTGTTGTAAGTAGAGTTTGCCCTGGTACAAAATACCTCCCATTTTTTGATATATGTGAGGTACTGTTTCCTAGTGGACTCTCTGCATGATGCCGCGATGATATTCATGGTTCGGTCCGACAGCCCAAATTCCAGGAGAGGTCTTTTCAAATCCTGCAAACCAATAGGTTCATTCGGTCATGGCACGGATGACTCTCCCCTGTCACAGGATGTGCCAGCAAACTCGGGCGTTTGAAGATCGGAATACATGGTTCAAAACCATGTCGAGTACCACAGGGAACCATGGCTGAGTAGGCCAATCGGGTACAACCAAAATACCCGATGCGGAGTCTTGTTGAATTTTCCGCAAGACCCGACTGATGAGGCAGAAGGGGGGAAATGCATAGAAAAATAAATCCCCCCCAGTGTAGTGAGAAAGCGTCCATCGCTACTGCCCCAGGGTCTAGTCCCCATGCAACATATGTTGGTATCTGGTGATTAGGTCTGGATGCAAAAAGGTAGATATATGGCATTCCATACCGAGCTATAATGTCAGTAAATACCTGGTGGTCCAACATCCATTCGGTGTTGTCATTGAATATGTGTGACCTGATGTTCGCCACTGTATTGGAGATATCCAAATGTTTCTTTCTATGCACCAGTGCCAGATTGAATTGGCCAATTCATCACAAGATATCGACTTAATTCCACCCCTATAATTAATGTATGCCACCACATTGGTATTATCAATTTGTAGGCGAACATGCAGATGATGCATGTCTGAACAGTAAGCCCGAAGTCCGTGAAACGCTGCCAACATCTCTAGATGATTGATACCCAGTGTCAGAAGTAAGGTTAAGTCATGTGTATTCCATCTACCACCACAACTGGAGGTGGTATCGGTTGCTCCCCAGCCGTGAGCGCTGCCGTCAGTTTGTAACACAACTGAAGGGTTTGTGACTGTGATGGGATTAGAGCAATGCCGAACATTGCTAATCCACCATCGCAATTCCAATTTTGCTTTGGCTGGTAACTGCATTGGCCTGTCAAAATGGCCAGCATGGTGTTTGAGTGTTGTAATTTTGGCCCTTTGTAGATTTTGGTAATGTAAGGGTCCAAATTGTGTGGCTGGAAAGGCAATTACCCTGGCTACTTGCCGAATAGATGGTTTACTGACGCAAACAAGGCTGTTAGATGCCTTTATCAAGTCTGTTGCTTTGTCCTTTGGCAAGGTGACAGACATATGAACAGAGTCAATCGTGAACCCCAAATAATCCATAGTCACAGAAGGCATTAACTTGGATTTGTCTGGATGGATGATAAATTCCAATTTTTGAAATAGGAGCTTGGTGGCCGAGACAGCCAATTTAGCCAATTCCAAGGTTTTCCCCACAATTAGGATGTCACCAAGATATGCCATGACAATATGTTTTTGTTTCTGAAATGCGGGTTTCAATATTTTAGTATACAGTCTGGGGGCTGATGTTAATCCATTAGGCAGCGCTTTATACTGCCAGAGCTGCCCCATCCAGATAAATTTCAAATATCTGCGGTGATCTTTGTCTATTGGCACTGAGTAGTATGCATCTTTTACGTCGATGCAAGCCATGAAGTACCCCTTGGAAACTAGTTGTTTAACAGTAACAAAAGTTTCCATTTTTAAGTGGATGTACTGCACAAAATGTATTCAGTTGTGTCAAATCAATAATGATTTTTTGTTTTTGGTGAAGATGTTTGATAGAAACTCAAGAAATTAATGTTTGGTTTTCTCAATTACTCAATTACTCCTTTTGTATGCAGTCTTAACAGTTCCGCATGAGCTTCCACTTTCTCTTTTTGTGAAAGCACAAACTTTCAGCTAGGTGCGTGTTGAACCGGAAGGAGGAGTTTGTCAACAAATTCAATTTTGTATCCCTGAATACTGTGCAGTATGTAATGATCAGAAGTTATAGAACTCCATGCATCCCTAAACAAGTGTAACCTTCCCCCAACCTGTGAAGAAGTTACACATGCTATGTTCCGAGGGCAACCAGACCCACCTACCTCCATGGTTACCGGTGGTGCTGTGTTGGTTTCCTCCGTCCTTGGTTCCTGGGAGGTGGAGGCGCTGTGGTGTGGGGTTGGCGCATCTTCCAGGAAGGCCGTTCTGGGACCTGGCCTAAAAAATACCTTTTTGTAGGTGGTACGGCCTTCGAGCTTTCACCAGCTGTTCTTTCACTGTGATAGGGGTGCTGCCACGAATATATGAGGACCTGGTAGTGGCTGGCACCTTAATCATGCCGACGGCTTTTGCCTCTTCGTTGAGGTCTTTTACCTGTTTGGGCAGGTTGTCCCTGAACAACATAGGCGGCTGTGTGCTGCTGGATCTACATACCCCGCGAACTTTGGGTTTAGTGTAGGTCGGATGGCACTCTTCCTGAAACAGTTGATCTCAAACTGTACATTACAGAAGAGTGCCAGAGCATCCTGTTGCTCCTCCGACATATCTTTCCCGTCTACTGATCTGGCAAAAGCTGTAATACCAGAGGTCAGTAGCTTCAGGATTTTCTGCATTTTTACTTCCTGGCTCCTAATGGCAGGACTGATATTTCCCCAGATGGGGTTATTTACCGCAGGCACATTGAGGGAGATGCAGTTTTCTGGAGCTAGATATTTGGCTGACGTGTTGTTCATAGCTTGTTCTTGTAGCTGATGAGTTGTTAGGTGGCTGCAACGGCAGTCCCTTCAGTGAGGGCATCGCAAACTTGGACACCATCCCGAGTAGCTCCTCTTCTTGCACCCCTAGCACGTTGGATTCTTCTGCCAAATCCCCCTCTTCAGAGTCAGCCCAGACCTGACTCCTTATGCTCCCCTGCGAAGAGAGTGAGACATTTGGCAGCCCTGTAAAGGGTACTGCCGTGGGTCTGCTAGGAGACCCACGGTGACTAGACTCCTGCTGGAGTAGGTCACGTTCGAGCAATTGCTCCACCATCCGCTCCATGCGGGATAATCGACCGCCGTCGCTACCCGCCAACGGCGAGTCTTCAATCCTGATAACGGGTGCTGTTTGTATGGAATTTGTACATTCTCCCTGTGACCACATGGGTGCTCCAGTTTCCTCCCACACTCCAGAGACATGCAGGTTTGTAGGTTAATTGGCTTTGGTAAAATTGTAAATTATCCCTAGTGTCTAGGATAGTGCTGGTGTTCGGGGTGATTACTGGTCGGCGCGGATTCAATGGGCCTAATGGGCAGTTTCGCTAAAGTCTAAAGCAAAGTCTAATCCAATAACCATTGGGCTAGGGTTTTATCATCAGGAGAGCAAAAGAATCATAGAAGAGGTCATAAGTTCATCAGTTCTAGGAGCAGAATTAGGCCATTCAGTTCATCAAATCTACTCTGCCATTCAATCATAGGTGATCTACTTTTCCTTCTCGACCCCATTCTCCTGCCTTCTCCCCATAACCCCTGACACCCGTATTAATCAAGAATCTATCAATCTCCACCTTAAAAATATCCATTGATCCATTGGAAATTCCTCCTCATCTCCTTTCTAAAGATACTTCCTTTTATTCTGAGACTATGGTCTCTGGTCCAGGACTCTCCCTCTAGTGGAAACATCTTCTCCACTTCCACTCTATCCAGGCCTTTCCCTATTCGAGATTGGGGAATAAGAGAATGGGGAGATCGAGAAGGGTATTTGAAGCCTTTGTGAATATTCGGAAAGATGACGGTTTTGCGATTTAGAAACATTAAGGAAATCATGAAAGTGTGCTTTGAAGGACTGCTGGAGTTCAATAGGAAAGCTAAAGATATAATTGTTGGGGTTTGGGACGGCTGGCAAGAGATAGTTCCCACAAGAATGAACTGATTTAGAGTGGCCTCAGTTATTATATACGTAATCTCCAATACATCCGAGATCCACTTACACCATGCACAATTTAATTTACATTACCTCTCATCAAGGAGGTCTATACGTTTTCAATCTTTGGAGAATTTGTCAGGCCACATATTTTTGCCAAAAAGTATTTTGTTTAGTTTAGTTTAGAGATACAGCGCGGAAACAGGCCTTTTGGCCCACCAACTAGCGATCCCCACACATTAACACTATCCCACACACAATAGGGACAATTTACATTTATACCAAGCCGACTAACCTACAAACCTGGACATCTTTGGAGTGTGGGAGGAAACCAAAGATCTCGGCGATAACCCACGTGGTCACGGGGAGAACGTACTGCAAGCGCTGTAAGGCAGCGACTCTACCGCTGCATCACCAGGCCGCACTAAATAATTTATTTCGAAAATATATTTAAATTCCAAAAGTTTAAAGGAAGTTAGAGTTGCAGAGAACCTCATGTTTATCACACTTATATACATCATTGGAAAACCCTGACTTTGCAGAAGAATTTCAAATGCCTTAAAATACATAACCATTTCATTTAATCATCCTTTCCTTTCAAGAAATCAAAGCAAATATGGGGTTGATTAATTTTAACAAACTCATAACAATTAATCTTTTGCTCTTCAAAAATACTTCAGAGAAGCCTGACAGATGGATAATCTAAAGCTTGTTCATACTCACAGAAATATTTGTCTGAAACAAAGAATGCACATTTGAGATAGATATTTGTTTCTGAAGCAACTCTGCAAACCTGGCGCCATCATGTGGTATGAGCCAAGCAGTGCATCCCAAAAGCAAAGTTGTGAGATTTAGCAACTTACATTTGTTATTCACCATCAAGTCAGCTGAATTTTGAGTGTAGAGACCTTTATCCTGCCTGGATGAAAGATCAGTTCCTATTCCTCAAGATTCTGATGTGTAACATAACAGGAACAGCAGTTATTTCCTGTCTGGGCATATTGAAGTGTTGTGGCCTCAATATTTAATTAAATCATTTCAGAATAACCTGCTTTTCATATTAGTGCTATGTCTAGCCAGTTCCAATGCGAGTTCATCCACATTAACTCCGTTTTTCTCTCTCCACAGATGTTTAGTCATTTCTTGGGTCTCTCTGCACTCTCTTTTGATTCAGATTTCCAACAACAGCTCGATTCAGCCACAGTTCGAACATATGGTTATTGTTTTTAATTCAATAACTCTAAATTATCTATTAACTAGATGGCTTAGAAAGCATTGACGTTCCTGGTTTTAACCCAATGACACGGATACCCTTCAGTCTCTCTACCACACACTCTCTCTGCAACGTCTAATGAAGCGTCAGCGACTTGAAACATTAATGCCATTCAAAAATACATAGTGCTGAAGTAACTCAGCAGGTCAGGCAGCAATTCTGAAGAAGAAAGACACAAAATGCTGCAGCAACTCAGCGGGACAGGCAGCATCTCTGGAGAATACGGATAGGTGACGTTTTAGGTAGGGGACCCTTCTTCAGACTCCATTCATCTCTCTACAGCAGGGGTCGGCAACCTTGTTCTGGCATAGGGGCCAGGACGCATGTCTGTGAGCGGATGGCAGGCCACATCTATCACACGTACACATGGATCCTGCCCCCATCCCGCCCCAGATGGCAGGCATCAAATCACGTGTTCATATAGATCCCGCCCCTTCGAGGATGCCACCCGGAGCACTGGCCAAAGATCATAGAGTGGAGCAAGATACTCCACTATGCAGTATATGTACTGCCTTGTACAATTTATGTTTAATTTATGTTTTGGTAAGCATCTGAACTGAAACAGGTTACAGGAAATACATAAACAATGGCAGTAAATCGACTGCTCTTACAGAAGGCATATGGACAGCAGACACTCTCTCTTTCCCATCCCACCATCAGTCCAAACCAGTTATATAATTCCATACAACACCTCCATGGGTACTTGTGAGTAGACACAAATTGCTGGAGTAACTCAGCGGGACAGGCAGCGACTCTGGAGAAAAGAAATGGGTGACGTTTCTGTCTGCGCTCGGCGGCTCCACCATTGCGGCCGCCAGCGCAGGCCTCCTTGTGTCACCGCGCCTGGGCGGCGCGGCCATGGGCCCGGGAGGTACCGGAGATGACGGAAGTGCAGGCCGGTTGATTATGGGGGGAAAAAAAACGCCTGCAGGCCGAATGATTTTGGGCTACGGGCCGCATCCGCCCGGGGGCCATAGGTTGCCGACCCCTGCTCTACAGAATGTTGCATGATCTGCTCAGTATTTCTATCCTCTGTTGCTTTTTGATTTTAATTAATGTTCAGGCTCTAATCTTGCTTAAAATAGCATCAACAGGCTATTTTTGTTAAACCTATAGTGCATTGGTGTGCAAAAGGATTACTGCATTTAAAAAAAGTGAAGAATTCAAGGATGTAATAAAAATTAGATTATGTTCAAACAGTTTCTTCTCCTTGAAACCCAAAGAAATTTAACCAACTTTGAACACAGCTACATTGGCGAATAATTTCCCATTTTAAATAAAATCTGCAAGTAAAAAGTTTAAGTCCAAATAAGCAGTAGATCTTCTTCAGAGTCTGAAGAAGGATCCTGACCAGAAACATCACCTATCCCTGTCCTCCTAAAATGCAGTCTGACCCGCTGAGTTACTCCAGCACTTTGTTTTAGCTGATCTTCATTATTGATACTTGCACATTGTATTGCAGTGACATTACACATGATTCATACTACACAAAATTACTGCAACTACAACTTACATATAATTTATATTATAATTTCATATTTCAACAGACAAACACTTTCTTTAACCATTTCCAAACATATTTCCAGAGGATTGGGTGAAGTGTTGGGATCGGGAATCTGAGTTGCATATCATATAAATATTTTAATATAGATACGTAATAAACAAAGATGTACCTGCAGCTGAGGCAAAGCAGCCTGGTATATGCGGTGACCAGATCGTGCTGTAAATCACACTTTCATGTCCACGAAATGTAGAAAGAGAATCTTTTACCAATGGGTCCCACTACAGAAAATAAAAGCACTGATCAATTTCTCCATAACCAGACATAACTAAGACAAATGTACAATCCCCACACTGAATATGTACAATGTCAGGGTATCTGAGGCCAGAGTTCAAATGAAAGGCCTTTATTTGGTGAAATGAGTTTAGCAATTGTTTTTGGACCATTTTGAAACGAGAATGACAGGAAATCCATGTGTGATAAACAACTTTAGGTATGGAAGCTTCTTTAAAATGTATAATGACGGTCCACAACAAATCTTCAAGGAAAGGTATTGAACGGATCTTTCAGCCAAACGGCTGTCTCGTTTAATAAAGCAACTATTAGCTTTGGAAAGAAACATAGAAAATAAGTGCAGGAGTAGGCCATTCGGCCCTTTGAGCCAACACGCGATTCAATATGATCATGGCTGATCATCCAAAATCAGTATCCCGTTTAAGTTTTCCTCATATTCCTCAATACCGTTAGCCCTAAGAGCTAAATCTTGAAAACATCCAGTGAATTTTCCCCCACTGCCTTCTGTGGCAGAGAATTCCACAGATTCACAACTGGGTGAAAAAGTTTTTCCTCATCTCAGTACAAGATAAATTCTAGTTATAGCCAGTAAAGCTTATTTTACCAATTTATTTGCTGTAGCTAGAATTTATCTTGTACTAAATATAAGCTTCTTTTACCCACTATGTTCAGGAAGAAATCTAATGTCTGTGTTCAGCATTGTGGTGAATCGTACATCACTTTCGGTTATGTTGCTTTTTCGTTGTTCCATCTCAAAAATAAAGCCACATAATGGATCAAAGCCAATACTTTCTGAAATCAAGAGGAGTTCATGTGGTAGCACATGGCACAATCCTATTACCTGCCCACCGAGTGCAGGTTCCTTTATATTATATACGGTTAAATTTATTATTGTCACATATACCGAGATACGGTGAAATACCTTTTAGTTTAGTTTATACAGCACGATAACAGGCCCTTCGGCCCAACGAATCCACGCCAACCAGCGATTCCCGTACACTAGCACAGTCCTATGCACTTGCTGAAATTTACAGAAGCTAATTAACCTATAAACCTGTACGTCTTTGGCATGTCAGAGGAAACCGGAGTACCTGGAGAAAACCCATGCGGTCAGGGGCAGAACACACAAACTCCATACAGACGGCACCCATAGTTAGGCTCAAACCCAAGTCTCTGGAGCTGTAGGGGAGCAATTCTATTGCTGTGCCACCGTTCCAAATATTATGCAAACAGATTAGATAATACTATACATGAATATAAGTATAAAAGGTAGAGCAAAGAGAAAAATGCCAGAGTACAGAATATAGTTTCTCGACATTGAAGTGTAAAAGCTTCATAGAAAAAGTCCAACTGAAATGAGGTAGGTTGGTAAATCGGGACTGCCCTGGCTTATAGAATCTTATTGTAACAAGATCAAATTGTTGAGGTCCTTCTGCGGTTGTACATGGCCCTGGTGAGACCACACTTGAGAGTATTGCGTGCAGTTTCGGTCTCTTAATTTGAGGAAGGTCATTCTTGCTACTGAGGGACTGCAGCGTAGGCTCACCAGGTTAATTCCCGGGATGGCGGGACTGACATGATGAAAGAATGGGTCGACTGGGCTTGTATTCACTGGAATTTAGAAGGATGAGAGGAACAGTGGCCACGGTGGGATTAGAACGTGGAGGTGCTGGTGTACCCATTAACCTCCTGCCCTTGCTTGCAATGGTCATGACTTGAAGTTCTGAAGTATCTTGTAAAAAGCAGACAATACCTTTTTGCCTTTTCTATTCTGCAGAGATGAACCACTAAACAGCTAAAACATTTCCAGTAAATTAGTTTTGCAGTATCCGATCCTTCATGTACAATGAAATTATAAAATTTGATGCTCAACAAATTCAAAACTAGATTGCAACTAATCATTCCACTGGCACTCTGTTGATGGTAGCCTTTTTAAAAATCAAGGCAACTTCAGTTAGATGATCAAACTCTGTGAGATATTCCTAAATGCAGAGGACACCAACATCAATCACCCATCCTCACTAGTTCTATGTTATCTCACTTTCTTATCCACTTCCTACACATTAGGGGTAATATTACAGAGGCCAATTAACCTACAAACCCACAAGCCTTTGGGATGTTGGAGGAAATCGGGGCACCCGGACGAAACCTAAATGTCACAGGGAGAACAAATAAACCACACAGACAGCACCCGAGGTTAGGTTCGACCGAGGTGTAGTGAGTCTGCAGCTCTACCAGCGGCACCATTGGGCCAGGGTTTGTACATTTTCCCTGTGACTGCTTGGGTTTCCTCCAGATGCTCCGGTGGTGTCATCTAAAATTAAAACCAATGGCAAGATCTTTTGGCATTTCAAACTGCTACAAGGCCCACAAGGCTGTGCATGGGCAAAGCCTCTGCCTGCATTACCCGAGGCTTACTCGCTGCTCGTCCACCTCGCACAACTGTAGCAGCAAAGACTCAAGGTCACTGAGAGTCAAGCAACCACAAGAGGTCAGCGCAGCTCAGGCTACCACTGGGTGGGGGGGAGCTCATGAGCTGGTTCAGTCCATCTGTCTGAATAGGTGTCAATTATTGGGGACACTCCTCTCTCCGACAAATATGGCTTTGTAATATTTGGTTTTGAATAGTTACTTGAATGTAATTTTCATTTTTGGTATGTTCAAAATAAAAACCCCGGAAGAAAACCACCATTTCCCCATTTTTATCAGAATTTTAAAAATCTGAATATACTTACTACTTTGATAGTTTGATCCCACGATCCAGAAACAACCAGATGTTCTCCTCGTGTTTGACTCCAATCCACGCAGTAAACCTGCAACAGCAGAGGGAAAAAAAAACCACCAAATAGTTAAATAAGCAAAATTAAATCATTAGTAAGTGTGTCAGCGGTTATGGGTCCAGTGGGTTTCCTTCATGTGCTCCAGTATCTATTTGCTACTGGATATATTCAGTGTCTACAGAATTTTCTGTTTTATTTCAGGTTGACGACATCTGCGTTTTTTTGCTTTTGACAAAAAACACTGATCAGAATGGCCTCAACAGCAATAACACAGGTGGAAAGAGCAGCAATCAAAGAAGATGATCATTCTGTGCCCTTTGATCATAAGAGGATATGCCACTATGATATTATGAGAACTTGAGAGATGAATGAACAAAAGTTATTTGGGAAATTAGTTTACCAATGGATAAACTTTAAATATTTCATAATTCAATACACATTTCATTTTGCATAGAATTATTTTTAATGTTCTGAAAGAATAACAGCAGAGAAAACAGGTTCAAAATTCACTGCACTTAGAAGGTTGTAAATATGACATGTTTTATTTGAAAGGTGAAACAAATAGCTATAGGTGAGTTAACCTACATCTGCTGTTGGCAACAGAGAGAGTTTTACTGGCCGTCTAAAGCTGTTGTTCAAGTGAATGAAGTTTCCACTATACTGCACTTAGCCAGGATTAAGATCTAGGAGCCAGGTTTCCGACAAAATACTACCTGGGCCACATTAGAACATGTCCTAGCCCCTGTGAACAGCAATTTCAAACAACAGTAGATGTACCTCATTGGTAAGGACAGAGGAGTGGTTAGGAACTGGTAGAAGCAATTGTTTAGGTACTGATTTAATTCATTTTCAGAATGACAAATTATTACTAGTGTGATACTGTGGGGAACAGGACTAGACCCTCCATTTTCAATATTTCTATTAATGATTTGGATAATAAGATAAAATACTAACATCCAAGTTGCCGGATAATACAGCTAGGTGAGAAGGTAAGTTTGAGGATACAAATAGTCTGGAAAGAGATAAAGCCAGCTTAAGCTGTGAGCAACAATTTATAAATATGAAGTATAAAAAGAGGTTATTGACTGAAAGGAAAAATATTAAAGGATAACACGGTGAGAAACTAGTAAATTGAGATTTATTGAGAAATACGAGTTCATGATGTGCAGGTTCACGTATTAAAGGCAGTAAAATGTATTCTTTGGTGGTCGGAATGCAAAAGCAAGGAACACTTCCCCTAGCAAGTTTGCCCAGGGATTTGGCAAATCCACATCTGGAGTAGAGGGTAAAATTTTGATCTCCATTTCTGAAGAATAATTCTGTGTTTTTGGCAGTTTTTAAAAATGTTTCAATGCAGTACAGATTTACTGGGACTGATGTCTAGGATTAGGGTATTTATCAGAAGAAAAGAAACTAAGCAAGGTTGGCCACAATTTGTTGGGGTTTCGGAGAGTGAGATGTGATTTCACTGAGAAATGCGTGATCCAAGAGGAATTGTTGAGGATGAATCAAGGAACTGTTTCCTCTAGCTGGAGGGACTTGAACAATGGAGTATGTTATCTTGATAGGGATCAGCCATTTGGAAATGAAGCGAGGAGAAATCTCCTTTAAGTAGAGGAGCAATAAATAATCTGCAGAATTTGCTGCAGGGGTCTGAAGAAGGGTCCGACCCGAAACGTCACCCATCCATCTTCTCCAGAGATGCTGCTTGACCCGCTAAGTTACTCCAGCACTTTGTATCTATCTGACATTTTTTCTCACTCTGTTATGGTTATTCAGTCATTGAATATATTCAAGATTTAGATAAGTAGATTTCTGTGCACCAAGTTTATCAGTTAGGCATATGGACTTAAGCTATGGAATCAGCCGCAGTTTTATGAAGGTCAAGGCAGGCTCACAAGGGCCTAATGACCAAGTCATGGTTCAATGTCTTCCTGCGAACATTTGTTTCCCATTTCCTACCATCCAAAATGACCTACATTTTTGTTGTTTCTTTTCATTAACAAAACCTCAATTCACACTAATATATCACCACAAACTGTAATCTTGTGAAACAACTTGTGCGTCATCTGATCACGCTTTACGAAAATCCAAATTCATTACACCAACTGGTTCCGATTTAACTAGTGTGCCATGTACATTCTCAGAAAGCTAATAGATTTGTGGTACACATCTAGCCTTTCATACGGCTGACAGCCTCATTATATTGTGATTTTCCACTTTCCACTTTCCCTTATCGTGTCCTAAATAACAGATTGTAGTATTTTCCCTATTACTAACAAACCCAGTTTTTTCTCCTTTCTTTCTTGCCAGTTTCAAAACCACAAGAACCACATTAAAATCTAGTGAATTCTGCACAATCAAAATAAATGAATCTATAACACCTGCAGCTAACTATTATAAAACTATTATAAAACCTCAAGAAATGGCCATTTAAGTTAAAAAACTGAAGAGTATTTTTTGCTTTTATTTTACCAACTGAATATTTTTTCCTGATTCTCATCAGTCTCATGATCCTTACAATGTACCTTACCTTCATGTCTTCTCATGGAATGACAGGATGCAAAATACTTATTTGATAGAACAGGTAATTCCTTATTCCTCCCCTGTGACCTACACCATCAATATCTTGGAAGGGCTCATGCTAAATTTCAGTAACCTTTTGTCTGTTTTATCTTCTTTATTCTTTACTTTACAATTCTAATTTCTCTCTCTATCAACTTCTGGGTCGTCTTTTGCCGAGTTTTCAAACTTTCCAAATTCTCAGTGTTAATACCATCTGAGTACCAACATTGTTTGCCAATTTTAATCTAATACCTTGTCTTCGCTAGTTGACCACGTTGAATACCTACTGCAAGTGGAGCTCTTATTCCAATAAGAGAAGACACGGAGTGCTGGAGTAGCTCAGTGGGTCAGACGGTATCTCGGGATAGGTGACGTTTCAGGTCAGACGGAGTTCTTATTCCTGATGGGAATGTATATTGAAGATGGACACAAAATGCTGGAGTAACTCAGCGGGACAGACATCATCTCTGGAGAGAAGGAATGGGTGACATTTCGGGTCGAAACCCTTCACTGGGCATTATGAGAGCAGTCATCGCTTTATTTCCAAGGGTGCTAACGGTGATAAACTCTTCTTCATGAGTCCAGAATGTTTGAACACTTCACCCAGCTTTGATTAATTACTATTTCACAGAGCGAAGCAGCAATCCCGAACTTAACTCAGTTACAATATCGAAGATAGACACAAAATGCTGGAGTAACTCAGCGGGACAGACAGCATCTCTGGAGAGAAGGAATGGGTGACGTTCCGAGTCGAGACCCTTCTTCAGACTGATGTCAGGAGAGTGGGCGGAACAAAGATAGAATGTAGTCGGAGACTGGTAGGAAAACTGTGAAGGGGGAGGGGATGGAGAAAGAGGGAAAGCAAGGGCTACTTGAAGTTAGAGAAGTCAATGTTCATACCGCTGGGGTGTAAGCAGCCCAAGCAAAATATGAGGTTCTGTTCCTCCAATTTGCACTGGGCATCACTCTGACAATGGAGGAGACCCGGGACAGAAAGGTCAGTGTGGGAATGGGAGGGGATGTTAAAGTGTTCAGCATTCGGGAGATCAGGTTGGTTTAAGTGGACTGAGCGGAGGTGTTCAGCGAAACAATTGCCGAGCCTGCGCTTGGTCTCACTGTTATACAGGAGTCCACACCTGGAACAGCGGATACAGTAGATGAGGTTGGAGGAGGTGCAAGTGAACCTCTGCCTCACTTGAAAAGACGGTCTGGGTCCTTGGACGGAGTCAAGGGGGGAGGTAAAGGGAAAGGTGTTCCATCTCCTGCGGTCGCAGGGGAAAGTACCTGGGGAGGGGGTGGTTTGGGTGGGAAGGGACGAGTTGACCAGGGAGTTGCAGAGGGAACGGTCTCTGCGGAAAGCAGAAAGGGGTGGAGATGGGAAGATGTGGCCAGGAGTGGGATCCCGTTGGAGGTGGCAAAAATGTCAGAGGATTATATGCTATATGCGATGGCTGATGTGGTGGAACGTGAGGGCAAGGGGGACTCTGTCATTGTTACGAATGATGGGACGGGGAGCAAGAGCGGAGCTGCAGGATATCGAGGGATACCTAGTGAGAGCCTCATCTATATTGGAAGAGGGGAACCCCCGTTCCCTAAAGAATGAGGACATCTCCGATGATCTGGTGTGGAACACCTCATCCTGGGCGCTGATGCAGTGTAGAGGGAGGAATTGGGATTAGGGGATAGAGTCTTTACAGGAAGCAGGGTAGGAAGACGAATAATCTAGATGACAGGAAGCAGGGTGGGAAGAAGAGTAGTCTAGATAGCCATGGGAGTCAATGGCTTTGTAATAGCTCAGTCGATAGTCTGTCTCCTGTGATGGAGACGGTTTCTGCAATTCTTTCCTACACATTTTGTCAGTTACAATATCCCCTTTTTTGCTTTAATTGGTGAGATTCTATATTCTGTTCATCTTTTTCATACTTTTCATTTATCCTGTTTTCTTCCCCCTTATTGTGTTCTGTTTAACTCCCTCACTATTTAGTGAGGCCCAGGAGCCGTTGGTGTGGGAGCAACCAAATCTGTAACGTTCCAAATCTATAACGTTCCACTCGCATTTGAGGAAGCCGCTGATTGGTGGAAGCGGACTAGAGGAAGCAGCTGATTGTGAGTCAGATCCCTGCTGATTTCTTCCAGCACTTTGTATTGTATCCTGGGTAAAGGGGGGGGGGGGGGGAGTATGAGTGCCAGGGCAGTTTACTGTTCTGGATGTCAGATGTGGGAGGTCATGGAGTCTGATAGCCTTCCAGACGCCCACATCTGCGCCAGGTGCGTCGGGGCTCCTAAGAGACCGTATTAGGAACCTGGAGCAGCAGTTCGATGACCTCTGTCTGGTCAGGGAGAGTGAGGAGGTCATAGAGAGGAGTTACAGAGAGGTGGTCACTCCAAGACCACAGGAGGCAGACAAGTGGGTCATGGTTAGGAGGGGCAAGGGGCAGAGGCAGGGACTAGAGAGTACCCCGGTGGCTGTACACCTTGGCAATGAGTACTCCTGTTTGAGTACTGTTGGGGGGGACAGCCTACCTAGGGGTAGGGACAGCGGCCAGGCCTCCGGTACAGAGACTGGCCCTGTTGCTCAGAAGGGTATGGAAAAGAAGAAGAGGAGGGCAACAGTAATAGGGGACTCTATAGTTAGGGGGTCAGATATGCGATTCTGTGGATGCAGTAAAGAGACCCAGATGGTAGTTTGCCTCCCTGGTGCCAGGCTCCGGGATGTATCTGAACGTGTCCAAGATATCCTGAAATGGGAGGGAGAGAAGCCTAAGGTCGTGGTACATATAGGTACCAATGACATAGGTAGAAAAAGAGATGAGGTCCTGAAAGGAGAATTCAGGGAGCTAGGAGGAGAGTTAAGGAGAAGGACCGCAAAGGTAACAATCTCAGGACTACTGCCTGTGCCACGCACAGTGAGAGTAGGAATGGATTGAGGTGGAAGATAAATGCGTGGCTGAAAAACTGGTGCAGAGGGCAGGAATTCAAGTTTCTGGATCATTGCGACCTCTTTTGGGGAAGGTGTGACCTGTACAAAAAGGACGGGTTGCACTTGAACCCGAGGGAGACCAATATCCTGGCGGGGAGATTTGCAAAGGCTACTGGGGAGACTTTAAACTAGAACGGTTGGGGGAAGGGACTCAAATAGAGAAAGCTAGTAGACAGTGTGTGAGGCAGGAGGCAGAGAAGGGAAGCACTCAGACCCAACATGTAAGGGAGAAAGAAGAAAAAGATAATAAACAGAGAATAAGAGGTGGTGGGTTTCTTGAATGTGTGAGCAGAGAGACAGAGGGGTATAAAATGAGGGTAGAAGCAATAGGTAGCAAGGTTAAAAGTAAAGGACACTTTTCAACATAATTGTATAAGGGGTAAGTGTGTTGTAAAAACAAGTCTGAAGGCTTTAGGTCTCGATGCAAGGAGCATTCGTAATAAGGTGGATGAGTTGAATGTGCAGATAGTTATTAATAAATATGATATAGTTTGGATCACGGAGACATGGCTCCAGGGTGACCAAGGCTGGGAGCTGAACATCCAGGGATATTCAATATTCAGGAGGCATAGACAGAAAGGAAAAGGAAGTGGGGTAGCGTTGCTGGTCAGAGAGGAGATTAACGCAATAGAAAGGAAGGACATTAGCTTGGAGGATGTGGAATCGATATGGGTAGAGCTACGAAACACTAAGGGGCAGAAAACGCTAGTGGGAGTTGTGTACAGGCCACCTAACAGTAGTAGTGGAGTTGGAGATGGCATCAACCAGGAAATTAGAAATGCATGCAACAAAGGTAAAACAGTTATAATGGCTGACTTCAATCTACATATAGATTGGGTGAATCAAATTTGCAGGGGTGCTGAGGAAGAGGATTTCTTGGAATGTATGCGGGATAGTTTTCTAAACCAACATGTAGAGGAACTAAAGCAGGCTATTCTAGACTGGGTATTGAGTAATGAGGAGGGGTTAGTTAGCAGTCTTGTTGTGCGTGGCCCCTTGGGCAAGAGTGACCATAATATGGTTGAGTTCTTCATTAGGATGGAGAGTGACATAATTAATTCAGAAACAAGGGTTCTGAACTTAAAGAAAGGTAACTTTGAGGGTTTGAGAAGTGAATTGGCCAAGATAGACTGGCAATTGATTCTTGAAGGGTTGACGGTGGATAGGCAATGGAAGGCATTTAAAGACTGCATGGAAGACATAAATAATCTGCCGGAAATAGCAGGGGACCGAGGGTCAAATGAGATGGAGGAACTGAGTGAAATCCAGGTTAGCCGGGAAGTGGTGTTAGGTAAATTGAATGTATTAAAGGCAGAGATAGGCTGCAACCCAGAGTACTTCAGGAAGTAGCCCCGGAAATAGTGGATGCATTAGTGATAATTTTTCAAAACTCTTTAGATTCTGGAGTAGTCCCTGAGGATTGGAGGGTAGCTAATGTAACCCCACTTTTTAAAAAGGGAGGGAGAGAGAAAACGGGGAATTACAGACCAGTTAGTCTAACATCGGTAGTGGGGAAAATGCTAGTCAGTTATTAAAGATGGGATAGCAGCACATTTGGAAAGTGGTGAAATCATTGGACAAAGTCAGCATGGATTTATGAAAGGTAAATCATGTCTGACGAATCTTATAGAATTTTTCGAGGATGTAACTAGTAGAGTGGATAAGGGAGAACCAGTGGATGTGTTATATCTGGACTTTCAGAAGGCTTTCGACAAGATCCCACATCAGAGATTAGTATGCAAACTTAAAGCACACGTTATTGGAGGTTCAGTATTGATGTGGATAGAGAACTGGCTGGCAGACAGGAAGCAACGAGTGGGAGTAAACGGGTCCTTTTCAGGATGGCAGGCAGTGACTAGTGGGGTACCGCAAGGCGCGGTGATGGGACCCCAGCTATTTACAATATACACTAGACTAAGTGGGACCCCTTGGGTCCCAGCTTCACACGGGAGGGCTGGTCCCCCAATGCAATATTCCACCTCTCCACCAATTCCAATATTGCTGGCCAGTGGGGGGGGGGGGGGGGGGGGGGAGGTGTTTCTGGAGCGCTAATATGTGTGTTGTGGGTCAAAGGGACTGGTTTCCAGAGGGCTAGAATGGACATTGTGGGCCGCATGGATTCTTGGGCTGGCAGCTAAGTCACACAGGCCAGGCAGCTCAGTCACTCTGGCCAGGCAGCATTTTAGAACCAATAGAGACACTTTTTGCAAGCATTTTAGAACCAATAGAGACTCTTTCAGTAAGCATTTTAGACCCAATAGAGACACTATTTCAGCAGCCATTTAAGACCCAATAGAGAAACTTTCTGAAACCATTTAAGACCCAATAGAGACACTTTCTGCAACCATATAAGACCCAACAGACACTTTCTGCAACCATTTTAGACCCAATAGACACTTTCTGCAACCATTTAGACACAATAGACACTTTTTGCAACCATTTAGACACAATAGACACTTTTTGCAACCATTTAGACACAATAGACACATTTTGCAACCATCTAGACACAATAGACACTTTCTGCAACCATTTAGAACCAAGAGACACTATTTGCATCCATTTAGAACCAAGAGACACTATTTTCAAGCATTTTAGAACCAATAGAGACTCTTTTTGCAAGCAGTTTAGAAACAAAAGAGACACTTTTTGCAAGCATTTTAGAACCAATAGACACTTTCTGCAAGCATTTTAGAACCAATAGAGACATTTTCTGCAAGCATTTTAGACCCAATAGAGACTTTCTGCAAACATTGTAGACCCAATAGAGACTTTCTGCAAGCATTTTTGACCCAATACACTTTCTGCAACCATTTTAGAACCAATAGAGACACTTTTAGCAACCATTTTAAAACCAATAGACACTTTTTGGAACCATTTTCGAACCAATAGACACTTTTTGCAACCATTTTCAAACCAATAGACACTTTTTGCAAGCATTTTAGAAGCAATAGACACTTTTTGCAAGCATTTTAGAGCAATAGACACTTTTTGCAACCATTTTAGAACCAAGACACTTTTTGCAAGCATTTTAGAACCAATAAAGACATTTTTTGCAAGCATTTTTGAACAAACAGACACTTTTTGCAAGCATTTTAGAACCAATAGAGACACTTTTTGCAAGCATTTTAGAACCAACAGACACTTTTTGCAAGCATTGTAGAACCAATAGCGACACTTTTTGCAAGCATTTTCGAACCAATAGAGGCACTTTTTGCAAGCAATTTAGAACCAATAGAGACACTTTTTGCAAGCAATTTAGAACCAATAGACACTTTTTGCAAGCAATTTAGAACCAATAGAGACACCTTTTGCAAGCATTTTCGAACCAAAAGAGACACTTTTTGAAAGTATTTTAGAAACAATAGAGACATTTTTTACAAAAATGTTAGAGCCAATAGACACATTTTGAAAGCATTTTAAAACCAATAGAGACACTTTTTGCAAGCATTTTAGAACCAATTTTAGAACCAATAGAGACACTTTTTGCAAGCGATTTAGAACCAAAAGAGACACTTTGTGCAACCATTTTAGAACCAATAGACATATTTTGCAACCTTTTTAGAACCACATTAAGGGCACCCACAGTTGAGTAGACATGTGTTCAGTGCTATTCAGAGCTCAGAGAGACTGAGTGAGGCACACCACTGGCTTCCTCCATCTTGCAGAGACTGAGTGAGGTACACCACTTCCTGGTTTTATAGTCCCTCCTGCAAGGTGACTTGGATAGACTGGGTGAGTGGGCAAATGTATGGCAGATGAGGTATAATGTGGATAAATGTGAGGTTATCCACTTTGGTGGCAAAAACAGGAAAGTAGACTATTATCTAAATGGTGGCCGATTAGGAAAAGGGGAGATGCAACAAGACCTGGGTGTCATGGTACACCAGTTATTGAAAGTAGGCATGCAGGTGCAGCAGGCTGTGAAGAAAGCGAATAGTATGTTAGCATTCATAGCAAAAGGATTTGAGTATAGGAGCAGGGAGGTTCTACTGCAGTTGTACAGGGTCTTGGTGAGACCACACCTGGAGTATTGCGTACAATTTTGGTCTCCTAATCTGAGGAAAGACATTCTTGCCATAGAGGGAGTACAGAGAAGGTTAACCAGACTGATTCCTGGGATGTCAGGACTTTCATTTGAAGAAAGACTGGATAGACTCGGCTTGTACTCGCTAGAATTTAGAAGATTGAGGGGGGATCTCATAGAAACCTACAAAAATCTTGAGGGGTTGGACAGACTAGATGCAGGAAGATTGTTCCCGATGTTGGGGAAGTCCAGAACAAGGGGTCATCAGGAATAGATAGTAGTAGTGTATATTTTATTTCGAACATGTAAAACAAATGTTGGTCTCCTAATCTGTAAAATGAAAACAAAGCAAAATAACAAAAAATGAAATGAACAATAAAACTATACACAACCATTGAATAACCTATCATGAACAACACAAATTAAATCGTACATGTTCGAAAAGGAGTAGGAAAAAGTATACACTTATTTATTCCTACCCCTTCTCTGCTACTCATCAATTTACAAACTTTATCTCATCTACATGCATACATATATGCACATGTGTGTGTGTGTGTGTGTGTGTGTGTATATATATATATATATATATATATATGCACATATATATATATATATATATACATACACACATACATATATATATATATTACTAAAAGTCTGATCTTGACCACTTCCTGAAAGAACATTGCCACTTACGGCTGTGATTTTTGGCCATCTTACTCAGAGTCCCCCTCCGCTGCGCAGGACAAGAGGATTTTGCCTTTAGTGTGGAAATGCTAAAGCTGCGTTGCCTTTGGTGTGGTAATGCTAAAGCTGTGTAGCCTTTGGTGTGGTAATGCTAAAGCTGTGTTGCCTTTGGTTTGGTAATGCTAAAGCTGTGTTGCCTAATTAAAGTTGACTTGCCTAATTAAAGTTGCCTTGCCTAATTAAAGTTGCCTTGCCCAATTAAAGTTGCCTTGCCTCCTATATAATTAAAAGTCTAATCTTGACCACTTCTTGTTTGCGCCTTATATTGATTTTAGAACAAACGCTATCACGTATGGCTGTGATTTTTGGCCATCTTACTCAGAGTCCCCCTCCACTCATCAGGTGCTGAGGATTTTGTCCCATCAATGAAAAATAAAAGAGTTATTAGTGTTTAACAAATGTTGAGATTCTCTCTCCTGTCACGCCATCAAGGCCACGCCCCTTCTGGTGGGAGGGACTATAAAACCCAGAAGTGTGGGCATGGCTCAGTCTCTGCAAGATGGAGGAGGGAGAGGTCACGATTTGCTGTCTTTAGTGGCCTTGCACCCTGCTTGAAATAGTATGAAACTGCACTTGAATTTGGTGGCCTTGCACCCTGCTTGAACTGGTAAGAAACTGCACTTGAATTTGGTGGCCTTGCACCCTGCTTGAAATGAAATTTCAAGGAATAGCCATGAGTCAACTGCCAGCCCACCAGCCGTGAGTGAGTGAGCTGCCAGCACAACAGGCTTGAGTGACTGAGCCGGCAGCCCAAGAATACATTCGGCCCACAATGTCCATACTAGCCCTCTGGAAACCAGTCCCTTCAACCCACAACACCCATACCAGCTCTCCAGAAAGCCCCCCCCCACTGGCCACCAATATTGGAATTGGTGGAGAGGTGGAATATTGCGTTGGGGGACCAGTCCTCATATGTGATGCTTCTTAAACTGAGTAATGTTCATGGTTTGCTTGAGTTCCACATCCAAATCATTCCACAATTTAACCCCACAGATTGAAATACACATACTCTTCATAGTCGTACGAACACAAAGTTTCTTTAAATTAAACTTTCCTTTCACATTATAACCACCCTCACTGTTAAAGAACATTTTTTGTATATTACCTGGGAATAAATTATTTTTTGCTTTATACATGATTTGTGCGGTATTAAATTCTACTATATAGGGTAGCTACACAGAACCTATAGCAGGCATGTGCCGTCAGGGTAGGCAAGGTAGGCACTGCCTACCCTGACTAAAATTATAACATAGTAGTTACTAAATATAAATAATAAAGGCATGGGAGAATTATGCCTATCTAAGAGATCAATCTCTTAGGTAGGCATAATTCTCTGTGCCTTTCCATAGATGCCAACCCTAAATTTAGTTCACAGTAACATTCAACCCATTTGTCCGTAACAAATGGGGTTAAATGCATTTCTCTCCGTAACATACTCACTTGGAGTTGTTGCCGGCGGCTATGCGCCTGCGCACTGGTGCAGATCAGCGGGCTGCCGGCGGGCGGGTGCGGCACATGCGCACTTGGCAAGGTTGCCGGCGGGTCTGCGCCTGCGCACTGGTGCAGATCAGCGGGCTGCGGCGGGCGGGTGCGGCACATGTGCACTTGGCAAGGTTGCCGGCGGGTCTGCGCCTGCGCACTGGGTGGGGGTGGGGGGGAGGCCCGGTGATGGGGCTGCCGCGAGCGGCCGGCTGGCGGCAAGCAAGTGCCGCTGATCGCGCGGGCCGGCGCCGCCCGGGCTCTGGGCCGGGCGTGGCTGCGAGCTGCCGGGCTGGCAAACCGGGGGCACATGGCGCCGGCGTTCACCACGGGAGGAACACCGGCGCGGCGGTGTTCCGTAACAGCATGTTTGGCTGCCGGAACACCGTAAAAAGGTTATTTCGCCGGGACAAAATACGGCGAATCCGGGACACTTGGCATCTCTGCCTTTCATCCGCAGAACTTGTAACCCTTGAAGGTCTGTGCGGCTCACGTGCCGTCAGCACTGCTTCAAGCGTCAATTTCAAGCGGGGCTGAAGGCAGCAGCAGAAATTCTGCCTTTGCAGCACTGCGCATGCGCAGCATCGTACTGCGTGTGCGCAGCGCTGGTTTCTTGGCGGGGTTTTCAAATATGGATTGTCATTATTTTAAGTGTATGTTAGGAAACAAAGAGAGAAGAATGGAGTTTGTGTACCAATAATGTGGTAAGTACATTTTGTGTTTATGTTTTTAAATACTGTATTTCCTAGGGTGTGGGGGTGGGGGGGGAGAGCTCCTTTCACAGCGTTTGGGGAGTCTGGCCCGGGGTAAAGTTGTGGGGAGGGCACGAATGTTGTGAAGGAGGGGTCGGGAGCATGCTACTTGCGACACTTATTTTGCACGGAGGCCTGCATTGCCACCGCATTGAGGCCGGGGGGGGGGGGGTGGGGTGAGAAGTAGCTCGGGTGCCTGTGTTGGAGAGCAGAACCGGCCGCCACCTTAGCTCCTTCTGCCGGCCCCCGCTCACCTCTGGCAGCTCTCCGTCTAAAAACCTCTCCTGCCGCTCGCTGGCCTCACTCATGTCAGGTTGAGGTTGAGGTTACTCGGCTGTGGGAATGTAAGGATTTGCAGGAAGCCACTGACATGAGCGAGCAGCAGGTGAGAGGTGTTCAAACGGAGAGCACTGCCAGAAGTGAGCGGGCCAGCAGAAGGCGCTGAATTGCTGGCCAGTTCTGCTGTCAGCTCCTGGCGGCCACTCGCAGCTCCCCAAGCTGCTTCTATCCCCGGCTACAGTGCGGTGGCGCCCGGAGCACCACAGCAGCGGTGAGTGAGTTACTGGCATTATCCCCGACCCCCTCCTTCTCAACACTCCTGCCCTCCCAGCAACTTTACCCCTGGCACAGACTCTCCACACGCTGTGAAAGGAACTCTCCCCCCAATTGGTACCTTGAACAAGTGTTGTCATTCAATTAGATGGCAACTGGTTCAACTCTTCCCTGTACTCCCGTTTTTCCCACCATCTCTCCACCTGCCATCACCCTTCACTCCCCACCCATTCAGTAATTCAGAATAAAGGAGACTTGGAAGCCTTGGGCAAATTGAATTGTTACTGCCTTTATTTTTATTTTTACGGAGAGAACAATCTGCGCATGCACGGTTTAAATTTTTTTTAAGTCGACTGACTTCCTACCCTGAGTATTTACTCACGGCACGTGCCTGACCTATAGGGTAGGCTTTTACCCAGAGAATTCCAAAGTTAAGACAACAATTCATTCAAACTGGAAGTTCACCAGATCTACTTCAGAAATTTCACGTTTACCTCTTGAGTATGTTCTTTGAAGACTTGTAGGGGTCCAGAAGGGCCTGCTGTGTCCCATATCTGCAGCGATCCATCACCACTACCAGTGACCAGGACATGTTCATTGTTCTCGCTCCACGTGACATCAAAAAGACTATCATTCCAGTCAAAACTAAACAGAAGGATAATTTATTTACATCTGGCTCAATAAAGATCATTTTGCTTCTTTGTGAGAGTTCTGAATAGCAGGGTTTATGCACTCAGAAGGACTGATTATACAAGATAAATTCTCAAATAATACAAACATTTATGCCTACGACTAACGGGCACAAAAGAAATGCAAAGTTGCCAGAAATCTTGTAAGAAAGTAAGGGACTTACTAGCTAAGAAAGTAAGGAACTTTTCAAAATGAATACGTCACAAAATGGAAAAACATGGATAAAATTGTGTTGTAACTTGGGAAACCCATTTCTTTAAGGGTGAACTTCATGAAGAGAAAGGTAAATCTAATAGATCCAAGCAGTTTTGTAACAGTTTCTTCTCCTAATGCAATTCACTCAGCCTCCCAACTCCTTGATAGCTCCAGGAGCGAAAGCATCTCCTAGACCCATTGCTCAAAGTACATTTTGCCTTCATCTCCTAATTTAGTGAAAACAACAACTAGCAAAATGCGCAAGAAGCAAGAATGCCTCAAGGCAGGAATGTTAAATTTCCATATCAAGCCGAAATGTTATGGAAAAATTATTAAACATTTTTAAGTAATAGTTACTCATGTCTATGTTACACATGACATACGAATTACATTACAGTAAGTTTGAAAATCTAGCCCAATCTCTGATTGTCCAGGTAAGATCTAACATTGAAAAAAATCCATTAAATGTTGCTTTCTTGACAGCCAGTTAGTTAATTTTATCTTGCAATAAATACTTGGATCCCAATACGTTACAACTGTTTTGATGGTGCCTGACTGGCAGATTTTCCCGATGATATTCCTATCTTCCTACCCCACTTTTACTTCCCTGTTTTTTTTATGTTACTCGGTAGTTTTATAAAATTTCCAGTAAACCTGAAAAGTTTAAAGGGGGCATGGGAAATGGGACACCAGTGAATTGTAGGGGAGCACAGGAAAAGTTAGTTTAAGTGTGAAGAAACGTACACTTAATCCTGATTAAACTGGATTTCAAGGTGAGAAAGGGAATCCCAGTGAAATGCAGGAAACATGACCCAAGTAAATTTCAAGGGAGTGCAGGTACCATCATCCAGTGAGTCAGATGACAAAATAACTGAACCTCTGAACATTCAGATAACAGATTATCAGAGTTTTACTGTGGTTGGCATTACAATTATAATATTCATCACTTGCCTTTTGATAAAAACTAGGCCGTAATGAACAAAAGCCAACTGATTAACTTTACACAAAGCAGAAACCCAAATTTTATCATTTTATTGTCCCTGTCAACATTTAGGACATTATGGAAACTTTCAATTCGCAGTACCTCCTGAATATGTGAATTCCAGTTTCCGTCTGTTCCAGCACCACTAATGTTCCACATCCTGAAAAGTAGCACATGCAAAATAGTCAAGTACAGGCAACCACTGGAGCACCACAAATGAAACATGCAGGCAACCCCCATATTGTGAGGAGGAAGTTGCACTCCTAGAAAACAAATGAGAACCATAACACAAAGCTGCATCATCGCTGAACATATCACAAATTGCAAGTCGAAAAAAAAAAGTTTCTTTTTTGAATTTATCTATTTATCTATGTATCCATCAAACTACCTATTTATCTATCTATTTATTTGTCTATACGTTTATGTATTCTGTTATTTACTTACCTAACTACCTACCTACATATCTATCTATCTATGTAGCACAAATCCAGTGTGAGCTAAATTTATTCCCTATCTAATTTTTTTGCGTTTGCAAATTTTACAAGAGTAAATTTCTGTAAGACAGGGGTCACATGTATTTATTACTACTGTATTAAAAAGCCACATTCAACATATATGATTTTAAGTACTACAAACATTTATATACTTCAATTTTGCAATGATTTCAAGCTAGTTTGTTTGCATTATGCAGCCAAACTGCAATGAGTTTGTTAGTAATCTGAAGTTTACAGGTAGCGACAGAATGTTAATAATTGTAATTTTTCTACATAAATATTGCTAAAAGGAGGTATCACATTTTTAAAAATAAGGCAATATTCAATCCAGTTTACCACACTATCAGCTCTTTTATATCTAACCAAAACCAAAAGGATTTTATTCCATATTATAAATTTACATGGCTTTTAAAAGAATTATGAGATGCATTTTCTAATATCAATAGGTCAAAACCTGACAATCCCATCACAATAATTTACACTTATTTCAGAATGGGAATTTTACGTAATGATATCCACAAATAAGTAATTGTTCAAATAGTAAAGAAAAGTAAACTAAATTTAGAAATATAGAATGATTTTCCGAAAAATGTACTTAATTTATACTTAATTCATTTAATTTGCTGAAACTAAACATTCACATCTCCCCGTTGGATTGCAACCTTGTCGTGGTCGGGGAGCATGTGTGTCTCAGCTATGCTTTTCTGCCTTCCATTTAAAAAATTAAAAATGACCAATATCTTGGTCTGAGATGCACACCTAAAGTCAGGTAGATTATATATTCAAGTCTTCCATTTCTCATTTTGCCTCCATTTGTTTACTGTGATTCTTTACTAGGGAGTGCAGCGTAGGTTTACAAGGTTAATTCTCGGGATGGCGGGACTGTCATATGCTGAGAGAATGGAGTAGCTGGGCTTGTATTCTCTGGAGTTTAGAAGGATGAGAGGATCTTATTTAAACAAGTAACATTATTAAGGGCTTGGACACGCTAGAGGCAGGAAACATGTTCCCGATGTTGGGGGAGTCCAGAACCAGGGGCCACAGTTTAAGAATAAGGGCAAGCCATTTAGAACGGAGACGAGGAAACACTTTTTCTCACACAGTTGTGCGTCTGTGGAATTCTCTGCCTCAGAGAGCGGTGGAGGCCAGTTCTCTGGATACTTTCAAGAGAGAGCTAGATAGGGCTCTTGAAGATAACGGAGTCAGGGGATATGGGGAGAAGGTAGGAACGGGGTACTGATTGGGATGATCAGCCATGAACACATTGAATGGCGGTGCTGGCTCAAAGGGCCGAATGGCCTACTCCTGCACCTGTCTATTGCGATCAGATTTGAGATTTCAGTCACGTGCAACAAAAAAATCCCTAATGTGTAGGAAGGAACTGCAGATGCTGCTTTAAACGGAAGATAGACACAAACTGCTGGAGTAACTCAGCGGAACAGGCAGCATCTCTGGAGAGAAGGAATGGGTGACGTCTGGGGTCGAGACCCTTCTTCAGACTGAGAGTCAGGGGAGGGGGAGATCAAGGAAAATGTAGAATAGATAATTGTTAGCTAGAAGGTAAACAACAAAGCAAACCGAGATAAAATGTAATCAGGGACAGTTAGATTGGTCGAAGAACTGGGAAGGGGTGCTGATCTTCCAATTTATGCTGGGCCTCACTCTGACAATGGAGGAGGCCCAGGACAGAAAGGTCAGTGTGGGAATGGGACGGGGAGTTAATGCGTTTAGCAACCAGGAGATCAAGTAGGTTTAGGCAGACTGAGCAGGTGTTCAGCGAAACGATCGCCAAACCTGCGTTTGGTCCACATCTGGAACAGCGGATACGATAGATGAGGTTGGGGTCCTTGGATAGAGTCGAGGGAGGAGGTATGGGGACAGGTATATGATCCCTGCTGGATTCTGCTTTAGACCAACACCAACCATTACTAGACACAAAGTGCTGGCATAACAGTGGGCCAAGCAGCATCTCTGGAGGAAAAGGATGAGTAACGTTTCTGGTTGGGACCCATCTTCTGGCCCAACCCAAAATGTCACCCATCCCTTTTCTCCAGAGATGCTGCCTGACCTACTGAGTTACTCCAGCACCTTGTTGCTATCTTTGGTATATACTAGCAACTGCAGATTTTTGCTTCTCCCTTCAGCTGCTCAAAATAAACAGGAAACTATTAATATTTTGAGTAAAAATAAATCCCATGTTAATGAATGTCTAATGATAATCATTGTTGCATGCTTTATTTCTCACCAATAAGCTCAGGATGGAAAATGTTGCAATCTGACAGGAGCTGTCCATCAAACCTTCATACAACAGATTAATGATTGCAGAAGCATTAACATACTTTTTCTGACATCTGATACATACTCAAAGGCAAGAATAATAGATGATGACAAGTGTCAGAGATGTGTCTGTAATAAGGACTGAAACAGGCCGTTTGGGCCAAATGGTCCGTTTCAGTGCTATGTGTAAACGCTGCAAGCACAGACACAATGTCTGTGTAATAAGTGAATTCGATATTCCTACTGTGCATGCCCAGGTCATTGGTCACTAGCTATAAACATTGTCGGGTGCGGATCTGCAGTGTGTTATCTTTGGTTATCAGACCTTAATTTCAGTGAGTGCTTTATGCTTCGTGCTGCTCCGTGGGGCCAAGGTCCATGGTCGGGGTTGGGTCTCCGACACAGTGGGTGCCGCCGAGCCGCCGCTGGGCCGTCTCCATCCGGAGGCGGCGGGCCCGGCTCACAGCCGGTGCGGGGGGGGGGGGGGGGGGGGGGGCTCGGTGCCGGCCCCACCCAGCGGCCCCTGCCGGCGCGTTTGGCTGGTGGCCGCTGGGTGGGGCGGGGGGATGCGGCCGGCTAAACCCCCCAGACGCCGACAGAGACCGAGCGCCAGCCATCGGCGGGGGTGCGCCCGGGGTGCTGCGGCTGCTCGGCTGGACGGGCAGCATCCCCGGAGAAAAGGAATGGGTTCCTCGGGAGTAGGAGCGGGGCCGGGCTGGAGCATGCGCCTCCTCCTTCCCCCACCCCAACCATGGGCCTGTGGGCCGCTGCTCTGGGGTCGCCCCAGACCGCCCCCATGGGCAGGGACGGGATACCGGGGGGGGGGGTCCAGCGGCGGCTTGGCAGCGTCCGCGGCACTGGGGACATGGGCTCGATGTAGGCTGCGGATGAGGCGCGGGTCTGTGCGTGCTCTCCCGTCTTCCACTGGCATCTTCCCCCCTCACTCTTGCTATTATCGACTGGCAATTGATTCTTGATAGGTTGACGGTGGATATGCAATGGAAGGCATTTAAAGACTGCATGGATGAACTACAACAATTGTTCATCCCAGTATGGCAAAAGAATAAATCAGGGAAGGTGGCGCATCCATGGATAACGAGGGAAATCAGGGATAGTATCAAAGAAAAAGATGAAGCGTACAAATTAGCCAGAAAAAGCAGCCTACCAGAGGACTGGGAGAAATTCAGAAACCAACAGAGGAGGACAAAGGGCTTAATTAGGAAAGGGAAAATGGAGTATGAAAGAAAACTGGCAGGAAACATAAAAACTGACTGCAAAGGGTTTTATCGATATGTGAAGCGCAAAAGATTAGTTAAAACTAATGTAGGTCCCTTGCAGTCAGAAACGGGTGGATTGATCATGGGGAACAAGGACATGGCAGACCAATTGAATAACTACTTTGGTTCCGTCTTCACTAAGGAAGACATAAATAATTTGCCGGAAATAGCAGGGGATCGCGGGTCAAATGAGATGGAGGAAATGAGTGAAATCCAGGTTAGCCGGAAAGTGGTGTTAGGTAAGTTAAATGGATTAAAGGCCGATAAATCCCCAGGGCCAGATAAGCTGCATCCTAGGGTACTTAGGGAAGTAGCCCCAGAAATAGCAGATGCCTAAGTGATCATTTTTCAAAACTCTTTAGATTCTGGAGTAGTTCCTGAGGATTGGAGGGTAGCTAATGTAACCCCACTTTTTAAAAAGGGAGGGAGAGAGAAAACGGGGAATTACAGACCAGTTAGTCTAACATCGGTAGTGGGGAATCAATTATTAAAGATGGGATAGCAGTGCATTTGGAAAGTGGTGAAATCATTGGACAAAGTCAGCATGGATTTACGAAGGGTAAATCATGTCTGACGAATCTTATTGAATTTTTTGAGGATGTAACTAGTAGAGTGGATAAGGGAGAAGCAGTGGATGTGTTATATCTGGACTTTCAGAAGGCTTTCGACAAGGTCCCACACAAGAGATTGGTATACAAACGTAAAGCACACGGTATTGGTGGTTCAGAATTGATGTGGATAGAGAACTGGCTGGCAGACAGGAAGCAAAGAGTAGGAGTGAACGGGTCCTTTTCAGGATGGCAGACAGTGACTAGTGGGGTGCCGCAAGGCTCAGTGCTGGGACCCCAGCTATTTACAATATACATTAATGATTTGGACGAGGGAATTAAATGCAACATCTCGAAGTTTGCGGATGACACGAAGCTGGGGGGGCAGTGTTAGCTGTGAGGAGGATGCTAGGAGGCTGCAGGATGACTTGGATAGACTGGATGAATGGGCAAATGCATGGCAGATGCAGTATAATGTGGATAAATGTGAGGTTATCCACTTTGGTGGGAAAAACAGCGAGACCTGGGTGTCATGGTACACCAGTCATTGAAAGTAGGCATGCAGGTGCAGCAGGCTGTGAAGAAAGAAAATGGTATGTTGGCATTCATAGCAAAAGGATTTGAGTACAAGAGCAGGGAGGTTCTACTGCAGTTGTACAGGGTCTTGGTGAGGCCACACCTGGAGTATTGCGTACAGTTTTGGTCTCCTAATCTGAGGAAAGACATTCTTGCCATAGAGGGAGTACAGAGAAGGTTCACCAGACTGATTCCTGGGATGGCACAACTTCCATATGAAGAAAGACTGGATAGACTCGACTTGTACTCGCTGGAATTTAGAAGATTGAGGGGTGATCTCATAGAGACTTACAAAATTCTTAAGGGGTTGGACAGGCTAGATGCAGGAAGATTGTTGGGGAGGTCCAGGACAAGGGGTCACAGTTTAAGGATAAGGGGGAAGTCTTTTAGGACCGAGATGAGAAAATCGTTTTTCACACAGAGAGTTGTGAATCTGTGGAATTCTCTGCCACAGAAGGTAGTTGAGGCCAGTTCGTTGGCCATATTTAAGAGCGAGTTGGATGTGGCCCTTGTGGCTGAAGGGATCAGGGGGTATGGAGAGAAGGCAGGTACAGGATACTGAGTTGGATGATCGTCCATGATCATATTGAATGGCGGTGCAGGCTCGAAGGGCCGAATGGCCTGCTCCTGCACCTAATTTCTATGTTTCTATGACACCCCGCTCTCCCGCTACCTGGCACCCCCGTTCCTCAGATTAAATATATTTTTGCACATAAATCATGAATAAAGATAAGAATTTACATAGTTTTTGCAGCCAGCGCTTCGTTAGCTTTTTCTTTATAACAAGTGACCTTTAACAAATCCCATGATTCCTTACGTTTTTCGGAATACCGAACTCACTTATTTACAACCAAGATTATTTCTTAAAATATCACATGGGATAGATAAACTGTACCTGACCCCAATTCGTCACTAAGCACAGAAACAGGCATTTCGGCCCAACTTGTTCGTGCTTACCCATTCACGAGTCCGACCTACCCGCGTTTGGCCCATATCTCTCTAAACCATTCTTATGCATGTACCTGTCAAGATGTCTTATAAATAATTATAAATCCAATACAAGAATAATCCCAGCAATGAGCCTACACAAGTTAATCGAACTGACTAGATAAACTGTTTTGGAGGCTGCATATACAACTTCATTTTGCATGAGTTTCTTGTTCTTAAAGCAAAATGCCCAACTTAATCACAAACGCTCTCTTGTGTGTCGGCCACGGTACCTGCGATTCCGTAGTACTGGGAGGTAGCGCAGGCCACTCTGGAGGGGAAATAGGGAGATATTTCTACTGCATAACCGTGCCGGGCTGGCACCCGGAAGGTTTTAATCAATGCAGCGTCCGTCATTCTTCATTATTAAGTGAGCAGCGAGAGAGAGAGCGAGCACTATGCAACCTGCAGCACTGCCCGCGACCCACGTCTGCTGCAATGCACTCTCGCGACTCTGCCACTCTCGTAAACAAAGATACTAGGAGTATCTTTGGTCGTAAACACGCAACAGTACGCGGGCCCAGATCCGGCGGCGCGCGGCCGCTGCTGTAGAACGCGGGCCCAGATCCGGCGGCGCGCGGCCGCTGCTGTAGAACGCGGGCCCAGATCCGGCGGCGCGCGGCCGCTGTTGTGGAACGCGGGCCCAGATCCGGCGGCGCGCGGCCGCTGCTGTAGAACGCGGGCCCAGATCCGGCGGCGCGCGGCTCCGACAGACGCGAGCCCAGATCCGGCGGCGCGCGGCCGCTGCTGTGGAACGCGGGCCCAGATCCGGCGGCGCGCGGCCGCTGCTGTGGAACGCGGGCCCAGATCCGGCGGCGCGCGGCCGCTGCTGTGGAACGCGGGCCCAGATCCGGCGGCGCGCGGCTCCGACAGACGCGAGCCCAGATGCGGAGGCGCGCGGCCGCTTCTGTGGAACGCGAGCCCAGATGTGGAGGCGCGCGGCCGCTGCTGTGGAACGCGAGCCCAGATGCGGCGAGGGGTAGGGTTGGGTTGCTTTCATGTAATTGGTGTTAACATTGCAAAATTAAAACAGCCTTTTCATGAAAGGCGGTAACAAACTGCTCATTTGGACTGCAGTCTGGAAAAGGTCTTCTCTCCAGCCCCTGTCCCGCTGAATTGCTCCAGCATTTTGTGTCTCTTTGGTGTAAACCAGCATCTGCAGTTCCTTCCTACACAGTGCTAATTTTAAGGGGCTGTCCCACTGCAGCGACCTAATTGGCGAGTTTAGGAGAGTTTGAAAAAGTTCCATGTTGCAGACTCCTTTGACTGTGGAAGACCTCCTTCGACGATGTTGAAGACTAGCTTCGATTTGCTTTGGGAAAATTGAACACCAAATAGTGGAGAGTGAAGACGACCTCCTTCGATCATGTTGAAGACTATCTACGACTACCTTCAATTACCTTTGACTACCCTCGATTACCTACGAATAACGTGGCGACCTACCTCGACTAAACCTACGAGTAAAAAAATATCGATTTTTTTTACATGGCAACCTTTTTTTACTCGCGGGCATTTTTCTCCATGTTGAAAAATAAGTCGGGGGTTAGGTCGCCGCAGTGGGACAGCCCCTGAAGTGTGTGTAATCACTATCTAGGTATGTTACAAAACTTACCTTTAGCGGTGCTGCAGTTCTGCCGCTGGCCGTGTGCGCGACTTTGGCGCCTTTAAGGGGGGGGGGGGGGGGGGTTAAAATGCAGTTTTTCCCTTGCCATCCGGAATAATATTTTGTCGGAGTGCGATCTATTTCTGGAGATTCATTCCGTAAGTTAAAATTGTTTTTTTTTTAAATCGCCCGACTATTTCTGCGCAGCAGTAAAATAAAAATTAGCTCCTAATGCTGTGAACGCCGACAACGGGGACGGATTTTACGTAGGGGACAGGTAAGTGAAAGCTGTTTATTTTTACATATACACTTGCTTGTTTAGTGGACTTTAAACAAACTTTCATGTTGCAAAACAGTGATTTAGTCCCCATACAAACCGGCAGAAATTTTACCTGCCGACATGGGGTTTAAATTCACTGCAACCGCAACGTTTTAACGCGTTGCATAAAATCCCACTCGCAAGCTGATGCCCATTAATTTACAGGCATTAAACACAAAATTCCTTTAATTTGGCCTATAAATTAATGACCATTAGATTTAAAAATCATGTTATATTGTGAATTATTGTGTGAATGTTATTTGTACACTTAGGCTTTAAAAAAAAAGTTAATTTCTTAAGAAATGGATAGATGTTTAGATCTAGTAATTGAATTTTGTAATTAGCTACAATTGGGTAACTAATTATATGCTTTAATTTCAGGTCATCCAAGTAAGATTGTTTCATATTAGTTTCAGAATGCTTCAATCTATAATAACTGAAAATTTATTTCAGTTCTCTTAATTTTTAAGAAAGTTATGGGCTTTTGACTGTCCTTAATCACAGTTTTTGTGTTAAGTCAATGGAAAGGCAATGGGGAACAAGATGCTAATTTCCGAGTATGAAAATGGCCATAACTTTTTTAATACTGAAGATATGAAAGTGAATTGGGTGTCAAATTAAACTTCTTTGTATGCTTTATCTGATGGGATAAATTGCAGACTTGATTTTTAAAATCCCAACATTTTGTAACATTGCTACACTATCAGCTATATTAGACGTAAGAAAAACAGGTCGTTTACAAGCAAAGGCATTTAATAATTGGGAAAATAAGCAAGATTTAACGAATGCTTGCAAACCTCTGCTTGCTGTTTCCAAAGTTTGGCTCAGGATCTCTTGCATTTTAACATTTACTGATCCTAATTTGTAATGTATAAATCCCTCCATGGGATATCATACCACACCAATGTAGTGGAGTCTTTCTCACCCCCACCGCCCCCCCCCCCCCCCCCCCCCCCCCCCCCCCCCCCCCCCACCCAAAAAAAATTCTTCATATAATAATCAACTGTACAAACAGGTCATGGTCCCTGGCATGCATATCGATATGGTCACACAATATTTACAATATGTCAGCTTAATGATTTCTTCCCAAATTAGCCAAATGGTTTAGTGATGACAACATGGCACCTAGTCTAATTGATTAATTGAAAGATACAGCATGAAACCAAGACATCTCAGCCCTCCGAGTCCACCCCGACCATCAAGCACCCATTCACACTAGTTCTATGTTATCCCAATTTTGCATCCATTCCCCACACATTTGGGGTGATTTACAGCAGGGGCGGAAAACCCGGGGGGTCCAGAGGGGACACGTCCCCCCCCCATGTTTTGAGACATCCACCCCAAGTTAATGTGATCCGGATTTTCAAATCTCCACTTTCCGCGAGACAGTGGAGGTGGGACTGCTGATCGAGGGCGCCGATTGGACGAGAGAGACGTCGGTCAGCAGGCAATGGGGGCGGGACATGATGATTCAGCGCGATGATTGGAGGAGGGAGACGTGGCACAGACCTGCGCCTCATCCGCAGCCAAGATCGATCCCGGCCGGGTCTCCGGCGCTGTCCCATCCCCACCCGAGTGCCCCCCCACCCCCACGGGTGGCCAGAGAGGTCGGGAGTCAGAGGGGCGTGGCGCCCCTAGGCCCACAGCCAACGCAGAGAAGCAGTGCTAAACCCAGCTCACTCTGCCTGTCCCGCCAGGTGAACCTGCCTGGGCTTGCGGGAAATATGGCCAGTGCAGAGAAGCAGCGCTGGTGTCCCATCAGTCCAGTCAGGGTTGTAGTTAACCCGGCGAGACAGGCAGAGTTGAGCTGCATTTAGCGCTAGATTGAGCCTCCGAAGCCTCGCGCATGTGTGTGAGTGTGCGCATGAGCGCGCGGCCGACAAAAAATTCTGTGCCCCGGTCCCCTCCATGTTTTGATAGTGAGTTTCGTGCCTGATTTACAGAAACCAATTAACCTACAAACACGTCTTTGGGCTGTGGGAGTAAACCGGAGCACCTCGAAGAAACTCTCACAAGTCACAGGGAGAATGTGCAAACCCCATTCAGACAGCACCCGAGGTTTGGATCACGCCCGGATATCTGACGCTGTGAGGCAGCAGGCCCTGGAGTTTAGGGGTAGAAGGATACCATACTGTGACGTTCCCCCGCTGAGCCTTGCAATGGCCGCACAAAACTTTGCTGCGTCATACAGCATGGCCTGCAGCTTGGAACTCGCCAATTGGTAACATTTGCTCGTAATGTTCTCCAAACGCTGGAATGTGCAGAACAAACACTACGCGATTTGTGCAGAACAAACTGCACCATTTCCAAGTTGATAATTTTCCAGCGGAGTTCAACATGTGTCTCAGTTTGCATCTCTGGGAACAGACGCCAGAATCCTTTGTAACACAGCAGGTTGGAATGAACTTGAACTTGCATCCCCTTCCAGGTCTTACAAACAAAAACAGAAAATGCTGATAATACTCAGTTGGTCGGGTAGCAACTGTGACAAAAGAAAGAGAGCTAACATTGCTAGATGAATTCAGTGGAATATTCTGACAGGTTCCTAACCTGAAAGAATGACTATTTATCTTGCCGCAGACATGGCCTGACCTGTATTACCACCTATTCCTGTTTTTTTTAGATATGACTTTGACATTCTGCTCGGGTAATCATCTGTCAGGATCTACCGGCTTCTACTGCCAAGCCTCCCGTTCAATTAAATTCAGTTTAGTTTATTGTCACCTTTACCGAGGTACATTGAAAAGGTTTTGTTGCGTACTATCCAGTCAGCAGAAAGACAATACATGATTACAATCGAGCCATTTACATTGTATAAGAAATGTTGCTGTAGGGGTAGAGATTTAACAGTGTGGAGCGATTGTAATATGTGATTGTAGATCTGCTTCTGTGGCTCACACACAAATAGTGCCTGCGATGGGCACCACCTGCGAAGGGACATTTCCTGGACACTCCATTCAGACCATTATCTTGTTAAACCCCTGTCGCACGGTGCGAGTCGACCGACGAGTGACCCCGAGCTTTCACTTGCGGCAATCACGTACAATTAACGTAGCGGGAACGTCGGAACTCATGCGAGCAACTTAACGACTCGTGGCGCTAACGGCAGGTACCCGTGAAACTTGTTAACTCTTGAAAAAATTCAAACATGTTTGAGGTTTTCCACGAGTCAAATTTACTGTTCAAGTTAAAAATGGAAACATTTTGTTATATAGTTATATTGGTCTGAGTGCAGGTAGATGGGACGGCACGGAGTGGAAGGGCCGAGAGGGCCTGTTTCCGTGCTGTAATTGTTATCTGGTTATATGGTTATTTAAACTCGTTGTAATAACCTAGTGGCCCCTGCGTTTACCTTTGTGACTCCTGAGTCTACCGTGGGCACTCTTTAACTCAGCGGGCAGGCAGCATCCCTGGAGAAAAGGAACAGGTGACGTTTCAGGTCGAGACCCTTCTTTAGTCTGTGAGTCAGGGGAAAGGGAGACGAGAGATCATTTTCCCCTGACCCTCAGACATCAGGAATCACATTGGATTAGACCTGGACCATCTCCGCTGCATGGTGGTACAGCAGTTAATGCTGCTGCCTCGTGGTCTCAGGTTCGATCCTGAGCTCAGTTGCTGTCCGTGTGGAGTTAGTGACCTAGAGGCTTTGCATCAACTGCGGTTAGAAGCGTCTGCTTTTTGAATTCCCACAAATAGCACAAGGTTTAAGTCAACATTTTAAAACCATTTTAAACAACATAGGTTACAATACAGTAAAGGATTATGTTTAACCCAATCACTGGGCACTAGTGTTGTACCATTACGAAAAAAATTGTTAAAACGTGCTGCGCCTCTGGTCAGTACAAATATCTCAGAAGTAAAGCAGCATTTATTAGAAAATGAGACATATTTATACAGATTATTCCTGAAATATTTGAGGTTTATTTAGTTGTAGACTATTTCTGCTCAGGAAGATACGCCAGTAAAATGACTCTGGCCATTGGAACATCGCAGAAATGACAAGTAAACGGCAAACTTAGTCATACCCGTGGGAACTCGGTTAAACTCTTGATCATACACTTGGAATCTCGTACACAACCACGAGTCTTTCACTCGGGCTACCTTGTGGGTCAACTCGCAACATGAGACAGAGCTTTTAATTGGCTGCTATATATTGCCCCGAGTGTGTAGGATTCAAAAGTGTGGTAATGTTGAACTAATGTACGGGTGATCGTTGGTCGGCATAAAATCAGTGGGCCAAATGGCCTGTTTCCACACTATATCTCTACACTAAGCTAAACTAAACTAATCATATACGTGCGCGATATTCTGTCAAAGACCTTCTCCTGATCCAAATTGATGAGGCAATTTATTTTCTGAAGCGGGGGAGGGCAATAGTCAGTGTCTCTTTATCATCTTCTGTGCGTGCTAGTGTAAACTTTCTTTCAGATTGTATCTTCAACAGTAACCATGACAGTATTGAACTGGAAGGTGAATATGAAAGGTTTGTGAACATCATCTTTTTAACCGATCACAAGACTAGTGGATATTATTTAAATGTCATACTTAAAAATAAATAAAGAGACCCACAATAATATTCTTACAGGCTTTGCCACTGAACAAGTTACTGCTACAGCATGGAAAAAGCAGCAACCAATTTGTGCACAGCAAGTTCTCAGAAACAACCCAATAGGTCTTATGTATTTAGTGACATTGATTGCATTGAAAGTCTTTGCCAGAGGTCCAGGGAGAATCTTGCTTATAACTTTGCCTTCAACACAGTGTTAAGACAGTTTACATCCATCTAAAAATAGAAAGATTTTTAAACTGAATCTTTTAAATCCAAAACATGATATCTCAGACATTGGAGTGCTTGCTCGGTATTTGGCTGGATAGAAACATAGAAAATAGGTGCAGGAGTAGGCCATTCGGCCCTTCGAGCCAGCATTCAATATGATCATGGTTGATCGTCCAAAATCAGTACCCTGTTCCTACTTTTCCCCCATATCCCTTGATTCCCTTAGCCTTAAGAGCTAACCCTCTCTTGAAAACATCCAGTGAATTGGCCTCCATTGCCTTCTGTGGCAGAGAATTCCACAGATTCGCAACTCTCTTTGGTGAAATAGATTTTCCTCATCTCAGTTCTAAATGGCCTATCCTTATTCTCAAACTGTGATCCCTGGTTCTGGACTCCCCCAACAACAGGAACATTTTTCCTGCATCTACCCTGTCCGGTATTTTAATAATTTGATGTGATCTCCTCTCATCCTAAATTTCAGCGAATACAAGCCCAGTCCACCCATTCTTTCATCATATGTCAGTCCCACAATTCCGGGAATTAACCTGGTGAACCCACGCTGTCCTTCCTCAAATTAGGAGATCAAAATTGCACACAATACTCCAGGTGCGGTCTCACCAGGACCACCTTGTTCCGAAACTCAAATCCTCTCGCAATGAAGGCCAACATGCCATTGGCTTTCTTCACTGCCTGCTGTACATGCATACTTACTTTCAGTGATAGATGTGCAAGCACACCTATGTCTCGTTGCACCTCCCCTTCTCCTAATCGGACACCATTCAGATAATGGCCTTCCTCTTCTTAAAGTGGATAACCTCACACTAATCCACATTATACTGCATCTGCCATGCTTCTGCCCGCTCACCCAATCTATCCAAGTCACCCTGCAGCCTCATAGCATCCACCTCACAGCTTACTCTGCCACCCAGCTTTGTATCAACTGCAAACTTAGGGATGTTACATTTAATTCTCTTGTCTAAATCGTTAATATATATTGTAAACAACTGGGGTCCCAGCACTGAGCCTTACGGCACCCCACTAGTCACTGCCTGCCATTCTGAAAAGGACCCATCAATTCCTACTCTTGCCTCCTGTCTGCCAACCAGTTCTCTATCCATGTCAATACCCTACCCAATACCATGTGCTCTAATTTTGCACACAAATCTCTTGTGTGGGAACTTGTCAAAGGCTTTTTGAAAGTCTAGATACACCACATCCACTGGCTCTCCCTTATCCATTCTACTTGTTATATCCTCAAAATATTCCAAAAGAATAGTCAAGCGTGATTTCCCCTTCATAAACCAAAGCTGACATTGACCGATCCTGTCGCTGCTTTCCAAATTCGCTGCTATAACATCTTTATTAATCGACTCCAGCATCTTCTCCACTACCGATGTAAAGCAAACTGGTCTATAATTCCCCGATTTCTCTCTCTCTTAAAAGGTGGAGTTGCATTGGCTACCCTCCAGTCCACAGGAACTGATCCAGAGTTGAGAGAACATTGGAAAATGATCACCAATGCATCCACCATGATAATTGCTGTATCTTTGCTGCACTCATCCCTAATTTCCTGCTTGATGCTATCCCCAACCTCTCTACTACTATTTGGTGGTCTGTATACCTTTCCAACAAGCGTTTTCTGCCCTTGGCTATTTCGCAGTTCTACCTATACCGATTCTACAGCATCCAAGCTAATGTCTGTCCTTGCTATTGCTAACGTTCAGGACCCTTCTTCAGACTGATGAAGAACCCTGAACTGAAACACCACATGTCCATTCTCCGCCTAGTCGCGGTCTGCCCTGCTGAGTTTCTCCAGCATTTTATTTGCTTACGATTCCAGCATCTGCAGTCAATTGTTCTAACCAACAATAAATCTCTGACTACCATTTACTTATTTACTAATTGTCTAATATACCACCACGATCAAGATATTCAGTGTAAATCAGCATCTGCAGTTCCTTCCTGCACATAGTAGCAAGATCTGCATCCTTTAAGTGGAGTGAGAGACTCCAGCAGGTCACTAGATGTGGACTTACTCTCCGTCAACTTCTCTTTTGAAAGGCAATTCTGATAAGATCTTTAGATGTAATTTACAGTTCTTTACGTTTTATTTTAGTTAAATACTGAAGTTGAATCACAAAATATCTACTCGTCATGGTTATAAACAGAAATTGGTACAGTTCCTTTACAACGAAATAAAGCCTTCAAGCCGCCTGCACATAGTTCCCAATTGAGCGGCCAATGAAGAAACCCCAAGTGATTTGCAATCATATACAATATGAATTAACATGCAGTAAATTAACTCTGGCAATTTCCATTAGTCAAATCTGTGACACAATTATGCCTGGTAATGTAACAATGAAAACTAATAAGAAAGTAGAAATAATGATCAAATAAATGATGGAGGGGTGGCAGGACGTGCCACTCCTTAATTTTTCACATGATTTGAATTAAGACAGCACTTTCTTCTCATTATGACACAAGAAATAGAGTAAAACTTCTGTGTCAATATTCTGAACATGGAGAAGATAAATATTTTTTCACAAACTACTGGAGCAGCATGGTGGAGCAGCAGTGGAATTGCAGCCTTAAGCCCCTGTCCCACTTAGGAGACCTGAACGACAACCTTTGGTGACCTTGCCCGCCACCCAAAAAAAAAAATCAAGGTCGAGGTGACCTGCAACCTCCTACCACCTCCCACACATATGTTGAAAACCTTCCTCGACTATGAAGAAAACCGACCGACTAGACCTGCGACAAAAAGATTATCGATTTTTAAAATGGCAACCTATCCTTAGTCGAGGCCGGTTTTAAACATGATGAAAAAATAGCAGCAACCTAGATGAAGCCTCGACCACGCGGAAACCAATTTCGACCATTAGGGAGAGTGACCAAAACCTCTGGTGACCTCATGGAAACCTTGGGTGGCGGGCAAGGTCACCAGAGGTTGCTGTTTAGGTCTCCTACGTGGGACAAGGGCTTTAAGGGCCTGTCCCACTTTCACAACCCAATTCGCGACCATTGACGACCATAAACGACCTAAAAAATCAAGGTCGCGGTTACCTACGACCATCCACGACTATGTGCCCGACCTCCTACAACCTTCCACGACTATGACTTCAATCTCCCACGACTATGTCTACGGCCTCCCACGACTATGTTGAAGACCTCCCACAACTATGAAGAAGGCCTCCTTCGACCATGTAGGTTTTACTGCTGTTTGCAATAGCCCTTTTGTTTCAGCAGCCTTTTAAGAAAGGCAGAAGGGGAAGAGCAAGGGTGAAGAGGAAGCACAAGAAGAGGTCTCAATGGGTGAATGAAGATAATGTGATGGACTGTCCCAGTACACGAGATGACTGGAAGAGAGTGGCGCTGGGCTTTGACAAAAGGTGGAACTTTAAGCACACATGTGGGGCAGTGGGTGGCAAGCCAGCCATTCTTGTCCCTGTCCCTGTACCCCTCATTTTCCTTTTCGTACAGGATGGCATTCTGCTGGAACCATTCCTCAAGGTCCCCCTCCTGCTGCCTGGTGAAGGTGTAGGGCATAACCTTCCTCCAGCCCTCCCTCACCACCAATGGGGCATCTGCCTCTGATGCTGTGTCAGACACAGGAGAAAGGGCTGCTTTGCTGCTTTCAAATGAGGCAGCGAAGGATGGGGTGGTGGTGGGGACATATACTACCACCCTGGTCTCCTCCTCCAGGGGTCTTTCATGCAGGGCTACCTCCTCCTGCACTATCACCTCCTGTGGCATCACATCCTGCCACTCCTCCTCCTGGGTGGGCAACACCAGCATGGCAGGTTTTTTTTAGGGTTGTGCCCTCCCCCTGCGCTGCTGCCTTTTTGGTGCCATCTCTAAAACACAAGTCTCCTCTCCAAAAAACTCTCCAGCTATGAATGAACATGCCTTGGAGTGACAGAGGTGACGTTCTGCTGTTTAAATAACCTTTTTTTTATACTGACCTTTTTTTCACCCCGGAGCTATTACCTTCGACCACCCACAACTACCTACAATGAGCACCATGGCCTACCTACGACCTACCTACGAGTAAAAAGTATCAATTTTTCCACGCTGACCTTTTTTTTACTCGTGGACATTTTTTAAAAAACGCCCCGACCTATTTACTGCTACGAATACCTATGACTAGCATCATGGCCTGCTACGACCTATCTACGACCTCGTGACGACCATGCTGTGAGTATGAGTCAAGGGCAATCTCGGCAGAGGTCGTGAAAGTGGGACAGGCCCTTAACAGCACCAGCGACCCCAGTTCGATCCTGCCTATGGGTGCTGTTTGTACAGAATTTGTACATTCTCCCCGTGACCTACGTGGGTTTTCTCCGGGATATCCGGTTTCCCCCCACACTCCAAAGACGTAGAGGTTTGTACGTTAATGAGTTTGATGTCATTGTAAATTGTCCCAGTGTGTGTTGATAGCGTTAATGTGCAACAGACTCTGGACTGTTTCCGTGCTGTATCTCTAAACTAAACTATGGTACTGCAGTAATAGCTTCAAAGTGGAATTATATTCTGCAGAATTGTACATTGATCAAGTAGAAACAAGAAACTGCAGATGCCGGTTGCATAAAAAAGACACAAAGTGCTGGAGTATGTCAGCAGGTCAGGCAGCATCTCAGGAGAAGATTGATTGTACAGAAGACTCATGTCTCTGGCATGTCTAATGGATACAATGAAATTTGTTAACTCCATTCACAACATCACATAAGAGGAGAGACAATGTGATGTATGTATTGTCTCTGCTCTTTGGACATAGTTATTATACCTGCTGATCAATGTGAGGGTCGACCCATTCATAAAGGATCTGCTAAACAACTTTTCTGAGACGGCTCTTGTGTTTCCTGTGCACTTAGTGATATTACCAAATGTTTAGAATCCAAGGAATAAAAGCAAAGGTATACTAAGCATTAAAAAAAATAAAATGATACATCTTTAATTTTTAGACATACTCAGTATTTTTATTTATTTCAGAGCAGAGGCCGAAGGGCTCTAATCTGCCCACTGACACTGATTTGCAGTTTTTGTAGATATTTTGGAAAACAGCGTGGAAACAGGCTCGGGCCTACTGAGTCCATGCCAACCACAGATCACCCATACACTAGTTTTACGTTATCGTACTTTCGCATCCGACACACTCATGGCAATTTACAGAGGCCAATTAACCTACAAATCTGCACATCTTTGGAATGTGGGAGGAAACCAGAGTACCTGAAGAAAACCCCTGTAGCCACAGGGACAACGTGCAAACTCCACACAGACAGCACCTGTAGTCAGGATCGAACATGGGTCTCCAGTGCTGTGAGGGAGCAACTCTACCACTGCACCGCTGAGCCGCCCTAGGAGAGAAGAGAACCAGCACTGCTGTTTATTCATGATTGATGACCAGTTCCTGATGGAAAGTTAGCATGTACTAACATGGATGATAATAGCACTGTTCCAAATGGAGGCCTTCCCTTCTATGTCTCGAGGATGCCAAAGAACGAAGCCTGGAAAAGTTGAAGAGTTTGTGGGGAAGGAGTGCATTCTTTAATAATAGTTTTTCCTCATTCCACACATAATCATATACCACTTCCAAGTCAGTCAACCTGCTCTGACTTGCTACCAATGATGTTCCAAAAAGCAAAGAAGCAGAAGTTCAGTACAGTAGCTACTCTAGGTTTGATTTTCCCTATTCATGGTGTATACTTTCCTGAGGAGAAGCCATTGACCTGAAATCAGTTTGTCTCTCCTGCTGCATGACCTCCCAAGTACTTATAGTATATTGTTGTTTGTTTTATTTACATATTTTCAGGATCTGTAGTATTTTGTTGTAGTTTATTGCAATTCACAAGAACCTATGCAACACACATAACTGACAGAGACGTGTAGGAAGGAACTGCAGGTGCTGGTTTACACTGAAGACAGGCACAAAATGCTGGATTAACTCAGCGGGACAGGCAGCATCTCTGGAGATGCCAAGCCTTCTCTCCAGAGATGCTGCCTGTCCCTCTGAGTTACTCCAGCATTTGTGTTTAATTGACAGTGACCACTGGTACAATATGACATGGCAATGTTATATTTTCCAGGTTGCTGCTTTAAGGATGAATATGAGAACAAGTTTTAAGTTAACTTTACGAGGTATTGGGGAGGATGCTCCTCAAATTGCGGAGCATTCTGGACAATACAGCTCACCCCCTCCATGACACACTGGTCAACCTGAGGAGTACCTTCAGCAACAGACTGGTTCCACCAAGATGCAGGACAGAACGCCACAGGAGATCCTTCCCTGTGGCTATCAAACTGTACAACTCCTCCCTCTTCTGACATGGGGTAGACTGAGACTGACTCTCCTCCTCCCCAATCTTAGCACATCCCCAATCCTTTCCACTCATCACTTTAATTTTATGTTTCATGTATTTTTTGTTTTTATGACTGTTGGCGGATCAATTTCCCTCATGGGATAAATAAAGTTCTATCATATTGTATCGTATTGAAAGTATGTGGGATTTATGAAAAGTTATCGGTGAATCAAATTACTCATCTGCTTTCAGGTTGCCCAATGTGATTTATTTGTCTAATGTGTGGAATGTGTCAGCAATCTTTCTCAGCGTCACATCTGTCAACAATTCCCTCCTCATTAACCTTTCTAAAAACTACAGATTAGCAATCTCACTATTATATGTAAGCAAAATTAATGCAGTCAGCATGTAAATCGGACAGAAGCTAGAATCTGTAACAAATCTGCAGTGGATCAAGATTAATGTTTCAAATCGAGACCCTGCATCAGGATTGAGAGTATAAAGGGAAGATAGACACAACATGCCGGAATAACAGCGGGACAGGCAGCATCTCAGTACAGAAGGAATGGGTGACATTTCGAGTCAAATCAGGGGAGAGAGAAACGCGAGATAAGGAAGCGTACAAAGAGCATGTAAGGTGTGAAAAGGACAGATGAAAGCAGACGATGATCAAGGAAACGTACAACGGTTCGTTGTCGGCTGGTGGGAAGCTGACAACGAGGCATGCAAACAGTAAAATTAATCAGGGGTACAGTGAAACTAGATGGAGAACTAGGGTGGGGAAGGGACAGAGAGAGAGAGAGAGAGGAAAGCAAGTGAGAGAAATCAATATTCATACCGCTAGGTTGTAACGGAATATAGCCTGTATACAGATAGAGTCATAGAGTGATACATTATGGAAACAGGCCCTTCTGCCCAACGTGCTCACACCGACCAACAATGTCCCAGCTACACTAGTCCCACCTGCCTATGCTTGGTCTATATCCCTCCAAACCTGTCCTATCCATGTACATGTCCAATTGTTTCTTAAACAATGGGATATGCTCAGCCTCCACTACCTCCTCTGGCAGCTTGTTCCATAAACCCACCACCCTTTGTGTGAAAAAGTTACCCCTCGGATTCCTTTTACATTTTTCCCCTTCACCTTGAACCTATGTCCTCTGGTCCACGATTCCCCTACCCGAGGCAAGAGACTCTGTGCATCTACCTGAACTATTCCTCTTATGATTTTGTACACCTCTATAAGATCACCCCTCGTCCTCCTGTACTCCGTGGAGTAGAGACCCAGCCTACTCAACCTCTCCCTATAGCTCACACCCTCTAGTCCTGGCAACATTCCTCGTAAATCTTTTCTGAACCCTTTCAAGCTTGACAATATCTTTTCTATAACAAGGTGCCCAGAACTGAACACAATATTCTAAATGCGGTCTCACCAACGTCTTATACAACTGCAACTTGATCTCCCAACTTCTACATACAATACTCTCTTCTCCGTGGATTGTCACCTTGTCATGGTGGAAAAGTTTGTGTGGTCCTGAGATCCTGAGAGTGATGCTGTCTGGAGCTATGCTCCTGGAAGGGACACCCAAGGTGGTAAGGTCGAGGGGGAGGTCTCTGACAAAGAGCAATCCAACCAAGACCTCAACGGTGGAACAGGCGGAGGATGATGGCTGGCCTTAGTGGAGCGTCCCAACGGCTGGGAAGGCGGATGAAGGCTGCAGCAGAAAAGGTTCCCTGGTCGTCTTGGACTCCATCCCACTTGATCCTGACCCACATCTGTCAAGGACCGTGTGGTGGCTGTCTGTCCACCAGTCTCCCCACGTTAAACAAAGGCAGGCACAGGCATCCTAATGAGGACAGTCATACTCGTTTTGAGTGACCACCGATGATGATGACTAGAGCCAGGATTTTGCCATGAATGCCTTTTCTTGCCTTTTTTTGATGATTTCACCAGGATAATGCCTTTTTCACGATCAAGTGACTAAATCAGCCTTTTTTTGCCGTTTGCTAAAAGGTTGTGCTATATTTTCTAGTTGTACCGTGATTACAATGGTGTTTTCTATGCTAACACGTTAATATTAATAAGTTATTATTAACGTGTTAACATAGTATAACTTACAAGAAAACTTCCCCCACCGGGGCGAAACTGATGGTCATTCATTCGATCGTGCCTCTGCCTGCTGGTTCAGTCTTCTCCAAGATCTATTTAAGAAAGTACTGCAGATGCTGGAAAAATCAAAGGTAGACATAAAATGCTGGAGTAACTCAGCGGGTGAGGCAGCATCTATGGAGAGAAGGAATAGGCAACGTTTTGGGTTGAGACACTTCTTCAGACTGATGTGGGGGGGGGAAGAAAGGAAGAGGCGGAGACAGTAGGACTAGAAGGAGAGCTGGGAAGGGGGAGGAGGGAGAAGACAAGAGCTATCTAAAATTAGAGAAGTCAATGTTGATACCGCTGAGGTGTAGACTACCCAAGCAAAATACCCAAGCTTGTCTCCTCACTAAATTTAATGCTGGCTCCGGTCGCAAATCTGAGTTTGAGTGATCTGTGCAAGGCATTCATTGATGCTGGAATTCCACTGTGGAAATTGGAAAACAAATCTCTCAGAGGTGTTAGAGAAATACACAGAGGAACATATACCAAGCGAGTCATCATTAAGGAAAAATTATGTTGACAGCAACTTCAACATTGTTGTGCAAATTAGAGATGAAGTTGCATGCAACAAAATATGGATCTCAATAAACGAGACAATCGATGCTGTGGGGAGATATGTTGCCAATGTGGTCATCAGTACACTGGAGGCAAGTCAACCATCAAAGGAGTATTTGTTGATATCGGAAGTATTGGAGAAGTCAAACAGCTCAGTTGTTTACATCTTCACTTGCTGTTCTTTGGCCAGAAGGTATAAAACATGAGAATGTTCTTCTGTTTGTGACTGATGCGGCTCTGTACATGAAAAAAAGCTTTTCGTGCTCGCAAAGTTTTATTCTCCAAACTGTTGCATTTGACATGCTTATTTCAAGGACTTCATAGAATTGCCAAGCACACACGTAGCTTGTTTCCAAATGTCGATTGCCTAGTTTCCAATGTCAAGAAAATCTTCCTCAAAGCACCATCACATGTGCAGTTGTTCAAGGAAATGGCACCCAAGATTCCGCTATTTCCTCAGCCGGTTTTAACTAGGTGGGGTACATGGCTCTCTGCTGTACACTACTATGCTGCAAAGATAAAATAAATAATCAACTGTTTTTGAATAAGAAGAATCTGCTCCAGTTAGGATCGTCAGTGAAAACATGCAGAAAAAGTCTCTCCATCGCGATCTTGTGTTTATTGCTTTCAATTTTGCAAACTTCCCACAAGCTATCGCTTCCCTTGAGAAATGTCGTGAAACATTAGTGAATAACTTGCAGGATTTCAACAAAGTAACTGACGATATTCGTAAAGTTCCTGGCAATGTAGGTAAAGACATACAAGGAAAATGTGAGAGATTGATTTTAGCTAACAAAGATCTTGAAGAAATAGAAAACATAGCTAAAGTTCTCAAAGGCAGTTGTAATGCACAAGATATTGACATGAATATAGAGTCTGTAGCTTGTTTTGGGTATGCACCAGTGACCTCAGCTGAGATAGAAAGAGGTTTTTCACAACTGAAGCATATTCTGTCTGACAGACAGCATAGTTTAACACGAGATAATTTGAAAAAAATGCTAGTAATAATGTGCAACCAGGCAACTGGTCATTTTATGTAGTATACCTTTATATTATCATTTTAACCATATTTTGGTGGTGGAAATAAATGCCTTTGTATGCCTTTTTTAATCAATAAATGCCTTTTTCGTGCCTTTTTTGTAATTTTATTATGCCTTTTTGCCTGCCTATTTCAGTTTTTTGGTGCCTAAACATCCTGGCTCTAATGATGACACAATACCTTGACTGATGAAGTCCAATGTGCCAAAAGTCTTTTTGACCACCTTATCTACCTGCGATTCAACCTTCAAGGAACCATGCACCTGCACTCCTAGATCCCTACGCTCTACAACACTCCCCAGAGGCCTACCATTTACTGAGTAGGTCCTGCCCTTGTTATACGTCCCAAAATGCAACACCTCACACTTCTCTGTATTAAATTCCATCAACCATTCCTCAGCCCACCTGGCCAATCGATCCAGATCCTGCTGCAATCTTTCACAACCATCTTCACTTTTTGCAAAACCACTCACTTTTGTATCATCAGCAAACTTGCTAATCTGGAAGAGAGGGAGGAATGGGACAGGGACTGATAGGTGATATGGAACCACATGAGGTGGGATCAGAGATCCACGTAGTGGGCGATAGGTTGAAACTGTAAGGAAAACAAAAATAGGTGGTTGGAGCCAGATTGTGGGGAGCAAGGGGAGGTAGAGACCGAGGCTGGACGGTGATGTTGAACCAGCTAAGGACAGGGATAGGCAGATGGAATCAGATGGAGAACGGTGACAATTATGGGTAAGAAGGGGGACGGGGAAGGAAAAGAAAAACAGAGGGAGAGAAAATAGGTGAACCAGATAAGTGGGAAAGGAACACAAGGGCTGTGGTTTTCTGAAAGTGGAATATGTTCACATTTGAGTGTAGGTTACTCGAGTGGAATATAAGGTGTTGTTCTACTAGTTTTCAATTGGCCTCACTATGGTATAAACACGAGTATATATAGCCCGCTCGCCTGACTTTTCATTGGCTATGTTGAACAGCCCTTGTTGCAAACCTACTCTGGCACCTGTTCCTAACTCTTTCTCCACATTAATGGATGGCACAGTGGTAGAGTTGCTGGCTTACAGCACCAGAGACCTGGGTTCGATCCTGACCTCGGGTGCTGTCTGTACAGAGTTTGTACGTTCTCCCCGTGACCGAGGGTTTTCTCCGGGTGCTCTGGTTTCCTCCCACGTTCCAAAGACGCCCAGGTTTGTAGGTTAATTGGCTTCAGTAAAAATTGTAAATTGCCCCGCATGTGTAGGCTAGTCCTAATGTACAGTGGGTCGAAAGGGCCTGTTCCCGCGCTGTTTCTCTAAAGTCTAAAAATAAATGACTGCATTCGTACTGCCTCAAACCCATCAATTTTATCGCCATTGCTATTAACTTCCATTCCACCCTCAAATTCAGTTTCTCCATCTCTGCTCTCAAGATGAGGATTTCTGTTCCAGGACTTCTGAAAGATTCTCCTTGTTCAAGAAATGCGACCTCCTCAACCACAATAGATGGAACCTTCACTCACATTTCATCAGTTTCCCAGACATCTGCTCTCACCTTCCCTCCCCGAGACAGAGCAGAGATAGAGTTCCCTTGGTCCTCAGCTTCCATCCCTCTGCATTGAGAATATCATCCTTCACCATTTCAGCCAGCTGTAACGTTATCCCATCACAAGTAACATCTTCCCTTATTCCCCCCCTCCCCCCACCTCTTTTGCTTTCCTCAGGGACCTACTCATGACTTCTTTGTTCATCTCCCTCCCCCCCCCCCCCACCCCCCCCACCCCCCCCCCCCCCCCCCCCCCACCCCCCCCCCCCCCCCCCCCCCCCCCCCCCCCCCCCCCCCCCCCCCCCCTCCTCCTCTCTAACCCCAGCACTATCCCCTGCAAATATAGGAGGGGCAATGATTGTAACCATGTATTGTGCGTTTGTATGCAATTTATTGTACTTTTGTAAGTAATTTACCGTGCTTTTGTATGTAATTTACTGTGCTTCTGTATGCAATTTATTCTATGTAATGTATTGTCTTTTATCTGGACCTTGAGTCTGTAATAAAAAAGTAAGTATTACTCTTCTTCTCCCTTACCTCCATTCAGGGACTTACACTGCCCTTCTCGATGAGACAAAAGTTTATATGTGCCATCTCCAACCTCATATATTGCATTGGGTACTCTCCATGTGGCTTCTTCTACACCGGTGAGACCAAACATCAACTAGGCAGCTACTTCACTTGTTCCCTGTCTGCCAGGAACAACTGGAGCTCCCAGTTGCACGCCCCTTCAGTTCCCCTCCCCATTCCCATGCCTGGTTGTCCTCGGACTCCCCCACTGCTATGGTGATGCCAAACGCAAACAACAACACATATTCCATTTGGATAGCCTGCAATCCAATAGTATGAACAATAAATGTTCAATTTTCCGGTAACCGACACCCTCTGATTTCCTTTCCTACTCTTAACGATCTACCCAGTTCTCTCTCCTTTTGTTCACCTATTCCATCTACTTGTCCTTACTTCTGGTTACCTAGATTCATCACTCTCCCTCAACTGGCTCCATCTAATCATCAGGCACATATGTCCACCCAAGTTTCTTCTCCCTTGGCCTACCCTTCCTACCCTCTTTCCATACTTAGTTCCAGCTGTCCATCAAAGATCTGGTGGCCCCACTTATCACCCTCCAGCCTTAGTCTCTACTACCCCCTCTCCTCAATCTGGCTCCATCTCCACCTGACCTGGTTCCACCCATCACCTACCACAGCCCCTGTCTCACCCCTCCCTCTCACCATCAGACCATCATACAAACCAACCTCCCTTTCATTATCTCTATTTACACCTCGCGCTGCCTCGGCAAGGCCAGCAGCATAATCATGGATGGGTCTCACCCTAGCTACTCGTTCTCACCTCTCCCATCAGGCAAGAGCTACAGATGTGTGAAAACGCACACCTTCAGATTCAGGGACATTTTCTTCCCAGCTGTTATCAGGCAACTGAACCATCATATGAATAACTAGAGAATGGTCCTGAGCTACTATCTACATCACTGGAGACTATCAAACTATCTTCAGCAGACTGGTCATCTCTAAACAGACTTACACAGAATGGACTGAAGCATAGCAGATGCAGTATAATGTGGATAAATGTTATCCACTTTGGTGGCAAGAACAGGAAGGCATATTATTATATGAATGGTGTCAGATTAGGAAAAGGGGAGGTGCAACAAGACCTGGGTGTCCTTGTACATCAGTCACTGAAAGTCAGCATGCAGGTACAACTGGCAGTAAAGAAAGCTAATGGCATGTTGGCCTTCATTGCGAGAGGATTTGAGTTTAGGAGCAGGTAAGTCCTACTGCAGTTGGAGTCCGCACCTGTATTGTGTGCAATTTTGGTCTCCTAATTTGTGGAAGAACATTCTTGCTATTGAGGGAGTGCAGCATAGGTTCACCAGTTTAATTCCCGGGATGGTGGGACTGACGTATGATGAAAGAATGGGTTAACTGGGTTTGTATTCACTGAAATTCAGAAGGTTGAGACATAGAAACATAAAATTCTTAAAGGATTGGACAGGCTAGAAGCAAGAAAAATGTTCCCGATGAGTCCAGAACCAGGGGTCACTGTTTAAGAATGAGGGTAGGCCACCTAGGACTGAGACGAGGAAAATACATTTCACCCAGAGAGTTGTGAATCTGTGGAATTCTCTGCCACTGAAGGCAGTAGAGGCCAATCACTGGATGTTTTCAAGAGAGAGTTAGATTTAGCCCTTAGGGCTAAGGGAATCATGGGTTATGGGGAAAAAGCTGGAACGGGGTACTGATTTTAGATGATCAGCCATGATCATATTGAATGTTGGTGCTGACTCGAAGGGCCGAATGGCCTACTCCTGCACCTATTTTTCTATGTTTCTATGACTTTACTGGACTTTACCTTGCTCTAAAAGATGGCGAATTAAAGAAATGAAACATTTGAACGTGTTAAGTATGGGATGTGTGAAAAAAATCACATAAACAATAAACTTACTTGGATCCCATACAGAAAAGTGTCTGTCCCTGTCTGTATTAATATAAAAACATAAATTTGTGGGGAAGCCTTGCAGGTCAGGCTTCATCTGTGGGAAGGTAATATTTCAGATTTAAGTCCTTCATAGGATCTATTTTCTTCTTCCACAGTTACTGCCTGACTTGCATGGTTTTTCCTTGCTTTTTCCTGAATTTATTTTAGAATCCCAACTTGTGCAGTTTTTTTTTAATTTTCATCCATTTTTGATGCCTCTTAAAAACTGGCATTCCACAAAAATCTAAATTCTGCTTGGAAATTATATTGTATAATTATATGTGCAGGAAGGAACTGCTGTTCCTTCCCGCAGACAGACACCTCTGGACAGAAGGCAACTGCGGACAGGCATCTCTGCACAGAAGAAACGAGTGACATTTCGGGTCGAGACCCATCTTCAGAAGGATATGAACAATACATTTTGGGTCCGAAGAAAGGTCTATTCCTTCTTTCCAGAGATGCTGCCTGTCCCGCTGAGTTACTCAACTTCCTCATCCACAGACCACAGTCTGTTCGAATTGGCGGAAACACTTAATCCTCACTAACAATTAGTACGAGAGCACCTCAAGGCTGCGTGCTCAGCCCCCTGCTTTACTCACTCTATACCCATGACTGCGTGCCAGACACAGGGCGAACTCCATCATCAAGTTCGCCGATGACACCACTGTTGTTGGACGAATCACAGATGGGGACGAGTCAGAGTACAGAAGTGAGATCGAACGACTAACCAAATGGTCAAACAACTTGGCTCTCAACATTAGTCAAGTCAAGTCAAGATTATTCGTCACATACGCATACGAGATGTGCAGTGAAATGAAAAGTGGCAATGCTTGTGGATTGTGCAAAAAAACTACAGAATGGAACAGACTCATAATTACATATTTGTGGGAGAGGAAAAAAAAAACCACAACAATTTAAAAAGACACCACACAACAGTAAATTGGTACAGTGCGTTAGTCCCTGGTGAGACTAGAAGGCAATGATAAAGAAGGAACTTCTACAGGTGCACGGTAGAGAGCATTCCGACTGGTTGCATCGTGGCCTGGTTCGGCAACTTGAGCGCCCAGGAGTGGAAAAGACTACAAAAGGTTGTGACCACTGCCCAGTCCATCATCGGTTTTGACCTCCCCACCATCGAAGGGATCTATCGTAGTCACAGCCTCAAAAAGGCAGCCAAAATCATCAAAGACCCACACCATCCTGGCCACACACTCATCTCACCATTGCCATCGGGAAGAAGGTACAGGAGCCTGTAAACTGTAACGTCCAGGTTCAGTAACAGCTTCTTCCCTACAGCCATCAGGCTATTAAACAAAACAACGAATAAGCTCCGAGCTCCGAACTGCAAAGACTATTATTATTGCACTATATTTGTTATTTATTGTACTTTTTTTCCTCTTCCCCAGTTATGTACTATGTTTACATATTCACATATTCTGTTGTGCTGCGGCAAGTAAGAATTTCAGTCCCATCCGGGACATATGACAATAAAACACTCTTGACTTGACATGATATTTTGTGTATAATCATTATTATTACCTTGGCTTCACCAAATACATACATCGTTAAAGCCTGACTTAGCCAAGGGAGAAGAACCCAAGTTCTATCCTGATATTCTCAATGACCTGATCTCAGCCAATTCATAAGTATAGGAGCAGAGTGTACAATCATGGCTGATCTACCTCTCCCTCTTAACCCCATTCTCCCCATAGAAGGCAGAAGACCTGTCTTCTCCCCATAACCCTTGACACCCGAACCATCATATCATTAGTCCTAGCATATCCTAAAATTCGCATTGATGGCCAGGTTAGTTGGATGGGAAAATAACAAACATAATTGAACACACCCTGTCTAACCGCGCACAGAATAAATGATTATTATGTTTTAAAGGCGTCTCCTCCTGAATCGGGTCTCACCAGGAAGCCACACGGTAGCGGGGAGAGGAGGAGAGTGCGGAAGGCCATTTGGAGGCGGAGCGAGGCTCGTCATCGTTTCAAATATAAGTACAAAGGATTTTCTGATGGAGTCCTCTGGGAATGTAGTCGAAACTCAGAAAAGGGTGGGAGCTATTGTAAATAGCCCGTGTAAATAGTGACATTTCTGGTTGTTGCAATTGGAACGTCAGACGTCTTTGTCGATTTCCAAATACTGGCATGCAATGTAACCAACCGAAACAACCTCATACTTTAAACAAAACTCTTGCAAGGGTAACAAACTAAAAATTGCAATAAAGAAACAAGCCTGACGTATGACGCGAATGTATAAAACATTCCACCAGAGGAGCGAAGGAAAGGCGGACATTCCAGACCAGATGGAATTGGCTTATTTGCAAAGTTCTTGTGCCCTGTGATTTACCCACGCCCCCTGCTGTACTGCAAGCGACCATTAGGTTGCATGTTGTCCTATTTTGGTAATCGGAAGGCCCCTAAAACTAGACTTAGAACTGACTCGCCTGCGCTTGTCAGTGGCACACACACACACACACAGCCCGCAGCAGATGAAGTGCTGCATAAACATCGCTCACTTGGACTCCAGCGCTCGGTTGCTAACTTTGAAATTTGTGCGTGGGATTTTTTAAATTTTGCAAATTAATGCAACTGATTTGCATTCCCGGAAAGAGTGGAGGATGCTGAGGAGGAACTGAGGAACGATCCTTTTTTTAAAAAGAAGTCTCATGTGGGCCAGAGGCAGCCAGATCGGTAGACTCGCTGTGTTGTTGCAGGCAGAGGCTGTTCCGTCGGCGGCTCAGCTCGCAACATGAGTGCAGACCGGGACAGCTCCTCGGCGGCGGCGGTGGCAGCCCCGGCTCCCGCTGAAGGAGGCTCTGGGACAATGCTCTCCCCGGCCTGCAGCAACGTCCCAGCCGGCACTTACTGGCAGGACCACACGGCGGCCGCCACCTCGCCCGCCTTGGTGCCCGTAGCCCGTCTGAAGAACCGGCCGACCACCGTGGTGTACGTGGTGAACGAGGCGGCCCCGCTGCAGGTCACCGAGAGCCTGGCGCTGCAGTGCCTGAGAGAGGCATGCGAGGGAGTCAGCGCCGACCTGCAGACCGTGCCTTTCGAAAAGCTGGACTTCGGGGAGACCGCCGTCCTCGACTATTTTTACAATGCAGGTAAGGCGAGTGAGAGCGGAGAGCTGCCGGCGCTACACGCTCTAGACGTGAAGCTGCTGGCGTTTACAGCTCTCACTCTCTGTCTGTCCCTGTCACCACAGCCTCCTCGCACAGTCCAGTGAAAGTTCACGGGCAAGAACATGTTCAGAACACCATGGTGACCCTTTAACCTTACCCACAGGGTCAAGCCATTCACCTAGCCGATACCACTGATACAGTAAGCAGCGTGAGATCAAACTTTTGCACGGACTATCGCCACGTTTAAGAAACATTTAGACAGGCACGTGGATTGGACAGGTTTAGAGAGATATGGGCCAAAAGCAGGCAGGTGGGACTAGTGTAGGTGGGATATGTATGTAGGTCGGGGGGAGGGGGTGTTCTTCCATCCGAGAAAGGACAGTTTAACGTATTTTCCTTTAGGAACACTCCCTCAATAATGCGCTGTTGCGTTAGCTGTGATTTTTTTTTAATGTATTACTCTCCAGACAAGTGTATTAAAGCCACAACTATTACTGCCTTTTCGGCGAAAGTGTTAAAAGTAAGTTGGATTCACTTGAAACTCGTTGTCGGAACGACTGTTTCCCGACTGGTGCTGATATGTTGAGACTCCGAACCAGTGTGTGTTTTAACTTGTTTGGCACACAGGGCCGCCTGTCTAAACGACACCAAGCGATTAATGTCAAGGGCTTAAACGTGTTTCCACACACTCGCCTTTTTTTCAGAAAATTGGAGCAACATTTCATGTTGAAATGAAATGAGCAACATCGCTCATTTCATTTCAGCGATGATGAAATTGGAAAATGGAACGAGACAGGTTGGAGTTGAATTAAGTAGGCGAAGCAGAGAGAAATCACGAGAAAAAGACTCGCTCGACTCAATATATCAATAATAGTTTTGTTTTTAAACTGGCCAACCCGGTCCCACCTTCACCCAGTAAATTAACAGCGATACTGCAATAAATTCGGTAACATTGTGTTCCTGTCTTCTGTATTTGTTCTGGAGATTGATGAAACTGACCTAACCTTTGGCAGAAGTAATTGGTTCTAGGCTGGTGTATGAAGCTATAGCTGGATTTTCTGTGTCCTTGATCCAGATTTAAGACAATTTTGCTCTGTATCTAAGATTCTTGCAGAGGCAGCACAAGCTAATTAAGGGAGATTCTGCTATATCTGGCTGAGAGATTAAAGGATAGACACAAAATGCAGCGGGGTCGGGCGGCATTTCTGGACAAAGGGAATAGGTGACATTTCGGGTCGAGACCCTTCAGACTGAGTCAGGAGAAAGAGGAACAAGAGATATAGATGGTACTAAGGACAAATGAATGGAAGATATTCCTATGTCTCCCGTTTCCTTTTCCCTTGACTGTCAGTCTGAAGAAGACCAGGCGACCCGAAATATCACATTTCTCCAGGGATGCTGCCTGATCCTCTGATTTACTCCAGCCTTTTGTGTCTGCCTTCGGTTTAAACCAGCATCTGCGGTTCCTCCCTGTACAAGGTGTGTGCCGTTTTTGTGTGTATTAGCGTGTGTCCAGTCAGATTTGGCTTCCAGTCAGATTAACAATTATACAAGTTTCCACACACAGACTTACTTCAGCAAATAGCGACCAAGGCAGTGCTGACAGTGACGGGGGAAATTGATGAGGTTATGAGACACATTGGATTTGAAGCAAGTGAATCATGGAAAATTAATGACCAGGAAGACATCCATTTGGCCCATGGAGTCTGAACCAGTTGGAATGGAACTTGTCGGCTTACTCTTCTGTCTTCTGTCAGTGGGTGATGAGTCTGTGGAATTAATTGCCACAGAAGGTTGTGGAGGCCAAATCGATGGATATTTTTAAGATGGAGATAGATAGACTCTTGATTAGTATGGGAGTCATATAGTGGGGAGAAGGCAGGAGAATGGGGTTGAGAGGGAGTGATAGATCAACCATGATTGAATGGCAGAGTAGACTTGATGGGCCAAATGGCCTAATTCTGCTATCCCTTATGAATATATGAACATCCTTAGCGCTGCTCCTCAAGTGAACATGAAAACAATTCTGAAACATAATGAAAATTCTACTCTTGGATGAAAACATGTTTGTTAGTCCCCCTCTAACCTTATGGCCAATTCCTTTTAATTCAATTGCCTCTGCTTTAAAACCCATTTCTAAAGAAACAGGTTTCTTCACTCTTCCTTTTACTAGGCCCCTCATAATATTGTATCCTTCTATTAAATCTCCTCTCAGTTCTGTACCAGAGGGTGATGAATCTGTAGAATTTATTGCCACACACAGCTGTGAAGGCCAAGATATTGGGTTTTTTTTTAAAGCGGCGTTGATCCATTCTTGATTAAGAAAGGGTGCCAAATGTTATGGTGGGATCACAGGAGTTTAGGGTTGAGAGGGGAAAATAGTTCGTCCATGATTAAATAGTGGAGTAGACTCGATGGGCTGAATTGCCTAATTCTGCTTCTATGTCTTATAGTCTTATCCCCTGTTTCAAAATAAACAACATATTCATTCTTTATGCTGCTGCAAGTAAGATTTTCATTTTTCTGTTTTTGGTACATATAATAATGGCTCTCTTTCCTCATAACTACACCATAATATCTTTTAAATTATCTCTGCATGCTCTCCAATGCAATCACATATTTCAGGTAATGTGGTGATCACAGCTACATATAGTACTCTAGCGTGGCCCATATAATAATTTAGCCAGTTCTAACAGTCTCACTGTTTCAACATTCTATGGCTGGTCTAATAAAGGAAAGCATTGTTAACTTTCTTGTTGAGCTATCTTCTACCTTTAAGCATCAGTGGACATGTGCTCCAAGGTCTATTTGCTCTTACAAACCACCTAATATCCTTTTATTTGCTGTACATTTCCATGCCACATTGCAGTTCCTCAAATGCATGACCTCACATTTCTCTGGATTAAATTTCATTTATCACCTATCAGCATGTCTGGTCGAACCCTTATTATTTCCTACAATCCTAAGCATTCCATGGCTGATATTTGTATCATCTGAAAATGGCGTTATATTCTCTTCATTTCAGTTCAAATCAGTTATTTTATAAAAAGCAAGGGGTCAAATGTTGAAAAGTGCTAACACTGTTAAAAGTGTTCGTCACAATCTCCATTCAACCATTATCAAGTTGAGTTTATTGCCATATTCATGGGTCGAGTGAGATACAATGAAAATCTTACTTGCAGCAGCATCACAGGCACCTAGAATCAAACAACATACAAAAACATAAAGCACATATATTTTAAATAAATTACCCATACATTCTTGATGGCTTGACTTGACTTGACTTAAACTGATCATTTTGCCATCTTTCACTGAACCAATTTTAGATATAATTTCACAGTCATCCTTGGGTCCCAATGAATTTTGCTTTTTGGAAGAGCGTGCCTGTGGGACTTTGTCAGAAGCGATATCAAACACTCTGCCCTCACCAACCCTCCTTGTTACCTCCTCAGAATATCCAATAAAGTCATTCAGGCAGGGCCTCCCATTAACAAATCCATTCTGATTTCCCCTGATCATTCTATGCCTGTGAAGACTTATAATGTTCATTTGAATGGATTCCAATAACCTGCCATGACCAAGTTAAATTAACTGGCCTTTAGTTGATTTATACTTTCCTCTTTTTTTTCCAATCCTCTGACAGTACTCCTGCAACCAGGGACAATTTAAACAACTGTATCAGACCCATTGCAGTCTGAAGAAGTGTTCTGACCCGAAACGTCACCTATTCATTTTCTCCAGAGATGCTGCCTGATCAGCTGAATTACTCCAACATTTTGTGACTGTCTTCAGTATAAACCATCATCTGCAGTTCCTTCCTACACATTTCCACTGCAGTTTCTCCCTTTCTGCTTTTACGTGGTGGAGGTTTATCTTATTGCTAATGCCTCATGTGTAAAGTTAAAATTGTGTGAGAAATTCAGTTTTACTTTTTAATTGCATGTGATAATAAGGAGATTCAATGGGGTTTATTTGCAAATTTTCAAATTGCCTATCTCTCCATATGTTCCCTTTGGTGTTTCGGGAGCATATGTACACTTAAACTAATGAAATAGTGGAGGGAAGGAGGGAGGAGATTTGAATCACCCTTAGCTGATAGCCAAAAAACATGCATTCTGTGCAGGGACACAATTATTTCCCATCTACCCAATTCAATAGCAATATCACTCTTAAAACAACCAGTTGCCCGTGCTCTCCTTCTGAACGAGGGGCATTACTCTCCCCTACTGCACCCATACATATACCATTGGCTGCTGTTGGGATGGAAGCTGAAGTGTGAGGCAGGATCCTAAATCTAGTTTGAAGAAGGGTCTCGACCTGAAACGTCACCCACTCCTTCTCTCCAGAGGTGCGGCATGTCCCGCTCAATTACTCCAGTAATTTGTGTCTATCCTGAATACAATGTTTGTCTGCTGTTTACATCCCCTTAAGTCTACACGGGTTTTAGTAGCATCAGTATTAGTGGCGTTAGTTTACACTTTAAAAATAGGCAAATAAACATGTGTTGTTTTGATGTGTTACTTCGTGGCCATCTCCGTTCCTGTGCTTCAGACGATGTTTACTGTTCACATCCACTGCAATTTAAGTTCACTTGTCTACACAGAAAGTTGGGCACCCGCATGTTAATAATGTTCTAATTATAATACACAAATTAATTCCTGTATTTAGCCCATACTCAACAATTGTGCAGTATTGGATGGGAGGGGTCGTGTGTGGGGGATAGTTTCGGGAAGGGAGACCATGTTTTCCAGGGTGATCTGGAAAGATAAATATTTTTTGTGTTAGTTTGGCAATTTACTCCTTTTAAATAATAAGTTTGAAACTTACATAAAGCCACAAAGCATGCACTGACCACTGTGAACTGCTTTTCTCTTTACAGGAAAAGCTTTGTATAATACAGTCAAATTATACTTTATTCAGTTCGTTAGATATTTGTACGTTTCAACATTTGTATATGTTGTTCAATTAAAATTTTGTCCAAACTATTTGGACTGAATTTATTCTCTAAATTAAAATTGTGTGGATCTACTTTGCGGTTGGCATCTAATTAAAATTGGCTAATGATTTTGGGAGGAGCTAAATCAAGAATGAATATGAAATTAGATTGTCATAATCTTCTTCTCAGAGTGGAAAGATCAAAGACTAGAGGGCATAGATTTAAGTTTTGGGTTTTAGTTTAGTTTAGAGATACAGCGCGGAAACAGGCCCTTCGGCCCACTGAGTCCGTGCCGACCAGCGATCCCCGCACACTAACACAGTCCTGCACACACTAGGGAACACGTACAATTTTTTTGACCAAGCCAATTAACCCACAAACCTGTACATCTTTGGGGTGTGGGAGAAAGAAGAGCTGTAAGGCGGGAACTCTACCGCGGTGCTTCCGTGCTGCCCGGAGCGAGGGGCAAAGTTTAAAGTGATGTGTGGATCAAGTATTTCATACAAGGGGGGGGGGTAATTCCCAGCGCATTGGTAATTCCCAGGTCATTGGATGGAGTCTGATAAAATAGTGGTATTTGAGAGGCTTTTAAATATGGAGCGAATGCTGAAATATGGATCATGTGCAGGTAGATTAGTTTATCTTGGCTTTATGTTCGAAACAAACATTGTGGTTGAAGGGCCTGTTCCAGTGCTGTACTGTTCTATGTTTTATGTACATAAAATAGGAGGAGTTTTAAATCAGCACAGCTGGACAAGCAGCCAGCGTAACTGAACAAACACAGAGATAACTGTTGAACCTTCACTTTGTACCCAAGGAAAAAAATAATTGTCTCTAATACGCAAATAACCTGGATAGTTTCCACACCATTTTATGTGACACATGAATATATGGCATGCCGGACGAGAAAGATTGAAACTAGTTGGGATTTCCTTAGACTCTTAACTTTCATGAAACAATTTTCTGAGGTAAACCAAATGGGATGAATGGAAAGATGTTGTAGGTAAATGGTTTTTGAGCAGACTTTGTTTTTAAGTTGTCTTAAGTTTGCCACGGAGAGAGTGATCATTAAATGTTCAGCCACGCAAAGGTCAAGGTTATTTTTCTTTCCCCTGATTCTAGTCTGAAGAAGGGTCTCGACCCGAAACATCACCAATCCCTCCTCTCCAGTGATGCTGCCTGTACCGCTGAGATCCTCCAGCATTTTGTGTCTACCTTCGATTTAAACCAGCATCTGCAGTTCTTTCCAACACATAAGATTGAAAGTAGTTCTATATATATAGTTCTGTGGTAATTTTTTCATGTCTTGTTGCAGTGAAAGCTAGATCTTCGTTCTGTTGAACAATGGAGCTGATAGCATGTGTCATTTTATTATTGTACTTTATGGACAAGTTGCATTTTTTAAAATGCATACTTATTTTCTGAGGTATATGTCTCACTTTGTAACTGTTGTTAATCCACAATCTTCCTTTAAATGATTTTGAAAATTTGTTGATTTGTAAATGCAGTTGATTTAAAAGCTTGGTGTGGTGAAGTAACACATATATTTATTTTTCTACTTAAGTTTTTTATGGTTGTCACCTTTTGTTTAACATTCATAGTATCTTACTGAAAAGGCAGTAAAGGCAAAAGAAGAACAATCAACTACATTCATTTTCAAACAAGTTAATGCCCAGAGGAATACGATACAATAGCAAAAGCTTGCAATTATACAACAAAAACAGGAGTTGCTGGAAGCGCTGAGAAATGGCTGATACTGATGGAAGCATTAACTCGTGTCTGTGAGCTTTGTGCGGTAAATGGCCACGCATGGTGCCAGAGCCCCTGTTTGCTTTCTTTCTTGCCTGTGTATGCTTGTGCAGCTGGGATCTGTGACACATTGCTTCAATTGCAGGGATCCTTTTGACACAGAGAAATCTGTTTACTGATCAGACATTTTATTCTTCATGGTAGGTCAGTTAAGATGGTATGCATTTTTAACATTAGTAAGGAAGGTTTTAAATTATACTCTTTTTGTTGTGTGATGATTTGTTTTCGACAGTATTTGGAAGTAATAACTGTTCATCTGATTGGAGCTGTGTGTGGTTAATACTTTACACATGCCGTTTGTTTTAAAAATCAATTGTTTGACTGGCTGACTTCAAAACCTCTTGAGACTTTGACCCACATTACCTGCCAATACCTCATTTGCTAATATGTACCCACCTTGAGAAAACCTGTACCTGGAGTAGAAAGAAGGAACTGCAGACACTGGTTTACACCAAAGGCTACAAAGTGCTTGAGTAACTCAGTGGGTCAGGCAGCATCTCTGGAGAACATGGATAGATGACATTTCAGGTCGGGACCTTTCTTCAGACCCGAAACGTCACCTTTCCATGTTCTCCTGAGATGCTGCCTGACCCACTGAGTTACTCCAGCATCTTCTGTTCTGTCTCTAAAGCTACTTGTTAAACTCGCATTTTAGTCTGACGATGCGTCTTCAATCTGGAACTTTAAATCTGTCTCTCTTCTCACAGATGCAGCCTGACCTGATGAGTATTTTCAGTGTTACTTTTTAATATCCAAAATTTGTTTTTCATTCATTATATCTACAATTAACTTAACTATCATGGCACAAGGCACATTTATTATTGTTTGAATCAGAATGCAGTTATCTGGTCTATTTTTGTGTTGGTGTATAATTGTTTTGGGTATACCTCAAAGCTGTGGTGTCACAGAACTCATTTGCTCTCAACTTGTTTTCAACTTAATCTATAACTTTATCTTTCTCCACTGCTCTACCTCTTGTTGCTCTCCACCTCCCTCTTTCTTATAGACACAAAGTGCTGGAGTAACTCAGCGGGTCAGGCAGCATCTCTGGAGAAAAAGGATGGGTGATGTTTTGGGTCGGGGCTCTTCTTCAGACTGGTCTGACATCGCCAATTCTTTTATATATATAAAGCAGCATCTGCAGTCCTTTTCCACACCCTCTTCCTTAAGCTGTTCCTTCAGCCATTCCAGGTCTGAGCTGGCTGAATGGTCCTATGTACGATTCACAGATATTACCACTGGTGCATTGGATGGAGCTTGACTGGGTGGGTAAGGTTTGGGATTATATAGATTCTCCATTCATGGCCTCTGCATATTCCTGCTTAGAGATTCGAGATACTGCATCTGCATTTTCAGAGATCTTGTACCAGGGATTCCCATGAATCAATTATGCTTTTTTAACCAGGTTTTTTACTCACTAAAGAGGGCAGAGATCACTGCTACTCTGCAAAGCATGAGCTTGGTGCCAGAGTTGAAATCCCCTTTGAGAACTCCTTTCCTTGGACAGTGGAGGTTGTGCAGCCAGGTGCACCGGAGGTGAAGGTGAATCTCCTTGATATCTGCCTTCACTGATATGGAAAGTCTAGTTTAGGTTTAGAGATACAGTGCGGGAGCAGGCCCTTTGGCCCACCTAGTCTAGCTGCCCCACGCACACTAACACTATCCGACACATTAGGGACAATTTACAATTATACCAAGCCAATTAACCTATAAACTTGTATGTCTTTGAAGATACTAGAGATCCTAGAGAAAACCCACTCAGGTCACAAGGAGAACGTACAAACTCCGTACAGACAGCACCCTTAGTCAGGATTGAACCCGGGTCTCTGGCACTGAAGGCAGCAACTCGACCGCTGCACAACCGTGCCACCTTATGGCCTATGTTCTCCAGATCTTTTCATGGATCTAGATTGTTGGCCCATGAAGTTGCAGTAATTACAGGGAACTTCGTAGAAACATAGAAACATAGAAAAATAGGTGCAGGAGTAGGCCATTCGGCCCTTCGAGCCTGCACCGCCATTCAATATGATCATGGCTGATAATCCAACTCAGTATCCCGTACCTGCCCTCTCCATACCCCCTGATCCCTTTAGCCACAAGAGCCACATCCAACTCCCTCTTGAATATAGCCAATGAACTGGCCTCAACGACCTTCTGTGGCAGAGAATTCCAGAGAGTCACCACTCTCTGTGTAAAGAATGTTTTCCTCATCTCGGTCCTAAAGGAATTCACCCTTATCCTAAGACTGTGACCCCTTGTTCTGGACTCCCCCAACATCGGGAACAATCTTCCTGCATCTAGCTTGTCCAACCCCTTAAGAATTTTGTAAGTTTCTATAAGATCCCCTCTCAATCTTCTAAATTCCAGTGAGGATCATCTAAAAAAAATCCTCCTCAATGGTCACCTACCAGTGATCAATGATCTCCTGAAATCAAATTTCTGCCCGTCATGATGTCCAATGGGCATGAACTTTACTGCTGGAAAAATGCAGGAAATTGTAGAGGGTAGCGTCAACTACTGCACATTGGCCTTTTCAACCTCACAAAAGCCCTTGACTTCATCAATAAGCCAGGGATTGTGGGGATTCTTTCCCAAATATGCTGCCCTCAGAAATGTACTATTATTATTTTGTACCTGCACTGTTAGATGAAACACGGCTGAGATCCTAACCTTTGCGATCTGGTCTTGCTGCAAAATGGAGCCAGACTGCTTTTCAATCTCCATTGCTGTTGTTCTGTACCAACAAGCTCCATGCTGCACTGGAATAAGGCTTGTTGAGTGAACAGCTATTTTTTTTTTTCATCCTTTGTTGCCTCCTTTACTAGTGTAGATGGGACATGTTGGTCGGCGTGGGCAAGTTGGGCCAAAGGGCCTATTTCCACCCCGTATGACTATGACTCTTTACCCTTATGACCTAAAGAGATAACCGTGTTGCACTAATTTCGGTCTCGAACTCTTCCCTGATTTGCTTTTCTACATCACTGGTGGTTGTGCTTGGCGCTAAAGGCATGAAGTATGAAACTAAAGCTATGAGACTGCACTGAGTGTAGTTGTAGCTTCAGGCTAAATGAAACTAAATATCTTATGGTGCTTGGTGTTAAATTTCATTTGATTAAGCTCCTGTGAGTTGGTCATTGATGATTGAATGGAAGTTTTTTTTTATTGCTTCCGTGTATCATCTTACTTCAGCATGGATGATCTGTGTGCTGTACCTCTATTTCTATTACTCTACTTGTAAAGAAAGGCAAAACTCGCATTGCCGGTGGGGGTCTGACAGTGATAACTGTTACCAGTATATCACAACAGCACATATACATCAGTAGAGGAATTATTATTTGTCAGATTATTTATGTCTTTGTTTTTAAACAGAAGTATTGTTCCACTGCTGCCATTAGAGAAGGTCCAGAGGTGGTTTACTAGAATAATTCCTCCTATGTTGCAAATATAAATCCCTCGTATGTTGCAAAACATACTTGGCCAATAAAGTATTATTGTATTCTAATCCCGGGGATGATTGGGTTAACATATGAGGAGCGTTTGATGGCTCTGGATCTGTACTTGGTGGATTTTAGAAGGATGAGGGGGGAGGGGGGGAGGGGGGGAGGTCTCATCGAAACCTACCAAATAATAAAAGACCTAGATAGAGTCTAGGACCAGAGGGCATTGCCACAGATTAAAAGGACATACCTTTAGAACGACGAGGAGGAATTTCTTTCGCCAGAGGGTGGAAATTCATTGCCACGGAAGGCGTTGGAGGCCAAATTATTGGGTATTTTTAATGCAAAGATTTATAGGTTCTTGATTGGGAAGGGATATCAAAATTATGGGGAGAAAGTAGGAGAATGGGGTTGAGAGGGAAAAATAGATCAGCCATGAAAAATACAGCAGACTCGAATGGCTGAATGGCCCAATTCTGTTCCTTTGTAACATGATCTTATGACATGATCGTGTGGTTTTGAGTGGTTTCATAAACCAGAGATCGGTATTGATTGACCATTAAAAGTAATCTGTCCTGGTGTCTGCCTGGCTGAGTAATCAAACAGTATACATTTATTTTTATATATTGAGTGTTTTGCATCATGCTTGTTTGGAATTTCATGTGTGCAATCTAGTACAGGATTGTTATTCAAACGCCTCTTTGCAAAGGTGTGAAGACTAAACCTGAAATAGAATGCATGAAGTACAAAATGAAAATAAGATCATATCTTCCCACAGGCAAGACTTCACATAACATTTCAGCAATTAATATTCACTTCTCACAAACCACATCAGGCCTTAAAAAATATGTTGATTTCACAATAAAGTCAGTTGATCCGACTACACCTTTGAGTCTAACACCCACTTGTCAATATTGAAAGGTTAATCCAACACAGTCAAATTGTACTCGGTAGGACTGATGTGAAACCAGCAGAATCTGCAAATGAAACTATCTTCCACCACCAATTGGTCTGTCTTATTTCGTCTTCATCACCTATGTTTCAAATGTTGGGCCAGGCTCTTGCACAGTGGACAACCTTCTCGTTTGCCACCACTAGATCTTCCAGGCAGCATTGTTCAGCAAGAAGTGGGCATCTTAGTAGGCGTGGCATGGATTGTACAGATGTTCCACATTCACATGCTGTGTCTGCCGCATCTACATAGCCTAATTTGCTCATATTGGTCTTGCTTTGGCCCATTTCTGTACAAAGCCTATTGAGGGACTTCCAGGTCTTCCAGTCACACCTGTGACCAGGTGGTAGCTATTCCTTGGTTGGGATTGGCATCTTTACGTGGTGGTGGTTGTCACTGCGTTCCTTTTCCCACAAGGCTAGTCGGTAATTGGTCTGTAAAATAAACTGATTCACTTCCTTGGGCTGGGCGATTGCAACCTTCACGTGGTCCGCCCTGTTTCAACAAATGCAATCAACCTGGTGTGCACAATCAAATAAGATCGAATAGAACAAGTTGTCCTACAACGTTAGGCTCTGCACACCATATGCAAGAAGATGAACATTCACTTCCTTTACTACCCTGCTACATGACTTCATAAGTCATAGGGGTAGAATCAAGCCATTCGGCCCATCAAATCTACTCTGCCATTCAATCACGGCTGATCTATCTTTCCCTCACAACCCCATTCTCCTGCCTTCTCCCCATAATCCTTGACATCACAATGAATCAAGAATCTGTCAATCTCCGTCTTAAAAATACCCAACGACTTGGCCTCCACAGCTGTCTGTGGCAATGAATTCCGCAGATTCACCACCCTTTAACTAAAGAAATTCCTCCTCAACTCCTTTCAAAAGGATCTTTGTATTTTTTGGATCCAACAGTGAAACTGCACTGTGACTAGAATGTAAGTTAATAGTCAGACATGCCAGTTACCCAAATATTGCAGTCATAATGTCCCATTATGTTTTCATATTCTACTTGGCCATGAGTAGAAAATAGTGGTATTTTAAATCAATCCTTACATTATTAAAGCTGTGGTACTGCAAAAATGTCTACTTGGGTGAAACGAGAATGTGCTTAGGTTTATATGCACCATTAGCATTTTCAATGTAATCACTTGTGAGTGGGAAGAGATCGTACGATGACTGCTGAGAGCTGTACTGTGGGCAGAGCATTAATCTCAAGCAATTAGCAATGCTAATGTAAAGTTATTTGGCATTTATGAAATTGAACAACAATTAAGGATACATAAAAATAAGAACTAAAAATTAAGCCATGCCTGGCAGTGTTGGAACTGAATATTTTAGAAAAGGTAGAAAGTGTCTTAAAAACTATTAAATGAAATAAATACCCGAGACATGATCAAGTGTTTGCCAGTGGCCCTGCAATTGCGTCCCCAGCTTTCCAAAACATCTGAGGAAACACTAAGATATTTGTATCATCAGTAGCCATGGGGCAGGTGCCAGAATACTGGAGCATGGCTGAGTGTTGTGCCTCTATGTAAGAAAGGCCCCGGGTATTATGGGAGATAGGCAGTACATGCATTTGGAAAGAACTGATGTGGGATAGTCAGTATTTGACTGAGTTATTTGAAGAAGTGACCAAAAAGATCAATTAGGCCAACGCGGTCGATGTTGTCCACATGGACTTTTGCACAGCCTTTGACAAGGTAACTCCTGGTCAGGTGGTCTGGAAAGTTAGATGACATGGGATCTAAGATGTTATATTTTGGAAGGACAAGCTAGGGCAGTAAATGGTATGGCCCTGGGGAGTGTTGTGGAATAAAGAGACGTGGGGTTGCAGGTAATGTGTGTGAAGGAAGTACAGACGCTGGTTTAAACCAAAGATAGACACAAAAAGCTGGAGTAACACAGTGGGACAGGCAGCATCTCTGGAGCGAGGAATGGGTGAAGAAGGGTCTCGACCCAAAACGTCATCCATTCCTTCTCTCCAGAGATGCTGCCTGTCCCGCTGTGTTACTCCAGCTTTTTGTGTCTATCTGGAGTTGCAGGTACGTGCTTCCATGAAGATGGTGAACTGGGTGGTGGAGAAGGTATTTGAAATGCTTACTTCATCTGTCAAGGTAGAGTGCAGGAGTTAGGATGTCATTATACAGCTGTAAAACACATTGATAAGGCCACAGTACACAGTCATGCATGCATTTCTGGTCTCTCAGCTGTAGGAAGAATGTAATTAAACTAGAAATGATGCAAGTAAGATTTACAAAGATGATACCAGACCTGGTAGGTTTGAGTTATAGGGACAGGTCAATAGGTCAAAAGCCACAGTGTTTCCTCTGGCCAGGCAATAGAGGACAAGGGAGGAAGATGAGAGGGAAAATATTTAAAAGTGACTGCTCTGCAGACCATTTCCATTCAGTCTGCAACTAATGTTTTCAAGAGAGAGTTAGATTTAGTTCTTAGGGCTAAGGGAATCCAGAATATGGGGAAAAAGCAGGAACAGGGTACTGATTTTGGATGATCAGCCATGATCATATTGAATGGCGGTATTAGCTCGAAGGGCCGAATGGCCTACTCCTGCGCCTATTTTCTATGTTTCTATGACCTTGACCTGTCGCTTTAGTTCTCCCTCCCAATCTGACCTCTTCATCTCTGACCTCGGTATGTTCCAATATTGTGTTCCAAACAAAACTCTACATACATTTTTCTTCTTATGTTCAAGAACAAACGAGATTCTTTTACTCTTTAGTTAAAATAAATATTTTGTTCTTTAACATTTTTTTAAAATATTATTTATTTATTATTTCATACATTATTTAATATAAAATAATCTTTATATAATATTTTGCTCTTTATTTAAAATTGTTGCTCTTTATTTACATTTTTTATTATTATCTTCAAGAACAAAAGAGCATCTTTTGAGTATGGGAAACATCTCATCTTGTGTCTGTCACTGCATAGATGTCTAGTCTCAATATTTATTGCCAACTTTTTCTGTTCTTTTTCCGCATTCTGCTGCTGTCTTTGCTCTGTGGTTCCGGCATATTTTGTTTTGGATTTCCAGCTATTCCCTGTAACCACCTAACTGTCCCCATTGTGTATGGGGACATTGTCTATTGTGTAGGAAGGAACTACAGATGCTGGCTTAAACCGAAGATAGACACAAACAGCTGGAGTAACTCAGCGGGACAGGCAGCATCTCTCGAGAAAAAGGAATGGGTGCCGCTTCTTCTGAAGAAGGGTCTCAGCCCGAAATGTCAGCCATTCCTTCTCTCCAGTGATGCTGCCTGCCACGCTGAGTTACTCCAGCATTTTGTGTCTACCTCCCATTTATCTACTAATCTGACAGCTCAGAAAGCATGGATATCTCCTTTGTTCTCTCCTCCACCATAAGACATCCATGTTTTCTCGCTTCTCTAGTTCTGCTGAAGCTTCATTGAACTAACAAATGAACTCCATCCACAGATGTGCAACTTTTTGAAAGAGCCGGCACAAAAAGAATGGGAATAATGTTCTCTCTCCTGTCCAGTTCCAATCTCTCCTTCTATAAGTAAAATATAATTACAATTCAGAATATTTACAATCTGTTTCTAAATTCAAGAACTATTTAAAAAAACTTTTTATTATATTAACCCAAATTATTCCAGTCCTTTAACATAAGTTATCAAATGAGTTATCAAATTCAACAACTTCTATTTTTAATCTTTTTATTATAATTGCCCAAATTATTCCAGCCCTTTAACAGAAGCTATCAAATGAAAAAGATAGGAACAGGGAACTTCAGATACTGGCTCACACAACAGGACACATAGTGGTGGAGTATTTCAGCGGGTCAGGCAGCGTCTCTAGAGAACATAGGTGACGTTTCATAGAAACATAGAAACATAGAAATTAGGTGCAAGAGCAGGCCATTCGGCCCTTCGAGCCTGCACCGCCATTCAATATGATCATGGCTGATCATCCAATTCAGTATCCTGCACCTGCCTTCTCTCCATACACCCTGATCCCTTCAGCCACAAGGGCCACATCCAACTCCCTCTTAAATATGGCCAACGAACTGGCCTCAACTACCTTCTGTGGCAGAGAATTCCACAGATTCACCACTCTCTGTGTGAAAAACGATTTTCTCATCTCGTTCCTAAAAGACTTCCCCCTTATCCTTAAACTGTGACCCCTTGTCCTGGACTTCCCCAACATCGGGAACAATCTTCCTGCATCTAGCTTTCTTCACAGCCTGCTGCACCTTAAGAATTTTGTAAGTCTCTATGAGATCACCCCTCAATCTTCTAAATTCCAGCGAGTACAAGCCAAGTCCATCCAGTCTTTCTTCATATGGAAGTCGTGCCATCCCAGGAATCAGTCTGGTGAACCTTCTCTGTACTCCCTCTATGGCAGGAATGCCTTTCCTCAGATTAGGAGACCAAAACTGTACGCAATACTCCAGGTGTGGCCTCACCAAGTCCCTGTACAACTGCAGTAGAACCTCCCTGCTCTTGTACTCAAATCCGTTTGCTATGAATGCCAACATACCATTCGCTTTCTTCACAGCCTGCTGCACCTGCATGCCTACTTTCAATGACTGGTGTACCATGACACCCAGGTCTCGCTGCATCTCCCCTTTTCCTAATCGGTCACCATTCAAATAATAGTCTACCTTCTTGTTTTTGCCACCAAAGTGGATAACCTCACATTTATCCACATTATACTGCATCTGTCATGCATTTGCCCACTCACCCAGTCTATCCAAGTCATCCTGCAGCCTCCTAGCATCCTCCTCACAGCTAACACTGCCCCCCAGCTTCGTGTCATCCGCAAACTTCGAGATGTTGTATTTAATTCCCTCGTTTCAGGACGGGACCATTCTTCAGACTGATTGTATGGGGTGTGGGGGAAGAAAGCTGGGAGAGAGAAGAGGCAGGACAAAGCCCGGCAAGTAGTAAGTGGAGGAAGAAACTGCAGATGCTGGTTTTATCCAAAAATAGTCACAAACTGCTGGGGTAACTCAGTGGGACAGGCGGCGAGAGAGGAATGGGTGACGTTTTCGGTCAAGACCCTTCTCAGTCGACACAGGCAAGAGGGATTTTTTGATCGGCAGATGTTTAGAACAAAAGCCCGAGATTAAAGCAGAAGATGTGAGATAGGATTGAAAAGTTGCAAACTGTGAAGTCAGAGATGAAATTAGAAAGGTATTATGTTCCTCCTTGGATATAGCTGCATGCGCTGTGGCATTTTTCTACACAATGTCCTCCAATACATTTTGTTGCATACTTCAGTGTTTGTTGTTAGGCTGCACATTGAGAAGGTATCCTCATCGTAGATACACTTTGCACATGCATGGAAGGAGCCTGGTTCAACAGTACCCTATGCCCCCTGAAATCAGTAAAGGTTATCAAGGAATAAATCACATTGTCAGTTCCTTCCCAACACATTTGCACGCTTTTCTACAATGATGGAAAATTAAAATCATTTTATTTATTTATTTAACCATTATTTAACCAGGAGACGTCTCATTGAGATTAAAAATCTCTTTTACAAGAGAGTCCTGGCCAAGGCAGGCAGCAGCACAGTTCCCCAGTTACAGACAATAATTTAAAAACAACAGAGAACATATAAATAGAATCACAGTAATAACATCATCAAACAAAGCATGTACAGACAGAAGAGCCCGCTTCAACATCATTAAGAAGAGATTTAAATCTGTTTATAGAAACCAGCTCCTTAACCAGTTTCAGTTCATTCTGCAGCTGGTTCCATGCGAAGGGAGCAGCATAACTAAATGCCCTTTTCCCCAGTTCAGTACGGACATTAGGTACAGTTAGTAAGAACAAGTCCTCAGAGCGGAGCTGATAAATTCCTGTGCTTTTTCGAATTACATACTTCTGCAGGTATGAAGGAAGAATACCGAGGAAAGGCTTATAAATAAGGATATGCCAATGATGGAGTCTGCGGGTGGACAGGGCAAACCATCCAACTTGAGCATACAAAGAGCAGTGGTGCGTGAGGGTTTTAAAATCAGTAACAAATCGCAGTGCTCCGTGGTAGACCGTGTCCAAAGACTGTAGGCATTTTGAAGATGCATTCATATATAAAACATCACCATAGTCCAACACAGACATAAACGTTGCAGCAACAAGTCTTTTTTTGGCTTCAAAAGAAAAACAAGATATGTTTCTAAAGTAAAAATCTAATTTTATCTTTAGTTTTTTCACGTTGCTGGATATGAGATTTAAAAGAGAGAGAATCATCAATTATAATTCCCAGATATTTATATTGAGACACAGATTCAACCACAGAGCCCCGCAAAGTGGTGATAGAAGGGAGGTCCGAGGGCTTTGATTTAGCTTTAGTGAACATCATGAGCTTTGTCTTGTCAGCATTTAAAACAAGTTTTAAATCACACAGGTTACGCTGCACAGTGTTGAAAGCAGTTTGGAGCTGACAGAGAGCCTGATTTGGGATAGACGCAGAGCAATATATCACTGTGTCGTCAGCATAAGAGTGAAAATTTGCGTTCGCTGCTTTATGATCTAGACTATTAATATAAATAGTAAATAATAAAGGTCCCAGAACCGATCCCTGTGGCACACCCGTGGATACATTAAGAGAGCTAGAAGTAATACCTTCTGCTCGCACACACTAGGATCTGGGATCATAAGATCCTCCTACTGCTTTGCATAGCGATCCAAAAGCTTTATCCATTTCTTTGTTAATTTATTTGAAGGTCACTGTCACCTGTCCCATTCGCTCCCTCCACAATCATTTACACTCATTTACACTTGTTGGTATCACATTTAATTTACCTCTGTTCCAGGTGTAATTATTTAACTACTTTTGAAATTTTCTGAAGACCCGAAATGTCAACTATTCCTTTTATCCAGAGATTCTACCTGACCCGCTGAGTTACTAAAGCATTTTGGGTCTATCTTTGAAATGTTCTATCTGTATTCTTGCTCAATAATCTTTATCTTAGTATAGCCTGTAAATTTGAGCAGCTGCAGAAAGCAATATAACAGTAGTTTAGAGCCTGTTCTCCATACTCTTGTGAAGGAAGCTGGTTTTACAGCAAAGATCATAAGACCATAAGTGATAGGAGAAGAATTTGGCCATTTGGCCCATCAAGTCTACTCCGCCATTCAATCATGGCTGATCTATCTCTCCCCCCTAACCCCATTCTCCTGCCTTCTCCCCATAACCGCTGACACCCGTACTAATCAATAATCTATTTATCTCGGCCTTAAAAATATCCACTGACTTGGCCTCCACAGCCTTCTGTGGCAAAGAAATATAGAAACGTAGAAATAGGTGCAGGAGTAGGCTGTTCGTTCCTTCCAGCCACATCACTTAATTTCCAGTACTTACAGCTTAACTCCTAGAAAGGAATTACTTTTTATTATTTGCATCTGAAGGGTTAAGCAATCTGTCTGCTGCCTTGCTGCACGGTGAGCGGTTAGCAACCTGCACGGTGTCAATGACTAACCCTACCCAGGGTGTGGCATCCATACATGTCTAACATCACATCCGTTTCTCACATGCCACCTCATAAACACTGTTACAGGTACAATGTTTTTTAACCTACACTAAACGTATGATCGATTTCTGTTGAATCTGACAATTATTGTTCCTGGCACAAGTTGTGTTCTTTGTAAATGAGGTGTGGAATAAAGTTGTGAATATAAAGCATGGGGAAGTTTTCGTGACAAAATTTTGTCATTGAATATTAAAGTTGAAACATCACAGTGTAGAGATGGCAAGATCTGGTATGTGCTTTATAATGCAACCAGTAAGTCGGCAGGGCAGCACAGTGGTGCAGTGGTAGAGTTGCTGCCTTACAGCATCAGAGACCTGGCTTCCATCCTGACTACGGGAGCTGAATGTATGGTTTGTATGTTCTCCCTGTGACCGCCTGGGTTTTCTCTGGGTGCTCTGGTTTCCTCCCACACAAGCCCATTAACCTACAGGTCCTAAATTGTCCCTAGTGTGTAGGATAGTGCTGGTGCACAGGGTGATCACTGGTTGACCCTGACTCGGCAGGACAAATACCTTCTCCATCATGGTCTGGTTTGGCTCAGCCACCAAGCACGACATCCAGAGGCTGCAGCGAATCGTTCAATCAGCCGATAAGGTTGTTGGCCGCAACCTTCCCCCCCCCCCCCCCCATCAATGATTTGTACACTGCAAAGGCCAGGAAGCGAGTGGGCAAGATCATCTCTGAACCATCTTACCCTGGCCACAAACTCTTTGAAGCACTTCCCTCTGGAAGGCGACTCCGGACTGTCAAAGCCGCCACAACCAGACATAAAAACAGCATTTTTCCATGAGTAGTAGCTCTACTCAACAGCCAAAAGTCTGTAGCCTCATTTTGCTCTGGTATTTTATTTCATTTTTCACATGTTTAAATTATAATGTTTTATTCTTAATTGTCTACTGTATATCGTGATGTTACTTGCGAGCAAAGCACCAAGGCAAATTCCTTGTATGTATACATACTTGGCTAATAAAATGTATTCAATTCAATTTAATCAATCAATCTGTCTCACACCTGCCCATCTGCTTGTCATAAACACCCCTCGCCTGTGACAATATATTACCTGCCATGCTTTATCCTGTCCCTCGTTTTTACCAGATTTCTTTTCCGCCCTGCCCACCCCCTCCACAATCAGTCTGAAGAATGCTCCCAAACCGAAACGTCTCCTATCTGTGTTTACCGGAAGTCTTTTACTTCGGCGAGTCAACACGACCTTGACATTTTTTTCAACTCGTCTATGGTCTTCTAAACTCGTGGATTAGGTCCTCCAAGTGGGACAGGCGCTTTACTCCAGCATTTTGCGTCTATCTTCGGTTTAAACCAGCATCTGCAGTTCCTTCCTACACATGACGTAACAGCAGAATATGTTCCCAGACTCCCATTTTAAATAGTGAACAATTTTGACTGGAAAAGTTGAGAAAGCTGATGACATGTCCATGCCGTGAGAGAATTCTTTGAGTGACAATAATAAATATTGATGTCAGTGGAGCTCCTACTTTGGATTTCTTTAGTAACTATTCTAGTGGTATTAATCGGAAATCCTTCACTGCCTCTAATTTTGTGCAGTGCTCTTTCATTAAATAATCGCAATAGAATGCAGCTCTAAAGTTGATTTGGGTTGCATTAACCTAGATTGTTTATGCTCCCAGTAATAAGAGCTGTTTTCTGCTGTTCAATCTCCTTGCTTGACATTGTCAGGTATATCTTACGATCATTAGGGTGCAATATCCTATGATAAATAGGTGTAATGTGAGGGGGGAGGGAGAGGAGATTTAATAGGAACATGCGGGGTAACTTTTTCATGCAAAGGGTGGTGGGTGTATGGAACCCCCTGCCAGAGGAGGCAGTTGAGGCTGGGACTATCGCATTGTTTAAGAAACAAGAGATTTTAGGTGCAGGAGTAGGCCATTCAGCCCTTCGAGCCTGCACCGCCATTCAATATGATCATGGCTGATCATCCAACTCAGTATCCTGTACCTGCCTTCTCTCCATACCCTCTGATCCCCTTAGCCACAAGGGCCACATCCAACTCACTCTTAAATATAGCCAATGAACTGGCCTCAACTACCCTCTGTGGCAGAGAGTTCCAGAGACTCACCACTCTCTGTGTGAAAAAAAGTCTTTCTCATCTCGGTCTTAAAGGATTTCCCCCTTATCCTTAAGCTGTGACCCCTTGTCCTGGACTTCCCCAACATCGGGAACAATCTTCCTGCATCTAGCCTGTCCAACCCCTTAAGAATTTTGTAAGTTTCTATAAGATCCCCTCTCAATCTCCTAAATTCCAGAGAGTATAAACCGAGTCTTTCCAGTCTTTCTTCATAAGACAGTCCTGACATCCCAGGAATCAGTCTGGTGAACCTTCTCTGCACTCCCTCTATGGCAATAATGTCCTTCCTCAGATTTGGAGACCAAAAACTGTACGCAATACTCCAGGTGTGGTCTCACCAAGACCCTGTACAACTGAAGTAGAACCTCCCTGCTCCTGTACTCAAATCCTTTTGCTATGAAAGCTAACATACCATTCGCTTTTTTCACTGCCTGCTGCACCTGCATGCCTACTTTCAATGACTGGTGTACCATGACACCCAGGTCTCGCTGCATCTCCCCTTTTCCTAATCGGCCACCATTTAAATAATAGTCTGCTTTCCTGTTTTTGCCACCAAAGTGGATAACCTCACATTTATCCACATTATACTGCATCTGCCAAACATTTGCCCACTCACCCAGCCTATCCAAGTCACCTTGCAGTCTCCTAGCATCCTCCTCACAGCTAACACTGCCCCCAGCTTAGTGTCATCCGCAAACTTGGAGATATTGCCTTCAATTCCCTCATCCAGATCATTAATATATATTGTAAATAGCTGGGGTCCCAGCACTGAGCCCTGCGGTACCCCACTAGTCACTGCCTGCCATTGTGAAAAGGACCCGTTTACTCCTACTCTTTGCTTCCTGTTTGCCAGCCAGTTCTCTATCCACATCAATACTGAACCCCTAATACCGTATGCTTTAAGTTTGTATACTAATCTCTTATGTGGGACCTTGTCGAAAGCCTTCTGGAAGTCCAGATATACCACATCCACTGGTTCTCCCTTATCCACGCTACTAGTTACATCCTTGAAAAATTCCACAAGATTCGTCAGACATGATTTACCTTTCGTAAATCCATGCTGACTTTGTCCAATGATTTTACCACTTTCCAAATGTGCTGCTATCCCATCTTTAATAACTGACTCTAGCAGTTTCCCCACTACCGATGTTAGACTAACTGGTCTGTAATTCCCCGTTTTCTCTCTCCCTCCCTTCTTAAAAAAGGGGTTACATTTGCTACCCGCCAATCCTCAGGAACTACTCCAGAATCTAAAGAGTTTTGAAAGATTATCACTAATGCATCCACTATTTCCTGAGCTACTTCCTTAAGTACTCTGGGATGCAGCCTATCTGGCCCTGGGGATTTATCGGCCTTTAATCTATTCAATTTACCCAACACCACTTCCCGACTGACCTGGATTTCACTCAATTCCTCCTTTGACCCACAGTCCCCTGCTATTTCCGACATTATTTATGTCTTCCTTAGTGAAGACGGAACCAAAGTAGTTATTCAATTGGTCCGCCATATCCTTGTTCCCCATGATCAACTCACCTGTTTCTGACTGCAAGGGACCTACATGAAGAATTCATGATTCAAGATTCAAGAGAGTTTATTGTCATGTTTCCCAGATAGGACAATGAAATTCTTACTTTGCTTCAGCACAACAGAATATAGTAGGCATGAATACAGAACAGATCAGTGTGTCAATATACCACTATATAAATATGTACACATATGAATAAATAAGCAATTAAAGTGCAAATAAACAGATAATGGGCTATTAATGTTCAGCGTTTTGTTTCAGTTGAGTTTAATAGCCTGATGGCTGTGGGGAAGTAGCTATTCCTGAACCTGGATGTTGCAGTCCTCAGGCTCCTGTACTTTCTACCTGAAGGTAGCAGGGAAATGAGTGTGTGGCCAGGATGGTGTGGGTCCTTGATGTTGCTGCCAGCCTTTTTGAGGCAGCGACTGCGATAGATCCCCTCGATGGTAGGGAGGTCAGAGCCAATGATGGACTGGGCAGTGTTTACTATTTTGTTTAGTCTTTTCCGCTCCTGGGCGCTCAAGTTGCCGAACCAAGCCACGATGCAACTGGTCAGCATGCTCTCTACTGTGTACCTGTAGAAGTTAGAGAGAGTCCTCCTTGACATACCGACTCTCTGTAATCTTCTCAGGAAGTAGAGGCGCTGATATGCTTTCTTTATAATTGCATCAGTGTTCACGGACCAGGAGAGATCTTCAGAGATATGTACGCGAATTTGAAGTTCTTGGTCTTCTCCACCATCGACCCGTTGATATAAACAGGACTGTGGGTCCCCATCCTCCCCTTCCAAAGTCCACAATCAATTCCTTGGTTTTGTTGGTGTTGAGGGCCAGGTTATTGTGCTGGCACCATTTGGTCAGTCGGTCGATCTCTCTTCTATACTCTGACTCGTCCCCATCAGTGATATGTCCCACGACAGTGGTGTCGTCAGCGAACTTGATGATGAAGTTCGCACTATGACCGGCTACGCAGTCATGAGTATAATGTGAGTACAGCAGGGGGCTGAGCACGCAGCCGTGAGGTGCTCCCGTGCTGATTGTTGTCGAGGCTGACACATTCCCACCAATACGAACAGTCTGTGTTCTGTGGATGAGAAAGTCACATGTAGACAAGTACATGGATAGGACAGGTTTGAAGGGATATTAACCAAATGCAGGCAGGTGGGACTAGAGTAGATCGGATGCTGTAAGACTCTATGACTCTGTGTGTGCGCGTGATAGAACTGTTTTTTTTAAACTTGTTTGACTGTTGCCCCTGATTACGCAATGCGGCCAAAAAATGTCTCACTTTATGTGTATCTAGTTGGAATATTTGCTTGCAGCACTTTAAAATTGCTTTTGGGAATTATGGTGATTTTTATTGAATAATTATGAGAATGATGGGTCTTTAGTGCATTCGACCAAATAATAAAATCTCCAGTATTTGAAGCCCCGAATCTGCCCTGTGTTCTGTGCGATTGAGTATTTTCCATGCATAGCTACTTGTTCGATGCAGGCTGTTGAGAGCTCGAAACTGACAAAGCTCCATTACATGCAGCTGTGCTGATTCATCTCTGAGTAGAATAAAAACAAGAATACGTGAAATCAAAGCAATCTTTCATGCTAATACAGAAAGAGGCTCTCTCAGGCAACAGGATGGAAGAAAAATCAGAGCAAGATTAATTTTCTACTGTCTATGACGGTGACATTTAGAGCTCCCATTGTCTTCAAAATGCTTCCAGTGGCGCAGAATAATTCTTCCCATGGGTTCTGAATGAGCTATGCATATAGTAGAGCTGGAACTCTGCCAAGGTTATGCATCTTTTCCTAGTCGGTGAATTAATTTTTAAACTGTAGTTAATCGGGACATTATTGAATTTGTCATTTGTTGCTTGCAGATATCGCAGTGGTGGAGATGAATGATGCTTTCCGTCAACCTTCCCTGTTTTACCATCTTGGAGTGAGGGAGAGTTTCAGCATGGCAAATAATATAATTTTATATTGTGATACAAATTCCGACACACTTCAGTCCCTGCAGGTAAAGCTACTTGGAACTCACTCATATCTTACAGTGCATTTTGTTGTAGATAATAAAATATAACATTGGATTAGGGTGGTTAATAAATATGTGTTAGACCTTTTTTATATGTTCAAATAGTGGCAAAATTAAATTGAGCTGAATGACTAGTTAACATTCTAGTATTAATAAAAATAATGAGTTGGATTGCTTGGGTCACTATTTTGCTTCGGAGTCACGTGAGTGACTACGTGAAGAAGCCGCGCCAGGCGCATGCTCGGCATTACGTCGACGCATGTGGCACCGCCAGGGTGGCGAGCGCAGCTCCCACCAGCGTAAGTTTAACCCGCAGGTAAATCGCTGTTGAACTTTCTTGCTAGTGGGTTTAAACTCTGTAAGTCTGCAGAGCCAGCTAGAGTATGTATTTTTAATTTTTTTTTTTTAAAAACTCTGTAACTCTGGCTCGAAATACGGAGCCAGCTAGAGTGAATGTATTTTTAAACTGCGGTAATTGAATAGAACGCGCTGGAACCACAATTTCCAATTTAGATTGGTTCGGGAGATAAGGGCTGCTTTAATAGCCGGCTCCCGCTATTTACCGCTATTTAGATCGGGTTTGGAGATAACTCTAAATGCCGGCTCCAAATACCCAGTAATTGTAAAATAAAGTCTGCTCTGAGTATATGTTACCAGATGCAGTTTTCTTTATGGAAATGTATATAACCCTGTGTGATACTGAGGTTAATACAAATATTCTGCAAGCAGAATGTGCCTGTCAGAATTACAATTTTAAACATATATGGTTTATGCACAAATACGAAACAGTAAAGAAGTAACTCTCCTCCAAGGGAGGACAAGAATGTGGGGGAGGCTGGAAATGGAGCAAATGCTCCACACTTGACTTAGTCAAGGGTTCTAAGACTCATGTATGTTTTCCTGTAAGGCAGGCTCCGAAGGAGTTTCCATACGCTGAGTATGGTGCCTATGAAAATGGGATTCTGATTCTCCAGTGCCTTGGTTAGGTCTGGATGAGGTCCCCAGAGCAAGATAAAATGCTCCGAACTCTAATCAGTCAAGGGTTCTAAAGACCCATGAAATTCTAAGGCAGGCTCCGAAGGAGTTTCCATACACTAAGTATGGTGCCTATAAAGAATAAGAATCTCATTCACCAGTGCCTTACATAGGTCTGGATGAAGTACAATAGAGCAAGATAAAATGCTCAAAATTTTAAACAATTAAGGGTTTTAAGACCCAGGAGATTCCGAGGCAGGCTCCGAAAGGATTTTCCATACACTGAGTATGGTGCCTATGAAAAATGAGAATCTCATTCACCAGTGCCTTGTTCAGGTCTGGATGAAGTCCCCTAGAGCAAAGACTTGGGAGTACCAGGGCAGGATGAAACTGACCCTGAAGCTGGTGTCCCTACTTATGTGTATACACCAGAGCACAATAGAAATGCTCCGGGTGTTCCCGATGTAGCACCAAATTTTGCTATATCGGTATGGACTGGTGAGGCTATGGATGAACCTGGCGGCCAACATTATTTGGTTTCTTACCTACTCCAAGAAACTGTTATGACTGAAACAGTAAAAAATATGTAAAAATATATAAAACACCCGTCTATTGTGCCTCGCTCAGGGTGCCAACAATAACTCAGATAATTGGGCACCCACGAGTGTAACACTGCGAGGACAGGAAATATCATACTGCAAACATATTGGATGTATTGGAGTTCCTTCCTATGTTGCACCTGAGTTATAGTACCATTAATGGAGTTCGGAGTGCTTTGTCCTCATATTTAGGCCAATTTTCAGAATGACAATTTATCGGGTCTCATCCGTTAATATCCCGATTTATGAGAGGAATTTTAATAAAATCCTACCAAACCCAGATATACAGAAATCTGGGATGTCAGTATAGTTCTCACTTTGCTTCGGCAATGGACTCCAATTACGTCACTGTCTTTTCAGAAGTTAATATTTAAAGTGGTTATGCTCATGACATTAATATCAGCACAATGAGTACAAACATTATAAATGTTGCGGTTACATTGTATGCAGTTGTCTGTAGATAAAATGACGTTTTATGTCAATGATCTAAGCAAGCAAAGCAAACCAAGAAAGGCTGGAACCAATGTAATCTTTAAGACATACTCTGTCAACTAAACATTGTGTGTGGTTAAGCATCTGACTTAAAAAATATTGAATTAAGAGCCTCCGAGATTGTGAGACACCAATGTTCATTACCCACAAGAAACATATAAAAAAGTGACAGTACAAACTATTTCTAGATGGATAAACAGGTTCTGGATTAACTGGAGTAGACACTGATGTGTTTAAATCTCACTCCACAAGGGCGGTATCAATGTCCGCAGCAAAGGTGCAGGACATGCCACTCGACCAAATTCTGGACACCGCAGGATGGTCTAAAGAGGAACCTTTCTAGATTTTATGATAAACCTGTTGTCACAGTGCCAGGGTTGCACATGCTGTGTTGGGTTCTGTTCAAATTGTTTGCTTTGTTGCATATCATTTGTTGTAATTTCCCCTGGGATAGAGGGGTTATTACTTTTCTTTTTATTATTATTATTCAAATATTAAGATAGTTATTGCATAATTTCAAGCAATATATATTATTTACTCACTACTGTGTAAACTCAAGCAGTGTGTCGTATGGAATGATCTACGGCATGAAAATCACGTGACTCCGAAGTAAAATAGTAAGATTAAACGAGAACTTACCAGTTTGAAGTTTGATCTTTATTTTATGAGGAGTTACGATGAGGGATTACATGCCCTCCGCTCCCGACCCTCATAATCTAAATGATCATCTGGTAGTTTTAGTCTTTGTGAGCCTTACTATCTTACTCCTGTGTTCTGTGTTTTTCACGCCGCTGCTTTGAAGTATGCCGAGCATGCGCCTGGCGGGGCTTCTTCACATAATCCCTCATCGTAACTCCTCATAAAATAAAGATCACGTAATCTGGCGGGGCTTCTTCATGTAATCCCTCATCGTAACTCCTCATAAAATAAAGATCAAACTTCAAACTGGTAAGTTCTCGTTTAATAATACTGATGAAGGTCCTGGGGATCAGCGGACAAGCCCTACTCCAGGCCATCAAAGAAACATCACGGGTAGCAGAGCGGAGTAGCCAGTGGCTCTGGCTGAAGAGGAAAGACCCCATTTGGTCTCCCAAATAACCGACTAGACAGATGCAGAGGGGGGTGGTTCTGGGACGCCAGAATGCACCGCTGAGCCTACTGGAGACGTCGTGGGTTCAATCAGCGAAACGTCGATGAAAGTAGGTGCCCACTTGATAACCCCAATGACGTGTCTGCCTAGCCTTTCTCAACATCGGAGGAGCATAGGTGAGTGCAGAAGGCTCCCATCACCATCGGGAGTAAATTGATATTTGGCACCTTGGATTTTAACATCTAGTCCTGTGTATTTGCAAACATTATACTATTAAATAACATTTAATAGATCCTTATAAAATGGTTACCATTAAGCAATGTTACTATGATATTTAGCAATAAGGTGCCAAATTCACCTTGTGTGGAAAGGAACTGCAGATGCTGGTTTACACAGAAGATAGGCACAAAATGCTGGAGTAACTCAGGGGATTAGGCAGTATCTGGAGAAACAGAATAGGAAACGTTTTGTGTCAAAATCTTTTTTTCAGATTGATTCACCTTGTGTTGAATTAGTTAATCAGATACCATTGGACTCAGCGCCCTGTTGTAAAATGTAACTGCTTTTATAAAGTACCATTAAGGGGTTATAAGTGATTTTTACAAAGCAGTTGCTGAACTTGTCTGTAAAGTCCTGCAAGTAGTATGAGAGGAATGTGGCAGAATGTCATTAACAGTGCATCTGCTTGTTTTCAATAGGTAATTGTATTGAAAATAGCACTAACTTAGCCATGTAAAAGAATAGTCTTGAGGCAAACATTTTTACAAAACCAGAAAAGGTGAGGAAAAATATAAGGAAAATGTTTGAAAACCATACTTGGTTAGTTGGTCAGAGGGGGAGTTAAAGTATTTGGCAACTGGGAGATCACATGGGCAAAGGTGGACTGAGCGCAGTTGTTGAATGAAAAATCGTCCTAACTATGCTTGGTCTCGCTGATATTTAGGAGTCCACACTGAGAACACTGAATACAGTAGATTAAGTTGGAGGAGGTGCAAGTGAACCTCTGTCTCACCACCTATCTCTGCAGGAAGTGGGTTCCAGCTGCAATTCCTCTCAAACCACCTGGATCAGTTGGAGCAGCAGTTGGACACTCTGTGGAACATAGAGACAGAGAGGTTTACAAACAATAATTTCACAGAAGATAGACACAAAAAGGTGGAGTAATTCAGTGGGACAGGCAGACCCTTCTTCAGACTCGTCTCGACCCGAAACGTCACCTTTTCCTTCTCTCCAGAGATGTTGCCTGTCCCGCTGAGTTCAGCTTTTTGTATCTATCTTTGGTTTAAACCAACATCTGCAGTTCCTTCCTACACATAATTTCACAGAGATGGCCACATCAAAGATTCAAGCAGACAGATGCATGATTGTCAGGAGAGGCAGGTGGGTAGCACTTGAGTCTTCTGTTACTTTCACCCTCTCAAATGTATAACGTTTTGAATGTAATCATGAGGATGGTCCTTCAGGGGAAAATTAAAGCAACAATGGAAACAGATCCAGTTCTGTTTTAACAGCACAGTAGGGCTAGGTCGGGTCAAACAATAGTGCTAGGGGACTTTATAGTCAGGGGTATACACAGGTATTTCTGTGGCTGCAAGTGAGGCTCCAGAATAGTGTAATAGGGTAAAAAAAAAAAGGAACTGCAGATGCTGGTTCACAAAAATAGACACAAAGTGCAGGAGTAATTCCGCGGGTCAGGCAGTGTCTCTGGAGAAAATGGATAGTTGATGTTCCGGGTCGGGAACCTTGTTCAGACTGATTCAGATGAGCTGGGTGTGGTGTACATAGGATTGTTGACTGTCCCTTATTAGCTGGGACATCCCGCACATTGGGACTAAATTGGTTTGTCCCATATGTGACTCCTATTACTCAGGTCGAGGGGACTGTCGGGTCGCAGCGCTTCGCCCGTGGCCTCGTCTGTCGGCAGCCCGGCCAGCTGTCCGACCTTTGGACCTTCGCTTACCGCCCACACCACCACCCCTCCTTCTCATGGCCGATCATCGGTTCATGAGTTGGATGGGGTGCCGGACGTTGCGTGCGATGTCGCGCGGAAAATCCGGCACTCGGGCCAAAACTCCTCAGCGGGCCCGCCAGCTGGGCTCTGTGTGCAGTCCAGCACCCGGGCTAACTCATCATTCACCCAGCCACGGCCGAGTCGGTCAACGAATTGCCGTCAGGAATTTGTCCCTTATTTTGACCATTTGTCCCACGTTTGTTGGTGTTGGCTCTCCTAAAGAGCATTAAGCCAAATGTCTGCAAGGTGGGATGGAATCTATCACATGGTATTGAGAAAGACAAGAGGGGTAATAGTTTGGGCCTTGACAAAGATATTTGCATCCTTTCTAACCACAAGCTCCCAGAGCACTGTAAAGTTGTCAATGTTGTTCCTTTGTTGGAGCTGCAGACGTTGAATTAGACTGTCAATGGATATAGCAGGATACTGATCAGTTATGGATAAGGGCAGGCAAATGGCAGATGGAGTTTAATCCAAGCAAGTCTGATGTGATGTACTTTGGGAGGAAATTATAGAGTTCATGGCAGAAACTTGCACTGCACTGATGTTCAGAGGGAACTTGGAATTCAAGTTCACAGTTGCCTGAAAATAGCAAAACATATAGAGAGAGTAGTAAAAGAGACGTAATGAACTGAATGACCTTCCCTCTGCTGGAACCGTGATTCTGACCAGAAAATGTCATCTGTTTCTTCCGTCACATTTAAAAATTAATATTCTGTGAAATGTTGCTCGTATCACCTGGATACTTTCCAGCTACATTTCCAAGAAATAGATCTCATTTTTTTTGGCTGATTGTCATAAATAGAAGCATGAAATCGAATTACCGATTGCTTGGAAGATTCGAAGTGCTTGAGATCCGGTTACTTATTTCCTGAAGAGTAATCTTTGTTGTCATTGCTGGAAAATGTAAACAAAATGCCTAAGACACCTTGAGCACCCCAACTCATTTTGTTAAACCTCTGGAACAAGAACATGGAACCTCTGAAATATTTTTAATTGAAAGATGGCCCCCAGCCAGACATGGCTTAAGCCTTGGAATCGAGTTTGAAGTGGAAAGGTTTTAATTCAAAGGAGGTTATTAACAATTCGGGCAAAATGATAACACCTCTTGTTCATAGGAAACAACTTGGAACTTGGAAAACTTTATTGCCATTCAGACCTTGCGGTCTGAACGGAATTTCGTTGCTTGCAGTCATACATATAGTAAATAACAAAAACACACAATGAACACATATTTAACATCCACCACAGTGAGTTCACCAGACACCTCCTCACTGTGGTGGAAGGCAAAAATCTTGTCTTTGTCTCTTCTTCCTCTTCCTCTTCCTCTGCGCTGAGGCGACCCGGGCCTCCGATGTTGTGACCGCACCAGGTGATGTAAATAGGTCCCGCGGGTGAACCGTGCTCCGCGAGCAGGCGGGTCGAAGCTGCCGAAGCTGCCGCCCTCCAGTCCAGCGGACGCAGCTGCTGCCACGGGAGCTCCGGAAAAACAGGTCACCAACCTGTGACCTGCGAGCTCCTGATGATGTCGTCCACTGGGCCCGCGGCTGGGCCTCCGAAGTCGCTGCCGCCGCCACCGCCACCGGAAAGCCGCCACAGCTCCGAGTCGGGCCGCCGGAACGCCTGAACCCGCCGCAGCCCCGAAGTCGGCCAGCCCCGCGCTGGTAAGTCCTGGCTGGCTCTACCTCCGGAGCCTCGGGTCGGTCGCAGTTAAAGTTGGAGGCCGCCAGCTCCGCGATAGGTCTCAGCGCAGACGGAGACGGAGACGGGGGATATGACAATAAAAGTCGTGTCCCCCCAAAAGGAAGAGACTAAGAATGTTTCTCCCACCTCTCCCACACACATACACTACATAATAACTCAAACTAATGCTAAAAACAAGACAAGAAAACAACAAATAAAAAGAAAAACAGACGGACTGCAGGCGAGCCGCTGCTGCCAGGGCAGCGCCGCCAATCCAAGATATTTGATATTTGAAACAAGATATCAGACAATAATTCTGTGTATTAGCAATGTACCAAAGGGGGAACAATAACCTTCGGACTCTCGGAAGTCTTCAACATATCAAGATCCACTTCCAACGGACTGGATTAATCACATTACAGTAAACACCTCGTTATTACAGTCCTCTTCGTAAGGGATTTTGGTTATAGTTAACTGTAAGTATACAGGCTGCTAGTTACACTGCAGAGGCTGTTGAAATTGACGACATAGAAATTGACAAGGAATAAAAATTGACAAGCAATCGTTCCGATCTACACATAACTCTATTAAATAATGTACCAAACAGCCTTTACTAACAAAAATACATTTTTGGTTGTTAAAAATAACTTTATATTTGAAAACAACTCGTTTCATAAAATGATTGCTAGCAATTTGGAGTGAATCCCTTACTCAGTTTATTTATTTATTTATTTTTTATTTATATAGCACCATTCGTACAGGCAGCAATTTATGGTGGACAATTGTTAATAACAGGCACAATTCCACCCCCCATGGTCCATTATAACAGGGGGTTACTGAATTGCAATGCTGTCAAATGCATTAGCAGCTTTACTGTGTATTTTTGTATAAGGGTCAGGCTGAACTTATTTTGTGTCATTTTTTGAATATTGCTATTATGAAAATGTTTTATGCTAATATTAGCTGATTTGTCTTTTTTACAGGAGATCATATGTCAAAAGAAAAACGTAAGTGCAAATTTGGCTTGATGGTGCATCCTTTGATATTTCAGTGTTATTTTCAAGTACTGGTTGTAGTGAAATTAATGACATGTTGGGCTTAATTTTCAATAAGAATCTTTATATTATGATATCAAAACATGATTACATAACTATTCAAAAATAACGCTTAGGAAGGGGAAGTAAAATTACCCGAGGTTTATAATATAGCTGATCTTATACAGTCTTTACAGCATACAAAGGTTTAAGTTACTGCATAAAATGAGTAAGAATCTTGCTGAAAACTATGTCTTTTAGATACTATTCAACTACTTCCAATTCAAAATTAAAGGTTAATATGCTGGAGTTTGTCTTTGCCGTTCTGGTGTTGAGCATCACCTTGGCTGCATATAGGAACGCAGATATGTTGAGGACTACGCATTGACATGAGATTGTGACTGATTTTCTAAGAATAAAATACAGCAGGTGAGACAATAGTTGTCGCTCCCGGGCCACTCCCTCTTCCAGGCTAAAAGGTAAACAAGTGTGAAAATGCACACCTTCAAATTCAGGGACAATTTCTTCCTAGCTGTTATTAGGCAATTGAACCATCCTGCCAACTACTAGGGAGCAGTCCTGAGCTCCTATCTATCTCTGGAGACCCTCGGACTATCTTTGACTTTACTGCACTTTATCTTAACGCTATTCATGTTATTTCCTTTAACATGTATGCGTACACTGAGGATGCCTTGATGGTAATCATGTATTGTCTTTCTGCTGACTGGTTAGCATGCAATAAAAGCTTTTCACTGTACACCGGTACACGTGACAATCAACTACACTATTTGCAAGTGAAAATTGTAGAATTTGTAGATACTAAAAATCCGAAATAGAAATAGATAATGTCGACAAGTCAGTGAGTATCGGTAGAAAAGAGAAATCGATTAATATTTAGTGTACTGTTTCCTTTCCACAGATTTCTCAGACCGGCTCCATCTTCCCTTGAATCCCACAGATTAGCTGTCATTTTAGTCCTTGTCAAAAGTCTTAGGGGAACAATGTAAGACGGAACTGCAGATGCTGGATTACACCAAAGATAGACTCAAAACACGGGAGTAATTCAGGGGGCCAGGCAGCATAGAATTATAGAAAAGATGTGCTTAGTAGGTTATTCGGCCCTTCGAGCCAACACCATCGTTCAATATGATCATGGCTCATCATCCAAATTCAGTACCACGTTCCTGCATTCTCCCCATATCCCTTGATTCCGCTAGCCCTATATCTAACTCTCTCTTGAAAAGATCCAGTGAATTGGCCTCCACTGCCTTCTGTGGCAGAGAATTCCACAGATTCACAACTCTCTAGGTGAAAAAGTTTGTCCTTATCTCAGTCCTAAATTACCTATCCCTTATTCTTAACCTGTGACCCCTGGCTCTGGACTCCCCCAACATCAGGAACATTTTTCCTGCATCTAGCCTATCCAATCCCTTAAGAATTTTATGTTTCTATAAGATCCATCTCTGGATAGAAGGAATGGGTGACGTTTCGAGACGAGACCCTTCATCAGACTTCACCCATTCCTTCTATCCAGAGATGCTGCCTGTCCCATCTTAGGGGAACAGTCATGTTTCAGATTAATATAGGAACTGCAAACAATATATAAATCTGCTCCAGTGGTGTGTTTATCTCCAAATTGGTGTGCTCTTTATGTAGTCATTCTGAAATGAAAATAATCAATTAAAAGAGCATTTCAAATTTAGGAAAATTAACTCCTATTATTGGTGAACCAAAAGTTATTTTCTGTTGAAAGGTTGGTGACTTGAAACATTAACTCTCCACGGAAGCTTACTGGCCAGCTGTGAACATTTCCAGAATTTCCTGTTTCAGTTTAAAATGTGGTTTAATTTTCAAAAATAGCTTCTGACACTCAGTTATTTTTAGACTAGGGTATGAAACAAATGTTTTAAAACTTCAACAACGACTCTTCAATTTCAAAGAATGACTGCATTTAAACTGAAGACAAAATGAATTCATGACATTTGTGAATAGTTTTTAGATCCAATTCACATACTTAATATACTCAAAGATAAAAAAACTTAAAATGTACATCGCTTTGGCCATTCTGTCTTTATCATCAATTTTTGCAAGATTTAATGCTCCTTCTGCTTTTCTAGGAGAATATTTTACAAAGTTTTATCCATAAGTATAACGCTCACCTTTCAAGAAATTGATTATGAAGCACTTAGGGGGTTGTCCTGAGGTCATGAAAGTTACTATATAAAGTAGAGTCATTTATTTTTCTATTTTTCCTGATCGTTAAAGCTAATTGTATAAGCTATCTGTCTATCCTTGTGCCTGGTTCGACTGCTCAGTTGGGCAAAGAGAATTTAATCGAGAAGTTTGTGGTGGTATCTTTGGGAAATTGCAACAAGGCTCAGTAAATGAGGTTACAAACAATTCATTTGAGTAGCATTGGTGTAACATGGCATGCCAGGTTTATAAGAGCATGCCAAGTGCCTGCATCAGAGACTAACTTCCTGTTTATTTGGCATGCCTGATCAGATGAGAATAGATGTCTGCTTCAAGGTCATATTCTGAATGAAGAAAAAGTAAGCTGGCATCCTGATCTTTGATAGTTGACCTTCCTATGTTCAAATAAAATAGATTTTACAAAATGGAAAAACGTGAGATATTGTTGCTTTGCAACATGTGTAATTACACTAACTGACATTCTTATGGTCATGTTTTTAATAAAAGTAATTTTAGGAATTGTTCTGCTGAATCACATATGTTTTGAATCCAGTTGACAAATAATGTGTTTGTCATAGTATTAATTAGTATCTTGTTTTATTTTTAACAGGGCATTATATACAGTTATTAATGTTTAATACTGTTGTTGTGCTTCCCAAAAATATTGTCAATATCTAGCTTCCTTTAATATTATTTCATGAGATAAATTCACAAACCCTCTAAGAATCCATAATTAAGGTTATTGGCCTCACAATATTCACCTGTGCTTTCAGATAGTTTGGAAACAATCTAGTCTATATGTTGAAAAAAACTATTTTGTAAGTAAGGCTAATTGCATAGCTTACAAATGCATATTTTTAAAGACCTCAAATGTTCCATACTGAATCCAGTATTTGCATTTAAAAGAGGCAGACATAAGAAGATATTCTGCAGAATTTTTATTTTATTAATTACTACAAACTAATTCTGGCAAATGTAATTGTCTTCGCTGCTTGATGCTTGCATACATTGTGCAAAAGCATCTAACCTGGAAGGCTAAGATCTTCTTCAGTGATCCTGTTAAACACTGCAGTAGATTGCTAATTTGTGAGGCAGACCTGGCAGTAATTCCCTCAACCTTTGTCATATCTCCATTGCCCCCTTAGAGGAAGACAGATGCAGTGATGCATTTTCCTGATAGCATTTCAGCAGCCTCTTCGTGAAAGCCCACATTGCACTTTTCGATAAAGATTTTGTTTGCATCCAGAATTAATATATGGTTATATGGAAATAATGTTGTCAGCGCCAAACAGTGGCAGCACTTGTGTACTGCCTAGGTGAGGTCTGCTCTTTGATTTTATCGGGTTATATGGAAAACAAAACATTTCACTGCACCTAGGTACATGTGACGATAAAGTATCATTGAATTGAAATGAGAGGGAATTTGGAAAAAGTAGTCATGCTAGTAAAACACAGCAAAATAATTGAGAATATGTTGGTGACAATGGTGTAACTATGATTTTTGTTACAGGCATCATGTGGAAACTACAGCTTTATTACCATACATGGTGACTCCTCACAACAAGGTATACTGTTGTGAGAGCAGCTACATGAAGGGCTTGAGTGAGCTAATGCAGCCCAACTTTGAGTTATTGCTTGGCCCTATCTGCATGCCACTGGTGGATCGCTTTGTTCAGTTGCTGAAAGCTGCACACATCAGCTGCTGGTAGGTGTTTCTTTACATATACATCATGTTTCTGCACTAAAAAAAAAAGTGTCATCAAGCAGACCTCTGTTTTTGCTGCATTGGCTTTCACGATCCCATGATCGGCTATCTGTAATTAATGTGCTTATCCGTGGAATGATTTTCCTCAATGTACCAGCATGATCATCCAGTGTCATTATATTCTACATTTGTTCCAAAGCTCTGAGTACTTGCATCAGTGGAGGCACTGAGGTGAGAAATATAATAGAGTTGGTGATGGTTTTGGTACAGATTTGGGTTTCCCTTCATTGGTGTTTGATTGTTGTAATCTAAAGGTGCAGTGAAGAAGAGCTGTATGCAAGTTTCATTTTAACCCTCCACTCCTCCCCCCGCCCCCTTCATCTTCTGGGTCACTTAACTGCCCGCACAAAGATGGCAAATAACATTTATATTTTCCAAGAAGATGGGTTGTGATGAATGTGCGTGAGGATTGCTGGAGGAGTAGGAGCTCTTTTGCATTTGCAATCACTTCTCAGTAGAGCTAATAGGACTTGATGTTTCAATCCCTGTAATAAGTCGGCACTCTTGCTATTTGCAGTGGGTTTGGAGTGGTGAAAGGTAGGGTAGGTACGTCATCGGGGTCATCAGGTGGGCACCCTCCTTGCTTTATCGTTTCATTGATAAGCCCACAACATCTCCAGATTGCTCAACGGTGATACCTGGCGTCCCAGTTACACCCCCCTCAATTCCATACCCTCCTGTATTCATCTTGCAGCCCAATTGTTGTCTCTCCTTTTGATCCAGATCCGATTGCTGCTTTTTTCTGCAGAATTTGATAATTATTTGATTGCTTGTTGGAGGCAGCGACCCCTCACCTCCATTTTCTTTAATAGCCTGGTCATAGATGAAGCAACAAATCCCCTGCATCCCACTTCGACAGGGAAAATCTTGGTCTTCCAGCCATTCTGGGAAGCTTCAGTTGCCAGTTCAGAGTACTTGGTTTTTTTCCTCTCGTAAGCTTCTTCAACACCATCTTCCCATGGAACTGTCAATTCCACAACATATGCCAACTTGGCTGTTGTGGACCACAGGACCATGTCTGGCCGGAGTTGTTGTAGCCACAATGTCTGGGGGAAACACAAGCCTTTTTTCTAAGTCCACTTCCATTTTCCAATCCCGAGCAGGCTGCAGAATGCTTGCATCCATTGATGTTATCTGGTGCTCTGGCGGTTGGCCTGCTGGTACAAATGTTGTGAAGTGGACATTTCCTGCCGATGTTGGTGGGGAAGCGTTTGTGATTGTTCGCCTCTGTTCAAGGATTGATGACAGCTGTCTGAGAACTTGGTTATGCCGCCTAGTGTAACGCCGAGGCTCAGAGTTCTAAAGCTCTGAGTACTTGCATCAGTGGAGGCACTGAGGTGAGAAATATAATAGAGTTGGTGATGGTTTTGGTACTGATTTGATTGTTTGATTGTTGTAATCTAAAGGTGCAGTGGAGAAGAGCTGTATGCAAGTTTCATTTTAACCCTCCACTCCTCCCCCCGCCCCCTTCATCTTCTGGGTCACTTAGCTGCCCGCACAAAGATGGCAAATAACATTTATATTTTCCAAGAAGATGGGTTGTGATGAATGTGCGTGAGGATTGCTGGAGGAGTAGGAGCTCTTTTGCATTTGCAATCACTTCTCAGAAAAAAAACACATTATTAACTCCCCTACCTTTTCAATCTCCATCTCCGCCTACAATTTTCCATTTCCATTATCCAGGAGTGTATTGAGAACCCATCTTTTCACATCTAGGAATAGAATCAGTTCATTCTAATTTCTACCATTGCCAAGAGTGGAAACCCTTCTCAAAATCACAAACCATATTTCATATGTTAGACACAAAATGCTGAAGGAACTCAGCGGGTCAGGAAGCTTATCTGGAGAAAAGAAATAGATGAAGTTTTGGTTCGGAGCCCTTCTTCATATTTCGCAATCTGAAGAAGGGTTCCGATCTGAAAAGTCACCTTTTCCTTTTCTCCAGAAATGCTGCCAGCATTTTGTGTTTATCTTCAGCATAAACCAGCATCTGCAGTTTCTTCCTACACACAATATTCCTTCTGTGGTAAACTATCCCTTGAGGCCTTTCTCAACCCTTTGACACACTTGATCAATCCATCCACCTGCTTTTTTGTCCAGCTGGGTGGAATTGGTCCTGTATAGTTTCATTCCTATTCATCAATCTGTGGCAATGACATTTCCTCTCCCATGTCATCGCTCCCAAGGATTTATATTTAACCTATTCCTATTTCTGACCAAGCACTACCCTACGTGAAATAATTTAAGGACACAACGTCATATTCCACCTGTCATTTGTCTTGGACTTAGCTCGGTCGAACTGTTTACTTGATGAACATTACCGGGCGAGAAGAAGTTCCCTAAGCTGAATAGTCAGAGTATTCCGGTCATCTGTAGGATTAGTCAATTGAGATACATTATTTAGCATTTTGTGTTATGTTCTGTTTTCTGTTTTCTGTTTTCCAAAGAGAAATGCAATAGCTTCCATTTCCAGGTAAATTTAGCAGGAAATTTACTCCAGAAATGTAGCAAGTGGAACTGTTGTTGGTACCCTGTTGTGGCATCAATCTAGTGCACCCAGAATTTCAGCACACCTCTCTCAACCCCCTTTGTAAACCTGGCTCCTTGTTCACTGCTATCATCTGAGAATACTATCTGAAGCTGAGCCAGAGGTGGGAATAGAACTGAACTTCGATACACGTGTTGTCTACTGCAATGCCTATTTGAATACTGCATCTTATTATTTTAAGGGTACACAAAAAAGCTATGCAGCAGCATTAAGGAGCGAAGGAGATAGGCGATTGCAGACCCTTCTTATTATTTTAAAGTTGATCAGGAAAAGAGCTGTATTTTATCAGACATCAAGTCTAATTTCAGTCCTGCTGATCTTCCTGTTTGGGTTTTCCCCCTCAACAACTCAATGCCTGTCATGGCAGCCCTGAACAGAAGCGTATTGTGATGCTTATCCAAGGGAAGAAAATCCAGCCTAAACTTATTTTTGTTTGGTTAACTGCTTCCCTTCCCTCTGGCTCAACTCCAGATAGTGTCCTCAGATGATAGTAGTGAACAAGGAGCCAAGTTTATGAAGGGGGATGAAAGTGGAGTGCTGACATTTTGCCAGAGTGCACTGCAGATGAATCTGCCTGTTTAATCTTGGTACAATTGTTTATGATGTTTTCTTAATTTCAGAACACAGTGAGGGTATTCTTGAACAACTATAAATATTGCTTCTGCATTTCCGTCATCTACGCTATTGCACCAACTATTTAAAATATCAGATTGTCACCAGGCTGCATTGGCCGTTTTCTTCCAAGCCCATTGTTTGAAAATCCCTTTTCATTTGAATTCATAATTGCGAGCATGTGGGAGAATAAAATTTCAGCCATGCCACAGTCATATCAAAAACAACTCAAAGGTCTTTACGCAGTTCTTTTAAAGTATTAAAACATGGTGGGGGAGTCAATAGTTTAGACATACAAACAGGCCCTTCGACCCACCGAGTCTGGGCCGACCAGCGATTCCTGCACACTAACTCTATCCAACACACACGAGGGATGATTTACAATTTTTACCAAGCCAATGAACCTACAAACCTGTACGTCTTTGGAGTGTGGGAAGAAACTGGAGCGCCCGGGGAAAATCCACGCAGGTCACGGGGAGAACGTACAAACTCCATACAGTCAAGCACCCATAGGCAGGATTGAACCCGGGTATCTGGTGCTGTAAGGCCACAACTCTACTGACGCGCTTTGTTGTCAGTTCTGTGTTGAATGTAAAGCACTTGTGGATGTCGGAAGGTTACGATGGGTATTGTAGATGCATGACATTGATTTTTTTTAATACTTATCCAGTTCTAAGATGTCTTGCAGTGGAACATATTGCTGTAAAAGCAAAACAAAAACTGTAGATGCTGGAATTCAGAAATAAAAATAGGAAATGCTGCAAATACGCATCAATTGAGACAACATAAACAGAGAGAGAAACAAGAGCTAATGTTTCAGGTTGAAATGACCATTGAGCACATTGAACTGTTTTGATTAGCCAGCCACACTCATTGACAGCAAAGGTTTTTTTTGATTGATGCGTTGATTTGGCCAGAATAACAAGAACTGTTAATCCAGTTACTTAAATGCAAGATATCTTTCAATATGGGAATGAATAATTGTGACTATGAATGTCATTGTTGTTTGTTGAATTTGCTGAAAATAGCTGGAGTATTGGTGTGGGCATCTTTGAATGCTTGAAAGGAAAGCCATCCAGATTTCACTTCCCTCACTCTTGTCCATTTGGCTCCTCCTTGATGATTTACCATTACAGTATAGGGTTTGGATGAGGATGGGATTAGGCTGAACAGGGCAGTGACTCGCTGGCATGCTTGCATAGCCTGTTCTAATGCCGTGCTAAGCTGGCACATGGAAAATAACCACTCTGATTCCAGGCCTTAAATGTGGAAGCAAGGCCAAGCATCGTTCATCAGGAAACCAGAAGGTTGGTGGGGATGAGTGAGAGGTTGGAGGAGGAAGTGCCAATTCAAGAGTATTTGAAACTTCCTTTGCTCCCAGCAGGAATAAAGAACAAAACAGGTTATATTTCACTGTGCTATTAAAGGACTCGTGCTGGTTAGTTTTTCAAAAAGGAGATTATGTCCCCACTGAAACACCCATCCTGTAACTGAAATGTCGCCTTTATCTCCCTTGGTTAAGCTGTAATGTTTATGACATTTTTTTACAGAAGAAATATGCTGACATTTAAGACACCATGAGCGGTGTTACATCAAAGCTGCAGAGAGTATCAGCACGTCAGCCACAAATTGCAAAAGATCTTCAGCAAACATCAGAGGATTAGAGGCAGTAGTTTCAGAGAGGTGGCCACATCAACGGTTCGGGTGGGTGACCAGAGGGGGAGGCAGGCAGGTAGTACAGGAGTCTCCTGTGGCTATCTCCGTCTCAAACAAGGAAACAGTTGTGGATAGACACAGGAGTAATTCAGCGGGACAACCAGCATCTCGAGAGAGAAGGAATAGATGCGTTTCGGATCGAGAAGCTTCTCAGTCTGAAGAAAGATTTTGAACCAAAACATCACCCATTCCTTCTCTCCAGAGATGCTACTTGGTCCCTCTGAGTTACTCCAACATTTTGTGTCTATTTTCGTTGTAAACTAGAAACTGCTGTTCCTTCATAAACAGCAGGGGATACTATTGTGGCTGATGGCCTCTTGTGGGCAAACAGTAGCTGCAGACCGGAGGTGGCCATATGTCTGTTCCGTTGAATAGCACAACAGGTCTAAATCTGGGGAGCACAACAGTGATAGATGACTCTATAGCCAGGGGTGTGTTGCCTCATGGTGCCAGGGTCAAGGATGTTCCCAGTGCCCACAGAGGGGAGAGCAAGCAGCCAGAAGTCGTGGCCCCTATTGGTACCAATAACTTAGATAGAAAGGGAGATGAGATCCTGTAAAGAGAATTTAGGGAATTAGAGTAGTAGGATAAAAAATCAGGACATCCAGGGTTGTAATTAGGTGGCCGATTAGGAAAAGGGGAGATGCAACAAGACCTGGGTGTCATAATACACTTCTTCTTCTTTTTGCGTACGGCATGCACAGCCTAAAGTTGTAGGACAACTTGTTCTATTTGATCTCATTGATTGTGCAAGCCAGGTTGATTGCATTCGTCGAAACAGGGCAGACCACGTGAAGGTTGCAATCTCCCACCCCGTCATGGTGCACCAGTCATTGAAAGTAGGCATGCAGGTGCAGCAGGCAGTGAAGAAAGCGAATGGTATGTTATCATTCATAGCAAAAAGATTTGAGTACAAGAGCAGGGAGGTTCTACTGCAGTTGTACAGGGTCTTGGTGAGACCACACCTGGAGTATTGCGTACAGTTTTGGTCTCTTAATCTGAGGAAAGACATTCTTGCCATAGAGGGAGTATAGAGAAGGTTCACCAGACTGATTCCTTGGATGTCAGGACTTGCATATGAAGAAAGACTGGATAGACTCGGCTTGTACTTGCTAGAATTTAGAAGGTTGAGGGGGGGTCTTATAGAAACCCACAAAGTTCTTAAGGGGTTGGACAGGCTAGATGCAGGAAGATTGTTCCCGATGTTGGGGAAGTCCAGAACAAGGGGTCACAGTTTAAGGATAAGGGGGAAGTCTTTTAGGACTGAGATGAGAAAAACATTTTTCACACAGAAAGTGGTGAATCTCTGGAAATCTCTGCCACAGAAGGTAGTTGAGGCCAGTTCATTGGCTATATTTAAGAGGTAGTTAGATGTGGCCCTTGTGGCTGAAGGGATCAGGGGGTATGGAGAGAAGGCAGGTACAGGATACTGAGTTGGATGATCGGCTATGATCATATTGAATGGCTGTGCAGGCTTGAAGGGCCGAATGGCCTACTCCTGCACCTAGTTTGTATGTTTCTATGTGATCACAGGATTAGAACACATGCCACGTGCTGGTGAAGCGAGGAATCTAAAATGCCTTCACACGGTTAAACTACATGGACAACAAAAACTAGGCGTGTAGATGCCAGTGTATCATTGGAGCTATCAAGTGGGCACCTCCTTTCACGAGTGTTTCATTGAGTTAGGCCTACAACATCTCTGGAAGGCTCAACAGTTAGTTCTGGTATCCCAGAACTACCCCCACACCCCCCCCCCTCCCCCCCTCAATACCTGCTCTCACATCATGTTCAGCACAGGTATTGTAAATCATTAATCCTTCATTTTCACTGTTCTGTGAACCTGCATGCTGTTCAAATGTCAAGTGTGTTTATTTGTCATATGCACCAGATATGAACTGGAAAAATGAAATACTTGCTGCAGCTTAGCAGGCAAATTAGACACATTCATAATCTGTCACATTGACTGCAGTGTGATAATGAATGGTTGTGGATATACTTTGCTTGGAGCATCATCTACTCGGGGAAATGCCCATCTAAACGTCTTGAACAGGAAATGTGTTTCAATGTTTAGATTAAAAATCTGTTTATCATAGTTTTTTTTTATCGTGTATGACATTTTTGAAAGTCAATGTTGAAATGTAAGGATATCTTCAAACGACAAGCAAGTGAAAGAATTGCCACCCAAAATGATCGTCCGCTTGTGATTTACAGTCAGTACTTCAGGGAAACCATCTTGAATGACATCCGGAAGGCCCGTGAGGTTTACTGTGGTAAAGAATTGGCTGCCGAGCTCGGAAGAATAAGGAAACGCCTGGACAATGTTGAAGTTCTCTCTGCTGACATTATCATTAATTTGCTGCTCTCCTACCGTGATATTCAGGTACATGTTATGCAAGGAATACACCAACCTTTCATGGCCATTTATACTCTAGGTGTCAGGGCTTATGGGTAGAAGGCAAGGGAATGGGGTTGAGAGGGAAAGATAGACCAGCCATGATTGAATGGCGGAGTAGACTTGATGGGCCAAATGGCCTAATTCTGCACCTATAACTTATGAAAATACCTAAGACAATACTTTCAAATACATTTCAATAAAATCAGACTTTCATGACCATTTGCTGCATTTTATATAAGCTCCACAACCTTGTCTGAAAGTTTACATTAATTGTTTTATCTTACGAGAAAAAAAATGTAAATAAGAGGTAGAAATTAGTACCTTGCCTATTATCTACACCAAAACCAGGATGGGAGAGTACAACATCAGGTTGTGGTGTCTCACTATTGTCTGGCAGCCAGTGACTTCTGGTTGAGAGAAACAACTGGCTGAAACACATATTGTGACTCCTGACAATGCAAAATTTAAGAGGCTTTTTGATAGGCACGTGGATATGCAAGGAATCGAAGGATATGGACTTTGTGCAGGCAGTGGGGATTAGTTTAACTAGCATCATGTTAGGCATGGACATTGTGGGCTGAAAGGGCCTGTTCCTGTGCTGTACAAGTCACTGGAGTTGTGAGGTAGCAGCTTTACCAGCTGTGCACAGTGGTGCCCGCTACACAGTGAGAAATAGGAGTCGGATTATGGATCAGCCATAATCTCAATGAATTACAAAGAACAGGTTGGAAGGGGGCAACATCAAAGAAAATAGAACAGTACAGCACAGGAACAGGCCCTTCAGCCCACAATGTCCATGCCCAACATGATGCAAGTTAAACTAATCCCCCTCTGCTTGCACGATCCATATCCTTCCATTCCTTGAATATCCATGTGCCTATCTAAAAGCCTCTTAAATGCCTCTATCATATTTGCTTTCACCGCCACCCTTGGCAGCATGTTTCAGACACCCATCACTCTCTGTGAAAATAAGTTGCCACGCAAATCTCCTTTAAAGGTTGCCCCTCTTACCTCTTGCCTTTGACGTTCTCATATTTCTCTGTAAGAGAAGAAGTTTCCAGAAAAAATTGACACAAAAACAGCTAGATATTTCTGTAAAGGAACATAACCACTCTGTTTTTAAAACATCTTTTATTTTAAATTAATAGCTTAGCATTATATACTCCTGATGAAGAACGATTTAAATAGGAGGTGCATGAAATATCAGAGCCCAAACTATTGTAGCAGAAAATACACTCCATATCATTTCCCAAAGTTATATTCACTTCATGTTTAGTTTAGTTTAGAGATACAGCATGGAAACATGCCTTTTGGCCCACCAAGACCGCACCGACCAGTGATCCCTGCACATTAACTCTACCCTAATCACACCAGGGACAATTTTACATTTATTCCAAGTCAATTAACCTACAACCCTATGCGTCTTTGAAGTGTGTAAGGAAACCGAAAGATCTCAGAGAAAACCCACGCATGTCACGGGGAGAACTTACAAACTCCGTACAGACAAGCACCCGTAGTTAGGATTGAACCCAGGTCACTGGCATTGTAAGGCAGTAGCTCTACTGCAGCATCACCCTGCCGCCCAACAAGCATTTTCAGCTTCAACTAAATGAATGTGATGCAAAAACAGAAATAGTATTGGGGTGAAGTTGGGGAAGTAATCTATTCCAATTCTGTAGGCAGGGTTGAGGTCACACACATACAGGTTGCATTTCACTGGTCAGAGGTATGAGCTATTCTGATGACTGCAATGGAGTTCTTGATACAGAAATACTGTAAATTACAGTATAAATACTATATACAGTGGCTTGCAAAAGTATTCATACCCCTTGAACTTTTCCAAGTTTTGTCACGTTACAACCACAAACGTAAATGTATTTTATTGGGATTTTATGTAATATACCAACACAAAGTGGTGCATAATTGTGAAGTGGAAGGAAAATTATACATGGTTTCCAAATTTTATTACAAATAAAAAACTGAAAAGTATGGCGTGCAAAAGTATTCAGCCTCCCTGTGTCAATACTTTGTAGAACCACCTTTCGCTGCAATTACAGCTGCAAGTCTTTTGGGGTATGTCTCTACCAGCTTTGCACATCTAGAGACTGACATTTTTGCCCATTGTTCTTTGCAAAATAGCTCAAACTCAGTCAGATTGGATGGAGAGCGTCTGTGAACAGCAATTTTCAAGTCTTGCCGGAGATTCTCAATTGGATTTAGGTCTGAACTTTGACTGGGCCATTCTAGCACGTGATTATGCTTTGATCTAAACCATTCCATTGTAGCACTGGCTGTATGTTTAGGGTCGTTGTCCTGCTGGAAGGTGAACCTCCGCCCCAGTCTCAAGTCTTTTGCAGACTCTAACAGGTTTTCTTCCAAGATTGCCCAGTATTTGGCTCCATCCATCTTCCCATCAACTCTGACCAGCTTCCCTGTCCCTGCTGAAGAAAAGCATCCCCACAGCATGATGCTGCCACCACCATGTCACACAGTGGGGATGGTGTGTTCAGGGTGATGTGCAGTGTTAGTTTTCTGCCACACATAGCGTTTTGCATTTAGGTCAAAAACTTCAATTTTGGTCTCATCAGACCAGAGCACCTTCCTCCACATGTTTGCTGTGTCCCCCACATGGCTTGTGGCAAACTGCAAACGAGACTTCTTATGGCTTTGTTTCAACAATGGCTTTCTTCTTGCCACTCTTCCATAAAGCCCGATTTGTGGAGTGCATGACAAATAGTTGTCCTGTGGACAGATTCTCCCACCTGAGCTGTGGATCTCTGCAGCTTCCCCAGAGTTACCATGGGCATCTTGGCTGCTTCTCTGATCAATGCTCTCCTTGCCCGGCCTGTCAGTTTAGGTGGACGGCCATGTCTTGGTAGGTTTGCAGTTGTACCATACTCTTTCCATTTTTGGATGATGGATTGAACAGTGCTCCGTTAGATGTTCAACGCTTGGGATATTTTTTTATAACCTAACCCTGCTTTAAACATCTCCACAACTTTATTCCTGACCTGTCTGGTGTGTTCCTTGGGCTTCATGATGCCCAAGGAACATTGTTTGTTCACACATGTTCTCTAACAAACATTGTTAGAACAGCTGTATTTATACTGAGATTAGATTACATACAAGTGGACTCTATTTACTAATTAGGTGACTTCTGAAGGCAATTGGTTGCACTGGATTTTATTTAGGGATATCAGAGTAAAGGGGGCTGAATACTTTTGCAGGCCACACTTTTCAGTTTTTTATTTGTAAAAAAATTTGAAAACAATGTATCATTTTCCTTCCACTTCACAATTATGTGTCACTTTGTGTTAGTCTATCACATAAAATCCCAATAAAATACATTTACGTTTGTGGTTTTAACGTGACGAAATGTGGAAAAGTTCAAGGGGTATGAATACTTTTGCAAGCCACTGTACTAAATACTATCCACTATATACTAAATGCTATAACCTTCAGTCTAAAAGCTTGCATTTGTAATCAGTATCACAATGCACTGAACATCTAATATAATATTATATTAGCTTTGTATCTGATTTTCTTTCCATAAGGACTATGATGCCATTGTAACATTGGTGGAGACTTTGGAAAAACTTCCAACCTGTGATCTGGTGGACAATCTTCACATCAAGTTTCATTATGCCTTTGCGCTGAATCGGTAAGGCAATCCTTTAAAACCTACTTACATAACTCAGTGATTTCAAGGAGATTATAATTTTAAAAGAGTTTATTACTGAATTCTCATTAGTTTTAGTTTTATAGGAAGGGTTCATTTTTTATTTGATAGTGACCTTCTCTGCCGATAGGTGGTAATTTGTCATTCTAAGAATGTTTTCTCAGTCTTTCATTGCACCATAGATAGATCTTATACAGTGTACTTGCAGGTAGAGCAGACAAACCAGTGAAAGGAAAGCATTTTGCTTCTCTGCTATAGAATGATAATAAAATAACTATCTTGGAAATCTTGTGAGTGTACATTTCAAGATTTCTAAGTTATTTTAAGATGCTGGTGAAAACATACTTTAAAGTGTGTAAGTAACTATTAACGATTTAAACTACGTGGATCTGTTTCAATTAACGGCAATAGAAATGTAGAAACATTGAACTGCAGATGCTTTGTTTTAATATCAAAGATAGACACAAAGTGCTGGAGTAACTCAGCGGGGTCAGGCAGCATCTCTAAGGGAAAGGATAGATGACGTTTCAGGTCGGGACCCTTCTTGAGACTGTCTGAAGAAGAAGGGTCCTAACCTGAAACGTCACCTATCCTTTACCTCCAGAGATGCTGCCTGGCCTGCTGAGTTACTCCAGCACTTTGTGCCTATCTATTGCAATATCAATGCCTTGGATAAGAGCACCAAGCACAATCTATTCACAATTGCTGATGCTGCAAAGCTGGGTGGCAGCATGAAAATTTGAGGAGGATGTAGAAACATCAAGGGGATACAGTATAGATAGGCCAAATGACTGGCTAAACATTATTCTACCATGCATAATGCCTTGTAGGTTTTGCAGAGTGAAATATTGGAGGTCCCCTCACTGGGCTCTGACCAGGATGTGCTGCAGTTTAGGTATTCCTGCTCTAAAATAAGTACAATTGCTGTTTAACATTGTTGTGGTCCCAGTGTAGTCTATGCAATCTGCCCTTGTGATGTTACACTTTGCATCTTGGTCTCATCCCGGTGATAAATTCTCTGTAACGAGGATTTAGTTCAAGTTCAAGTTTGCGCTCACATTTATTGTCATATGCACCTATTGAGCTACCATACAGCCATACAAGTAAAAAAAATACGATAGAGTTTAACATAAACATCCATCACAGTGGAATCAGCATTCCTCATTGTGATGGAAGGCGATAAAGTTCAGTCAATCTTCCTCCTTTGTTCACCCGTGGTCGGGCCTTGAATCCTCCGCAGTCGCCGCTACGATAGCCCTCTCGTCGAGATGATTGAAACTTTGACGTTTGGACGGATCAGAACACACTCCGCGGCTTGGTTCCTGAATCGGCCGCTTCTTATCGGAGACCACGGCTTCACGATGTTAAAGACCACGGGCCAGCGGTCGGAGCACTTCTTCTGGCGATCCCCAGCAAGGGATCCCAGGCTCCACGATGGTAAGTCCACACCGCGCCAGCGGCTAGAAGCTCCGAAGACCGCTGCAGTCAGCAGGCCCCCGCAGTCGGAGCTCCAACACTGGCGACCCTCGGCAAAGGACCCCAGGCTCCGCAATGGTAAGTCCGCCGCCGACAAGGAGAAAAGTGGCCTGAAATGTTGCTGAAGGTCTGGGCCTGTCTCCGGTCTGGAAATCTGGTTTCTTTCCCTTTTGCACCAAACGTATGGCATCTGTTGGTTAGCATGCAAAACAAAGCAGTCTCAGTACATGGACAATAATAAAATCTAAACCCTTTAAAAATTATTCTATTGTTTTTTTTGCCTGATAGTCTTTAGTGATTCATATGTGACACTAGATGAGAAAAGTGGCATCTCGTATACGTTGCCTGGGTAAATGGGCACAGGACACATCACTGACCCTTGCAACTGGGTGTTTCGGCCCCCGCTGCAGGATGATTCGCGTGTCCCGTGTCAAACAAAGATTCACCATGACATTTGGGGCCCAGCACCCCCCAGCCGCGTCTGAGAGTGATCTTATGGTCTTCCGCAGAGCCTGACCGTGGATTCCAAGCTCCTTCAGCAGTCTGATGGTAGACGACGCAACAAATCCTCTGCATCCCACTTCAACTGGATAAACGTTGATGTTCCAGCCACGCTGCGTTGCCTCTGCTGCAAGCTCTGTGTAAGCTTTTACGCTCATAGGCCTCCACAACAGAGTTCTCCCATGGAACTGTGAGCTCTATGATGTAAGCAGTCTTCTGTGAAAGGGACAAACACCAGGTCTGGCCTGAGGTTGGTTGAAGCAATTTCAGGTGGAAAGATTAGTTGTCGGCCGATGTCCGCCAGGTCACGGGCCCTGCATAGGTTTCCTTCTTCTGATCTAGTGGAAGGATGTTTAGGTGTTTTCTGCCCTTCTCGGACAAAGGTTGTCGCCCTTAAGTGGGATGCTCTCGGAGGCAAGGAGTTGGTCGCACACAGCCTGTTCTCAAGGGCTGTTGCCAGGCTTTTTAATACCTGATTATGCCGCCATGTGTATCTCCCTTGCGTGAGGCTGGTCTTGCAGCCTACCATGATGTGTTTGAGGGTCGCTGGAGTTGGACAGAGGGCACAGGTTGGATCCTCGCCGTACCACTGATTGAGGTTCTTTGGTGATGGAAGGACGTCGTATGTCGCTCTGATGATGAAGCTGATCTTGCTTGATTCCATTTCCCATAGTTCTTTCCAGCTGATCTTCCTCCGCTCCACACCTTCCCACTGCATCCATTGCCCCTGTTTGGCAAGAGAGACCGCCTTTGCACTTCTTGCGGCCTCCTCCTGTCGCCGCACCTCCTCAACCACAATGTCCTCCGCTCTGATGTTGTGGCCTTTCGCCAAGTTGGTTTACTTGTCGTAAGGCCAAAGCCTTCCTCTTCCCTGCTGCACTTGCCCCACGACGTCTTTGTGCCTCAGGGCTGATGAAGCTTGCTGTACTGCAGCAGATGGTGTCCACTTCCGGCCGGTTACTAGGGGCGGCGCAACAGCACTGATGGTCTTGTCTCTAGAGTCCCTCAGTGTCATCTGGAGTCTTACTTTGGAACACTTGTATTCCTCTGTTAGACTAGTGAGAGGTAGTTCCAGGACCCCTTTGCCATAGAGGCCGATGTTAGTTAGACATCGTGGGACACCGAGCCATTTCTTCGCGTATGAAGTTATGGTTCGCTCCATCTTCTCCACAGTTGTTATTGGAGCTTCATAAACGGTCAGTGGCCACATTGTCCGAGGAAGGAGTCCAAACTGTAGGCACCAGAGCTTCAGTTTCCCAGGCAGTAGGGTCTGATTGATGATCTCCAGGCCGTTGACAATTTCTTGCCTTAGTTGTTGCACCTGCTCTTTGTCCTTGAGACTTGCGTTGTACCATCTGCCCAGCCTTTTTACTGGCTGCTCAGACACTCAAAAACTGAGCCAAGAGCAGCATCAGTAAAGCTTCAGGATTTATTTAAACTAATGTATCGAATTCTACTGGAGTCTGGCCAATGTGATCGTGAAACATAAGTCGTCTGATGACTGATGCTACACACTGGGAGGATAATGTTTCATTATGATTTAGTTTCAAACTTCAGCACTGTATTTTATCCCGTATTACAGCAATTGTTTTATTCTTATCGTGTTTTACTGATGAATTTAGTTTAATTAGGGATAGTCAGCACATCTCGTGTGCAGACACATCCGTGTATGAATAATCTTGGCTTTCTCAGTAAGTGAACATCACCGAGATATTTATCCAGCGCTGAATGAATTGTTGGATGTTTCCTGTAATCTGATAGCGCTATGCTGATTTATGATGCCAGTGTTAATTTGGGTCAAAAAATATTTCAAGGCTAGGTGCCACATTTCAGGCTGTGAGTATTCGATTTCACAACTGTTTTATTTCAGAAAACTATCCCCGTAACATGGTGCCAGTAACCTTTACAGAACACGGCTTTAATTTAGTTTTTTTAGTTTAGAGATACAGCTTGAAAGCCCGCTCTTCGGCCCACCGAGTCCGCACCGATCACCCTGCACACCAGAGACAATTTCACAGAAGTCAATTAACCTACAAACCTGCACGTCTTTGGAATGTCGGAGGAAACCGGAGCACCCGGAAATATCCCACGCAGTCACAGGGAGAACATGCAAACTCTGTACAGACAGCACCCGTTGTCAGGATCAAACCCAGGTAGAAACATTGAAACATAGAAAATAGGTGCAGGAGGAGGCCCTTCGAGCCTGCACCGCCATTCAATATGATCATGGCTGATCATCCAGCTCAGTATCCTGTACCTGCCTTCTCTCCATAACCCCCTGATCCCCTTAGCCACAAGGGCCACATCTTACTCCCTCTTAAATATAGCCAATGAACTGGCCTCAGCTACCTTCTGTGGCAGAGAATTCCAGAGATTCACCACTCTCTGTGTGAAAAATGTTTTTCTCATCTCGGTCCTAAAAGACTTCCCCCTTATCCTTAAACTGTGACCCCTTGTTCTGGACTTCCCCAACATCGGGAACAATCTTCCTGCATCTAGCCTGTCCAACCCCTTAAGAATTTTGTGGGTTTCTATAAGATCCCCCCTCAATCTTCTAAATTCTAGCGAGTACAAACCGAGTCTATCCAGTCTTTCTTCATTTGCAAGTCCTGACATCCCAGGAATCAGTCTATGGCAAGAATGTCTTTCCTCAGATTAGGAGACCAAAACTGTACGCAATACTCCAGGTGTGGTCTCACCAAGACCCTGTACAACTTCAGTAAAACCTCCGTGCTCCTATACTCAAATCCTTTTGCTATGAATGATAGTTGCTGGTGAACCTTCTCTGTACTCCCTCCATGGCAAGAAGTTCTTTGGCATTGTGAGGCAGCAGCTGTGCCACCCAGAGTGTTGAGTGCTGAATGCTGTTGAGTTTTAATCAGGAGATCAGAACACAAGCAGATTAGTCCATTCAGCAAGATCATATGTGATCCCTCTACCTCAGCATCATTTTTCTGCCATATGACCATATCCTCTCAGATAATAAAAATCAATCTCAATTTTGCAAGAAATCAGTGACTGCTGTGTGAGGTAGAGAGCTCCAAAAATGTACCGGCTACTGAATAAAGAGAATTCTCCTAATGTCATTCCTAAATAGCCACCCCAACTATCCAGACTATTTTAATCCATTTTTAAATGAAGCAAAACAGAAGGAAAAAAATAATCACCAGTGCCAATATTAGATATGTAATCACCTGGTTACCTTTAAATTAATTTAACTCCATTGTTATTTCACAAATATTACCTGCTCATTATTTATTATGCTCAAGGGAACTTTATGTTCAGCAAGAAACAATGGGATTGAAACACCGACAAGTGAATTTCTATATCAAATACTAAAAATTAACCACTTAATTTTTCATCCTCGTTTGAAATGAATAGGCAGGGATGCAAATATAAAAATATTAAAGATGCTAGGTATCTTAAAAAGAAATGTTAGAAAGACTCAGCAGGTCAGGCAGTAACTGTGGAGATGGAAAGGAGGTTGATGATTCGAATGTGAACTGAGTTATGATGAGAGGTCACTGTCCAGAAACTTTCACTCCCTTTCTCTCTACAGATGTTGCTTGACAATTCATTTATATTATTATTTATGTTAATGTTCATGACATTTACTCCAGCTTACACTGATCAGTTGGCCCTCTTGCTTCCTGCAGTAAGTTTATTTTTGTGTGGAACATCTAGAAGATCTAATACCTATCCATACTCTTGCATGAGTTTGAATTGGTGGGTCGATGGCAGAGAGAGTTAGCAGCTTCCAATTCCTAGGCATTAACATCTCAGATGACTAGGCCTGTGCCCAGCAACTCTACCAGCGGTAGAGTTGCTGCCTTTACAGCGAATGCAGCACTAGAGACCCGAGTTTAATCCTAATTATGGGTGCTGTCTGTGCAGAGTGTGTACGTTCTCCCCGTGACTTGCGTGGGTTTTCTCTGAGATCTTCGGTTTCCTCCCACAGGTATGTAGGTTAATTGGCTTGGTAAATGTAAAAATTGTCCCGAGTGGGTGTAGGATCGCTGGTCCGCGCGGACATGGTGGGCCGAAGGGACTGTTTCCCTGCTGTATCTCTAAACTAAACTAAATAGATGCAATCATGAAAAAGGCATGCTTGCATCTCTAGTTTCTTGGAGGTTTAGAGATTTGATGTCACCGAATACTCTAACAAATTTCTACAGATGCACTGCAGAAAGTATCCTGGCTGGCTGCATCACATCCTAGTACAGCAATTCCAACGCATAGATCACTCGAGGCCACAGAGAGTGCGGGACTCAGCCCATACATCACACGCAAAGCTCTCCCCACCAACAAAGCATCCACCTGAGGCAGGGAAGGTGGCATCTTTCTATAAGGATCCCCTTTATCTAGGCCATGCCCTTTTCTTGCTGCTATCTTTGGGAAGGAGGTACGGATGCCTGAAGTAGCACACCACGAGACCACCAGGATTAGGAACAGCTACTTTTGTACAACAATAAGGTTCTTGAATCGACCTGCACTGCCCTCATCCTACTTTGGCAACTGAACACGACAGACCACTTCTTTCACTATCATGAACTTGTTTTATAATTGTATTTGGCATTAATGTCTTGTTTTTTTGCACGGTCTTTCTTCTTTTCTCTGTCATTCAGTATTTGTGTAATTTATGTTTAATTTGTGTTTTTGTGTGTTGTCTGACTCTGTGTGGCTGTGATGCTGCTAAAAGCACGATTGTCATTGTACAAGTACATCACAGTGCTTGTGCTTTTGACAATAGATTCAACGTGACTTGAATGCCATCTATCCCAACTACGGTATTAAATGCAAGAAAAAGTTGTTTTTTTCTCCTTTTACACATCTCACTTTTATCAGTACTGGCATTCTGAAGGGTGGTACTTCTGTTATAAAGCAATACTAAGTTTTTGTATCCCATTAGCAGACCATTAGCCTAATGGAATCATATTTGTGTGACGCAGTGGTAGAGTTGCTGCCTCACCGTACCAAAGGCCTGGGTTCAATCTTGACCACAGGAGCTGTCTCTACCGAGTTTGTTTATTCTCCCTGTGACCGCTTGGGTTTTCTCCGGGTGCTCCGGTTTCCTCCCACACTTCAACGACGTGCAGGTTTTGTAGGTTAATTGGCTTTTGTAAATTGTACCTAGTGTATAGTATAGTGCTAGTGTATGGGGTGATTGCTGGTAGGTGTGGACTTGGTAGGCCGAAGGGCATGTTTCCACACCGTTTCACTAAACTCTACTGTTCTATGGCCCACACTAAGCTTCTCCCACTCTTCATAAGTCTTAGCATAGTGCTGCTCTTCCACTTCCATTTGTGTTTTCAATTTTTTTTTCATTCTTGCAGGATTATAAGTCTAGAACTTGCTTAATTCTCCATTGGTTAATAGCATTAACTAATCATCTCCACAGAAATTCAGCATATTTTCAATATCTTGATCTGTGAACAATTTCTGTCCCTTAACTTTAAAAGTAAAACTACATCAAACTAGTAATCTTTGGAAGATAGAACGATGCCTGATAAGCCCCCTGTTTGTTGGTTCTATTGTATAAGAAAAACTTAATCAACCAATGATGCACAATGTACAATAAGTAGTTTATCCAGAGAAAAATAATATTTAAAAAAGACACGTCTTTAAAAGATCAAATGTAAATAACAAACTAAAGTTAGCTGCATATTAGAGTGCCCAAGTGATCATGCATTTACCGACCTGTGCATGAAGGACTTGTTCAGCAACATTCCATTGACAAATTAATTCTTTAAAACTTCCCTTTGCCATTGATTCTGGAGGAAGACTTTGTGGTGAGTCATAAATGTGGGATTTATGTCATTTCACCTCTTCCTTTCTCTTTCTTCCTCTTCAATCTCTGAACAATCAGACCACAGTCTCCTCCACTCTAATTGCTACACACTGTCCTTGACACTAGCCACCTTCTGCTAGTTTGCCAAGTTAACTAAAGGGCCTGTCCCACTTGGCGATTTTTTTCGGCGACTGCCGGCGTCATTGACTGATGTATCAGGGTCGCCGAAAGATTTTGAACATTTCAAAATCCAGCGGCGCCAAAAAAAATGTTGCGACACTTGAGGAAACGTCAAACTTCATCATGCCGCAACTTTTTCAGTGACCTGATACGTCCGTCAATTCTGCTGGCAGTCGCCGAAGAAATCGGCAAATGGGACAGGCCCTTTAGTTTAATCGGAATCTGAGGGGTGACTTGTTTTACGCAAAGGATGGTGGGTGTATGGAACAAGCTGCTGGTGGAGGTAGTTGAAGCAGGTACGATTGCAACTTTAAAGAAATATTTAGACAGGTACATGGATAGGAAAAGTTTTTGAGGGATATGGGCCAAACACAGGCAGGTGAGATGAGTGTAGATGGATTGGACAAATTGGGCAAAAGGGCCTGTTTCCACACTGTATGACTCTATATCATGTTGGTTGGCTTGCTGGCTACCAGGCAAAACATCAGTGGATGAAAATGATGAGGATGTCTTAGAATGTTATAACATTATAATGTATTATAAATTTTGCCCATTGATGTCATACTGACTCCCAGGGATTAATGCTACTATAGAGTCATAGAGCCACAGAGTGACACTGTGTGGAAACGGGCCCTTCGGCCCAACTTGCCCACACCGGCTAACATGTACCATCTACATTAGACACACCTGCCCTTGTTTGATCCATATCCCTCCAAAATTGTCCTAACCATGTGCCTTTCTAACTGTTTCTTAAACGTTGCGATAGTCCCTGCCTCAAATACATCCTCTAGCAGCTGGTTCCATACACCCACCATCCTTTGTGTGAAAAAGTTACCCCTCAGATTCCTATTAAATCGTTTCCCCTTCACATTAAACCTATGCCCTCTGGTCCTCGATTGACCTACTCTGGGCTAGAGACTCTGTGCATTTCCCCGATCTATTCTTCTCATGATTTTATACATCTATATAAGATCACCCCTCATCCTCCTGCGCTCCAAGGAATTGAGTCCCAGCCTGCTCAACCTCTCCCTATAGCTCAAACCCTCTAGGTCCTGACAACATTGTAGTGGCACCTAGTGGTGGGGTGGGGAAGTCAGAACCCTCGTTATTGGTCGGCACGGTTACGTGACCGCGGGGGTTCGTTCGCGGGCCTTTAGCCAGTTGTTCCAGCGCTCCTCCCAGCGACAGGAGCTGTGTTTGTTAGCTAAGTCAGGCATGCAGTTTTCACGAGTTTTAGTTCCGTTTTTTCTGTTAATAAAAATTACTTTTCCTAACCTGCCTGGTCTCGCTTCAACATCCTCGTAAATCTTCTCTGTACCCTTTCCAGCTTGACAACATCTTTCCAAAAATGTGGTACCCAGAACTGAACACAATACTCTAAATGCTTCCTCACCAACGTCGTATACAACTGCAACATGAGCTCCCAACTTCTATACTCTGTACATTAGTATATTTCTACACTAATTATATACTATTCTATACTGTACTATTCTAAACTATTCTATACTATACATTAGTATACCTCCTTATTTCCTTGTACCCTGCGACCTATTCTCTTTCACACCTGCCAATATGCCTTTGACTTTATCCTAAATCTAAGGATGATTGACAATAGCCAGTGAACATATCACTGTGTCTCTGGGATGTGTAACTGTAGTATCTGGTGGCAGGCAGTGCAGTCACAGAGTAAACATGTAAACACAGCTGTCTTTGCAAATACAGCACCTGAGATCAGGATCCAAACCAGGACCTTGAGCTGTGGTTCAATTCTCCACATTCTTGGCGCCTGGCCTGGCCAAAGACAATCTTTGGTATGTCACCTTTTGCAGAAGCACCACAATCCTGAATTCAGAACAGAAAAATGCATAAACTTAAGCCCCCGTCCCACTTTCCCGAGTTACTCACGAATTCTCCCGAGTTTTCCCCTTGCTTCAAACTCGGAGAATGTCCGAAGTGAGGCCATAGGCGTCCGTAGATATTTCGTAGTGGCTCGTAATGCCAGCCATAGGTACTCTGGGCATCAGGTAAGTCGGGACGTTTTTTCAGCATGTTGGAAAATGTCCACGAGTAAAAATAAAATAGCCCTGAGTACCTACGGCTGGCTATTACCGTAATTCTCCGAGTTTGAATCAAGGGGAAAACTCGGGAGAATTCGTGAGAAAGTGGGACAGGGCCTTTAGTCAGCTGCTGAATAAGGGAGAAGGTTAATAATTGTGAATCCCTTTACCTACTATGAGGAAGCTTTTTTTCCACGAGCAGTAGCTCTACTCAACAGCCAAAAGTCTGTAGCCTCCTTGTTCTCTGGTATCTTATTTAATTCTTCACATGTTTAAATTATAATATTTTATTTTTAATTGTCTACTATGTATTGTGTTGTTACTTGCGAGCAAAGCACCATGGCAAATTCCTTGTATGTTTACATACTTGGCCTATAATATTATTCAATTCAATTCAATTCAATTCAAATAACCCACATCATTTTGAGACTGAAAGATTGCCATGAAATTTTATTAATTTCAAATATTTTGTTTTTCTTATTTGCAGCACAAACAGAACATTTTTGTATATGTAGGCAGTAAGGAAATAGGGGTTAAAAACAGTAATATGGTCAATATAAAGTGGGGAAAGTTCCAGAAATAATAATGCAACAAAATTACTGTTTGGACAGGTGCAGATTGATTAACGAAAATCGGTATGGAGTTGTTAAAGGCAAATCATACCAAACTAACTTCACAAAGTATTTTAATTTTGAGGTGACCAATGATTAAAAAAATGCTGTTGATGTGGTTTGCAGTGACTTCCAAAAGGCAGTCGTTAATAATAAGTTTGCCATCAGGATTGACTCTTGGGACTAAAGAACATCTAATCCCATGGATGTTTAAGAAAGAACTGTAGATGCTGGAATAATCAAAAGTAGACAAAAAATGCTGGAGAAACTCAGCGGGTGAAGCAGCGTCTATGGAGAGATCGTGTGCAGCAACAATCTGAAGAAGGGTCTCCCCATAGATGCTGCCTCACCTGCTGAATTTCTCCAGCATTTTTTGTCTACCCTAATCAATCAATTTTCTATTGCTGCTGCAGACTCGTTAACCCAAAGCCTTCAAACCTGATGACAAAACCATCAGGTGGCACCTTGATAGGAAAAGTTGGAAGGGGCGTTTGTCGGCACTGGGCCTGTATTCCCTGGCGATTAGAAGAATGAGGGGGGACCTCACTGAAAAGTACAGAATAGTGAAAGGCCAGGATAGAGTGGATGTGGAGAGGATGTTTCCACTAGGACTAGAGATCATAGCCTCAGAATTAAATGATGTTCTTTTAGGAAGGAGATGAGGAAGAATTTATTTAGTCAGAGGGTGGTGATTCTTTGCCACAGAGGGTGGTGTGGAATTCTTTGCCACAGAAGGCTGTGGATGCAAAGTCAGTGGATATATTCAAGGCAGAGATAGATAGATATATTCAAGGCATAGATAGATTCTTGATTAGAACAGGTGTCAGGGGTTAATGGGAAAGGCAGGAGAATGGAGTTAGGAGGGAGAGATAGATCAGCCATGATTGAATGGAAGAGTAGACTTGATAGGTTGAATGGCCTAATTCTACTCATATCTTATGATCTTATGAAGTGTACACCAGAGATTCCCAGCAGGGGGTAGTTTGAACACTGCTTGACGTAATATATTTACGTGGATCAGGGGCACTGCAGTGCTTCTAGCATGTGGACCAGACTTTGGACTTTTCATTGTAAACGGCAACTGTGCATTTGTGGGCTGTGCAGTAGAATTTCACTTTGCTGTGCATATGTGACAATAAAGAACCACTGAACCAGTGCATATAAATAGTTTGGCCTTGGATGTACAGGACACAATTTCCAAATTTTGAAGATGTCACCAAACGTGGAGGGATAGTGAAATACGAGTAGGATAGTTTAGTTCAGTTTAGGGAAACAGCCCCTTCGGCCCACCGAGTCTGCGCCGACCATTGATCACCCCGTATACTAACGCTATCCTACACACACTAGGGACAATTTACAATTTTACCAAGCCAATTTGCCTACAAACCTGTATGACTTTGGAGTGTGGGAGGAAACCAGAGATCCTGGAGAAAACCCATGCAGGTCACGGGGAAAACTCCGTACAGACAGCAGCCGTAGTCAGGATCGAAGCCGGGTCTCTGACGCTGTAAGGCAGCAACTCTTCCGCTGCGCCACCGTGGCGTCCATTATACAGTAGTGTTATACATCAAGGTGTTACAGGTTGCCTGGTGAACTGGTGGCTGATGAAATTTAATGATAGCAAATGCGAAGTGTTATATTTTTTTGGTAAGAATGAGAAGAGGCAATAAAATCAAGGCAGCACAATTCTAAGCGGAGTGCAAGAAGGAGGAGATCTGGGGATATTTGCACCGCTGAATGTGACGGGGCATGTTGAGAAAGCGAGGTGTAGAAATAGAGGTAAAGAGTTCAAAAGCAATGAAGTCATGATGAGCCTTTAGCATGCATCAGCCTCAATCGCAGTATTGTGTCCAGTTCCAGAGACCACGATTTTCAAAAGGTGTGAAGCTTTAGAGAGGCTGCAAAGTGATGAATACGAGACTTTGGTTAAGCGAAGAGATGACATAAACTTGGGACACTCACTTTGGAATAGAAGAGTTTGCAAGGAGATCTTTTAGAACAATTTAAAATCATGAGGTGGCAGGGTAGACCGAGAGAAACTGTTCCCATTAGTGGAGGTTTCACAAACTTTGCGGCCACATACTGAATGTGATTGGGAAAAGAAACAAAAATGTCCTTTACACAGTGAGGGAATACAGTTTGGGATGCAATCCCAAGGGTAAGGGTGGGGCAAATTCGATTGTTGCATTCAAAAGAGAACTGATATGTCTCTGAACAAAAATAACTAGCTGGTTTATGGGGACTGAGATAAGATGTATTGTCCTTACCAACAACTGGTCCAAACTCAATGGGCCGAATGGCCTCCTTCCTTTCCGCAACCATTCAGTGATTCTGTTAAATGTTATCCCATTTTCTCTGAAGCATGTAAAGGCTGTCATGGTATTGACAGTCCCAAGAGTTTTGATAATTTGCACTGTTGAGGTCCAGCTGGATGCATCATTGGTAGCTAATTTCATCTCACTAATGATGACGTGGTTTTAAGTCACTAAGATATGTAATGAGTCTTTCTGTTGAGTACCTTTTAGACACTGAAGAATTTGGTTTGGCCATGCAAAACAGATGTTGCAAAGCGATACCACTTGCTTCCTGTTTTGTAACATGTATCCTATTCAGATTTTTTATACTTGTCAATGAATGTATCCTTTGTCAATGGCTAGACAATCTTACTCTTCTATAGTCCTTTCAGAAGATCATAGTCTTTGCTTGAAGGAATTAACCCTTGGATTGATAGTAAATTGAAACTACATGCTTAAAATGTTTTGATATTGCTCATGGTTTGCAATGTTGTACCAACTCAAATGTTTTAGTTTAGTTTGGTTCAGAGATACAGTGTGGAAACAGACCCTTTGGCCCACCATGTCCACACCGACCAGCGATCTTCGTACACTAACACTATCGTACGCACACTAGGGACAAATCACAATTTTACCAAGCCAATTAGCATACAAACCTGTACATTTTTGGAGTGTGGGAGGAAACGGGAAATCTCGGAGAAAACCCACTCAAGTCACGGGGAGAACGTACAAACTCTGTACAGACAGCACCCACCGTCGGGGTCGAACCCGGGTCTCTGGCGCTGTAAGGCAGTGACACTATTGCTATGCCACCGTGCCACCCTTTTTGAAGGGAAATGTTAGCGTTTCACAAAACATTGACAAAGTTACAGCATCAAAGTAAATTCCCTGTGAGGACTTTTACTTTGAGCTTTATGACCATTTTACTGAGTTTGGGTAGCTGTGTAAATTATTAATGATGGTGCACATTGGTCACATAAGCGTGCAGTTAATTTAGTTATAAAATAAACTGCTGAAATCAGAAGTAAAAACAAAAATGATGGAAATAAATTCTCAACAGTATGACCACACCTCCAACTTTCGTTCAAGTGCAAATTTTGAAATACCACCCACGCACTCTTGCATGTAATTAATACATGCAATTGTAAAATGCTTACCTCTGGGAAACACGTCTAGCATCTTCAAGGCCAAACTCAAATAGTTACAACAATTCTCTGCTTATAGAGGTGTATAAAGTCTGGAGGAATTGAAGGAGTCTTTTTCCCTGAGCAGGGGAATGAAGAACTATAGACCATAGATTTAAAATCATAGGGTAAAGATTTAATAGAAATATTTAATAGTGGGTTAGCATATGATGAGCGTTTGACAGCCCTGGGCCTCTACTCGCTGGAGTTTGGAAGGTTGAGGGGGGGCCTCATTGAAACTTACACAATAATGAAAGGCACAGATAGAGTGGATGTGGAGAGGATGTTTACACTGGTGGGAGAGTCTAGGACGAGAGGTCATAGCTTCAGAATAAAGGGCGCTCTTTTAGAAAGGAGGCGAGGAGGAACTTCTTTAGTCAGAGGGTAGTTAATCTGTGGAACTCATTACCACAGAGGGCTGTGGAGGCCAAGACAGTGGAATTTTTTAAGGCAGAGATAGAAAAATTCCTGATTAGAACGCGTGTCAAGGGTTATGGGGAAAGGGCAGGAAAATGGAATTAGGCGGCAGAGCCATGATTGAATGGCGGAGTAGACGCTATGGGCAGAATGGCCTAATTCTACTCCTATCACTTGTGAACGTAGTTGAGGCGGGTAAAATAAAAACATTTAAAAGACATTCAGACAGGTACATGTCAAGAACCATAAGTTTAATGGGGAAAGATTTAATAGGAACCTGAGAGGCAACTTTTTCATTCAGATAGAACAAGCCATGAGAGGAGGTATTTGAGGCAGCTACTATAACAGTGTGGGAATGGGAAGGGGAATTAAAATGTTTGGCAACCAGGAGATCAGGTAGGTACAGGCAGATTGGGTGAAGGTGTTCAGTGAAACAATCGTCCAGTCTACGTCTGGTCCTATCTATGTATAAGACTTCACATCGTGAACAACAGATACGGTAGATGAGGTTGGAGGAGGTGCAAGTGAACCTCTGCTTAACCTGAAAGGACTGTCGGGATCCCTGGACAGAGTCGAGGGAGGAGGCATAGGGGCAGGTGTTGCATCTACAGAGGAGACTCATCTGTGATAGGAGAGGGGAACCCCCGTTCCCTAAAGAATGAGGACATCTCGGATGTCCTGGTATGGAACACCTCATCTCGGGTGCAGATGCGGCATTGACGGGGGAACTGGGAGTAAGGGATAGTGAAGTGTACGGGCCAAATGAGGGGTAAAAGGGACTAGCCTAGAGGGGGCATCTTGGTCAACAGGGCCTGTTTAGGTGCTATATGGCTCCATAACTATGTGCTAGCAGGTAGAATTGATTTAGACTGGCATCATGGTAGGCGCAGACATGATGGGCTGAAGGGACAGTCTCTGCGATGTTCTATGTTCCGTATAATTGTATGTGTTAGCAGAAACCCCATCCTCAATGTGTGGGTGAGATACCTCCTTGTGCCACTGCACCCTATGAGGTTTTGCTACTCCTACAGAGTCTCCAGGTAGGGAGCGCAAGAATCCCGACCTGCAACAATTAAGGCTTGATGTTCTTACAGAGGTGTACAAAATCATGAGATCAAGTAGATCAGGGTGCACAGGGTTTCTTGCCCACCTCTCCACCAATTCCAATATTGCTAGCCAGTGCGGGGGGGGCTTTCTGGAGTGCTAGTATGGGTGTTGTGGGCAGCTCAGTCACTCAGGCCTGGTGGGCTGGCGGCTCAGAAACTGCCATAAATTCTGCCCAAAATGTCTGCAGATCACAGCAATGAAGGGGGAAAGTCTATCCTGGCCTGGATCTCACAGGGAGCAAATGAAGGGAGGGAGAAAAATACTGGGGTGAGGTTTAATACTTGCAGGGGGAATACTTACTGATGGGCTGAAGGGTCTCCTGGGCTAGTACAGGCCTGAAGGGCCGAAGGGGCTCTTTTAAAAAAAAATGTGAGTGAAATCTCAATGAAAGGCACTTATTCTGGACTTTTCCTGGCCTGACACGGGCCTTTTAGGCCAAAATGCTCCTCCTTGGTTAATACAGGCATTTGGGGCAAAAGAGACTGGTTTCTCGGCTAATAGGGGCCTTGTGGGTCGAAATTAGTGGTTTCAGGCAGGCCAAAAAACTAATTTCATTTCATTTCCAATTGCATTGTAGTTTCAAGCTGAATAGCAGCAGGCCAAATAGCTCATTGCATTTTCATTTCACTTCCATTGCCATTGCAGTTTCAAGCACAGGGCAGGCCAAACCAAACAGCTGATCACATTTTCACTTATTCTCCATTGTCATTAAACTTTCAAGCATAGGGCAGGCTCAAGCCAAACAGTTGATTGCATTTTCACTTCATTTCCATTGCCATTGCACTTTCAAGCACATGGCAGGCTCAAGCCAAACAGCTCATTGCATTTTCACTTCATTTCCATTGCCATTGCAGTTTCAAGCACAGGGCAGGATAAACAACTCATTTCATTTTCATTAAGGGCAAACAAATCATTTTTTCAAGTACATTGCATACTCAGTGTTCAGTAGTTTCCCAGTTCAGAAAGAGAGGCGTGCCCTCCCCCTCGCCATCTTGCAGACAGACTGAGCCACGCCCACACTTCCGGGTTTTATAGTCACTCCCCCCTCCCACCAGAATGGGCGTGGCCTTCATGGCAGTGATTGACAGGAGAGAGAATCTCAAGATTTTTAAACACTAATAAGTCTTTTATTTTTCATCGATGGGAAAAATCCTCGGGGCCTGCGCAACGGAGACTAGATGCAAAGATGGCCAAAAACTCACAGCCATATGTGGTAGGGTTTTTTCTAAAATCAAAGCACAGTGCAAACAGGTCAAGATGAGACTTTTAATTATATAGATTTAATAGGAACCTGAGGGTAACATTTTCACGCAAAGGAATAGTTGAGGCAGGGTCTATCGCAACGTTTAAGAAACATTTAGACAGGTACATGGATAGGACTGGTTTAGAGGAATATGGGCCATATGCAGGCACGTGGGACTAGTGTAGATGTGACATGATGGCCGGTGTGGTCAAATTAGGATGAAGGGCCTATTTCTACGCAGTAAGACTATGACTATGATCCAATGGTATATTTCAGATGGAATGGTGTGTTACTTGGTGATGGTAATGCTTTTTTATTCACCCACTTCTAATTGATGAAGGTTATAGGTGTTGAAAATACTGTCAAAGAAACCTTACTGACTTACGCTAATTAATCTTGACCTCAATTAGATAGCGTGATGGGCAAGATTGCTAATTGGCAATACTAAAGTGCAACTAATTTCTCCAATGTCTGTAAGGCTGATTTAGAGAGGGTATAAAACAATGACAAAGATCGTGTGTTTTTTGTGATAAATTTCCCAGCAATTTCCCAGCCAAGGTGTAAAACAAATCACCAAGAGTGGGACAATCCAGAGATGATTGGGTTAACGTACAATGAAACAATGATCCCAGGAATGAGTAGGTTAAGCGTTTGTCGGCACTGGGCCTGTACTCGCTGGAGTTTAGAAGAATGAGAGGGGATCTCACTGAAGCATGCAGAATAGTGAAAGGCTTGGATAGAGTGGATGTGGAGAGGACGTCTCCACTAGTGGGAGATTCTAGGACTAGAGGCCATAGTCTCAGAATTAAAGGATGCTCTTTTGGGAAGGAGATGAGGAAAAATGTCTTTATTCAGAGGGTGGTGAATCTGTGGAATTCTTTGCCACAGAAGGCTGTGGAGGCAGTCAGTAGATATTTTTAAGGCAGAGATAGATTCTTGATTAGTATAGATGTCAGAGGTTATGGAGAGAAGGTAGGAGAATGGGGTTTGGAGGGAGAGATAGATTAGTCATGATTGAATGCCAGAATAACTTGATGGGCCAAATGGCCTAATTTTACTCCTATTCCTTATAATGAGTGTTTGTTTGGGCCTGTACTCGCTGGACTTAAGAATGATGTGGCAGATCTCATTGAAACCTCCGAATAATGAAAGGCCTAATTACGTGGATGTGGAGAGGATGTTGATGGCCCATCAAATTTAGTTTCAACACGCTGCAATTTCATGCGCGAGTACTGAGCGTTCACGAATCAAGTACTGAATGTAATTTATTTTTGGATTGTGGCCAACTAAGTCATTTGAATTCAAACTGACTTTAATTTGGTTATAAAACTAACGCTTACATAATTGGCACTTACAAAGGAAGGTGCAGGAATAATCTGGCAGTGCTTTTACATATGAACGTTACACTGAATACCAACTGATATTGAAGGCATAAACTATTTATGGGAAACTGAGTTGGAAGTCTTATTGAATTCACAAAGGTAAAGAAGCAAATCTGCAAAAAATATTATTCCTTGGACATAGATTACAAGATGACGCCTACCTGCGGCGACATTTTCCCAGCGGCACAACAGAAAATCTTCAAATATAGTATTTCTGAGCTCACCTGTATTAAAGAATCTACAGAAGCCAGCGATGTAAGTAGCGAGCTGCTAAGGCTTTTAAATGCATTAGAGCTGCTGTGATCTCCCGGCGGTAGCGACTGTGAGGGCATTCCCGATTGGAGGGGAATCCCCGACCTCGCGGAGGCTCGCAGGTAAAGTAATTACTGTACCTGTAAACACTGGGGAGGCCTTCGGATCTCCCAGCAGCAACGGAGCTGGAGGTGCCGATTGTAAGGGAATTCCTGATCGCAGGGGAATCCCGACCTCACGGAGACCCGTAAGTACTGTACCCGTAAACACTGAGAAGGCCTTCATGGAGTACGGGAACGTGGTCGTCGGGCAGGACTACAAGTAAGACTGAAGCGCAGGGGACTTCGGCCCCCTCTCCCCACCAACATACTAGCCAACGTACAGTCCCTTGAAAATAAGGTGGAGCTTCCTTTGGTAAGCTGCTTTACCAAAGGAAGCTGGGGGAATGCTCTGTGTTCTATTTTCACAGAGACATGGCTCACCCCCAGCTCCCAGACTCAGCAGTCCAGCCTGAAGGTTTCTCCATCCATCACATGGACCGTACGCAGGTATCTGGTAAAGGGAGAGGAGGGGGAGTCTGCCTCATGGTCAACTCTGCGTGGTGCTCAGACGTGGCAGTCCTTTCTAACTCCTGCTCTCCACACCTCGAACATCCGGTGGTGAAGCGCCGCCGTTTCTACCTTCAAGGATGCCTATCGCTCTATCCCTCGCCCTCACTTCGGTAAATCCGACCATACTGCGGTGCTGCTTCTTCCTGCCTACAGGCAGCAATTGAAGAGCGCACCCCCAGAGGTGAGGTCTGCACAGAGCTGGTCGGGGGAGGCAGAGGAACAACTCCAGGACTGCTTGGAGTCTGTAGACTGGGCAATGTTCAAGGACTCGGCAACGGATCTGAATGAATACGCCACAGTCATTGCAAACTTCATTAGGAAATGTGTGGAGGACTGTGTCCAAACAAAAATATTCCAAGTGTTTCCTAACCAGAAGCCTTGGATGAACTATGAGATCTGCATTCTTCTGAAGATCAGATCCTGGGCATTCAGGTCAGGAGGTGCAGAGGTCTCCAAGAAGTCTAGATACGACCTTGGTAAGGCCATCAAAAAGGCCAAAAGGGACTTCTGCTCCAAGCTGGAGGATGAGACGGATGTGCGGCAACTGTGGCGGGGCTTGAATGCCATCACCTCCTACAAGGTGAAATCAGGAGGCAGCTCAAATGTCAGCAAAACATCACTCCCTGACGAGTTCAATGCATTCTATGCTCGCTTTGATAGGGAGAGCACTGATGTGATTTCCCAAGCCCCCATTCGCCGTGATGGTATTCAGTCATAGTCATAGAGGCCGACGTCAGAAGATCCTTCAGAGGAGTGAACCCTCGGAAAGTGCCTGTACCTGATGGTATACCCGGTCGTGTTCTCAAAACCTGTGCAGACCAACTGGCTGGAATTTTTACGAACATTTTCAACCTCTCACTTCTGAGGTCTGAGGTTCCCACCTGCTTTAAAAGGGCATCAATTATACTGGTGCCCAAGAAGAGCAAGGTGACGTGCCTCAATGACTATCGACCAGTGGCACTAACGTCTGTGGTGATTAAGTGCTTTGAAAGGTTGATTATGGCGCATATCAACTTCTACCTCGACAAAAACCTCGACCCTCTGCAGTTCGCTTACCGCCACAACAGGTCAACGGTGGATGCGATCTCACTGGCTCTCCACTCTGCTCTGGACCACTTGGACAACAAAAACTCATATGTCAGGCTGTTGTTCATAGACTACAGCTCGGCGTTTAATACAATCATCCCCTCCAAGCTGGTTACCAAGCTCACGGATCTGGGTCTCTGCGCATCCCTCTGCAATTGGATCCTCGACTTCCTCATCCACAGACCACAGTCTGTCGGTATTGGTGGAAACGTGTCGTCCTCGATAACAATAAGCAAGGGAGCACCTCAAGGCTGCGTGATCAACACCCTGCTGTACTCACTGTATACTCATGACTGTGTAGCCGGACATAGTGTAGCCGGACATAGTGCAAACTCCATCATCAAGTTCGCCGACGACACCACTAAGTCAGAGTATAGAAGTGAGATCAACCAATTGACCAAATGGTGCCAGCACAACAACCTGGCTCTCAACACCAGCAAAACCAAGGAACTTAAAATTCCTGGGCGTGCATATTTCTGAGGATCTCTCCTGGTCGCAGCACGCTGATGCAATTATAAAGAAGGCACATCAGCACCTCTACTTCCTGAGAAGATTACGGAGAGTACTATCTACAGATGCACAGTAGAGAGCATACTGACTGGTTGCATCGTGGCTTGTTTCGGCAACTTGAATGTCCAGGAGCGGAAAATAACGCATAAAGATGTGACCACTGCCCAGTCCATCATCGGCTCTGACCTCCCCACCATCGAAGGGATCTATCGCAATCGCTGCCTCAAAAAGGCTGCCAACATCATCAAAGTCCCACACCATCCTAGCCACACACTCATCTCTCCGTTGCCATCGGGGAGAAGGTACAGGAGCTTGAGATCTGGAACATCCAGGTCCAGGAACAGCTTCTTCCCCACAGCCATTAGGCTATTAAACACAACATCAAACAAGCTCTGAACAATAACAGTCTATTGTTACTATTGCACTTTATCTGTTTATTTATTGTATATATATATGGTCTATGGTATATAGACACACTGAAGTTTTATCTCCTGTTCTGTATTATGTTTACATATTATGTTGTGCTGCAGCAAGCAAAAATCTCATTGTCCTATCTGGGACACATGACAATAAAACTCTCTTGACTCTGGACTAGTTTATTCTCGACCAATTGGTCATTTCTGCCGAAATAACAACAGAATAAGGCAAGAATTTCTCTCAGTATAGAAGTGAAAGCAGTTATAGTCTATCCAATAAATGCAGACCAAGGAAATGGCCATAATTTTGGACACATCTTCAATAAAAGATTTAAATGGATTACTGAGCATAATCAACTATATTTCTTATACGCTGTAAATGGCTCGATTGTAATCACGTATCGTCTTTCTGCTGACTGGTTAGCACGCAACAAATGCTTTTCACTGTACTTCGATATACATGACAATAAACTAAACTAAACTAGAGTCATGTAGCCTCTATGGGCAAAGAAACAGGCCCTTCGGCCCTACTTGATCACGCCAACAAGGTGGCCCCATATAAGCAAGCCTCATTTGCCCGCATTTGGCACATATCCCTCTAAACCTTTCCTATCCGTGTACCTGTCCAAGTGTCCTTTCAATGCTATTATATTACCTGTTCTCAACTGCCTCCTCTGGCTGCACGTGTCATAAGCCCACCATCCTCTGCGTGAAAAAGCTTCCCCTCCAGTTCCTGTTAAATCTTTCCCCTCTCATGTTAAACCTATGTCCTCCGGTTCTTGATTCCCCTCCCCTTTGTAAAAGACTCTGCCCATTCACCCTATCTATTCCACTCATGGTTTTATACACCTTTTTACGATCACCCCTCAGCCCCCTGTGATGCACGGAATCAAGTCATAGCCTACGTAATCTCCTCCTACATCTCAGCCCCCCGATTCCTGCCAACACCCTTCTCAATCCTATCTGCACTCTTTCCAGTTTAATGTCAGGGTGCATATCTGCATAGGCTGAACATAAATCAAGTGTGTTTGTTAAAGAATGCATGTTGCAAAGGAGGAAAATTTTGATTTTAGAATGGTTACTTGTTTTTATATTTATTTTTAAAACATTATTTTTACTAGAAGCAATTGTACAAGAATAAAACATTCGGCATGTAAAATATACAATTATTGTACAGCTTCAACGTTGACCTTTTAATCTGAAAATTAAGGAAAAGAAGAGAGAAAGAACAAGAGAGGGAAAAAGTGAAAAGTGAAAAAATTGAACCCCTAGATAACCAAAGTAGTGTGGCCATAGAGTGAATAAAGATATAAGTAAGGAAAAGAAAAAAAAAAGAATGGATACTTGTTGTCTATTGGTTATTGTTGGCAGAGGTGAATTGTGCAGCGATTCTTGCAGCTTACCCAGTCCTAGACCGAAGATAATTCCGGAGGAGTAAAAACACAGTGGGGCATCAGTCTTGCTCATACTGGAAGAAGAAACTTTATTGACACACATGTGCTGGACACGTCAATAACAGCGCCTCTCATTGGCTGTTATCATTGTCAGTTATTCACTACCTGCATCAAGTTTGTCTGAGTAACAATACAACATTAAGATTAACTTCTTTACAATTGAGAGCATATTGTTCATATATGTTAACACCCCCACTTGCTCTCGCATTGTTATCTTAACTCAAAATAAAACATCCTAAGGTTTTCTACCTTACATCATGTAGACTTTTACATACATGGTTACTCTCCAAACATAAACTTTGCAAACTCCATCAACTTAAATTTTGTTGCAGGTTTTGTCATCACATCTGCTACCATCTGGTCTGTTGGGCAATGCTCCAAACTTATTTTGCCATGATTCACAGTGGACCTCACAAAGTGATATTTTATGTCCACATGCTTACACCTCTGTCTACTTACAGGATTCTATGCTAACGCAATTGTACCCTGGTTATCCTCATAAACCTTGGGTGTTGGGTACTGATGTCCATCAATACCTTCTAGTAGTTGTACTAGGTACATACACTCCTGTAGTGTTGCGGCTAACGCCATATACTCAGCCTCACAAGTTGACAGTGCAACGGTGGGCTGCTTTTTGGTTTTCCATGAAATCAAAGGACCATTTTTGTTTAGACTGGAAGAAGAAACTTTATTAACACACAAGTGCTTGACACGTCAATAACAGCACCTCTCATTGGCTGTTATCATTGTCAGTTATTCACTACCTGCATCAAGTTTGGCTGAGTAACAATACAACATTAAGATTAACTTCTTTACAATTGAGAGCATATTTTTCATATATGTTAACAGTTATCATTTTGATGTGATAGATTCAGAATTAGGCCATTCGGTGTTCTTGATTCCCCGAACCTGGGTACAAGATTATGTGCATTCACACTATCAATTCCTCTCATGATTTTATACACCTCTATAAGATCACCCCTCAGCCTCCTGCACTCCAAGGAATAAAGTTCCAAGCTGCCTAACCTCTCCCCTACAGCTCAGGCCCTGGAATCCTGGTAGCATCCCCGTAAATCTGCATCTTTCCAGCTTAATGATATCCTTCCAATAGCAGGGTGACCAAAAATGAACACAATGCTCCAAATGTGGGCCCCACCAGTGTATTGTACAACTGTCCAGATCTCTCTATTCCCTGCTTGTTTGTGTGTCTGTCTGAATTCCACTTGAACATATCTGCCTCTTTCACCTCCACTGCCAGCTTGTTCTCGGCATTTACCACCAAAAAGCCTATATCCTTTGAACGTTCCCCTTCACAAACATACCCTCTAGCAGTTGACTATTCCATTCCGAAAAAGTTAACTAGGTATTCATAAAGCATTTTCAATGGACTATTGCATTTTAAAGTTAAAATTAATGTCTATGAGTCTGTAAGTTCATTTTACAATGTTCTTTGTATCCTGCGTTGAACTCTCTGTAATTATGCAAGAGGTTAGGAATGCACGGGTCGAAGATTATCGTACGGCATCTGGCTGATCTCATTCCCAAGGAATTATCACATTCCTAAACACCTCGCTGTCTTATTTTTGCTGGGCCCTTTATAGACAGGCATTCTGATGTTTCAGTCTGGACTTTCAAAGGAAACCTTTATTGAACATGGATCTTAGCAAACATTTCCCGATATGTACAATCAGAAACTTGACTCAGCTTAGGTTAGCTTACCTTCTAAGTGCATATTTCCATTAAAACCACTGTAATTATCCAATCACCTGCCTATAATTTCATGGATTGTTATTTTTCTTTTCAGGCGAAATCGTGCAGGAGACCGACAAAGTGCCATTGCTATATTACTGCCAATGGTGCAGTCAGAGGAGCAGGTTCCGTCTGACATATATTGCCTTTTGGGAAGGATCTACAAAGACAAGTTTTTGGACTCTGTCTTCCAAGACACTGAAAGCCGAGATAATGGAGTTCACTGGTGAGCATCCATCCCACACTACTCGCACCACAATGTACCATCATGCTTGAATGCAGTTTGTGCAAAATGAACATAAGAACAGCCCAGTTCATTTTGTTTTACTCCATAGAAAGATGGAGGAAGGAGCCATTTTTACTTTATGGTGTGAAAGAGGAGGGTAGTCAAGAAGTAGGGATAGCGTTAAATGAAGTATATGTACACCACTCTATAGAAGGTTATTGGAAAACCGACTGCGGAATGTAATTGGGGCCATGGTGCTGCCACATAATTGCTGATGACTTCTCCATATGAATGGCATGCTAATGCGTGGAGGCATCTGGACATGCACAGTAGCAGACAGCAGCACTTGATGTAGCTGCAGGCCTTCAGAGTATCCACCTTGGGGAAACTGAGAGACCCAGACCTGATGGAAAATCAGGGAGGCCATGTTGCAGCAAACAAAAAGTGGCTGGAGAAACTCAGCGAGTCAAGCAGCATCTGCAAGGGAAGTAGATAGTTGATGTTTCGGTTCAAGACTCTTCATCTAGACATTATCTATTTCGCTCCATGGATGCTGACTGACCCACTGAGTTCCACCAGCTGCTCTCCTTTTGTTTGCCACGGATTCCAACAGCTGCAGCCCAGCTGGTAGAACTGACACCTCACAGGGCCAGTGACCCTGGGCTCAGGTGCTGCAAATGTGGAGTTTGCACGTTCTTGTGATCACATGGGTTTCCTCCAGGTCCTCTCACATCCCAAAGATGTGTGGGTTTCTAGGCTAATTGACTTCAATAAAATTGCCTGCAATATGTGTAGGGATTGGATCAGCAAGTAGGATAACAGAACTAGTGTGAACAGTGTAGGAAGGAACTGCAGATGCTGGTTTAAACCGAATATAGACACAAAATGTTTTGGGTCGAGACCCTTCTTCAAACTGAAGAAGGGTCTTGACCTGAAATGTCACCCTTTCCTTCTCTCCGGTGATGCTGCTTGTCGCGCTGAGTTACTCCAGCATTTTGTGTCTATCTTTAGTGTGAACGGTGGTTGATGTGGGCTTGGTGGTTGAAGGGCCTGTTTCCACGCTATTTCAATTTATCCGCATTAAACTTCATCTGCCATGCATCTGCCCACTCCCCCAACCTGCATTAGACATTTATCCACATTAAACTTCATCTGCCATGCATCTGCCCAATCCCCCAACCTGTCCAAGTCACCCTGCACTCTCATAGCATCCTCACAGTTCACACTGTCACCCAGCTCTGTGTCATCTGCAAATTTGCAAATGTTACTTTGAATCCCTTCATCCAAATCATTGATGTATATTGTAAATAGCTGCGTTCCCAGCACCGAGCCTTGCGGTACCCCACTAGTCACTGCCTGCCATTCTGAAAGGGACCCATTAATCCCTACTCTTTGTTTCCTGTCTGCCAATCACTTCTCTATCCATGTTAGCACTCTACCCCCAATACCATGTGCCCTAATTTTCCCCACTAATCTACTATGTGGGACCTTATCAAATACTTTCTGAATGTCTAGGTACACTACATCCACTGGCTCTCCCTTGTCCATTTTCCTAGTTACATCTTCAAAAAATTCCAGAAGATTAGTCAAGCATGATTAGTCAAGCATGATTTCGCTAAACTACACTGCATAAATTTGCTTTCATAGAAACATAGAAACATAGAAATTAGGTGCAGGAAGGGCAGGCCATTCGGCCCTTCGAGCCTGCACCGCCATTCAATATCATCATGGCTGATCATCCAACTCATCTGCAAAATGATATATAAATTAGGAGCAATGATGTCCATGGATTGAATAGGTACTGGTAGATTTTTGAAAGGATTTCTTTAATGTGTAGAAGGATAAGCATATTTATCGTGCTGTCGTTATCCTACCTTTTGCTTCCATTTAGATTGAACATGTTAGATTAAATGATATCAGAGGTTATACTAGAGCACTAACTGAGGGCTTGATGTATTGATGAGTAGACAATCTTGTGCTCATGTTTCCTCATTAGTTCTCAGTGTTTATTGATAAGCATTGGGTGCTTAAAGGCTTAATGGGCCTGTCCCACTTAAGCGATTTTTCAGCGGACTGCCAACTGTCAAGTTGCCTGGAACGGCGGCTGTCAGAGTGGAACACAAACACACACACAAACACATCGCTTCCTTCACCAACCCGTTATGCAGGCGGGGGACAGGACAAGCGGGGGGAGCGCTGTTTAAAAAATTAACACAGTGCAAAGCCAAGGTGAAACAGACACACACCGCGATAAACAGGAAGGTTGGCGCTGTAAAAAGACAGCTAAAGCACAGTTTACCGCAAGTCATTTAAAAGAGGGGGTGGAGGGGGGAGAAGTAGTGGAAACAACTTTTAAGAAGCCAGAGTATACGCTGTGAAGCTTGGCAGACATTAAAGGGCCTGTCCCACTTACGTGTCCTTGGCACGCAAATTACGTGACCTCGTGGTCGGGTTGAGCCGTGATGGTCCAGCGAAGGTCGCGTGCGACTTCATTCGACAGCACAGCCGTCTGGAGCGCGTGACGTCATTTGAAGATAGACCAAAATGCCGGAGTAACTCAGCGGGACCGGCAGCATCTCTGGAGAGAAGGAATGGATAATACTTCGGGTCAAGACCCTTCTTCAGTCTGAAAGAAGGGTCTTGACCCGAAACGTCATCCATTCCTTCTCTCCAGAGATGCTGCCAGTCCCGCTGAGTTACTCCGGCATTTTGTGTCTATCTTCAATTTTCTTGGCCCCGCTCTGGGAGTAGAAGTGCGGGCGGATCCGGACCGCAACGGCCGTGAGCCCCAGGTCGAGTACGGCGATCGTTTGCCTGCTTCTGCGGCTGTTAGAGGTGAGACGTTGCGTCGCGCCAGGGCCATGGGCCTGTCCCACTTTGGCCGTCAGTTCCGCGACAAACCGTTGATGCGCGAAGATTTCGTTCACTACAATAATTTCACCGGTCAGCACCGGCTACAACCTACGAGAACCTTCAACCTCCTGGCAACCCATTAGGACCTCCTGGCGACCCACCTACGGCTCGAGAATTCTCGCTACTCTCCATGGCGGCTTCATTCTAGTCGCCGCTAATTTTTCAACATGTTGAAGAATTCACGGCGACCATAATGAGGCCGTGACTAGTTCCCAGAATGCGGGAACTCCTCACGACCATGAAGGCGACTCCCGGCATGTGGCGACCATGTGGCGACTGCATAGTCTCCTGCAGTCGCCTAAGTGGGACAGGCCCATAAGGATCTCTCTGCATTTATGAGATTTTATGAATATTCATATTCTAACGCTGCTGAGACTTGGGTGGAAGTTCAACCCCAGCTGGATATAGAAATTCTCTGAAATTCATGCCTAGTTTAGTTCAGTTTATTGTCATGTGTACCGACATACAGTGAAAAGCTTTTTGTTGCGTGCTATCCAGTCAGCGGAAAGACAATACGTGATTACAATCAAGCCATCCACGGTGTACAGATACAAGGTAAAGGGAATAACGTAAAGTACAAGATATAGTCCATTGAAGATTTAAAGATTGTCTGAGGATCTCCAATGAGACAGGTGGTACCTCAGGATCACTCTCTAGTTGATAGGATGATACAGTTGCCTAATGACAGCTGGGAAGAAGCTGTCCCTGAATCTGGAGGTATACATTTTCACACTTCTGTACCTCTTGCCAGATGGGAGAGGGGAGAAGAGGGAGTGACCGGAGAGTAGACTCATCTTTGATTATGGTGGTGGCCTTGCCGGTGCAACGTGAAGCGTAGTCAATGGAAGTGCGATGGTCGGGGCTGCATCCACAATACTCTGCAATTTTGCAAGCATATTTAGCACTCTAGACGACAGATGAATTTGTAGAGAATTGGAATTCTAATTTGTAGAGAATTGGAATTCTTTTCGAAGCTGAAATTAGTTTAGAGCAAATAATGCTTAACCAGAGACTCTATTGGCATTTTTCAAGTTGTATCTATGCATGCTTACTAACAATCGGTGAGAGATTAAATGCTGAGAGGTTTTTTTCTTAAGCTGATTTACTATGTCAAACTCTTTTAACATTTGAACGTTTGTTTAAGGTACGGGAAGGCTTTTGAATCCGAGCCAACGATACATTCTGGGATAAATTTAGCCGTACTTCTCCTCGCAGCAGGTCACCAGTTTGACACATCCTTTGAGTTACACAAAACGGGTAATTAGTTTTGCTTTCTGTGTGTATAGATTTTTTATAAGTTATTTAGGAAGACTGCAGCTGGCCATGATTGAACATTGAAAATGTTGTTTCTCATTGGATCTGTTTTTCTCTTTAAGGAGCATTATCTTGGTAAACACAATACGTCTCACTCACCCCCCCCCCCCCCCCCCCCCCCCCCCCCCTCCACCACCATCTTTCTCCCCCACCACCTCCACCCCCCCCCCCCCCCCCCCCCCCCATCTTGCGCTCCCCTTCCCTCCCTTGTGCCACACCTAGACTCGCACCTATTTATCACCTCCACCCTCCACCCCGCCCCCTCGCCACTTTCTTCCCTTTGCCTTCACAATTTACAACTCTAAAAAACCTGGTTCACACCTTCCTTTCCTTTCTCTGCCCTTTGTTCCAACCATCTGCCTATCAATCCCCCACCCCCTCTCCCCGCATCAAACCCTCCCCTGGCCTGTGTCGACCTATACCCTGCCTTGCTTTGTCCTGCCTCTTCCCTTTCCCAGCTCTCTTCTCCCCCCACCCCCTCACTATTAGTCTGAAGAAGGGTCTCAACCAAAACATCACCTCTCCATGTTCTTGAGAGATGTGACCTGACCTGCTCAGTTACTCCAGGACATTGTGTCCTTTAGCTAATGCAATACATTTCTTTATCAGAGCACGAGTAATACTGAGTGGTCATGGAGCACAGAACCAGGCCCTTCTTGACAATGGTACACAAAAGGCTGGAGAAACTCAGCGGGTGCAGCAGCATCTAAGGAGCGAAGGAGATAGGCGACGTTTCGGGTCGAGACCCTTCAGTCTGAAGAAGGGTCTCGACCCGAAACGTCGCCTATCTCCTTCGCTCCTTAGATGCTGCTGCACCCGCTGAGTTTCTCCAGCCTTTTGTGTACCCTCGATTTTCCAGCATTTGCAGTTCCTTCTTTAACCCTTCTTGACAATGCTGACTGTGTTGCCCCATCTACACTAGCCCCACCTGCCTGCGTTTGGCCCATATCCTTCTAAACCCTTCCTATCCATGTACCAGCTGAAATGTTAACTCCTGCCTCAACTATCTCCTTGGGCAGCTCCTCCCATATATCCACCAGCCTCTATGTAAATGCAGAGAGCATATTAAGCCTTTCAGCACCTAATGCTTATCATTAAACACTCAAAACCAAAGAGGAAACACGAGCACGTGCTTGCCCACCCAACCAATCAATTAATTCATCTGTGTTCCACTTCAACTGCGTAAATGGGGAGAGGAAGCTTGACACTGTGCTTGAGTGTTAGCCTTCTGATCTTGATTTTAAATTTGTTCTCAAAATGATGCACATAAACTTTGAAGAAGGGTGTGAAGAAGGGTCCCAACCTGAAAGCTTACCTATCCATGTCCTCCAGACCCACTGAGTTTAGTTAACCCCAGAGTGGACGCAGACCCTTCGGCCCATCAAGTCCGCGCAGCCCAACCATCAGGGAATGTGGGTGGAGGGGGAGCGTTGAAATAGGTGCGAGTCCAGGCGGGGCACAGGAGAGGGGTGAGGAAAAGAGGGGTGTGGGGGGCAGTAAGGGGGGTGGGGTGGTTGTAGTGATCAACTGCATCTGGAGCTGTGAGGCAGCCCCTTCACAAGCAGTGCCTCTGTGCCATCCTGTGTTCTTTGTCAGCAGCTCTCAAAATCTTCTGATGGTCAGCTCACAAGGATTGAAATGATTGGAGCTTGTCTTAATGCAGGTTGTGTTGTTGCATTTCTGTTCAGATGCCGGAGAGCCCATTGACTGTACACATCTCTGCAGATAGTGTTATTGTGTAATGGTTCATGCAGATCTGCCCTACTTTGACAAAAGGAAGCAACTGAAGGAAGAAAGGCGTTTTCTTGTAAATGAGGAAAACGTGTTTTTCTTTCAGCTCTCTGTGATGGAATTTCTTACTTCTCTGCTATAAATATTTTCAAATTGTACTCAGAGAAGACTTATTTTGTTCACCATTGTGTAGAGCATATCTCAAATACCCTAAAACAAGCGGCATCTCAATTTTGACAAAATTGTCAGTTGCTTCCTTTTGTCAAATTAGGGCAGAGATGTCCATGCCGGAAGATGGGCCCAAGCTGGTGTGTTGCTGGAGTTTAGTTCAGAGAAACTGCCTGGAAACAGGCCCTTCGTCCCACCAGGTCCGTGCCGATCAGCAATCCCCGTACACTAGCACTACCCTCACGCACTAGGGACAATTTACAATCTTTACCGAAGCCAATTAACCTACAAACCAGCACGTCTTTGGAGTGTGGGAGGAAACTGGCGCACTCGGGGAAAACCCACACAGGTCATGGGGAGAACGTACAAACTCCGTACAGACAGAACCTGCAGTCAGGATCGAACCCGGGCCTCTGGTGCTGTCAGGCAGCAACTCTACCATTGCGCCACCGTGCCGCCCTGTGATTTAAATGGACAGAACAACATCATGAAGACAGAGCCAGAATTATTTTTTCATATTATCAAACGCGCTGAGCTGAGCAGGTGTTACTGAGCAGAATTCCTGAGTACATGCACCAGTACAGCGCAGAAACAGGCCCTTCGGCCCACATTATGCCAAACATGACGGCAAGTTAGGACACTTGGGACAAGTGCTGAGTGCCAGAGTACACCAAGAAGTTATCCTGAGGGATTAGTGGGCCAAGCAAAGCACTTCCTTTCCCTTCCATCTTCTCCCTAATCTGCACCACCACTATCCCCCAATCCTGCTCAGAAACATTTCAATAACCTATCCCCAGAGTCAATGAAAGATGAGTTTCAGCAGAATGCAAAGTGCATCTGCAGAACTAAAAATAGGTTTTCTCAACCACAAACCCCGGAAACGAGAGCTTGTGAAGATTTTATTTTTTGTTCATGAATCAGCAGAAAATATATTCAGTTTGTTCCACTGTTGAGCGTGTCAAATTCTACATGTGTTAAGGGAAGAGGGCAAGAGAATTAATCTGAATGGGGATGAAGTACGACACAGGTGTTAGTGCAAAACAGACGACTGTTTACCCTGGGGGACTTTTGTTTCCATTAAAACCGGTGAAAATTCAAGGAAAATTGGACACAGTTTATCATGGTTGATCACTGCTGTCTGCCTCCTACCATTGCCAAGGTTTAATTTCACCCCAATAAGTTCATAGGTTTTGGAGCAGAATTAGGCCATTTAGCCCATCAAGTCTACGCTGACATTCAATCATATCTTTCTCTCTCAACCCCATTCTCCTGCCTTCTCCCCATCCCTGTCACCCGTGCTAACCAAGAATCTGTCAATGTGTGCCTTACAAATTGGCTTCCACAGCCGTCTGTGGCAATGATTTGATCAACTCCGCTGCACGTTGCTTATCGGGAGGTATAGATTTATAGAAGTATGGATTAGTTGCAAGGCAGATGGAGCCCATTTGGCCCATCATGTGTTGTTCCAGAGCAAATCACTAGCTCCTATCACTAGCTCCTATCCCTAGCTCCTTAGGACTTTATTCCTTGAAGTACAGGAAGCTGAAGAGTGATTGAGGTATATAAAATCATGATGGGAACAGATAGGATAAACACATAGAGTCTTTTGCCCAGAATATGAGAATATCCAGAGGACAAAAGTTTAAGGTGAGAGAGGAAAGATTTAATAGGAACCCGATGGGCAACATTTTCACACAGAGGGTGGTGGGTGTATGGAACGAGCTGCCAGAGGAGGTAGTTGAGGCAGGTACTATCACAACATTTAAAACTAATTTGGGCAGGTGCATTGATAGGATTAGAGGGATATGGGCCAAATGCTAGCAGGTTGGACTAGTGCAGACGGGGCATCTTGGCCGGCATGGTCAAGTTGGGCCGAAAGGCCTGTTTCTGTGCCTTATGACTCAATGACCATGACCACACTGTGTTTTATTCATTATATATTTGTCCAATTCCCTCTTGAAACCCACAAATGAATGTGCCAACATCAGCAGGCAGCAAATTCCCAGGATCCAATCCAGCAAAAAAAAGTAGTTCTTCATATCACTTTTTAATTCTCTTCCCCTTTATTTTTCAGCAGTAACTTCGTGTAATTGAGCCTTCTATTAAAGTAACTATGTTTTAAATTTTCTATTAAACTGAAGGTTAACTGCCACTCAGTGTCCACTTGGTTTAAACTCCACACAATTTAAAATATCTCTATCAATCCGCCTCTCAGCCTTCTCATCCTCAGAGCATCTAATTTGTTCTTGAAATTAGGTCACTCATGCCTGGAACTATTCTCATTCATCTTTTTTTGGACCCTGTCTGATGCTCTCACCTCTTTGTTATAAATTGTGGTGACCATAATTGAACGCAGTAATCCAGATAAGGCTGGACCTGTGATTTTTGACCATTCAGCGTGACTGTCCTGCTTTTATATTCTTTGTCTGTCTCTAATTATAATTAAAACCCAGGATAGACACAAATTGCTGGAGTAACTCAGCGGGTCAGGCAGTATCGCTGGAGAAAAAGGATGGATGACGTTTCGGGTCGGGACCCTTCTTCAGACTGAAATTAGAGGGGAGCCGTCTGAAGAAGGGTCCTGGTCAGTGGATCCCATAAATAAGTGAATTGAGATTTAACGTGTTCCATGTTCAACTAAAGCAGGGGGAAGTGGGCACTGTGTTATTCGTTCCGCTTAAAATATTGGTTACAGCACTTGCCATCATGTCCAATGGAGGGTAGGCAAAATAGAAGATTTTAATGCAAATTGCATATATGCAGATGTTTAAGTACACAGGTGTTTCAGTCTGTAGTGGACTAAAACTATTGTGCAGCAAATGCAAAAAGATTGCATTGGAATTGTTACCAATGTCTTGCATTTTAGACTATTTTATGCTTTGAATCCTGGCACTATTTGTGTCTCTTCAGGATATGGGCTCAGAGTAACTTACCATGTAACCCTTGCGATTAGAACAAAGGTACTTATAAAGCAAAGGATCATATTTGTTATTGATATGACCATTTTGCTTTTCGGATAACTAGCGAATATTGTTGTAAGTAAATATTATGATTTCATTTCCATGGTCATCTTGTGGTCAGAAATTTGTTCTAACGCCACACATTGACGGCAATATCCCACATAAAGCTAAGGTGGAAATGAAATGTTATTTTTGTGACTGCTGCCAGTATTACAAATTATAGACTCTTTGTTTGAAAAGGGTCAAGTGGTCATAAATTTAAAGTAGAAAAGGTTTGCTCACATATATTCTCTCAAAGAGACCTCTTTTGAAATGTATTGTCATTGTCTTTCCATTTTGACCACAAAGCTGTAATAAGTCAGGCATGTGTTTTTCCTCTAAATTGGGCAAGTAATCATCAAAATGTGATTCAAGACATTGGTGGCACAGTGGCGCAGCAGTAGAGTTGCTGCCTTCCAGTGCCAGAGTCCTGGGTTCGCCACTGACTACGGGCGCTGTCTGTACACTGTTTGTACTCTCTCCCTGTGACCGCGTGGGTTTCCTCCGGGTGCTCCGGTTTCCCCTCACATTCCAAAGAAGTGCATGTTTGTAGGTTAATTGGCTTCAGTAAAAAATGGCCCTCGTGTGCAGGATAGTGTTAGTGTACTGGCTGATCACTGGTCGGCGCGGACTCGGTGGGCCGAAGGGCCTGTTTCCGTGCTGTATATCTAAAGTCCAAGTAAAATTGTTCAGCATTTAAATTGACATCCTCCAAGTGAGCTGCTTGAGCTGAACTTTGAAATGTGCTACACTGAAAGAGTCAAAATACTTCAAATATTCATGTCCCTCCGATTTTGCTTAAGGGGAGTTCCTTTATTGTAACACAATGTACCTAATTTCTGTATTTGATGTTAACATCAGTGATACTTTTATTTATGCAGGTGTGAAACTCAGCAGCCTACTGGGGAAGAAGGGAAATTTGGAAAAAATCCAGAGTTACTGGGATGTGGGCTTTTACCTTGGAGCCAGCATGTTAGCAAATGATCCTCTCCGAGTTATTATGGCTTCTGAGAAGCTCTTTAAACTCAAGGCGCCTGCCTGGTAAGTTTAGATGTCTGCAGAATTAGAATAATAGGCCTGTTTGGTAAGGATTCTCATAAATATAAGACATAGGAGCAGAATTAGGCCATTCTGTCCATCGAGTTTGCTCCTCCATTTGATCATGGCCGATCTATTTTTCCCTCTCAACCCCATTCCCTTGCCTTCTCCCCGTAAACGTTGATGCCCTTACTAATCAAGAACCTCTGCTTTAAAATGCCTAATAACGACCACCACAGCTGTCTGTGGCAATGAATTCCACAACTTCATCACCTTCTGGCGAAATATATTCTTCTTCATCCCCATTATAAAGGTATGTCCTTTTATTCTGAGGCTGTGCCCTCTGGTCCATGACTCTCCCAATACTGGAAACATTGGGCCCCGATTGGGCCAACTGTGAAATTATGAGGCTCAGTAAGTGAGTGTGGAGTTACGGTGCAGGGGAGTATAATTGAGACTTTCTCATTGACTTGTTCATGACTGTACCCTTGAGAAGTCCCGATGTAGAGTGTGAAGTTGAAGCAGTTACTGCAACTTTACAAGTGGCAATCTGCAGTTCAGTTCGGTTTCAATTTAGTTTAATGTCACTTGTACAGTGAAAAGCTTTTGTTGCATGCTAACCAGCCAATGGAAAAACAAAACATGATTACAGTCGAGCCATCCACAGTGTACAGATCCATGATACGGGGAATAATGTTTAGTGCAAGGTAAAGCCTGTAGGCACAATGACACGGTGCAGGATCAGACTAATGTTGATAAATGCAATGCTATTACCTTGCCTTTATTAACACTTAGGCTGTTTATCAAGGTGCGGGCAGATGAGACATACATGCATAGATTTAAAAATAAATATGCAAATCTTATGGGAAAGAAATATCCATAACACAGTACAAAGTGTATCAAAATGTGATGAATGGAATTGAGGCAAAAAGGATATGGTTGCTGCAAGTTTCTAATCTGACTGCATTAAACATGGCAGCTGGTGAGTTGGGACTGCCATTAAAGAAGAGTAGTTTAGTCAGAGCAGGTGCCACTGAATAGAGTGCCACAGCCTGCCAGCTACCAGGCAGAAGCTACAGTGGTCAGCCCTACAGTGGAGATCAGGAACTGGGTCTGACGGGTTTAGGAACACCACACAGCCCTGTTATTGCTGTTGGGCCAAAACCTGTGGAATTACTTAACAATAGAAGGAAAGAGTGTTCAGAGGTGGCCAAATTATAGAAACGGGGAAAAAATTGTAGGTAGGAACAGCTGATGTTGTTTTAAATCGAAGATAGACACAAAAAGCTGGAGTAACTCATCGGGACAGGCAGCATCTCTGGAGAAAAGGAATGGGTGATGTTTTGTCTTTAGATAGAAGAAATATTTTGATTTTGTCTTTAGATAAAATAAATATTGTCTTTAGACCTAAATTCAGTTCAGTTTAGTTTATTGTCACATGTACAGAGGTACAGTGAAAAGCCTTTGTTGCGAAACGTCACCCATTCCTTCTCTCCAGAGATGCTGCCTGTCCCGCTGTGTTTCTCCAACATTTTGTGTCTATCTTTGCCATAAACCTACATGAGTTAGTTTGTGAATGGAACTTGAAAATAATGTTAGCATTTATCTTTTCCGATCAGTTTTTGATTGCGTTTGTCTGTACTTGTAGGTATTTGAAGTCTGTTGTACAAACTATCCACATATATCAACGGTTTAAGAAACAGACTCCAGAGCAGCCGTTTGAGAGTCAGGACCTGATGGACTTCTGGATGGACTTCATTGTCGAAGCCACCAATGAAGCTTTGTCTTTGGTTCGATTTCCAGTATGTAATTTTACTGAGAGTTTTATTTTTTTTGCTGAAGCACATGCGTTCTAGTGTGTATACCTGCATTCCCTAAGTACTGTGTAGGAAGGAACTGCAGATACGGGTTTAAACCAAAGATAGACACGAAAGGCTGGAGCAACACAGCGGGTCAGGCAACATCTCTGGAGAGAAGGAATGGGTGACATTTCGGGTTGAGACCCTTCTTCAGACTGAATTACTCCAGCATTTTGTGTGCATCTTCCCTTAGTACAGTATATATGGACCACACTTTTATATGAAAGCCTTCAAGAGTCTGCAGCTTTCTAATGACATAGGTATCAGAAGCACTTAACAGGTGACCTCCAAACTTAACTCCACTGAAGTCTGTGGAGGCCAAGTTTATGTATATTTTTACGGCAGAGATTGATAGATTCTTAAAGGGTCTCGACCCGAAACATCACCCATTCCTTATCTCCAGAGATGCTGCCTAACCCGCTGAGTTAATACAGCATTTTGTGTCTACCACTGATAGATTCTTGATTAGTATTGGTGCAGGGGTTATGGGTGAAAAGGGAAGAGAATGGGATTGAAAGAGAGAAAGGTAGAACAAGCATGATTGAATGGTGGAGTAGACTTGATGGGCTGAATGGCCTAATTCTGCTCCTGTAACTTTTGAACTAATGCAGCATGCAGAACGTGGAGGAAATCAACGGCATTGAGTGCCCAGATTTGTACTAAAAATGCAGTGGCCTAAAGTGCATAACATTCTTCTATTTATTCATTTTTTGAAATCTGCCCATTGATAGCAAGATTAGCAATTATTATTCGGACCAATGGTTATGTCAAGTCATTCCGGTAGGGTGCTAAATCAGTGCAGGTTGCCTGACTGATGCATATGATGCCTGATTTTCAATCCGTTCAAATCCATGGCATGCCAGATGCATGACAAAGCTGCCCCAGCATTTTGGTTACTGACAGTGGATATGGATAGCAATGTCAATCAAGATTCAATTAATGTATTAATGCATGTTATTATATGATAAAACTCTGCAAGATGCTGAGAAAATGAGCATGATGTGTTTTTGGTAAATGTGTAGCAGGACATTCACACCAATTCTCGCACATCTATGTCTATTGGTGGAGAACAAACTGGTGATTCAGACATTTTGCAGGTCTGTTTGAATGGTGAAACTGGGTAATGATACTAGTTCATGAATATTCATGCATGCAGAAAAAGGTGTTCACAGTACTTTTAAACTCTTGAACATGGTACTATTTAAACATACGGAAAAGATTCACATATTTTTACTTTTGATTTGCTAGGTTTTAATTTTGGAGCCAACCAAAGTCTTCCAGCCTGCTTATTTATCCATAAACAATGAGGCAGAAGAGAAGACTGTGTCTATTTGGCATGTATCGCCCAGTGATAAGGTAATATGTTGCGCTTGGCACAAAGGAATTGAATGAATGAATTTATCGGTGTTCTTTAAATTCTACCTATAACGTGTGTTTGTACTTGTTTCTTTCTTCCCGCATGGGGAAATCACAGAATGCCATATATGAGTGGAACTTCAATGCTACTTCAATCAGGGGTGTGAGGTAAGTGACTGACTGATGTCAATGCCCAGTGAGCTACATTGTCATGGTGGCGAATATCATGCAATTTAGTTGAATTTAGTTTAGTTTATTGTCACGTGTACAGTGAAAAACTTTTGTTACGTGCTAACCAGTCAGTGGAAAGACAACACACGATTACAATCCAGCCACTCGCAGTGTGCAGATATGTAAACAACATAATAATTAAATACCACAATTGTAAAACACCTTTTTAAAAATAAATATTGATAATATATTATCATGTAGAACCATTGTTAGGAATATGTATTAATTCATTCATTTACATATGTTGCTCAAGAATCAAGAGAGTCAAGACTATTTAATTGTCAAATTCCCAGCAATAGAACAATGAAATTCTTACTTGCAGCAGCATAATAGGCCTAAAAATATTCATCTTGTACCCTCCATTATATACGGCTACATAGTATACAATCCTAAAGATAAAATGCAGCAAATTGACACAGCTCATCTGGCTTCACAATTGACAACTCGTCAATCCTTTTGTCTCACTCCCTCAGTTTTAATCTCCAGCCTTTGTTCCATCCATCTGCTTATCAAAACCCTCTCTCGCCTGTGTCCACCTATCATCTGCCACATTTGGCCCTGCCACTCCTCTCCCAGTATTTCTTCCCTCCCCCCCATCCCCATAATCAGTCTGAAGAGAGATACTGACCCAAAACATCTCCTGTCCATGTTCTCCAGAGATGCTGCCTGACCCGCTGAGTTACTCCAGTGCTTTGTGTACTTTTATGTAAACTAGCATCTGCAGTTCCTTGTTTCTGCATTTCGTCTCAGCTTCTTCATTAGTTCCCACCAAGTCGGTGATCTCTACCATTCAGATAGAGAGACATAGCAGAGATCCTATGGAAATGCCAGCGCCTGCAAATTCCCCTCCATATCAAGCTTTGTACTTCCCTGGGATATTTCAAAATTCAAAAAGTGATGATAGTGTTATTTTGTCTCTATCCTTATATTTGTGAATGTTTTTTTTAAATTGATTGTCATTAATCCAGCTAAGATAAAACAAGCAAAAAGCAAAAAGCAACCAAATGGTTTTTTTTGTTGTAGGCTTCTATGAATAATAGATAAACACTCAATACACTAGCAGGTATACATGCAAAAGTAAGATTTGGGCTGCCTCTTCCTAGGGAAAGAATCAATAGTTTCAAAAGATCCCATTTTGCTTAAACATATTCATTGCACTTTCCTCCTCTCAGTTAGGCCACACTATTAACACGGAGAGTGGAAGGAGAAATGAGAGAACTGCAGAATAACATTTTTATAATGGATGAGTTACTAGAGTGTGGATGAGTCTTGTGTGAACCACAGGTGGTTCAAAAATGAAAGCGAGTGCATGTGATCTGTGATCTAAGTCGTGTGATCTGTGATCTAAGGTGCGTGTGATCTGTGATCTAAGTCGTGTGTTCAGAAGATGAAGGTAAAATGGACAACAGAATTTTGACCTACTGAAGTAGCCTTAAAATTGTTCTTTTTACTGTTTCAGTGTTTCCAAATATGATGAACGCTGTTGCTTCTTGTATGTTCTGCATAATACAGATGACTTTCAGATATACTTTTGCACAGAGCTTCATTGCAAAAGGTTTGTATATTCAGTTCCATGAAGTCCCAGATCCTCATCCACAAATCATGTGCAAACTAACTGACTAAATAACTAACTGAACACGCGTGTTGATCTCAGCTGCTTTCCTCCATTCCCTGTCATGAGGTTAGAAGTTAACACTGCAGGAACTAATCACAGTATATAATTGTATGAAATGTTGTGCCATTCAGGCTCAATAATTCTGTTTTTGTGTAAAAGTAAAATTCTACTTTTCAGTGAGCTACTGGTTTAATAATTTTGAGTCCCTCATTTGCAGGAGTGAATCATTATTGTCTATCCAAATCTATCTAAACTATGCTACTGGAAAGTTAAAACAGAAGTGGACTTGTTAATATATTTTTAAGCTTCCATTTTAATTACATTCCCCGTTTGATCCACAGGAGATTAAGAACTATTGGAAGAAAACTGGACAATTAGTTTATTGTTGACTAGTCAGAATTTGCAGTTAAATCCTTCTGAGAAATTAATATGGAAAAAAATAGATTGTTTTCCAATAAATCTAAAGATGAATGCTGTCAAAGGCTTTGAACTTTTCATGAGATTAAAATCATTTGTCTAATATAGTCAACATTTTAACAATGCAGGCCAAATATAGTCAGGGAGCAACATGTTAATGTTTTCTGTTTAATTGGGGAAAAACTGTTTTATTGGCAGTAAAATTACTGTTTTGTAACTACAAGTTCAATGAGAATGTAAAGAGAAACTGTATGATATTGTTTCGAAAAACATAATTTAGCTTCATCCAGCATCACTGGCCATGCACGTTTAAATACATCTGAGTTTGGCACAGCGTAATATTTTGCCAAAAAAAAAGCTTGCTTAACAGCAAAATTATTTTGTTTCTGTAACATTTTCATCTGTTGTTTAGTGGTATCTTGTTTTCAACGTGATGTGATGTGATGCATAATGAAAAGTGTAGGTGGCAAATTGCAGAATGATGTGTTATTGCAAGGAAGGGATAAAGCAAAATACGTTGGCTGCTGGAAATATGAAATAAAATAAATTGCTGAGCAAGTTAGGCAACAGGCACGGAGAGGAGAGCAGATTTACAGGTTGATTGGAAGTGCTATTGCTAGGCAGGATTTCATTTTGCACAATAACAGATTTATGGACGATTGGAAGAACATTGAAATTACAGATTTATAGAAGATTTGAATCATTTTGTCCATAATCTTGGTGGCGTGATTGTTTTTCAGATTCTGTGAAATGGTGAATTGTATAACAGATGAGGTGGGAAAAGGTGCTGAAGAAGGAGACTCCGAGGGAGATGCATTGGAGGTAAGGCAGATGTTTTATTTAAAATACATCAGAAAATGCCCAATATATTCAGCTGCAACTGTGGAGTGAGAAACAAATGAGCATTTCAAGATTTCGTAATGATAATGCAAATATATCAGACCTTTGCACTGCCTATTGATACCCAATTGAGTGCACAAAGATTCCTTTTTGGTCCATCGTGTCTGCCCAGTTCTTTGAAGGCTCACGACCCTGATAGATAGTTACATTGAGAAAGTAGATGAAAAGGTCAAGTACATTGTGGTCCCACTGATTCTAACAATAGGTCCTAAAAGCAGCTTTGATGTTGAAACTCCAGATGTTGCATGTTGCACGGCCCAACCAGTGCAAGTGAGGAATCAGCCGGCTGTGGCTCCTGTCGCTGTGGAATAGATGCCAGCGAGGGGAGGATAGGGGTTGACCATCTGAAGAGATGAAAGCCAAGAGATTGGGTTGGCAGTGGTGGAGGAAAGCTGGCAATGGGGATAGATGGGGAGGGGCTGGGTAGTGAGTGGGTGGCGCAGCGGTAGAGTTACTGCCTTACAGCACCATACACCCGGGTTTGATCCTGACTACATGTGGTGTCCGTAAGGAGTTTGTACATTCTCCTTGCTCCGGCTTTTGTCATTTCGGTCATTCAGTCCCACATGATTCATCTATTAGAGGTACTCATCGGTAATGATGAACATTAATACTAAAGGACAACATGTTGGCGCAGCGATAGAGTTGCTGCCTTACCGCGCCAGAGACCCAGGTTTGATCCTGACTACGGGTGCTGTCTGTACGAAGTTTGTACGTTCTCCCCATGACCTGTGTGGTTTTTCTCTGGGTGCTCCAGTTTCCTTCCACATTCCAAAGACATACAGGTTTGTAGGTTAATTGGCTTCTGTAAAATGTTTATTGTCCCGGGTGTGTAGGATAGTGCTAGTGTACAGGGTGATCACTGGACAGTGCAGGGTTGGTGGGCCGAAGGTCCTGTTTCCAAGCTGTATCTCTAAAGTCTAAAGAGAGAGCTGAGACAGTGGGCTGCTTGCCTGCAGACCCTTAAACAGGACGCTTCCCGTCAACTCTCTCCCCATCCCTTCCACCTATGTCCCTCTCCCTGGCTTTACATTTCACTACCCTTCTCTCCGTATCTGGCTGCTTTTGTCTCCTTTTCATCTCTAGCCTTTGTCTACCCATCTGCCAATTGAAATCCCTCGCCTGTATCAACTTTTGTATGTATCCACCTATCAGTTGCCAGGCTTTGTCCTGCCCACCACCTAATTTCCAGCTTTCTCCCCCCTAATATGATCATGCTGAAGATGGGTCCTGACCATGAAACGTTGTCTATCCATTCCCTCCAGAGATGCCGCAGACTTACTCCAACACTTTGTGCTTTACCTCAATTCCACATGGTCTTCAGAGAGGAAACTGAGAAAATCACTCTGGATCTGCCAGCATTTTCCTTCTGGATTTCTTAACCCTGAGGAAATCCAATCAATACCAGTTAATTTTAGCTGAGGCTTGCAACAGGACCCATTCCAGGTAATGTGTAGGAAAGAACTGCAGATGCTGTAGTTGTAAATCAAAGGTGGACACAAAATTATCTGGAAGTCTGTAATGAATTGGCAGTGAACATTATCTGAAATGGAAGGCAGACACAAAATGCTGGAGTAACTGAGCAGAACAGGCAGCATCTCTGGAGAGAAGGAATAGGTGATGTTTCGGGTCGAGATCTTTCTTCAAAAGCGGATTGTATTAAATAACTTAGCAGCCTGGTCTGAAGACCCTTGACGTTTTTTTTCGCATGCTTGCAGGGAAAGAGCTTGAAGTAACCAAGCAGACACGGATTATGTATAGAAAATACTGCTATCCATGCCATGATGCCTGGACAATTGTCCCTGGATATGTTAATCACTGAGCTATTCACATTCATTGCCTCCTGAGGACTGACGGGCTCGTCCAGTTGTTAAATTGCTCATCCAGTGTTCTGTATCCTGCCTGGTCTCATATGTCCCGAATCCCATCCACTGCCCTGAGCTAGCGGTTAAACTGCATGCGAGACCTTTCTGGACCCAGGATGTCATGGTGGCGCAGCGGTAGAGTTGCTGCCTCTCAGTGCCAGAGACCCGGGTTCGATCCCGACTACGGGTGCCAGCTGTACGGAGTTTGTACGTTCTCCCCGTGACCGTGTGCGTTTTCTCCGGGATCGCCACTTTCTTCTCACACTCCAAAGACGTACAGGTTTGTAGGCTAATTGGCTTGGTATCATTGTAAATTGTACCTCGCGTGTGTAGGATAGTGTTAGTGTGCGGGGATCGCACTCAGTGGGCCGAAGGGCCTGTTTCCACCCTGTATCTCTAAACTAAACTAATCTAAAACCATTCTGCATGCAATTAACCATTTATTGTCGCCATGTTCCCTTAACACCTTCGGTATGTGTTCAGTTGAACTGACTCATCGTCCTTCACTAACAAACAGTGCCATGTTGGGAGTGGGTGCTGTACACTCATTGAAAACCCCACTCTTCTTTTAAAACCCTACTCATCCCAACTACAGCTCTGTCTAACCCTTTACTTTTAGAATGGAAGAGCAGTAGTGCCAATTAATGAAGGTGTATGTTCCTGGCATATGTTAACCAGCTCTCAGCACCGCAGAAGGGATTAGTTGCATTGTGTGGCAAGACCTTCCACTGACTGGGCTTGCTACCGGTTTGGCCTTGGAGTTAAATTGTATGGAGTTGAACATTATAAATCCAACTCATTATTAGTTTAAACGTAGACACAAAATGCTGGAGTTACTCCAGGCAGCATCTCTGGAGAGAAGGAATGGGTGACGTTTCGGGTCGAGACCCTTTTTTGTTATTCGTTTAGTTCAGAGATACAGCGTGGAAACAGGCCCTTCAGCCCAACGAGTCCGCGCAGACCAGCGATCACCCCATACACTAACATTATCCTACACACTAGGGACAATTTACAATTATACCAAAGCCAATTAACCTCCAAGCCTGTATGTCTTTGGAGTGTAGGTGGAAACCGGAGATCCCGGAGAAGACCCACGCAAGTCACGGGGAGAACGTACAAACTCCGTACAGACGGCACCCATAGTTAGGATCAAACTCGGGTCTCTAGTGCAATTCTACCACTACACCACCGTGTTTCAAGATTTACTTCAGGATCTCGATTTGAATGCTCATTCCTGTCATTTTGTCCTCCAAATACATATAAAAGGCATTTGATAATATATGTGCTCCTCTTGTTTCACTCCAATCATTCCTCAGTCAGTGAGATTTCCATCAACTAAGTCTGGACTTTGTTCGAGTGAATAGTCCTCTCATAAATTTGATCTAAACTGGAATGACATTTGCCCTATTTTCTGACATTGGTTAATCATGAGGTTTCTGAAAAAGAGTCTGTGACCCGAAGCATTAACTCTGTTTATCTTTCCACACGGTACTGCCTGATCTGCTGACTATTTCAGTTTTCATTTTATAATCTTGAGGTGTTATTATTTTTCACAGTTTTCTTTTCACTGTTATTCACAGCGATATAATATAGAAATATAGAAAATAGGTGCAGGAGTAGGCCATTCGGCCCTTCGAGCCAACATTGCCATTCAATATAATCATGGCTGATCATCCAAAATCAGTACCCCCGTTCTGGCTTTTTCCCCATATCCCTTGATTCCCTTAGCCCTAAGAGCTAAATCTAACTCATTGAGGGTAGGGAAGATTCAAACAAGAGGGCATGACATGAGAATTAAGGGACAGAAGTTTAGGGGTAACGCGAGGGGGAACTTCTTTACTCAGAGGGTGGTGGCCGTGTGGAATGAGCTTCCAGCAGAAGTGGTGGAGGCAGGATCAATTTTAACATTTAAAAGTAAAGTGGATAGGTATATGGACGGGAAGGGAATGGAGGGGTATGGTCTGAGTGCAGGTAGATGGGACTAGGGGAAAACAAATGGTCGGCATGGACTGGAAGGGCCGAGAGGGCCTGTTTCCGTGCTGTAATTGTTATATGGTTAACTCTCCCTCGAAAACATCTAGTGAATTAGCCTCCACTGCCTTCTGTGGCGGAGAATTCCACAGATTCACAATTCTCTATGTGAAAAGGTTTTTCCTCATCTCAGTCCTAGATGGCCTACCCCTTATTCTTAAACTGTGACCCCTGGTTCTGGACTCCCCAAAATCAGGAACATTTTTCCTGCACCTAGCCTGTCGAATCCTCTAAGAATTTTATGTTTCTATAAGATTCCCTCTCATCCTTCTGTAGTGAATACACTATATTCCAGCGAATACAAGCCCAGTCGACCCATTCTTTCATCATATGCCAGTCCCGCCATCCCAAGAATTAACCAGGTGAACCTACGCTGCACTCCCTCAATAGCAAGAATGTCGTTCCTCAAATTAGGAGACCAAAATTGCACACAATACTCCAGGTGCGGTCTCACCAGGGCCCTGTACAACTGCTGTAGGACCTCCTTGCTCCTAAACTCAAATCCTCTCGCAATGAAAGCCAACATGCCATTAGCTTTCTTCACTGCCTGCTGTACCTGCACGCTTACTTTCAGTGACTGATATGCAAGCACACCCAGGTCTCTTTGCACCTCCCCTTCTCCTAATCTGGCACTATTCAGATAATAAATTCATTTTCTTGCCACTGAAGTGGATAACCTCACATTTATCCACATTACACTGCATCTGCCATGCATCTACCCAACCTATGCAAGTCACCCTGTAGCCTCATAGCATCGTCCTCGCAGCTCACTCTGCCACCAAGCTTTGTGTCATCCGCAAACTTAGAGATGTTACATTTATTTCCCTCATCCAAATCGTTAATTTATATTGTAAACAACTGGGGTCCCACCGAGCCTTGCGGCACCCCACTAGTCACTGCCTGCCATTCTGAAAAGGACCCGTTAATTCCTACTGTTTGCTTCCTGTCTGCCAATCAGTTCTCTATCCATGTCAACATCCCTAACCCCAATAGCATGTGCTCTAATTTTGCACACTAATCTCTTATGTGGCACCTTGTCAAAAGCATTTTGAAAGTCCAGATACACCACATCCACTGGCTCTCCCTTAACATACTACTTGTTACATCCTCAAAAAATTCCAAAAGATTAGTCAAGCATGATTTCCCCTTGACTGATCCCGTCACTGTTTTCCAAATGCGCTGCTATAACATCTTTATAATCGATTCCAGCATCTTCCCCACCACCGACGTAACTGGTCTATAATTCCCCGTTTTCTCTCTCCATCCTTTCTTAAAAAGTGGAGTTACATTGGCTGCCCTCCAGTCCACAGGAACTGATCCAGAGTCCAGAACATTGAAAAATGATCACCAATGCATCCACGATATCTAGGGCCACCTCTTTGAGTACTCTGGGATAAGACCATCAGGCCCTGGGGATTTATCTGCCTTCAGTCCCACCAGTTTACCTAACACTATTTTCTTCATCTTGCGTTTGAGGCAGCAGAGGTTATGTAACGCCCTCCAGGAGCTGTAGCCAGTTCAATCCCCTGTTGCCGAGGGCCGTGAGGTCTACCTCTCCACCAGGGGGACGGAGGACAGCGATGTCGAAAATGACGTGCTGCGCTGTTTGCTGGTCTGCTCCACACACGCAGGCTGCTGATGAACGCAGCCCCCGGCGATGCATGTTGGCGTTGAACCGGTCGACCCCTGTACGGAGCCGGTTCGGGGCGACCCACTCTTTGCGGGGCAGGTCCGTGCTTGGTGGGGCTGTGGTGTTCGGTGCAACAGTGAATTGAGGAGATCGCGAAGTTTCAACACCATTTTCTGATTAATGTGGATTCACATCAGTGCCAAAGTCACCAGGCCAGCGATCGGAGCACCCCTCTCTGGAGACCCCCGCAAAGGTTCACCCCTCTCCGCGATGGAAAAAGTCCACGCTGTGCCCGTTGCTGAAGCTCTAGGCCCGACTCCTGGAAAGGCCGTTCCAATCCATGCTGTTAGGCCGCGAGGGAGGCGACATGGATAAAGTCGCCTCTCCGTCGAGGAGGCGACCGAAAGCGGTTCCCCCCTTCCACTGAGGTCTCCAGAACTCACTTCATGCCCTTTCTTTCCGGCTCCTTCACACCTCCTCCACTCTTGGAGTGACAAACTGACTGTAGGTCCTGTCCAGGATGTTTTTGTCGTCCAGATGGACCGCAGGTCATCCAGCTGCTGCTCCAGTTCCCTCACTTGGTCCTTGAGGAGCTGCGTCTGGGCACAGTTCCCACGGGCGTGGTGGTCAGTGACACCAGCCGTGCCCCTGACTTCTGCAACAAATGTACTGCAATAGCATTCCTAGGAGAAAGCCTTCCTTCAGCCAATCCACTCACTCGCTGGTCTGGCTCCTGCTCCAATGCGATCTTCCAGGTAATTGCCCTGGGCTGACCTCCTGAACTTTACTCGCCTAGGAGAAAGCCTTCTTTTTGTTAATTTGTTCAACTTGTGGTTTGGTTGATATATTTTACTTTGGAGTCACGTGAGTGATTCCGTGAAGAACCCGGTCTAGGCCGCATGCGCGTCAGTACATCAGCCGCACTGGCGCAAGCATCAGACTGGCAGGACAAAGCTCCTGCCAGCGGTAAGTTAAACCTAGAGATAAGTTCGTTTTTACTTACCAGGGGGTTTTTCAGGCAGGAGCCTCTCTTCACAGAGGTTTTCCTGCCAGTTTCGCAGCCCGATGAGTGTACCGGTTATGGACTGTGGGGAAACCCAGTCCGACCGCGTAAAAGAGGATAACCGGCAAAAAGATCGGGTTGCGAGATAAGGAGCCGCTAACAAGACAGTCGGCGGCTCCCAGCCTGCGGGGATGCCATGGAACGGCAAGGAATTAAAGCCAGAGTCGCTGACAGTGCAGTCAGTGGTTCCCAGCCTGCGGGGAGGTTGTGGAACGGCAAGGAAATAACGCCAGAGTCGCTGACAGTGCGGTCAGTGGCTCACAGACGTTGGTCCCCAGGCCAGAAGCGCTATTTGGACTCGGGTGAGTCAGGCTACAAAGGGTTTCTCTTAATAATAACATTTATGTATGTTATGGTGGTTTTCTTAAAGTTAAAAGCTAAAGGCAAAGTTAAAGTCATAAAAAGTTATTGTCATATGTCTCTGACAATGAAATCCTTGTTGTTTAGCACAAGTTGCTGTGAATTGTTTTAACCCTTCACAGGTAAAGCTGTACGCTAAAAATGTTGATTTAGTGATCTTACACTGTAACAGCGCAGGCCTATGGGACAGGCCGCGCCAGCAGCGCCTGGGATAGGGCTGCTTCATGTGTAATAGTGCGGGCCTATGGGATAGGCTGCGCCAGCAGCGTCTGACAGGGCTGCTTCATGTATGAAAGTGCCTGCCTACGGGAGAGCCGTGCCAGCAGCGCCTGATACAGGGCTGTTTCATTTGTGACATTACCAGCCTACGAGAGAGCCGTGCTAGCAGCACCTGGTACAGGGCTGTTTAATGTCAAAAAGCGCCAGCCTTTACGAAAGGCGGCGCCGGCAACGTCTGGGACAGGGTTGCTCAAGTTCACACATAATCTGCTACACCCACGGAGTCAGGAGATGATTCTCCACCGGGGCTGGATAGCAAGGCCCACGGAATCGGGGGATGATTCCTCACTGGGGCTGGATAGTGCGTTTGAAACGACTATCCCAAATACAGCAACTGTTGCATACAGTGCTACAGCAGGGCACACGCCAACAGGAGGAGTGTCAGCTCCATCCTGAACAAAAAAGGTGCCAGCAGTATCTAGTAGAGAACTGTTTGATAGTACCTTCATAGATGAGGATTAGTTCGGACACCGACTCTGATGGTAGGGTGAGACAGTAGTTCCACCTCTGCAGGCCGCACCAGCAGCTCCAGTTACAGAGCTGCTACAGGTCTCCCTCTTGGATGCAGAGACCCAGACGGGTCAGTATCCTGCTGACACTGAGTCTCAGGGTATGGCCGTGAGGCATACCCCAAGGGATGAAGGGCATGTGTCAGAGGTATCTTTTTGCTGAAAACAAAGTTGCCATCCCAGCAGAATATTCTATTTGGGTATAGGTATCCTGCGGCCTGCGGCAGCACCTGTTTAGGGCTGCCTACGAATCGCCCGCTCTGAGGAGGGAAGAGCAAAAGGTCAAGATATAACTGACTCCAGGCTCTAAAGAAGTCAATAGAACATACTAAAGCACATATGTGCCGGCAGTGAACACCGCCAACAGGGGGATGTGGGAGCCAGCCGCCGAATCTGTTATTCAGGTAGGCCTATTCAACAGGGGAAGAAAACCCAGCAGACTAATCAATTAGGCCAACGGCGGGCAAAAGTCATCGTTTCAGAACGCACCCCAGGCGCTCATTAGCAGTAGGCGGTTCACTGGAGCTGGGGGCAGCATGACAGCTCAGAAATTCCATGCCCCTTACCAACCTGACTAAACAAAATGGGTCTAGCACTTCCAAAACATGGGTAGTGCACCGTTCACAAGTTGTAATATTTACATTTGTTTTGTACAACACACAAAGATAAAAACATCTGGTTGAGGCACAGTCGTAGCATTCCAAGCAAGTTTGGATTATGGCCAGGGTTATTTTTTAAAGTTAAGGTTCCGAAATTGGGCAAAAGTTCTCATGCAACCCACCCATGGAATTAGGCAGGATATTATTATGAAGAATGGAGAGTGTCGGGCATATGAACTTCTGAATATGAAACCTATTTTCCTGACTAACAACAGATTCATAAGGGTCAAAGATCCATGCTATGCAAATCCCATTACAGAGGTTATCAAAGACTATATAACTGTACTAATAACAGTAAAGCTTTGCGGAATGGGATAAACTGTTCGTTGGTCATTGGGATTTACCTTTAATTATTATTAGCTTTGACTGCCCTGTGGCAAGAGATTGGAGTTAATAGCAACCTGTTATAAAACTGAGTTTATTTTCATCAAGAGTAATTGGCAATATAGCAACTGTGTTTCAGATGAGCAAATCAAGGAACTGATATCGTGTAAGTAGAAACCTTTCAATGGACAATTAGACCATTGTTAACAACCTTATGCTATTGTCAGCTGAAGCTACCTCAGTCACAATGATGAAAAAACAGTATTCAGCATTGCTGAACATGACAATAAACTCATTTGAACTTGAACTTGAAACTCGCTACAGTAGTGTAGTCAGTCGAATTCAGTTATTACAAACTGGTGCTAAGGACTCTCAGGTGAAAAGTTCCGAATACCACCTCTAGTTCGAGATATTGGAGATTAGCATGTTACCAATTCTTCAATTGTTGGTATCAACTAAGTATATACACTAGATGCACCCCATGGGTAAGGGACTATTGAGTGAATATACATATTCTACATGCTCAATTTCAAGTTGCTGCTCTACGATGGTGACATATGGTCACATTGGAATCAAGTAAAAGTATCCTGTAATAATTACCTAATCTCCTTTGCCACTGGTGTATCATCCAGTTCAGATCGATGACAACACAGAATAGGTATTGGATCTCAAAGTATTATAAAAGTATGGTTCAATACTACATTGAATATCGACATGTTGGTGCATGTTTATTCACTGATTGCAAAAATATGTGGCACAACAGTGCGGAGAAATACATTCTCGCTACAAAAGGAGGAATGTTCTTTATGTTTTCCTCCATTTTTTGCCTCATTAGCCGGGTCTTAAAACAGTCAGCAAGACCTCGCTTGGGTTCGTACTATCGGACTGGCTAAGCAGCCATGTTGCCTGCTTCATCAGGCATAATGGCACAACGGTATACGGTTATTCCAAAAAACAAAAACTTGCTGGTTCAAACTGTGGTTCAGGATTCCTGCCTTTGCACAATAAAACAATTATTGACTTACACATTTTGAATGGATTGACTTATGCCTCAGGTTGTCACATCAAGCCATGAATGTGCTCACTGCAGAGTGCAGGGATAGCAACCAAAAAAGCAGTACATTCCTATTGAGGAGGATCAGAAGTGTTTTTGTTTAAATGTTAATGTTACATTTAATACGGTTCAGATTACTGACATCTTCCAGTCCATTCTTAAATGGTATTTGACAATAATTCAGTTATAGAGACACTACAGCTGCAACAAAAGGGAACTGCTCTGTCGGGTTCAACCCGGATATCGAGTTGTTAAAAAGATCTTGACACAAGTTCTCCCACTACAAGATTATGCAGTTGGTTATTGAAAATGTGTGAACATTACTTCACCAAGGGGTTCCAGTTACATCCTTAGTTATGACACTAATATCAGCACAACGACGGCAAACATTGCAAACGCTGTGGCTAGATAGGATGGAATTGGCTGCAGGTGCCATTACATTTTACATTCTGGTCTGCACAAGCAGAGCAGACCAGGGGTGGCATGATTTAAGATCATTTTTGGATACTCCACGGTCTCACGTCTATGTTATCAAGGCCACCAGAATCCGAAGAAGTGTGGAATCAGCATTGTTTATTAATCAACAAACAACTACACAAAGGGAGGTTGGTTCAGACTATTTCAAGGTGGCTGCAGCAGGTTCTGGGTTATGCAGGTATTAACACTGACGATTGTATATCTCATTCCACCAGGTCAGGATCAACGTCAGCGGCCAGGGCAATGGACATGCCCATCGACCATATCCTCGCGACCGCAGGATGGTCAACTAAATTGTTTTTTAAAAAAATTCCATAGGCCGGTTACTGACCCGGGGTTTTGCCCATTCTGTTTGCGTCCACTTTAGCCTCCCCTGAGTTACAGGGGTTGCTATTGATTTCTTTATTAACGTAAACCATTAATACATGTGAATCAATATCATGCTAATGCATTTTGATTATTCACTCATCCTGAGTCAATCGATGCAGTGAAACACCGAGATTTTGATCTGCGGATGAAATCACAAAGCTTCAAAGTCTTCACAGAATCACTCGCGAGACTCCGAAGTAAAATAGTAAGATTAAACGAGAATTTACCAGTTTAAAGTTTGATCTTGATTTTATGAGGAGTTACGTTGGTGATTACGTGCCCGCCACGCCCAACCCTCTCTCATAATGATCATCTGGTAGTTCTCGAGTCACACATCTTACTATGTCACTTTGGTGATTGTTATTTGTGATTTCATACCGCTGCTTAGAAGATTGACGCGCATGCGGCCTAGACGGGGTTCTTCACGTAATCACCAACTCCTCATAAAATCAAGATTAAACTTCAAACTGGTAAGTTCTCGTTTGATCTTACTATTATAGTTTGGAATTTGAGAGATTTTCAACTGTCCAAGCTACTCATTCAGGCTAATACTTCCATGAGTTAGCTTCTGAAAATAAAATAAAAGGGAATAAAATATGCTTGACATTTGTGTGAGAAAAGGCATCAAATTTGCTTAAATCACTAAGCATAGAGGAAATAAAAGATGACGAATGAGGGGGAGAAAAATTATATGTTAAGTGGTTTTGTAGAATTGCCAATAAATGTGCTTAACTTGCTGAGCTGTGTGAGAAGAGGCAGACTATTATTAGCAACAACATGGACTTCTTGATTTACACTTTTTTCTAAATCTTGTATATTTTATCTTTCATCCACAGGCCCTTTCAAAACCATTCAAGTAGCCCAAATAGCTGTCCATACTCATTAGTCAGGCAAACATTCATGAATGGATTCCCAATTATCTGTCACTACAAATAGAAATGCTAAAGCAAGTCTTGAAACACATGCACTCAACTACATGGGGGGAGGTGGGGGAGGGGGGGGGGGGGAAGGTGGGGGGGGGGGGAATCTAGAAACTGTCCACAGCAGCATGGCACAGAAAATCATTTGAGTGAGAGAGGAAAAGAGAAATGTAGGTATCATGGGGGGATAGTATAGTCAGGGGAATAGACAATGTTTTCTGCAGCAAAGTCAGAGTCCTGAAAGCTGTATCGCTTGCTTGGTGTTAGAGTTAAGGAGATTCGTTTAGTTTAGTTTATTATCATGTGTACCGAGGTGCTTTGAAAAGCTTTTGTTTCATGCTAATCAGTCAGTGGAAAGACAATACATGATTACAATCGAGACATTCATGGTGTACAGATACATGATAAAGGGAATAACGTGAATAATGTTTAGTGCAAGATAAAGCCAGTAAAGTCCGATCAATGAGAGTCCGAGGGGCTCCACCCGAAATGAGTTTTGATTCACTGGTCACTGGCAAGGAGACTGTGGTCTTTTGGGATGGGCTACAACTTGAACTTGTGATGCACATAATCTCTTGCCCAACATAGGTGAATCGAGGACCAGAGGACATAGGTTTAAGGTGAAGGGGAAAAGATTTAATAGGAATCTGAGGGGTAACTTTGTCACACAAATGGTGGTGAATGTATGGAACAAGTTGCCAGAGGAAATTGTTGAGGCAGGACTATCGTAACATTTAAGGAGCAGTTAGACAGGTACTTGGATAGGACTGTCTTGGAGGGATATGGGCCAAATGCTGGCAGGTGGGACTAGTGTAGCTGGGACATGTTTGGCATTGTGGGCAAATTGGGCTGAAGGGCGAAAATGGGGAGCCGGCGTGGTTTGTAACTTTGTCAGCGCTGTAGGTGGCTGCAATTTGTATACTTTGTGTACGCTAGCAAAGAATCTCACTCTGCCTCGTCACATGTGACAATAAAGTATTCCTATTCCTTCCTAGTAGGGTGTCAGCGGTTATGGGGAGAAGGCAGGAGAATGGGGTTTGGAGGGAGAGATAGATCAGCCATGATTGAATGGCGGAGCAGACTTGATGGGCCGAATGGCCTAATTCTACTCCAATCAATTATGACCGTATCATCTTTTGACTCTGTTCAAAGCTACGACCCGACCATGTCCTCAGCCCGACCTGACCAAGAGGTCCTGATCCTGAGGATTCTAACCCCGGCCCATCCTCTTCCCCCCCACAGTCATTACACTAACAGCCTCCCACAAGGTGCCTTGTTAATCAAGGAAAGTACCAGAGCAGGGATGAGACGTGATATAAAGACAATAGATAGTTGTGTGGAATCGCTTTGGGTTGAAATGACCAAGAGCATGGATGGGACTGGTCCGTGCACCCCAAAATATGACCTCTCAATAGGTCAGAACATAACTGGGTAAATATCAAGGACATGTTGGAAGGGAAGAGCAATTATCATGAGAGAGATTTGAATCTACATATTGATTGAATAAACCAAACTGGCATAGTTATCATGAAAGAAGAACTTGTGGAATGCGTCAGAGTAGCACATTGCAAAACTAAACCGGGAGTGGGCAATTTTAAATGTGGTCTTGTGTAAAGAGGAAGGGAATAAGGGATCTTGTGGTTAAAGATCCCTGAGGGGATAGTGGCCACAAATATTTTTTTAAATTCCAAATGCAGCTTGGGAATAAACACCATCGATCCAAAACAAGTGCTGTTTTTCAATTGAAATAAGGGCAATTCTAATGTGGAGTAGGAGTACTTGTCAAGGTGGACTGGGTAAATGAGTTAAGAAACGGGTCAGTGGATGAGCAGATGCAGATATTCAAAAACAGTCTATAATGCCCAGCAACTTCAGCCCAATCAAAGAGAGGGATCCCATGAGATAGTGGCACAATCTGTGGTTAACAAAGCAGGGAAAGGATAATGTTGAATTGAAACCAAGCGTGCACAAAGTGCTAATGACCAGTCTGAAGAAGGGTCTCGGCCCGAAACGTCGCCTATCTCCTTCGCTCCTTAGATGCTGCTGCACCCGCTGAGTTTCTCCAGCTTTTTGTGCACAAAGTGCTAAAGGCTTGTGGTAGAAACAAGGAACTGCAGATGCTAGTTTATACAAAAGATAGACACAAACAGACTCTGAAGAAGGGTCCTTTTTCTATCCTTTTTCTCCAGAGATGCTGTCTGACCCGCTGAGTTACTCCAGCACTTTGTGTCTATCCTATCATTATGTGTTCTTGTATGTAACTTCGAACACATCTAACATGATTCCCCACAACTACAATCTTCTTATGAAAATGTCACAATTTTTAAAAGTCTTACTTCAGAATTGTACTTCACTGTATCAGGAGAAATCCACTGTGTTGTTCGTGAACACCATGAAATGTTTTGATAGCATTTTTTATTGTTGTGTGAATTGCAGTATTCTAAATAGCATTCTGACAAGTTATTGTCTTACATGCAAGGCTACATTTATCTACTGGCTTTTGCATCCTACACCCTGTGATTAAAACTAGAAACCCATTAGCTTTGCTTTATGGCCTTGGCTGGGTTCTGAGTTTGTAGCCTTGTCCTTCTGCTGTCTGAGCTTAACAACATCAATTCAGAACGCATTTACTGCCGTTAACTATTTGCCAAGTGCCAATCTCATTGCACTGACAGTCCATGCACTGACACAGAATTCTAAATGGCTATTTTTGATAGATTGCTCCTTTTGACTCGCACGGCTTCACATTTACTTTTGCCTTTTTAAAAGTACAAACCAACTATTTTGATTCACTGTAAATTTGCTTGTAAGTCCATATTCAGATATTTCATGAACCAAATGAACAAGACTTCACTGAACTCAATTGCTCACAAATTCCACCTATCGGGAAAAAAACTGATCCCAACTCCAGCTGTGTTCTTCTATCCACTTTTTGTTTAATTCTCTTTGAAATTCACCCCCTTCATCTTCACTAATAATCTCCTACGTGCTTGACCAGCAACCTATTTCTGGCAATCATGCCTCAACGCATCAGACAAGATTATGTGTTTACAACCAGGAACAGGATTTAAATCCACAGCCATCTGACTCAGGCACACGGTTGCTAATAATTTAACCAAGTCAATGTTTTTTTCAGGAAGATTGTATTTAGTCTAAATTGTATCCATGAACTCAGACTTTATTTATGTACAGTCATACAACGTGCCCCATCTGCACTAGACCCACCTGCATTTGGCCCATATCCCTCTAAATCTATCCTATCCATGTACCTGTGTAAATGTATCCTAAACGTTGTGTATCCTAAACGTTGCCTCAACCACCTTCTCTGGCTGCTCATTCCATGTACCTACTACCCCTTGTGTAAAAAAAATATAGTTGCCCCTCAGGTTCCTATTAAATTAAATCTTTCTTCCCTCACTTTAAACCTATGTCCTCTGGTGCTCTATTCCCCTACTCTGAGCAATAGACTGCATTTACACCAATTCATTAGACAATAGACAACAGGTGCAGGAGTAGGCCATTCCGTCCTTCGTGCCAGCACCGCCATTCAATGTGATCATGGCTGATCATCCCCAATCAGAACCCCGTTCCTGCCTTCTCCCCATTTCCCCTGACTCCACTATTTTTAAGAGCCCTATCTAGCTCTCTCTTGAAAGCATACAGAGAACCCGTCTCCACCCCCCTCTGAGGCAGAGAATTCCACAGACTCACCACTCTATGTGTGAAAAAGTGTTTCCTTGTCTCCGTTCTAAGTGGCTTACCCCTTATTCTTAAACTGTGGCCCCTGGTTCTGGACTCCCCCAACATCGGGAACATGTTTCCTGCCTCTAGCGTGTCCAAACCCTTAACAATCTTATATGTTTCAATGAGATCCCCTCTCATCTATCTAAACTCCAGAGTGTACAAGCCCAGCTGCTTTATTCTCTCAGCATATGACAGTCCCGCCATCCCGGGAATTAACCTTTTAAATCTGCACTGCACTCCCTCAATAGCAAGAATGTCCTTCCTCAAATTAGGGGACCAAACCTGTACACAATACACCAGGTGTGGTCTCACTAGGGCTCTGTGCAACTGCAGAAGGACCTCTTTGCTCCTATATTCGATTCCTCTTGTTATAAAGGCCAACTTGCCATTCGCTTTCTTCACTGATTGCTGTACCTGCATGCTTACTTTCATAGACTGATGTACAAGGACCCCCAGATCCTGTTGTACTTCCCCTTTTCCCAACTTGATGCCATTTAGATAGTAGTCTGCCTTCCAGTTTTTGCTACCAAAGTGGATAACCTCACATTTATCCGCATTAAACTTCATCTGCCATGTGTCTGCGCACTCCCCCAACCTGTCCAAGTCACCCTGCACTCTCATAGCATCCTCTTCACAGTTCACACTGCCACCCAGCTTTGTGTCATCTGCAAATTTGCTAATGTTACTTTGAATCCCTTCTTCCAAATCATTGATGTATATTGTAAATAGCTGCGTTCCCAGCACCGAGCCTTGCGGTACCCCACTAGTCACTGCCTGTCATTCTGAAAGGGACCCGTTAATCCCTACTCTTTGTTTTCTGTCTGCTAACCACTTTTCTATCCATGTCAGCACTCTACCCCCAATACCATGTGCCCTAATTTTACCCACTAATCTCCAATTTGGGACCTTATCAAATGCTTTCTGAAAGTCCAGGTACACTACATCCACTGGCTCTCCCATGTCCACATCCACTGGCTCTCCCATGTCAAATTCCTCTCATGATCTTGTGCCCCTCTATAAGATCACCCCTCATCCTACTGAATGTCTGAGTCTGCTCAACCTCTCCCTATAGCTGAGGCCCTCAAGTCTGGCAACATCATCGTAAATATTTTCTGCACCCTTTGCAGCTTCCTATAACAGGGTGACCAAAACTGAACACAATACTCTAAGTGTGGCCTCACCAATGCCTTATAGAACTGTAACATGACTTCCCAACTTCTATACTGAATACTCTGACTGATCAAGGCCAAGTACTGAAAGTCTTCTTTACCACCCTATCTACTTGTGATGCAACTTTCAAGGAACTATGTACCTGCACTCCTGGATCCCTCTGCTTTACAACACTCCCCAGAGCCCTGTCATTCACTGTGTAGGTCCTTCTTCTTCTTCTTTCGTGTGGCTTGCACAGCCTAAAGTTGTAGGACAACTTGTTCTATTTGATCTTCCGTTTGTGCACGTCGAGTTGATTGCATTAGTCGAAACAGGGCGGAACACGTGAAGGTTGCAATCTTCCACCCCTGTGTAGGTCCTGCCCTGGTTTGACTTCCCAAAATGCAACACCTCACGCTTATCTGTGTAACTACACCTCCATTAGCAGTTTCTCAGCCCACCTGCCCAAGCAATCAAGATCCTGCTGCAATTTTTGACAACCTATCTACCATACTACCTCTTTAGTGGCATCTGCAAACTTAAGATCCATTAATGCATGCATCAAAGTGGAGGAAAAAGTCCCCAAATACTTATGTCAAGTACTGGATTACTTTGTTAATTTATTTCCCGTTACTGGGCCCAATTGACATTTGTGAACATTGATGTAAATGGGACAGTAGGGTGAGATATTGGGGCTTTTCATAAATCATCAAATAAGGACCAGTGTAATGTTTATGAAAGCCTACCATAATAGATTGAAGCATCTCCCTGTAATACATTGTTGACCTCTTTCCTACATTAATTAGGATCCTAATGGCAAGAAAATAAAATGCTACAACTACACTACAGGTTAAACAACATTTTATGTCAGAGATAGAAAGATTCTTGATTAGTACAGGTGTCAGAGGTTATGGGGAGAAGGCGGGAGAATGGGGTTAGGAGGGAGATATAGATCAGCCATGATTGAATGGCGGAGTAGGCTTGATAGGCCGAATGGCCTAATTCTACTATTCCTTATGACGTTATTGTAGGAAGAGAAACATAACAAGCATTTCAGATCAAGTACACTTCACCAGAACTGGAAAAGTGAGGAAGCAAGCACGTTAAGTTGCAGAGAAATGTCAGGTGGAATTTAGCTTTGACACCGTGAACCAATGCAGTTTTGAGAGAACTAATCAGACGAGGACATACACAATGAATAGTATGAACCTTAGGATTATTTATGAGAAGAAAATCCTAGAACAAGTCAAAGAATCCTTGAAGGCAACAATACAGGTAGATAATGTGGTGAGGAGGGCCATTAAATATGAGACCAGAGGTTTTGATACAAATATATGTTCGATCAACTCTTTGCATACTATGCATTGTATGCAAAACATAGAATTTCACTGTACCAAGTGCATGTAACAATAACGATTCAATCAATCAATGCTATTGGAAGGATGCAACTGTATTGGAGATGTTATCTTACAGGAATTATAAGAAGAGACTGGATATGGTGGGTTTGTTTCCTTTGAATGGAGAAGGCTGATTGAGGTATATAAAGCTGTAAGTGTAGCTCGTGAGATATTTCCCTTTAGCAAAAATGTGTACAATCAATGGTCACAGGTTTAAGGTGAGGGATAGGAGATGTGGAGAGGATTTAAAGATGGATTTGTTTCACCCAGAGTGTGGGTGGAATCTCCGTTTTCCAGCCTTTTGACTATAGCTTTAGCGTTTCAAGCATTCATCTGAATACCTAAATGTTGTGCGTGAAAGGGTGGCAGAGGCGGGTTCACTCACAACATTTGAAAAGTCTTCAGATGAGTGGTTGAAACGCAAAGGTTCTGGACAACATGTTGAAAATGAAATTAGTGTAGAGAGATAGTCAAGGACATGAAGGGCCAAAGAGCCGGTATTCCTGCTGCATAACTGTGACATGCACTGAAAGTCCAATCAGGTAACTATTGTGCCAGAGGGGATTAAAGATAAACAGTTGTTTTTTGTATATGGAAACCGTAGAAACAGGAGCGTTGTTTGCTGCAGCTGGCTCAGCCTAACCTTGTCTTGGCAACACTGCCTATGCCCCGCCGAGCACCACCATGCTGTTATCACAGCTGCTCGAGGCTATTGCTATTCACATTGTGACTACTTTATTGGATGCGTCCCAGACTTCAATAGCAGCCACAACTGACTTAACAGTGGTTAGTTCAGTTGAGTTTAGTTTATTGTCAGGTGTTCCGAGGTACAGTGAAAAGCTTTTGTTGTGAGCTAATCAGTCAGTGGAAAGACAATACGAGATTACAATCGACCCATCCACAGTTACAGATACATGTTAAAGGGAAAAACGTGAATAATGTTTCATGCAAGATAAAGTCCAGTAAAGTCTGAACAAAAGTAGTCCGAGGGACCTCAATGAGGTAGGTAGTAGCTCAAGACTGCTCTCTAGTTGTTGGTAGGATGGTTCAATTGCCGTCATTCAGTTGATGTTCCGAACATAGCACAGATTGGTTTCCAGATTCACATTTTCTACCATTAAGTTAATTAATGTTGTCAATTATTATTATTATTCTGGAATATTCACTAGCAATGTTTTTTATTGTGTTCCCATTATTAATGTACACGACAAGAAGTAAGTTAGAAAGGGCAGTGAGCATTTGGCATATGCAGTGCCTGCACTTGGAAAGCTTCATACACAGATGTACAAGGAATGGAGGGATGTGAATTATGTGCAGGCAGATACGATTAATTTATCTTTACATCATGCTTAGCACAGACATTGTGGTCCGAAGGACCCATTCCTCGGCTACAGTTAGTTCAATGTTCTTGCATGCTATTCATCCTCATTAAACAACTGGAATAGGTATTGTTGTTAATGAATACCATAAAACATTTTATTATTATTATTATTTTGATAAATGGTCTAAAAATATATTGGAAAATCATCGTAATGGAGATATCCATAGATTGAGTCTTTTGTAACCTGTCGAGGCTTTGTATATGTTGATGTCGGTTATCAAGCTGTATGAGCAAAGTTAAATTCAACTCGGTGGAAACCGTAAACTGAGAATGCTTACTTTCATTTTCTTGTGCCTGCAGTACGACTATGAATATGATGAGAATGGTGAGAAGGTCATACTGGGCAAAGGGACATTTGGAGTTGTCTACGCAGGTAGAGACTTGAGCAATCAGGTCAGAATTGCCATCAAAGAAATCCCGGAAAGAGACAGCAGGCAAGTAACTGACTCGAGAGAGGAAACAATTGCCCATGAATGAAGAGTGTGGAGTATCTTTCAATTTAATGTTTGCTATAGGCTTCTTGTGATGACCGATGTGCTGGTAATGCTGTTAACAGCATGACAATAAGGTGGAAACTTTATCTCTGAGGGGCATCCAAAATATCCCTGTATGATGTGCAAATGATCGAATTTCAGTTTAGTTTATTGCCACGTGTACCGAGGTACAGTGAAAAGCTTTTGTTGCCTGCTATCCAGTCAGCAGAAAGACATTATTACAATTATTACAATTGAGCCATTTACAATGTTTCAATACATGATAAGGAATAACGTTTCGTGCAAGGTACAACTGTCAAGGCTGCTGGCCCTGACAATATTCCACCTGAAGCCCTGAAAGTAGATATAGACTCATCAACAGGCATGCTCTATGGATTTTGTGGGAGAATTTGGGAAGAGGAAAAGACACCCACAGAATGGGCAGAGGGATACATTGTGAAATTGCCAAAAAAAGGTGACCTAAGAAAATGTGACAACTACCGAGGGATCACCCTACTTTCTGTACCCAGTAAAATTCTCAACCGGGTCATCCTCAACCGTCTTCAGGAAGCTGTAGACAAGAGGCTACGGGACCAGCAAGCATGATTCAGGAAGGATCGCTCATGCACAGACCACAAAGCCACATTACGCATCATCATTGAGCAGTCTATTGAATGGAACACATTGCTGTACATCAACTTCATCGACTTTGAGAAAGCGTTTGACAGCTTAGACAGGACAACACTGTGGCGCCTAACGGACCACTATGGAATTCCCACCGAGATCATAAACTTAATCAAGAACTCGTATGATGGAACCTCATGCAAAGTTATGCATGCAGGCCAGCTCTCTCAGAGCTTTATTGTCTGGGCGGGCGTCAAGCAGGGGTGTCTATTGTCACCATTCCTGTTCCTCCTGGCAATTGACTGGATCATGGTGGAAACAACTGAAGGAAAACTAAATGGAATTCAGTGGACAATGTGGGAGCAGCTAGATGATCTTGACTTTGCAGACGTCATAGCTCTCCTTTCACACACACACAGATACAAATGCAGGAGAAGACGGACACACTCTCACAAGCCTGCAACAAAACCTGGTCCTACACCCAATACAGCAAAGGAGGATCCACTGCAAAACCAGCCACCCTATCCTTATGCACAGCACTGCTCTAGAGGAGGTAGAAACATTCACATACCTAGGCAGTGTTGTGGACATCACCGGAGGGGCAGAGGCAGACATAAAAGGTAGAATCAATAAGGCTAGGGTGGTGTTTAACATTCTCAGGAAGATCTGGAGCTCAAAACACATCTCAATCAACACCAAAATACGCATCTTTAACTCAAATGTGAAACAGGTGATGCTGTATGGATCAGAGACATGGGAAACAACAAACACTACAAACAGGCTGCAAGCATTCATTAACACCTGCCTTAGGAGAATACTTAACATCTGGTGGAGAGACAATGTAAGCAATGTGGACCTGTGGAAAAGAATAAGCCAGGAGCCCATTGACTTACAAATTCGAAGGAGAAAATGGAGTTGGATTGGACACACCCTCAGGAAACCTGCCACAAACATCACCCGGCAAGCATAGGTTGAAATGGAACCCCCAAGGAAAAAGAAAAAGAGGTCACCCCAGGAACAGCTGGAGAAGAGGTATCCAGACAGAAATGTCTGAGAGTGGGCTCAACTGGGGAGATCTCGAAAGAACTGCCAACAACCGAGTGATGTGGAGGATATTTGTCAATGGCCTCTGCTCCCTAGAGGAGCAAAGGGCTTAAGAAGAAGAAGAAGAAGAAGAAAGCCAGCAAAGTCCAATCAAGGATAGTCCAGGGGTTACCAAAGAGGTAGCTAGCAGCTCAGCACTGCTCTCTGGTTGTGGTACGAAGTGTTGGTCAGGGCCGTGCCACAGCAATATCCAACAATGCACATTGCCCATCACGCTGAATGACCCCAACGTACCTCCCGCTGAGGAGGGTGCAGAGGAAAGTCTGAGCCAGAAGGAGGTTGGGTAGGGGGGTCAAAGATTAGATTATGACCTGGGATGGATTGGAGGCTGATTCTTTAGACTTTAGAGATAAATCGTGGAATCAGGCTCTTCGGCCCACCGAGTCCGCACCAATCAGCGATCATCCCGTACACTAGCACTATCCTGCAGACTAGGGGCAATTTACAGTTTTAAAGAAGCCAATTAACCTACAAACCTCTATGCGGGAGGAAACCATAGCACCCGGAGAAAACGCATACGGTCACAGGGGGAACGTACAAACTCTGCATAGACAGCGCCCATAGTCAGGATTAAACCTGGGTCTCTGGCGCTGGGAGACGGCAACTCTACCCCAGCACCACTGTGCCGCCCAGTCAGAGATCAAATTAGGGCCTGAATAAGGGATGAGAGTCGTGGTAAGATTGATGAACGAGAACAACCCACAACCCTCCCTCAATCTTCCTCATATCTCTGCAAATTCATTTGAGTAAACATCGGGCTCCCTTTTAAACAATACACTTTCACCCACCTCCACTAACACATCATGACAGCTATTTTTGATCCTAACCATTCACTGTGTGAAAAGGCTTTTTACTCGTCTTACTTTGGTTATTTTCATCACATTCAGTATATGTGTCTTTTAGTTCTTGATTCATAGACCAGCAAGTCTCAATGCACCTCAAAGACAATTAAATACTTCTGCAAAATAATACAAAAGTTGTAGCCAGCTGCAACATGCAAATATAGTGGGGTAAACCAGCACAAACAGCAGTGAGATCAAGAGTCACGCCAAGAGTGTTTTATTGTGTAGGAAGGAACTGCAGATGCTGGTTTAAACCAAAGATAGACACAAAAAGCTGAAGTAACTCAGCGGGACAAACAGCATCTCTAGAGAAAAGGGATAAGTGACGTTATTGTCATATGTCCCCGATAGAACCATGAAATTCTTACTTGCAGCAGCACGACAGAATATGTAAACATACATAATACTCAGTTTTGGCTGAGGAACAAGTATTTGGCAGGACACATGGACAAACATTTGACTGTATTTCAAAAGCTGCCCTGTAATATCCGTCAAAGAGGACAAACAACCCCTGGTTTCATTTTTGTCAAGTGGTAACACTTCTGTCAGCGCGATGTTTCACTGAAGTGTCGGCTTAGATTACACTCAAGTGACTGGAGTGGGAATTGTATCAATGACTTTCTGACAGCTAGGGTGGATGTTATGGTGTGGCAAGTCTAGAGCCAAAGGGCTGTGATGAAGGAGTTTACAAACAAGAGTTACAGTGGATTTTGTTTAAAGCACTATTTTCTTTGTTATGGCTTGACAGCAGATTCCATTTTAAGCAAATGTCTTTCTTCTTCCTAGCTGGTCCTTCAGAATGGAGGATGACTTTCAAGGATGATTGGGTTAACATATGAGGAGTGTTTGATGGCTCTGGGCGTGTACTCGCTGGAGTTTAGAAGGATGAGGGGGATCAGATTGAAACTTACTGAATAATGAAAGGCCTGAATAGAGAGGATATGGAGAGGATGATTCCATAGTGGGAAAGTCCAGGACCAGAGACCAAACTAAAATGACGTACCTTTAAGAATGGAGATGAAGAGGAATTTATTTTATGCTAGATGGTGGTGAATCTGTGGAATCTATTGCCATAGACACCTATGGAAGCCAAATCATTGGGTGTTTTTAAAACAGAGATTGATAAATTCTTGATTAGTAAGGGCGTCAAAGATTATGAGGAGAAGGCAGGATGATGGGGTTGAGTGGGGAAAATAGATCAGCCATAATGAAAAGATAAAGTAGGCTCAGTGGGCCAAATGGCCTAATTCTGCTTCTATGTCTTATGATCTTCTGACTTGCTTCCACTCTTGTTGTATTGATTTGAAGGTGGCTAGTGAAGCCAATGTAGAAATCCCAGATGAGACAGGGGGCGGCCAAAGGGGCATTTGGTTTGGGTAGTAGTGTGCTCCTTCTGCCCCTTACACAGGATTTCTGAATATTCCGAATGCATGGACATCAGGTTCTCAACATCATCCCGAAGAACACTTCCCCTCTTTGAACACTGGGTGAAATTCCTTTTCCCTGTTCACCTGTAACATCTTCCACAAATCTTAATAGAGTGTCTGCTTTGGTAGTCTGCTTTCAGACATGTGAACAATGCAGTCTGCCCTGTGTGACCGACCAAGATAACCAGGCCTCAGTGCTGGAGATGTTGGCATGGATATGGATGCTGATTTCGGTACATTTATCCTTGCGATGAATTTGGAGGATTTTGCCGACATCATTGGTATTATTTTTGTCCAGAACATTGAGATGTTTGTTATAGTAAGTCCAGGTTTCAGAAGTATATAACAACAAGAATGATGGCTTGCATGCTGCTAGAGCCAAGACAAAGATACATTTTCATGGGCAAACAAATTTGCTCCAAACATCCCTCCTGATTGATAGAGTCAAAGGCTTTTAGTGAGAGCCCATGTGTGATGGTTCTTGCTGCTCTCTGCATTTTACATTGTGTTGTCGCACAGCAAAAGTCTTGTCCACCATGCGCATGCACCAATGGAATCTATTGGTGCTCGGAATGACTTTGAGCCCCACCGCGGGGCGTGGACTTAACATCGGAGCTGATCCCTTGCCTGGGATCGCTCCAACCGCGGCCTGCGGACCTTACATCGAGAGCTCGCAGTCACGGGAGAGGCAGAGTCGGGAGCTCCAACGACGCTGAGGTTCGACGCCCTGACCCGGGGTCCGATCGCCCGGCGCGGGGAGCTGACATCCCCCCGATGCGGGAGCTGAGTGCCCCGACGCGGAGGGTCCAAATGCCGCTGCCAATGGGAGTCAAGATCGTTCCGTCAACGGAAGGCTCAAGGTCCCTGACCGAGGGAGAACAAAGAAGGGAAGAGATTGAACTTCTTTTTTGCCTTCCATCACAGTGAGGAATGTGGAGGAGTCACTGTGGTGGATGTTTATGTTAAAATGTATTTTGTGTGTTCCGTTGCTTTTTATTTGTATGACTGACTTGGCAAATGAAATTCCTCGTATGTTGCAAAACATACTTGGCTAATAAAGTATTATTGTATTGTATGGTACAGAGGGGTTCAGGGAGCAGGTCTTAAGCCTCAGTGAGGAGCCTGTTGAGGAGGACCCTGATGTTAACAAGGTCATAGTGAAAGTCCTTTGCTGGCTACACTGACATAACAAATTTGTAATAAGGACTCAGAGATAAATGCTGACAGATCTGCCAAATCCTATTAAACGTTGGAGCAGGCTTGAGGGGTTGAAGAGCCTATTCTTGCTCATATCTTATATGTTTGTGTGTATTGAAGGCTCAAATTTGTGGCTGCTTCATGATGCAATCCACTTAAAAACAGGATCAAAATTCACAAGAAAATGGTGCTTTATTGAAACCAAAAAACTAGGGCTTTCTAGCCTGTCTTTACATGAGAATTGTTTAATGATCATTTTAGCTTAGAGAAGGTTTGTTTGCATTCTGTTCAAAGTGGGCTGTTCTGAATCCTAGATCACCAGCATCATATGCGTTTTAGAGAAATGTTGGATGCGCATAAAATAAAAAGTTTGATATTTTTAAGTTAGAAAATACAAGTTAGTGAGGGAAACATTATTTATATTTGTTATTATGCCTCCCAAATGTTTTCAGATATTCCCAGCCCCTCCATGAAGAAATTGCACTTCATAAGCACCTCAAACACAAGAACATTGTGCAATACCTGGGCTCCATTAGTGAAAACAGCTTCATTAAGATCTTTATGGAGCAGGTTCCTGGAGGTAGGTTTGTTTGCATTCTGTTTAAAATGAGCTGTTCTGAATCCCTGATCACCAGGATCATTTAGGAAAATGTTGGATTACATTAAAGAAAAAGTTTGATCGTTATTCAAACTGAGGTGGATGAAACATTAAACAATACCTTAAGACATTTTTTTTAATGATATCGCCAATATTTTGATGTTTGGAATAGGCTGGTGCTTTGACGCCTGACAAATATCTGTGACCACTGCCATGTACATGCTTTAGATCTGTAGTTATTAGATTGTTGCTTCATGTCATGGGATTCCTAGTCCCGTGGTCTACATACTGTACTGCCACCATGTAACTAGATTTAGAAATTATCAATGAATATTACTTCAGTCTAGAGGTCTAATTCTAGAATGTATACGTTTAAAATGGGACTGATTTTGTAATACAACATTTTTAATGGATCCTCTTCGTCTCTTGACTGCAATAAGTCATTGGCACTGCTACTAGGAGAGCAGGGTGAGTGCTCTGGAAGTCCTACTTAACTCAAATAAAACATGGAAACATAGAAAATAGGTGCAGGAGTAGGCCATTCGGCCCTACGAGCCAGCACCGCCATTCAATATGATCATGGCTGATCATCCAAAATCTATACCCCGTTCCTGCTTTCTCCCCTTGATTTTGTTAGCCCAAAGAGCTTATACCTAACTTCATCGAAAACATCCAGTGAAGTGGCCTCCACCGACTGACAACCAAGTATGCATGAGGTGCCTTTCAGCTGTTTATTAGACTGTTGTATGTGCAAACTCAGTTTTCCTTAAATCAGAGTAACAGCACTTCAAAAGCATTTAAATGATATTAAAGCACTTTAAATGCTCTTGACGTATTGATTATTCTTATTTTGTGGCAACAAAAACTCGGTTTGCACACAGAACGGTCCTATAAACAGCTGATATGTTAGCTCATGCTTATTTAGTTGTGGGTAATGTTTTGGGTCAAATCCCTTCCAAAGAAGGGTCTCGACCCAAAATGTCACCTATTCCTTTTCTCCAAAGATGCTGTCTGACTCCTTGATTTCCTACAGCCTTTTGTGTCTGTCTTCGGTTTAAAGCAGCATCTGCAGTTCTTCCATTCATATTTATTTAGTTGGGTTGCTTAAGGGAAACCAGTGAAGTAGATCTGGAGCATTCAGCCCTGCCCTCCTAGAAGAAGCGCTAATGATTCCTTGCATCCAAGAGAAGGAGGGGATCCATTAACACAATAACATTACAACAACATTCCCTATATCATAAGACAGCACAAGGCAGCATACATTGATACGATACGATAGAACTTTATTCTTATAAAAACATATAAAATTATTATGTGATTGGACACGCTAAATGCAGGAAACATGTTCCCGATGCTGGGGGAGTCCAGAATCAGGGGCCACAGTTTAAGAATATGGAGTAAGCCATTTAGAACTGAGATGAGGGAAAACCTTTTCACACAGAGAGTTGTGAATTTGTGGAATTCTCTGCCTCAGAAGGCAGTGGTGGCCGATTCGCTGGATGCATTCAAAAGAGAGTTAGATAGAGCTCTTAGGGCTAAGGGAATCAAGGGATATGGGGAGAAGGCAGGAACGGAGTACTGATTGTGGATGATCAGCCATGATGCTGGCTCGAAGGGCGCTGGCTCGAAGGGCCAAATGGCCTACTTCTGCACCTATTGTCTATGTATCTATGTAACTTGAATGAGTAGTGGGATCATCCCATAGTTCCAGGCATCTGTTTGATCCTGACCTGATGTGATGGTTTTTGCATGTTCACCCTTTGATCACCGGTGTTGCCTCGTGCTCAGGTTTCTTCCCGCATTCCAAAGACCTGCTCGTGTAGATTATCCCTCGTGTAGGTGGGTGGGAGGTAATTCGGTGTTGATGGGCGGGTAAGGGAGAATGGGATGCAAGGAAATAAGTGGGGGAATAGGATTGATGGGAGTGCTCTGAAAGCCGGCATAGATTCAATGAGTAAAATGGCCTCCGTCTGTTGCAAAAATACGCAGCATTGTAGATCGGCAGACGTGGTGCATCGCATGTCATGTTTAATCATAAAGAGTTGAACGGTCTGCTTTTAATTTCCATGTATGTTCTCCTGTTTACCTTTGTAATTTCAGCTGAATATTTTCTGATGCCGAAGAAGTAGCACAATCCATTTAAGCACATATTTTAGCTGTTGCATAAGAACTTTCGGTCAAATTCGAGTAAATGATTTAAAGAAGTCCTAATGAAGTTCACGTATAAATAATTATTTTTCAATGATGATTCTTTTTTGCCATTTTATAAATGAACAGGTAGTCTTTCCGCCCTCTTACGATCCAAATGGGGTCCTTTGAAGGATAACGAACAGACCATTGGCTTTTACACCAAACAGATCCTGGAAGGACTGGAATACCTTCATGACAATCAAATAGCGCATCGAGACATTAAGGTATTGATTATCCAGAAAATCCATCACTGAGTTCCCATTATAATTCATTCTGATTCATCATTCCCCTACTCTGGGTGAAAGAATCTGTCCATTCCTCTCATGATCCTATACACCTCTGGATCACCCCTCATCCTCCTGCATTCCAAGGAATGAAGTCCTTCACGGCTCAACCTCTCCAGGTAGCTCAGGAACTATCGTCGTGGCAACATCCTTGTAAATCTTCTCTGCACCCTTTCCAGCATAACAACATCTTTCCTGTAAAAGGGTGGCCCAAACTGAATGCAATATTCTAAATGTGGCCTAACCAGTGTATTTTTCAACTGTAACATGACCTCCCAAATTCTGTACTGGATACTCCGACTGATGAAGACATCTGTGTCGAAAGCCGCCTTAACCACCCTATCTATCTGTGATGCCACTATCAAGGAACTACTGTATGTACAAGTACCTGCACACCTAGATCCCTCTGCTCTACAGCACTCCCCAGACACCTACCTTTCACTATATAGGTTCTGCACTGGTTAGACTTCCCAAAATGCAACACCTTGCACTTATCTGTTTAAGCATATCTGCATTAACCATTCCTCAGCCTACCTGCCCAACCGATCAAGGTCTTGCTGCAACTTTTGATTACCATCTTCACTATCTACAATACCACCCACTTTAGTGTCATTTGCAAATTTGCAAATCATGCCTTGTACATTCTCAGCCAAATCATTGCTATAGATGACAAACAGCAATGGGCCTGGCACCGATCCCTGAGGCACACCACTAGTCACAGGCCTCCGCCTACTATGGCAGAGTCAGCTGTCATGTCACCTGAAGCTGGATGTTTGCATCTACCCATGATAACTGCAGTCACAAGTATCCTCACTGCCAGAGCCTAGCCTCTGAGAGCACCTTTCACAGTTAAAATCACCCACACCGACACCACTATGAAGCTAAAGCCTTTTGCAGTTTCAGTGTTTACAGATGAAGCATTGACTCTTTGTTCATTCAATCTACAAGAAAATGTTGAATGTCTTGTCTTGTTTGGCTTGGCAGGAAGGCAAGAATATTTCCTTTTCAGCCAATTTGCCTTTTAAATTGCCTTGCAAATTCAGCCATTGGTTGTGTTGCTGAAATAGCCTGTTGTTTTTGTTTCTGAATGTGCAGGTAATGTACATTTTACTTCGGAGTCACGTGAGTGATTACGTGAAGAACCCCGCCTGGCGCTGGAACGGCATTACGTCGACGCTGACGGCAGAACTAATGATGAGTGAGGCCATGAAAAGTAAACATGGAAACTAAAAACTCACCAAAGCTGTAATGATTGAAACAGCAGAATATGATAAAACTTTTATGTTTTATAAAGATATCAACGGTGAATCCGTTTATGATATCCATGTCTCAAATTATATGAGATATAAAGAAATACAATTTCAAAGTATTTCAAACTGGTGCATGGCATTACTATTCAAAAAGAAAAATAAAATAAAATAAAACGTTGTGCAAATAACTAATACTTTTAAAATAAAATAAATTGCCATCAGTTTGTGGAGCTCAATGGGAAGAAATACATATAATTTACCAAATCTGCACTCAATATTCGCAGATCAATATAAATCAGGTTATGTTAAACTCCTGATTATTATGGAATAAACCTGCCTTATGATAAATCAATGATATTGATTACAAAAGAACAGACTACTGATCTTTAAACTTTGGGGGGGAAAACTATGATCCAATGAATGATTTGATAATGGATCAAAACAAAGGCAGAAGTGGTGTAATCCAACATAGCCTTATCCAAACCCATATAATTGGGAAAAGAAGGCTTGAAGTACGTTGAAGAGGTGCAAACATCTTGTTACAAAATAAGTTCATGAAATCTCCAATTGTGGGGGATTACAGGTGTATTATGATCGTTAATTTAATATAACTAAGGAAGGATTGGTTCACCTGTATAAGAAAACCTTAAAATTGATTTTAGGTTTGCACTCAAAAGTAACTCCAATAAAGAAGGGGTACGTACATATATATTATAAAATTACCTCAGTGTAAAGATTTGATGGTATAAAACCATACAAAACATCATTTTATATACACTTTCACAGTGTAAGAACATTTATTAAAATGGAAACATCTAGAACATGGAAATACAGTTGCTATTAACAAATTGTTAATCAATATTACAGGTGCTTGTAATTAATTAAAATGGGTCAAGCTGTGCAAGTTAAAACATTGTCCAAAGGATTAAACCAGTTCAAGGCTGTTAAACAGAAATACTGAGGAACAATTATGCTGATAAAAAGATCAGCACTTGCACTAATGAGGTCATGGTCATGGGTTATCTTGATTACATTTAAATTGGAAGGTTATAAGAGTCGGCTGCAAATTAGTGCTGCAATTACAAACCTGGTGGAAGGTAAGGACCTGACCCATTATATAAAGCGTATGCTTAGGCATTAATAAAATATTCATAAATTACTATTCTGAATTTAGAAGTAATTCAGCACCATAAGAGGGGGAAAATTGTTCCATGATACAAATATGTCTCATTGTTGTTGACATACTTTGTCCCTCCATTAGGTTAGGTAAAGGGTAAATAAAGCTCCAAAAGAAGGAATACAGCTTATAAGAAAATGTATGCCTTTGTGAGAGGCTTATGCAAATATCAAATGATACGTTATCATTATTAAAGTAATGTAAAAAAGGTTCACAAGCTGCTTCAGCTATAAGCTTAACAGCTGTTGCAAACTGAAGCAAGTGTTACAGATGATGTACAGCTTCTGTGAATGTTTGGGTAAAGATAAGAATATTATCTATTCTTATAAGAATAATTGATACATCTCTTGTTGGGACTGCGGACAATAATACCAGGTGAGCATAAATGGATTGTCCTAAGAAATTTTCCAAACATTTGTATTAATTATTGAAGTATAAGGAGTTATGGATTAAATATCGATTGTTTTATTATGGAAGTGTCCATGTCGTATCAAGGTGAACAATACCACGGCTGTGGCATATGTTAAAACACACAAAATTAGTCAAATAACAATCATGAGATTATCTGAGTAAACAGATGTGGCATATTCTAAAAAATTTAGTCCAGCTGTTTATCTCTAAGGAAGAGACAATGGTATCGGAGACAACAAATTCGGGAGGAAAAACACATTGTCATTAATATGGATTACTTACGATTAATCTGGTTGCATACAGATTAAATCACCGATCTTTCAAATGTTTCTTGTGGGTAATCCAAGAACAGGAAAGGTGGATGCTTTTCTCTCAATTACATGAGGAAAAGATGTTCTTTTGTGTTCCTCATTTTGTTTGATAGGCCAGTGTCTGATGAAAATGTAGCAGGGACACTGCCAGAGGCATTTTGGTGGCCCAATTCGGATCCTTCATGGTTTCATAAATATTGAGTGATGTTGAACCACTTGTGATGATTCATAGTTGCAGTAAATTTATTGAAGTCTGAGGAAGGGTCTCGACCCGAGGCGTTGCCCGTCTCCTTTCGCTCTTTGGATGCTGCTGCACCCGCTGGGTTCTCCAGTTTTGTGTAACCCTGCAGTAATTTATTGTTGTACAAAGGCATCCATGACATGAAAATATGAATTTGACTATCTGCAGGTTGACCAGACCATTACAACAGTTGATGGTCAAAGAAGTCTATAAATGTTTAACTAATATAACAACATAACAATAAAATAATTATGTATAAAAGAAGTGTTATACCTGCAATTTGCAGAAATAAGTTTTAAAAAAAAAACAACAATATTTTGTTATAAGAAATTGGAAGTCTGTGTATACAGTAAAGTTATTTTATCATATTAGATATATGTGAGTTCCTTGTGGATTGCATTTTTCTGAGCATCTAATTGATAGAGCCAATAATAGGGCTCAGAGTATTACCGTCCTATTAACGGACAATATACTAACCAAGAAGTTATCAGGTGCATTCATAATATCCCGATATGGAAAGGGATATATATGTGGATATTAATATAGATATATATATATGTGTGTGTGTGTGTGTGTATATATATATATATATATATATATATATATATATATATATATATATATATATAATCTGTCCAAAAAAATTGTAATATATGTCGGGAGATAAATAATCCTGAATTGGCCTTAGGCAATGGACTCTATCAATGATTCAAAAAAGTTAACATTGAAAATAATAATGCTGATGACTTTAGTATCAATATAAGAGTGCAAACATTGCAAATGTTACGTTATAATTGCATGTGGATACAGATTGCATTATCATATATGTTTATGAATTTTACCAAACAAAGCACACCAAGAGGAGCAGAAACCAAGGTAAACCTATAAGCATATCCTGTCGGCCTTAAGTTGTGTGTGTGAACATTGATGAAATATGTTGAAGTAGGTAAGAGTCTCTGTGGTAATGAGACAGCACTACTTATTACACACAAAAACCACATTAGGTTCAGTAAAAACTGATGGTTCTAGAGGAATGTATTCTAGATGGTTAGAAATTGGATACACTCAATGGAACTAGACACTGAAAGGTGGAAAATCACTCTGTTAATGAGGTAGATACATTCACAGGAATGGCACGGGATGATCCACTCGAGCAAAGATGCAAGGCCGCAGGAGGTGTAAATTAATGTTAAAGTAAAAAGGAACCAGTCATGGTGTCAGGTTTGGACACGGAGTGTTGGGTTCTCTATAATTGTTGCTTTGTCATACCATCAAAATATATATATCAATTGATATTTTGTGATAAACTTGCCTTTCAATGGAAAGGGCATTACTTTTATTCTTTATAATGTGAAATAATTTATCACATAACTTGAGGCAATGTTTGGGGGAAAAATGTGTTATTCGCTCGTCACTGTGTTGAATGAGCCGGACTGTCGTATGGAATAAATTCTACGAACATGAAAAACACAGAAAGCTTCAAAATCTTCACGTAGTCACTCACGTGACTCCGAAGTAAAATAGTAAGATTAAACGAGAACTTACCAGTTTTGAAGTTTGATCTTTATTTTATGAGGAGTAACGATGAGGGATTACGTGCCCTCCACTCCCCACCCTCATAAAATAAATGATCATCTGGTAGTTCTAAATCTATGAGAAGCCTTACTATCTTACTCCGGCTATTATGTTCTGTGTTTTTCATGCCGCTGCTTTGAAGTATGCAGTTCCAGCGCCAGGCGGGGTTCTTCACGTAATCCCTCATCGTTACTCCTCATAAAATAAAGATCAAACTTCAAACTGGTAAGTTCTCGTTTAATCTTACTATTACACTTCTCCTTTCTTTGTTCAAGTGCAAGTATAGAACAGCACTTTGTGTCCTTTTCCTTTGGAAAATTGCTCGGGCTGCCCAAATTCCTTCATCTTCAGACCTTTGCCAGCTTTGGAGATGTGAGTTTGTCCAACCTGGCAACATATGTACTCTTCAGTATTTCCTTGTTTTTTTTGTGCTTAATCCCCAGCCTCATCCTTTGTTTCCCATAAACTGTTTTTACTTTATGTTCATTCATCCTGCTTCCCCATATGGGGAGTTTAACATTGGCCTCACCTAGCAGTAAGCCCACACTTCCTACATTGTAAATATCCATCTGTGTCTAGTTGAAAAATAACTTATTTTCTTTAAAAGGCATGAAATATTTTTCAAAATAACCTTTATAAACTAAATAATTTTAGTTATAAATGTATAGAAATCCTGTCAATTATCTGCCAATTCTAAAGTCACAAGCACCATATATTTATCGATCATTTTAAGCAATTTGTTTATTTAAACAAATTGTCAGGCATTATAATGTGGCACCAATGCTGGTAAATTCTTCCTTGCCATTTTTAACTTTTCCTTTGCGCAGTTCAGTTTAGTTTAGAGATACAGCGCGGAAACAGGCCCTTCAGCCCACCGGGTCCGTGCCGACTAGCGATCCCCGCAATATCCTGCACACAAGGGACAATTTACAATATAACGAAAGCCAATTAACCCAAAAGGCTATACATTTTTGGAGTGTGGGAGGAAAACGGAGCACCCAGGAAAAACCCGCATGGTCACAGGCTTACAAACTCTGTACAGACAGCACCTGAGATCCGGATCGAACCTGGGTGTCTGCCGCTGTAAGGCAGCAATTCTACCACTGTGCCACCGTGCCCCACTTTTTCCTTTTTTAAATGAACTAATTGTGTGAATCTTCTCGACTATCAGGTTTGGTAGATAGGGCTAGTTTTAAACAAAAACACAAATTCTGGAAACACCCAGTAGGTCAGTTAGCATCTGTGGAAAGAGAAGCAGTCAGAATTGATCTGCTTTCAGAGTGGGAGGTTAGAGGATGAGATTTAAATGCTTTGCACACTCTGTACCTTCTTTAAGAAAATCTCTCCATAAGGTCCACTCACACACTTCCAACTGTGTAGTAACTTTTTTCTACCCTGTTTCTTTATCCTGTTCATTTATAGCTTGCAGGACATTGCAAATCAGACTTTAAAAACATCAAAATGCAAAAGCTATTTAAAATTAGACTTTCTGAATCTAAATCCAAAGTGTGGGAAATGATATATAAATTAATCTTACTTGACATCCAAAAATCGTTAATAAAGTTGTTAGGTTTAAGGTGAAGGGTAAAAGATTTAATAGGAATTTGAGAGGTAACTTTTTCACACAACGGGCGGTGGGTGTATGGAACGAGCTGCCAGCGGAGGTAGTTGAGGCAGGGAATATTGTGATGTTTAAGAAGCAATTAGACAGGTACATGGACAGGACAGGTTCAGAGAGAAATGGGCAAAACGCAGGCTGGTGGGACTAGTCTAGGTGGGATATGTTGGGCCGAAGGGCCTGTTTCCACGCTGTATGATTCTATGACTCTTTACCACAGGTTTGTGTGAGGATCGTTTAATAAATGCCAGATGTCTTTTATGCAACGGGTTGGCTGCTGCACTGACAGAACATGTTTGAGAAATGCACAGATATTCCTCCCATTATTAACAAAACATTAACTGATTATTCCCCCAGGGTGATAATGTGCTGATCAACACCTATAGTGGGATCTTGAAAATTTCCGACTTTGGAACCTCAAAAAGACTGGCAGGAATCAATCCCTGTGCTGAAACATTCACAGGTATGTAGCAATGAAGCATTTGTGGTTAGGAAGCTTTGGCGGTTACTGTGTTTTTATGAAGAACGGCTGGTGTAATTTTGAAGAAAGTCATGCAGTGGCTGCTTTTAAAATATGAGCGAGTGGGCAGAACAAATGAGGGAGTAGGCAAGCAAAGCATTCATTTAGAAACTGCAGGTAAAGGTGAAATGCTGTGGGGGGGGGGGGGGGGGGGGGGGGGGGGGGGGGGGGGGGGGGGGGGGGGGGGGGGGGGGGGGGGGGGGGGGGGGGGGGGGGGGGGGGGGGGGGGGGGGGGGGTGGGGGGGGGAGTTCCAAAGGTGGGGGGGGTAGTGGGGACGGGGGGGGGGGGAGGGGGGGGGGGGAGTTGGGGGGGGGAAGGGGGGGGGGGGGGGGGGGGGGGGGGGTGGGGGGGGGGGGGGGGGGGGGGGGGGGGGGGGGGGGGGGGGGTGGGAGGGGGGGGGGGGGGGGGGGGGGCAGGGGGGGGGGGGGGGGGGGGGGGGGGGGGAGAAGGGACAGTGAGGGGGGAGAGCGGGGGGGGGAGGGGGGCGGGGGGGGGGGGGGGGGGGGGGGGAGAGGGGGGGGGGGGAGGGGGAGGAAAGTTCCAATATTGGTCATAACACACAAATAATGAGCATGCTATCTGTGCCATTTAACTTCGTCACCATCCTTCCTGCATCTTAACTGTAAAAAAAGTGCAGATTTGTGAAATCATTCATCACCAAAATTAATAATGTTCACACTTTGACACCTCACTGTAGTGCTGCTGATGAAGCTGAGCTGTGGCTTGAAGATTTCAGAGGTTTTTTTGGCGGTTGCCAAGGAGTCAGAAACGTAATAGGACAGAATCTGAGAGTTGCAGCAATCAGCCAGTGTGAGTCTTGCCGAAACAGGGAACTGCCCGTGTTGACGACAGCAGTAATGTCAGGAATGTGCTTGATAATGTCAGCTGCATTCACCTTATAAAATTCAGTTTTGGACAAAATACCGATGAGTCATTATTCTGGAAGGCATAAAAAGCATGATGGAGAAATTGGTAGCTGTTTAAAATGGACATGCCGCGGGGGAGAAGTAGAAGGGTTTTGTTTGTACCTTCAACAATGCTATCAGATATGGAAGAAGTGCGTGCTCAGAGAGTAGTTCTGTTGGAGTCTCATTGCAAGCATTCTGGCCATTGTCCAAAACCTGCCCTTACTGATGAAGATATTGACTGCTAGGATATGTCAAAAAGAGTTTTAGTTAGTTTGAGGTGAGTTTATTGTCGTCGTGTACATTTGTACCGAGGTTTGCAATGAAAAGCTTTTGTTGCGTTACTAACCAGTCAGGCGGAAAAAAAAGACAAAAAAGACCTGAATACAATCGAGCCATCCACATTGTACAGATATACGATTAATGGGAATCCCCCCCCCCCCATGAAATAAAACATGAATAACGTTGGAGAATGACATAAGAGATTGTATTCGATTGTTTGCTTCACGGGGGAAATTTCACATAGTTAAATCATTGCAGGCAACAGCTGAAACAGAAGATTTTTCCTGTGGATCTGACAGTCGCACTCCGTTAATCTTTCATATAACTTGGTTATTCAAAGTCAAATCAGTCATTGTCACTTAACAACACGTCTGTGGACAGCAAAATAGAGTGGGCCGAGAATTTCAGTTGTGCAGCGCTTATCATTTAAGTGGTACGGGAATGAATTGTTCAGGAGTATCAGTAAGCTGGGATGAGCTGATTATTTAGTTTGCAAATAATATAAGTCAGTTTGGGGTGATGTGGACCATACCAGTAAGGAATTAATTTAATTATTAATTTGCCATCACCCCTGAAATTGTTGCATGGAGAAGAAAGATGAAAAAGAAAGATTGCGAGTTGTAGCATAGAGGGTTTTTGTAAGTAGCCTTTATGTTGCTCTGGTGTGTGCCAGTGAGAGGGACTTTCTCCAATTTGCAAGGACCAACACGGATATCCCACATGGGGTGTTGTTCGAATGACATTTCATGTACTAATTTAAATTGGTTATGAGCATTTAAAGGGACCAGGACCTTGGAGAAAGAAATCAGTTTCTAAAGACTTTGGACTATCCTTGATCGGACTTTGCTGGCTTCACCTTGCACTGAACGTTCTTCCCTTATCATGTAAATATTATACATTGTAAATGGCTCGACATGGATTGTCTTTCTGCTGACTGGATAGCACGCAACCAAAGCTTTTCACTGTACCTAAACTGTCCTGTAAGTCTGCACCTCCATTTCATATGATCAGTCCCAACCCTCATCTTCTCTTCTGTGCTAGTTCCCCACTGGCGCTCAATTCCCAAATCTCTCAAACAAGTATCTGCTTTCACTTTATATGGCCCCGGTGATGTAGCCTCCACAAATCTGAGCGATTCACTGCCTTCTGCAAATAGTAGCTCTTACATTCCTCAGTTACCTATAACCACCCGTAATCGTGCACAAAAGAACACAAAGTCCTGACATAACTCTGCAGGTTGGGCAGCACCTCTGGAGAACATGGATAGGTGACATTTCGAGTCGGGATCCAAATCTTGTGTTTTCCCCCGAAGTGGTTTTGTGATTAGAAAATGTAGATTAGACCTCCATAGATGCTGCTGCACCCGCTGAGTTTCTCCAGCATTTTTGTCCACCTTAGATTAGATCATTGTTAGCTAGGGGAAGGTGACAACGAAGCAGAAAGAGATAAAATTCAATCAGTGGGACAGTCAGACTGGTGGGAGAACTAGGAAGGAGGCGGGGATGGAGAGCGGAGGTTGTGGGCGTCTATAATATCGGCGAGACTAAAGCACAGGCTCAGCGATTTGTTTCGCCTGAAACACCTTCTGCTCAGTTCCCAGTCCGCCCACCAAAACCTATTTGATCTCCGGTTGTTGCTAATCATTTTAACTCCCCCTCCCATTCCCACACTGACCTTTCTGTCCCGGGCTTCCATCAATGTCAGAGTGAGGGCCAGCAAAATTGGAGGAACAGCACCTCATATTTCGCTTAGGCAGCTTCCAGCCAGCAGCGGTATTGAGTATTGAACATTGACTTCTCTAACTTCAAGTAGGTCTTGCTCTTTCCCTCTCTCTCCATCTCTCACCCCCCCCCCCCCCCCACCCCCCCCCCCCCCCCCCCCCCCCCCCCCCCCCCACCCCCCCCCCCAACCCCCCCCCCACCATCTGGTTCTCCGACCAGTCTGACAGTCCCCCTGATTAAATTTTAACTCTGTATGCTTTCTTGTCAACTTCTCCTAGCTAACAATGATCTATTCTACATTTTCCTTGAACTACATCCCCTTTGCTGCCTTGTTTTCACACCTTACCTTTCCTTTTCTCGGTGTCTCCCTCTCTCTTGACTCTCAGTCTGAAGATGGGTCCCGACCCAAAATGTCACCCATTCCTTTTATCCATAGATGCTACCTGTCCCACTGAGTTACTCCAGCATTTTGTGTCTATCTTCGGTGTGAACCAGCATCTGCAGTTCTACCACAGAATATAAAATGATGCATGGTCTTCCAAATTTCTCTTTTTGAAATCACCCATGTGCCTTGTTATTTTGTAAATTGCAGATATAATTAATATTTTCATTACTTTATCAGAATTGCTGAATCTATTCATTAAGCTACGAAGTTTTATAGCATTATATAGTTTTATAGAAAGTCTTACATTTTGAAATTCTCTCATACCAAGCTTAATGCATACATTTGGCTTAACAGAATTTTTCATAGGGATCACTATAAAAATACATTCAATATTTTATGGATTCTGTTTTACAACCTAAATATGTAAATGGTAACTTTTCTGTATTTAGTTCAGTGGTAATATTTCCACAATTTCCAATGTGCAACTAAATTACAGACCTGGTCTTTGTGCACCAATTTGATGAGTTTGTCAGATGTAAATCAGAGGGAGTCGTTAACGATGGCCAATGTAGCAGAACATGATTAGATTGCCACCAGACTCTTCATTTGCATGGGCTTCCACAACAGGAGCCTGCAGTTCATTTTTGGGCCTGTCCCACTTAGGCGACATTTTGGCGACAGCCAGAATATATGCTGTGACCACATGGTGGTGGGGTGACGCGACGTGATGCCTGTATTGTTGTGAGCTGTTGCCACAAGTGTCGTGACCTTTTTCTTGTCGCTGCTTGGTTTTGAAATGTTCAAGACCTCTCGGCGACAGTTAGCTTGATTTTGCGTAGGTTGTCATAGGCTTGATTTTGCGTAGGCTGTCTACCTGGCGACAGTTAGCTTGATTTTGCGTAGGCTGTCACCAGGTTGACGCCATCTGACATTGGCTGTCGCCAGGTGCTAACTTCGGTGACTTCATGTGGCGGCAGTCTACGTCATGCTACGTTAACCGGCGACAGTATCGGCGTCACGAGAAGTCACGTTGCGTCATTTGAAAGAAAGTGCACTGCTCCACCTGTCTTCAGTTGACACCGTCAAGGTCGTAGCTTGTCGTGGACTGACGGAGGTTGACTTCGGTTGTGGTAGGCTGTCGTCTATATCGTCGTAGGCTGTCGTGGGTGTTGTTGTGGGTTGACGTCGCATGTCGCGAAGAATTGGGACGCCGGTTGATGTAGCTTGTTGTAGCTTGACGTCGACTAGGTGGCAGCCTGTTGTGGACATGGTCATAGGCGCCGGTTTCTCGGCGTCATGCCATGACAGTACCTGGAACATGTCGCCTAAGTGGGGAGGCCTTTATGTTTGTCTTTAGAAGAATTCTTTGTCTCCATTTGTTACTTTTTATATTTATTACATTCAGATTCTTGATTAGTACTGGTGTCAGAGGTTATGGGGAGAAGGCAGGAGAATGGGGTTTGGAGGGAGAGATAGATCAGCCATGATTGAATGGCAGAGTAGAGTTGATGGGCTGAATGGCCTAATTTTACTCCTATCCCTTATGACTTTGTGAAATTAAAAAATATAGCCACATTTCTGCACCCAATTTACGGAATGTTCTGGGGTGAAGGGAGAGGGATGTGGAAGTGTATGAAATGTTCACTGTGTCTTCAGTCAAGATGAATTTTACTGTCAGGGACATTTGTACTGATGTACTTAAATAATAACATTACTATTTCATGTGGTTAAATAAAACGATTCTCTCATTGGAACATTATGTATCATGCTTTTAAAAAAATGTTTCTCAGCATTGAGGGCACAGCGTGAAACGTTTGCAATGTAAATGCATTTAGCAAATATATTCAGGGAATTATTAGCCTCCAGTTGGCATTGCAAAATTTCTCACAGGCTACATTGTTGATTACTTTGAAGATAGGCACAAAATGCTGAAGTAACTCGGCAGGTCAGGCAGCATCTCTGAAGAAAAGGAATAGGTGATGTTTCGGGTCAAGACCCTTCATCAGACTGCTGATTGCTAATTACTTTAACTTTAGCAGGGTTTGGTGAACCTTTTTTAAGATGCATTTTCACTCACCCTGACCAGAACCCTCGCCGACATTTTAAAATATACCTTTGCTGAATGGAAACAACCTTAAATTATTGTGAAGTCCAACATCTACAAGAGTGGCCTGGACACTATGCCAACTCATGTGGTTGGCCCAGTAAATACACATTCTAGCAAAGATCTAACAATTCGTATTCTTGGTAAAATTTTATTTCATTGCATGTAAAAATCTATCATTAGATTTTCCAGGTAACTCCATCGCACAGCAAATATCTAAATATGAAGTAAAATCTGTTTAGACCCCTTGGAGAAACACCAGGGCCATTCTGAAGAGATTTTGAAATAGCAGATCATATGGGGAAAATGAAGTAGATATGTAATAAAACCACTGAAAAATATAGGCCTGAAGATAATGAAATATGGATTTGGGGGAATATAGCAAAAGAGTATCAAGCAAGGGATTGAGGTAAAAGGAATACTGAAAATATTGTTGCGTGGGATAGAAGATGAGGCTGAAATATTGACGAGTTGGGACGCAAGGATTGACAAAGCCCAATGGGGGGGGTAGTGTCCAGTAGTAAGGGTGGGCTGGGACTATTTTAGCTGGCAGTGTAGACGGTTGCGGGGTTAACCTTATCGAGGTTTGTAAAATCATGAAAGGCATTAGATAAGGTAGCGCGTTACAGTGTTTTTTCCCAGGTTAGGAAGACTAGGGGGCATAAATGTATGATGAGAGGAAGAAGTTTTAAAGGAGCCCTGAAGGATAAGATTTTCCACAGAGGGGATGGGTATGTGACAGAGGAAGTGTTGGAGGCAGCTACAATACAACATTTAAAAGATATTTGGACAGGAAAAAACAAAAAACACGAATAGGAAAGGTTTAGAAGGATATGCGCCAAACACAGGGAAATGGGATTAGCTCCGGAAAGCACCTTAGTTGTTTTGGAAATGTTGGGCCAAAGGTGCCTGTTTATGTGCTGCATAGGCCACGCATGAGAGGGAAAGATAGATCAGCCGTGAGTGAATGGCGGAGTAGGCGCGATGGGCCGAGTAGCCAGCTTCTGCTCCTATGACTTATGAACGTCAGACTTTATGAGCTAAAATTTTGCTTTGCTTTTTAAGAGTTCGGAGGGCAGGTGAAGCGGATTGTAGATGCTGATAAAATTCCCAACAAAGGGTGGGCAATGTGAGAGGTGGGAACGGCAAACATTGGGAGACTTGTGGAATCATTGGGGATGCTGTTTGATGGAAAATGAATGCATGAATACTCTCTAATTGGGGGTGGAGAAGAAGGAGCGTCCTCAATGAGCTGGATGGGGATAAGGTAGGATTGGTTCAATGGCTCTTTATTGTCACATATTCACAGCACAGTGAAATTCTATTGCACAACCACAAATGCACTGTTGCCACAAAATAAAAGGAAAAAATATACATTTGCTTATTTTTGCATATTATTACTTAACGGGCGGTATTAGGTGCGATAGAGTCAAGTGGTTGGTCATTGTTCAGTGGGGAAAGTCTAAATATTTGATATTGTAGACTACACAGAGGCCGGCATAGCTGGGGCCCATACAGATGCCCATGGCTATGCCTCTACAAACAGACAGGCCCATATTTGAGGAGTGGGTATTCTACTGTAAACCAGGGCAAGGATTACTCAAGGACATGGATTACTCTTGTGGAAGAAATGGAACTGAGGTATGAAGCCTAGATCTCAGAGTGTGTGATGCAGTTGGACTGTGTGATGTCCAAAGTTCTGGAGACAATTAAACTATTAGCAGACGATACAGTTTCTTGGACCACATGCTAAATACCCTCAAAGTTTCTGGGAATCTATCCAACTGCTCAGTCACGGGGCCAAGTGGGAAGTTGTAATTTGACAGGACTGTAACATTGGAGAAGCACAGACCCTCTTCCCATTAATATGGCAGGTACATGCCCCTCCAAAAGCCAAGAGAACTAATATCTCCCCATCATTCTGCATTTAATTAAAAACAAAATACTATTGTGACTTTATTAACATGGCTGGTGTTTTAGAAATGTAGGCCAATCTACAATGACACATAGTGCTGTAAACATGCAACTGCATGCATACAGCAGTGGGATTACTGGCATCAGTCTACAGTATATTTTACAAGGCGTTGCGGAGAGGAAATGGAGTGGGCGGGTTTAGGGTTGGGCGACATGGAGGAATTGATCAGATTCTGAGCGAAGGATGAAAATGAAGATTAGACTGTTATGTAATGTTCGATCTGTCATGTAATCCTTATCTTTGGCATCAGCTAGAAGCGCGAGACTCTTTTTAATAGACACAAAAAGCTGGAGTAACTCAGCTGGGTCAGGCAGCATCTCTAGAGAAGAGGAATAGATGGCTTCCTGGGTTGAGACCTTTCTTCAGACTGAAGACTCGACCCGAAACTTGCTGCTCCTTCCCACACACACTCTTTTTACTATGTGCTTGAAGGAGACGGCGAGGGAAGACAAGGTATTTATAAATGGAAGTTGTCAGGTAGTCATGAAAGCCTGCGGAGAAACAAACCCACTACTTCTCACCCAGAGTGATCTTCATGTGACTCCAGTTCACACAACAGGGTTGTTCTTGAGTGTGTGTAAGTGATAGTTTCATAATGAATGCCTGCTGGTGTGGAGCAACAGAGGAGGCCACACCACTGCTCTTCCCATCCTAGAACAAATGTAGAGGGAAATAAGCCCAAGCCAAACCTTTATGCATCAGCTTAAATTAATTGTTTTACTTTACTGTTCAGGAACACTTCAGTACATGGCACCTGAAATAATAGACAAAGGACCACGAGGTTATGGGAAACCTGCCGACATCTGGTCACTGGGATGTACAATTATTGAGATGGCGACAGGGAAACCTCCATTTTACGAACTGGGGGAACCTCAGGCTGCGATGTTTAAGGTAAGCTGTTGGATTTATGAAGTGAAATGTAGGATAAGGAACGAATAGTCCAAACTTGTGCGAAGCAGAAATGTTGCTACGAGGAAAACAGAAGATGCCAGATACACAGAAGAGGCCACTCAATATCGGCAATGAGAATGAACGAGTTAATCCCCTCCAGCTCCAGCCTCCTTTCAGAACTAAACAACAAACTCACAACTACACAGTGGCGTACGGCAGAGTTGCTGACTCATAGCACCAGAGACCCGGATTCGATCCTTACTGCGGGTGCTGTCTGTAGGGGGTTTCTATGTTCTCCTGTGACCATGTGAGTTTTCTCTGGGTACTCCGGTTTCCTCGTACAATCCAAAGATGTACAGGTTTGTAGGCTAATTAGCTTGGTAAAATTGTAAATTGTCCCTAGTGTGTGTAGGATAGTGTTAGTGTGCGGGCATCGCTGGTCGGCGTGGACTCAGTGGGCCGAATGGCCTGTTTCCTCGCTGTGTCTCTAAATTAAACTAAACTAAACAGGGTGGCACGGTGGTACCACCCTGGTATTGTTTGTTTACTTTTCGTTTGAAAAGTAAACAGTTAACACTCAAGTCAAAGTCCTTTAATGGCCTGCAGCCCTGTAGGCCAAAGTCCCGTAGTGGTCAGTAGATTGTGATTCCCTCTGGGAGATTGATGAGTGTGAACTCTCACAAAGTGTAAACTCAACCGGACTCTGCTCTCCATCCAGAACACAAGTTGGGTCGAAGACACGGAGTTCTACAATTCAACAATGGGTCAGGATGTTGGCTGACCCACTGAGCTACCCCAGCAGATACTGCCTGACCCACTGAGCTACTGCAGCAGATACTGCCTGACCCACTGAGCTACCCCAGCAGATACTGCCTGACCCACTGAGCTACCCAGCAGATACTGCCTGACCCACTGAGCTACCCCAGCAGATACTGCCTGACCCACTGAGCTACCCCAGCAGATACTGCCTGACCCATTGAGCTACCCCAGCAGATACTGCCTGACCCACTGAGCTACTCCAGCAGATACTGCCTGACCCACTGAGCTACCCCAGCAGATACTGCCTGACCCACTGAGCTACTGCAGCAGATACTGCCTGACCCATTGAGCTACTCCAGCAGATATTGCCTGACCCATTGAGCTACTCCAGCACTGCTTTTGTAAACCAGCATCTGCAGTAAGGTACTTTACTGGCATCTGCCTGGAGTCCCTCTATTTTTGCTTGTGCCTGCTATCCTATGGCCCGGCTGCAGCTATTCCTATTAGTGTAGCTCACAACACCCCTTTCCGTTTAAGATGTAGAAACAAGGAACTGCGGATGCTGGTTTACAAAAAAGGACACAAAGTGCTGGAGTAGCTCAGCAGGTCAACCAGCATCTCTGGAGAACATAGATCGGTGATGTCTTGGGTTGGGATCCTCATTCAGACTCCATTTAATATTGCTTGTGTTTCTCTCGAATTGTAGACAATTGTCACCCATCATTCAAATAGCTATCCCATGAGCAGCAATTTAACCTTGTGGAGGCACAAGAGACTGCACATGCTGGAATCTGTCGCAAAAAAAAGAGGGGAGTCAGAAAGAACTCAGCAGGTCAGGCAGTATCTGTGGAGGAAAATGAACGGTCATCGTTTTGGGTTGAGATCCTTCATCTATACTTAATTATGCCCCACACCTCCTCCCATCTCTTTATATACATTTCACTTGCACTTTATAAAACTGATATTGATATAAGCTACTTTCCCTCTATTCTTTAGCCTGGATGAAGAACTGGGTAATGCATTGGTAACATTGATAAACACTTTGCAGCTGCCCATTCACCTACTAGTTTTGACGTCTTTCCACTGACTTCCATCAATCATCAAGTCAAGGTTTAGTTAAGTTTAGAGATACAGCGCGGAAACAGGCCTTCCTTTCCACTGGGCCTGCGCCGGCCAGCGATCCCCACATATTAACACAATGCTTCACACTCTAGGGACATTTTTTACATTTACCAAAGCCAATTAACCTACAAACCTGTATGTCTTTGGAGTGTGGGAGGAAACCGAAGATCTCTAAGAAAACCCACACGCGTCACGGGGAGAACATACAAACTCTGTACAGATAGCACCCATAGTTGGTATCGAACCCGAGCCTCTGGTGCTGCAAGCGCCGTAAGGCAGCAACTCTACCACTACGCCACTGTGCCGCCCTTCAACAAAAAGGTCTCCAACATATGTTTTCCGGAAAACAAGAAGAAATTGCTTCCATCTTGCATGCTGTTATTTTATAACTCGCTTTTCTTTTCTGTAGGTTGGAATGTTTAAAATTCATCCAGAGATTCCACAATCCATGTCACCTGAAGCCAAAGAATTCATTCTTCGTTGCTTTGAACCAGAACCAGATGCACGTGCCACTGCTGCAGAGTTGCTATCAGATGCGTTCCTGAAGGTCACCAGCAAGAAGAGAAGGACCGCATTAAAACAACAAGGTAAACAAATCAGAAACACCAGGTTAATGTTGTTGTACCATTCTCACAGTTCAGATTGTAAACTTGTTTTTTTTTTCAAACATTCTTTTCATATCTTCAGGGCTGTTTTCTGTAGTAAGATGTGGCAATAAGGGGTGGCAAGCACAGTAGCGCAGCGGTAGTTGCTGCCTTACAGCTCCAGAGACCGGGTTTGATCCTGACTACAGGTGCTATTTGTACAGAGTTTGTACGTTCTTCTTGTGACCGAGTGGGTTTTCTCTGGGTGCTGCTGTTTCCTCCCATGCTCCAAAGATGTACAGTTTTGTACGTTAATTGGCTTCGATATGATTGTAAATTGTCTCTAGTGTGCAGGACAGTGTTGGTGTACGGGGTAATCTCTGGCCGGCTCAGACTTGGTGAGGCAAAAAGTCTTGTTTTTGCGATGTATCTCTAAAGTCTAAAGTCTAAAAAGAAGTGGTTGCAAGTAAGTGGTGCACCTACTGGGAAAGTAGGAGAACATAGAACTTGGTTTATTTAACTTGATTTATTCTGTATACACTTCTATTTTCAGTCTGCAAGAAGCCCTTAATTAATTTGGATGTATTCTCAGTACAAACTGTCCTCTAGATTCAGAAGTTTTGCAAAATGTTACATGGGGCATGAGGAATGAAACATCCTGTTCCTCAATATGAACACCGTTACTTCCATTGACATTATAAAGCACATTGCCATTTCTGATTTTTTTTTTGCCTTTTTTAAAGAGATGCCAAGTGAGGTCATTTTTGCCAGAACTATAGGCGTAGTCTCACTGATTTGTCTGCTGTGAAAAATGCACCCTTTACTAACAAAAAAAATGTTTGGCATTGTGAATTTTTTAGCCCATGAAATCAATGGTCAATTGTTCCTTTATTGTGACATGTACCAGGTATAGTCATAGTCTAATGCCCCCTGTCTCACTGTGCGAGTTGACCCACGAGGTACCCCGAGTGATAGACTCGTGGCTGCCCACGAGACTGCAAGTGTATGATCAAGTGTGTGGCCGAGTTCCCACGGGTATGTAATTGCTGCGATGTTGCAAGTTCCTCTCCGAGTTAGCAAGTTCCTCTCCCGAGTTAGCAAGTTCCTCTCCCGTTACTCTTGAGCCAACCGTGAATGAAAGGTATGGTTTAATAAAGCAACAATGTTAAAATACATCTCCATCCTGTGGTTTTGAGTTATTTCAGCGCGGCCGCATCTATTGATATGACCTACAATGGAAAATGCGCATTCTACCAAGCATTTCTTGTTTTTTTTTATGTTTTTAAATACTTTTTTGCAATGGATCTCTATTTTAAATAAATTTTAAAAAAGGAAGCAGCCCGGGTGACTGACATTGAGCGGACGTTGGGACCCGACAGCAGACACACACACACACACACACACACACACACACACACACACACACACACACACACACACACACACACACACACACACACACACAGAGAGAGAGAGATACACACAGACAGCAGCTTCAGAGGAATTAAGCAGCGCGGGTGACTGAGCGGCCGCCAGGACCCGACAGTACACACACACACACACACACACACACACACACACAGAGATAGACAGAGAGGGAGAGAGAGAGACACACACACACACACACACACACACACACACACACACACAGAGATAGAGATACACACAGACAGCAGCTTCAGAGGAATTAAGCAGCGCGGGTGACTGAGCGGCCGCCAGGACCCGACAGTACACACACACACACACACACACACAGATAGACAGAGAGGGAGAGAGAGAGAGACACACACACACACACACACACACACACACACACACACACACACACACACACACACACACACAGATAGAGATACACACAGACAGCAGCTTCAGAGGAATTAAGCAGCGCGGGTGACTGAGCGGCCGCCAGGACCCGACAGTACACACACACACACACACACACACACACACACACACACAGATAGACAGAGAGGGAGAGAGAGAGACACACACACACACACACACACACACACACACACACACACACACACACACACACACACACACAGATAGAGATACACACAGACAGCAGCTTCAGAGGAATTAAGCAGCGCGGGTGACTGAGCGGCCGCCAGGGACCCGACAGTACACACACACACACACACACAGAGATAGACAGAGAGGGAGAGAGAGACACACACACACACACACACACACACACACACACACACACACACACACACACACACACACACACACAGATAGAGATACACACAGACAGCAGCTTCAGAGGAAATTAAGCAGCGCGGGTGACTGAGCGGCCGCCAGGACCCGACAGTACACACACACACACAACACACACACACACACACACACAGAGATAGACAGAGAGGGAGAGAGAGACACACCACACACACACACACACACACACACACACACACACACACACACACACACACACACAACACAGATAGAGATACACACAGACAGCAGCTGGCCACCACTTCAGAGGAATTAAGCAGCGCGGGTGACTGAGCGGCCGCCAGGGACCCGACAGTACACACACACACACACACACACACACAGATAGACAGAGAGGGAGAGAGAGACACACACACACACACACACACACACACACACACACACACACACACACACACACACACACACACAGATAGACAGAGAGGGAGAGAGAGAGAGAGACACACACACACACACACACACACACACACACACACAGAGACAGCAGCTGGCCATCACTTCAGAGGAATCAAGCAGCTCGGGTGACTTTGAGCGGCCACCGGGACCCGACAGCAGACACACACACAGATACACACAGATAGACAGAGAGGGAGAGAGACACACACACACAACTCAGCGGACATGGCAGCATCTCTGGAGAGAAGGAATAGAGTCGAGACCCTTCTTCAGGACTTACCCGAAAATGCCACCATTCCTTCGCTCCAGAGATGCTGCCTGTCCCGCCGAGTTACTCCAGCATTGTGTGTGTCTATCTCCGGTGTGAACCAGCATCTGCAGTTCCTTCCCAATCCCACACTCTCGGCCCCGGGGGGGTGGATGGAGCATCACACGTGGACACATCCCACCCACCACCCAGACTTGCCCCTTCGGCAGGTCTTTAAGCCGTTCATTGAGACAGAGTGAAGCCACGGGGACAAGTGGCAGAAAGGCCGAAGATAGACACGAAATGCTGGAGTAACTCTGCGGGACAGGCTGCATCTCTGGAGGGAAGGAAAGTCTGAAGAAGGGTCTCGACTCTATTCCTTCTCTCCAGAGATGCTGCCTGGTCCGCTGAGTTATAAACTCCAGCATTTTGTGTCTATCTTTGGTTCAGTCTTACGAGCAAAAGAACAGATTATTAAAGTTCCCACGGTACACTCACGAGACACTAAGATAAACGCACGGGGCCACTACGTTATTGCAACGAGTTAAAATGTTTCCATTTTACACTTGAACAGTTAATTTGACTCGTGGAAAAAAATCAAACATGTTTGATTTTTTTCACGAGTTAACAAGTTTCCCGAGTACCTGCCGTTTAGCGCCACGAGTCGATAAGTTGCTCGTGCGAGTTCCGACGTTCCCGCTACGTGATCACCACGAGTGAAAACTCGGGGTCACTCGTGGGCCAACTCGCACAGTGAGACAGGGGTTTTTACAGTGTGTAAACCGGCCCAACTTGCCCACACCCTATAATCTATAGTCCTACCTGCCTGTGTTTGGGAACTAAGGGGGGGGGTGGGGGGGGGGAACCATTGTCGGTGCCCTCTACGTATGCCTAGGTGCGCAAAACAAAGCATCTCACTGTGACTTGTCACGTGTGACAATAAAAGTATTTAATCTCATGTAAAAGTATCTCTAATCAAATTGGAGTTTCATAATCCCATAACATAAAGAATGCAATTATGGGGCTGGTTATTACTAAACAACAGGAGACACGGGGGAAGTTAAAATACATTGAGAGTTATTGAACGTTTTAACGGCTAGCAGCATAAATATGGACATTTGTGACTTCTCTTAGCATTTCCCGCGATTCTATTTTCTTACTGCTCCATTTATTTCCAACACAGATTATCTTCGCAGCATCTCCCTTCCAGTTCCAGTTGTGGTGGAGGAATTGAGTAGCGGCAGTGAATTTGGCTCAGTTTCACCAGATTCTGACATGAAGCAGGAACCTTTCTTTTTCAAAATGAGGGCAAAATCCTGCATTGAAAAGGAGAGCAAACCAACAAGACAATTGCTTCTCAGGTAAATACAATACCAGCTACTCTTACAAACCCATTTGGATTCACTTCAGTTTGCTGATCTTATTTGTCAGGAAGTGAGGATACAATTTGTCTTTTCTCAAGATAATTTTTCTTTTTTTCCTTAGGTTCTGTTGTTTTCACTACAGTTTTTGTAAGCTAAATGTATCATGTACGTGCACTAACACTTGTATTTATATGAATAACTGTAGACAAAAAATTCAAGCAGTTTTGGTAGAACCCTATATTTTGCATGCAGCCCAACTGTATGATTTGGCACAGCAGCAGTGCAGGGACGGCACGGTGGCATAGCGGCAGTTGCTACCCTACGGCGCCAGAGACCCGGGTTCAATCCTGACTGCGGGTGCTTATCTCGACAGATCTTATACGTTCTCTTTGTGACCTGCGTGGGTTTTCTCCGGATGCTCAAGTTTCCTCCCACGCTACCAGGTTTGTAGGTTAATTGGCTTAGTATAATTGTAAATTGTCCCTAGTGTGTGTAGGATAGTGTTAATGCTGGTCGGCGTGGAGTTGGTAGGCTGAAGGGCCTGTTTCCATGCTGTATCTCTAAACTAAACTAAAGCTAGTATTACAATTTATTAAGGAGAAGGAAGTGGAGAGTCATTCAGTGATGTAATTTTCTGTAACTCAACCTCCTTTGTTCACCTTGTTCCATGTGCACTCTGACCTTATTCATCAGTTGAGTCTGTGCTCGTTGATCTCATTTGCCTATTTCCTGATGCTCACTGACATAATTCGCCTTTTGCTTCTGTGTTCCCTCTGTCTCGAAGGGAGCATAAAACGTCAGTATGAAGCATTGCATACTCTCTTGAGGAGCAATTTTATGTTTGGCTGGTTAAAATGGTTTAACCTGCGATTCTCTGTCGCTGGGTGTTATAAATTTCATTCTTAAATAATTTATTTCTTGCGCAAAACACAGTGCTGGAGCAATTCAGCGGGTCAGGCAGCAGCTCTGGAGAACATGGATAGATGACGTTTCGGGTCGGGACTGAAGAAGAGTTCTGAAGTGATGCTGCCTGACCTGCTGAGTTACTCCAACACCTTGTGTTAATTAATCCTTGTTTTCTGACAATAAATTGGAATTAAAATCTTTAATTTGAAGTAAAACAAATCATTTTAAATTATTAAGGGTACACAAAAAGCTGGAGAAACTCAGCGGGTGCAGCAGCATCTAAGGAGCGAAGGGGATAGGCGACGTTTCGGGTCGGGACCCTTCTTCAGACTGGTCAGGGATCAGGGAAACGAGAGATATAGACGGTGATGTGGAGAGATAAGGAACAATGAATGAAAGATATGCAAAAAAGTATCGATGATAAAGGGAACAAGCCATTGTAAGCTGTTTGTGGTGTGAAAATGAGAAAATATGTCTCTGATTTCCATTTCAGTGCTGAGTGATAAACAGTAGGCAAAGGTGACTAATTTAATTTCCAGTTTATATTAGAGGTTGAATTAATAAACTAACAATTCAGACTCGTGGGCTAATAAATTAAATATCTAAATTCAGATCCCACCAGAACAGTTGTGGAATTTAAATTGTTAATAATCTGGAATTTGGGATAGCATAAACAACTATCCTTATCAAGGGTGACAATGAAAACCACTGAAGTTAAACTGATTAGTTTAGTTTAGCGAATACATCACGGACACAGGCCCTTCGGCCCCACCGAGTCTGTGATCTACACACACTAACACTATCCTACACACATTAGGGACAATTTACAATTATACCAAGCCAATTAACCTACAAACCTGTGTATGCCTCACAGCGCCAGAGATCCAGGTTTGATCCTGACCTAGGGTGCTGTCTGTGTGAATTTTGTACATTCTCCCTGTGTGACCGCATAGGTATTCTCCGGGTGATCCGGTTTTCTCCCACATCCCAAAGATGTGCAGCTCCGTCGATTAACTGGCCCCTAATTTGCAAGGAATGGGATAACATGAAACTAATGTGAACGGGTGGTCGACGTGGACTCAGTGGACCGAAGGGACTGTTTTTCCATGCTGTTTCTCTAAACTAAACCAAACTGAAATCCATTCTAGACACTAAAAGGTGCATAATGCATCATTATTTATTTCTTAACGTAAAAGAATAAATTGTACAAGAAGCAAGTGAGTTTGTGCCTTCTGCTGATACAGTGTGAGGGAAATGAATACTGCTGGTTCTGGTCTATTGCCAGTCTACGAACTCAGCTGAACTTGTCAGCCAGCCTTATTTAAATGTCGACAGTGGTCTGTAGGCACTTAATGGGCAGTCGACTAGAAGTCGCCAACCCTGGGAAACCAGTAGGTTAGCACTGTTCGGCAGACAGCTGATTATTTTTATTTTTCGGTAACTCCAGAAAGAGCATTGAAAATTGGCAGGAGACATTTATGAGCTTGTTGGAATTGGTCCTTTTAACTTGAATTCTTGTTTCCAAGTTTTCATGATGCAGGAATTATTTTCTTGGCTAATGTTGAGACTTGGCATTGCTCTCAGTAAATTGTTGATATTTTTTCAGTCTATGAGATCCTGTAATTGGATTGCTAGAGAGGAATTACTGTGCAGCGTTCAGACTGAAAACAGCAGGAGCTGTGTATTGGCGCATACTATACATTCTCAGCTGGATGATGAATGCTGACAATTTCTGTAGGGACCAGGGTGCCGGGAAGCTGTTGGCAGAGGCCAAATGCTTCATTAACTCTTGAATAATGTTTCTATTACAAATATCTACCATGCAGAAAGTTCTCATGAGTGAGGTCTGTCAACGGCATTTCATATCCAGTTACATGCGATGATTTTTGCTTTTTATGCTGGTGTCTTCCCGTTTCTTCAAACTGGTTATCTTTATTTGTTTCCACCTGCAGTATCCCCGATGACCATTTTGAAGATCACAGTGCACCACCGTCTCCTGAGGAGAAGGATGCCGGGTTCTTCATGCTGAAGAAAGACAGCGAGAGGAGAGCCACTTTACACCGGATACTCTCAGAGGACCAGGACAAAGTTGTGAGGAACTTGCTTGAATCTCTGATGCAGGTAAACACACATTCCCATGAACTACAGAGAAAGCTTTGTATCTCAAATTATTTTCACCCTAAAACTTGGATATTCCATGCCAAAAGTTAGGGGGGAAAAATCAGATACATGATTATAGCTCCATTCACTTCTTAAACAAATCGAATAAAAAAAAACACACACAAAGTGCTGGAGTAACTCAGTGGGTCAGGCAGCATCTTTGGAGACATGGATAGGCAACATATTGGGTCAGAAGCCTTCTTCAGTCTCACTCCCACCACCCTTCTTCACTCTTCTTACTCCCACCACCCTTCCCTGTGCCCCTTTGCAAGTTCTGTTGACAATGGTAATTAATTTGTTACTTTATCCCCACACAAAATCAGCCAGGGTCATTGGGAAATGTGTAGAGGATTATGTCAAAAATTGTTTCAATATCCCTAATCTTTTCGGGGAAATAGACTGGCTGGTCTGGTTTTTTTTAACGTATGTTGACCCTTCACTCCTAGCTCAAAGCTTTTTCACAAATCTCCAAACTACTTTTGTACCCCATCAAATATCATTGTAACCTATTCCTTGAATTTTCCCATGCCATTCTCATCTGATGCATGATGATCATGCTTCCAGCAAGAAACTCTGTGGAGAACATATCTCCAATCGGAACAACATGATATTTTGTTTAAATAATGAATATCTTGAGATCTTTTGCTGGAAGTTTTATTCAGGTAACGAAAACTAACGGAAAGATAGACCATTTCAGATCACAGTCCTCTTACTCAAGAGCAGCAATGTCTCTAGCCCTATTAAGTGACCAACAGAAGAGTATTGTTGGATAAAAAGAAACACATGTTGGAAAAATATACAGATAATTAAAACTTAACATTCTAAGAACATGTAAGAACTATAACAATATAAAAAACTTAAAGGAATAAAAGGAACCCTATTTCTAAAATGCTGACAATACCCATCTGTGGAAAGAGAAGAAGGGTTTTGGCCCGAAATGTTGTCTATCTGCTTCGCTCCATAGATGCTGCTGCACCCGCTGAGTTTCTCCAGCATTTTGTGTAGCCTGTGGAAAGAGAAACACAGTTAATGTTTCAGTTTGAAGGCCGTTTGTCAGAACACTAATTTATTCATGGTGAGATTGTGGAACTTAAACATTTAATAGGACCCTGATTGTATTATCTGATCTGTTGGATAGCATGCAAAACAATGCTTTTCACTGTACCTCAGCAAACGTGACAATAATAAACTTAAACCTCAGATGGCGGAGCAGGCTTATAGGGGTCCAGGAGCCTATCACTCCACCATTTCCATAGGAGCAAGAGTAGGTCATGCGGTGCATGAACCTGCTCCTCCATTCTATAGGATTTTTAGCTGATCTTCTTTCTCAAAACCATTTTTTTCTCCTCAGCCTGAGGAAGCATCTTTCCGACTTCCTTCCACCTTGTCGGAATTGTATACTTTTCAGAGATCAACTTCCATTCTTCAAAACTCGGGAAGAGAGGCTTAACCTACTCTATATCTGCTCATATGACAAACCTGCCATTCCAGGGATTAGTCTGGTGAACTTTTATATGCACGAAAGACACAGTTCACTGATGTGTTATTTTAAGAACTGACATTCCTTATGACTTCTGTCCAAGTAATGTTCCTGAGAGTTGAATATTAGGCAAGAGCTGGAAACTTTGCCAGGTCATCACACGCGGGACATCAATATCACCGCTGTTCCATATGTTTGTCGTATGCTTCTAATTCAAACAGGACAAACTGATAGCAACAGTGCTTGGAGTGGAACAACAACTGTATTAAAAAGCATTATACAATGGGCCATGGTCACTTCATGCTCCCTTTTGTTATTTCTTAACAGACAGGTTAAGTTACCCTGAGCACAAATCAATTAATCTCTGTTCCCATACAATAAATGTGTTACTAGTTTAGTTTAGTTTAGTTTAGAGATACAGCATGGAAACAGGCCTTTTGACCCATAGAGCGCGCCAACCATCAATTCCCTCACACTAACACAATCCGACACACACAAGGGACTATTTAACCAGGCCAATTTACCAACAAACCTGTATGTCTTTGAAGTGTGGGAGGAAGCCCCCCCGAGAAAGCCCTGCAGATCACGGGGAGAACGTACAAACTCCGTGGGCAGCGGTAGAGTTGATGCCTTACAGCGCTAGCATCGCAGGAAACCCAGGTTCAATCCCGACTACGGGTGCTGTCTGTGCGGAGTTTGTCCGTTCTCCCCGTGACCGCGTGGGTTTTCTCCGAGATCTTCTGTTTTCTCCCACACTACAAAGACGTACAGGTTTGTAGGTAAATTGGCTTGGTAAATGTAAAAAAATAGTCCCAAGTGTATGTAGGATAGTGTTAATATGCAGGGATCACTGGTTGGTGTGGACCTGGTGGGCCGAAGGGCCTGTATCTCTATACTAAACTAAACTCTGTACAGACAGCACCCATTGTCAGGATCGAACCCGGGTGTTTGGCGCTGTAAAGGGCCTGTCCCACTTTGCCGTCATTCACGCGACAGGCCGGTAGTGACTGACGCGGGACAGTCGTGCGCGTCATCATGCGTCCTCACACTCGACGTGACGTCATTTGAAGATAGACATAAAATGCAGGAGTAATTCAGCGGGACCAGCAGCATCTCTGGAGAGAAGGAATGGATGATGTTTCGGGTCGAGACTCTTTTTCAGTCTGAAGAAGGGTCTCGACCCGAAACGTCACCCATTGCTTCTCTCCAGAGATGCTGCTGTTCCCGCTGAGTTACTCCAGTATTTTGCGTCTATCTCCAATGGTCTTGGCCCCGCTCTGGGAGTAGGAGTGGGGGAGGATCAGGATCTGCAACGGCCGTGAGCCCCAGGCCAAGTTCAGCGATCGTTTGCCTGCTTCTGCTGCTGTTAGAGGTGAGATGTTGCGCCGCGCCAGGGTCTTGGGCCTGTCCCAATTTGGCCATCAGTTACGCGACAGGCCGGTGGCGAGCGACGATTTCGTACAGGACGAAGTCCACACTCCTCCAGGCCACTCCACACTCCTCCACACCACTCCATGCGCCCGTCCCGTGCTACCCATGCACTACCTACACGCTAGCAAGTCGCGTAAATGGCGCACGAATGGCGGCCATGTGGGACAGGCCCTTTAGGCAGCAACTCTACCACTGTGTCATCGTGCTGCACTATTTATAACATCACTTTTTGATATCACCAAAAATTTGGAAGAAATTAATTTCTAATGTTTTTCTTTTTTACTCTCTGACGGCAGTCATTTCAACTATAACTTCTTCTCCGCATTGAATGGTTTGATATATATTGTCATCATTGCCAACAGCGAGGAATTTATTTTATATTACTCCATTCGGAAGCACATTTGGGAACTATCTCAAAGTGAAAGATAATCCTAAGGAGATGCCGGAGTTGGAAATGGTTTAACTCAGCTTGTATATATACAGAACATTTTATTTGGGGACCAAAAACAGTCAAGTTCTTTGCATATAACCATATAATAATTACAGCACGGAAACAGGCCCTCTCGGCCCTTCCAGTCCGTGCCGACCATTTGTTTTCCCCTAGTCCCATCTACCTGCACTCAGACTATACCCCTCCATTCCCTTCACGTCCATATACCTATCCACTTTACTTTTAAATGTTAAAATCGATCCTGCCTCCACCACTTCTGCTCGAAGCTCATTCCACACAGCCACCACCATCTGAGTAAAGAAGTTCCCCCTCACGTTACCCTTAAACTTCTGTCCCTTAATTCTCATGTCATGCCCTCTTGTTTGAATCTGCCCTACCCTCAATGGGAAAAGCTTATCCACGTCAACTCTGTCTATCCCTTTTCATCATTTTAAAGACCTCAATCAAGTTCCCCCTTAACCTTCTGCGCTCCCAAAGAATAAAGACCTAACTTGTTCAACCTTTCTCTGTAACATAGTTGCTGGAACCCTGGCAACATTCTAGTAAATCTCCTCTGTACTCTCTCTATTTTGTTGACATCCTTCCTATAATTAGGCGACCAAAAATTGTACACCATACTCCAGAATTGGTCTTACCAATGCCTTGTACAATTTTAAACATTACTTCCCTACTCCTATATTCAATGCTCTGATTTATAAAGGCCAGCACACCAAAGGCTTTCTTTACCACCCTATCTACATGCGATTCCACCTTCAGGGAACTATGCACAGTTATTCCTAGATCCCTCTGTTCCACAGCATTCCTCAATTCCCTACCATTTACCATGTACGTCCTATTTTGATTTGTCCCGCCAAGATGTAGCACTTCACACTTAACAGCATTAAACTCCATCTGCCATCTTTCAGCCCACTTTTCCAAATGGCCCAAATCTCTCTGTAGACTGAAAATCTACTTCATTATCCACAACACCACCTATCTTAGTATCATCTGCATACTTACTTATCCAATTTTCCACCCCATCATCCAGATCATTGATGTACATGACAAACAACAGTGGACCCAACACAGATCCCTGAGGCACCCCACTGGTCACCGGCTTCCAACCTGACAAACAGCCATCCACCATTACCCTCTGACATCTCCCATTCAGCCACTGTTGAATCCATCTTGCTACTCTGCCATTAACACCCAAAGATTGAACCTTCTTAACCAACCTTCCATGGGGAACCTTGTCAAAGGCCTTACTGAAATCCATATAGACAACATCCACTGCTGTACCCTCATCAATTTCCCTAGTTACCGCTTCAAAAAAATTCAAGAAGGTTTGTCAAAACATGACCTTCCAGGCACAAATCCATGTTGACTGTTCCTGATCAGACCCTGTTTATCCAGATGCTTATATATATTATCTCTAAGTATCCTTTCCATTAATTTGCCCACCACTGACGTCAAACTAATAGGTCTATAATTGCTAGGTTTATTCTTCGAACCCTTTTTAAACAATGGAACAACATGCGCAGTACGCCAATCCTCGGCACTATTCACGTTTCTAATGACATTTGAAATATTTCTGTCATAGCTCCTGCTATTTCTACACTAACTTCCCGCAATGTCCTAGGGAATATCCTGTCAGGACCTGGAGACTTATCCACTTTTATATTTTTCAAAAGTGTCAGTACTTCCTCCTCTTTGAATCTCATAGTTTCCATAGCTATACTTTTTTCCCTTACCTCACAGAGTTCAATATCCTTCTTGGTGAATACCGAAGAAAAGAAATTGTTCAATATCTCCCCCATCTCTTTTGGCTCTGCAGATAGCTGTCCATTCTGGTTCTCTAATGGTCCAATTTTATCCCTCATTATCCTTTTGCTATTAATATAGCTGTAGAAACCCTTTGGATTTACTTTCACCTTTCTTGCCAAAGCAACCTCATATCTTCTTTTAGCCTTCCTAATTTCTTTCTTAAGATTCTTTTTACATTCTTTATACTCCTCTAGCACTCATTTACTCCATGCCTCCTATAATTATTGTAGATATCTCTCTTTTTTCGAAACAAGTGTCCAATTTCCCTTGAAAACCATGGCTCTTTCCAGTTTTTACTATTTCCTTTCAACCTAACAGGGACATAAAGATTCTGTACTCTTACAATTTCCCCTTTAAATTTCCTCCATTTCTCTTATACATCCTTCCCATGAAACAAAGTGTCCCAATTTACTCCTTTAAAATCCTTACGCATTCCCTCAAAGCTAGCCTTTCTCCAATCAAAAATCTCCACCCTAGGTCCAGTTCTGACTCTCTCCATAATTATATTGAAACTAATGGTATTGTGATCACTGGTCCCGAAGTGCTCACCAACGCATACCTCCGTCACCTGACTGCCTCATTTCCTAACAGGAGGTCCAGCACTGCCCCTTCTCTGGTCGATACCTCTATGTACTGCTGCAAAAAACTATCCTGCACACATTTTACAAACTCCAAACCATCCAGCCCATTTACAGAATGTGTTTCCCAGTCTATTTTTGGAAAATTGAAATCTCCCACAATCACTACCTTATGCTTACTACTAATATCTGCTATCTCCTTACATATTTGCTCTTCCAATTCTCGCTCCCCATTTGGCGGTCTATAATTACACCCCTAAAAGTGTTGCTACACCGTTCCACTTCTCAGTTCCACCCAAATAGCCTCCCTAGACGAGCCCTCTAATCTATCCTGCCAAAGCACTGCTGTAATATCTTCTCTGACAAGCAATGCAACACCTCCCCCTCTGGTCCCTCCAATTCTATCACACCTGAAGCAACGAAATCTGGAATATTTAGTTTCCAATCACAGGCCCTCCTGCAACCATGTTTCAACTGATTTGCCACAACATCATATTTCCAGGTGTCAATCCAGGCTCTAAGTTCATCCACCTTACTTACAATGCTCCTAGCATTAAAATATTACACATTTTAGAAACCCACCATCCCTTATTCTCTGTCTATTATCTTTTTCATCTTTCTCACCTACATTTTTGGGTCCGAGTGCTTCCCTTCTCTGTCTCTTGCCCCACACCCTGACTCCTAGCCCCTCTACCCCCCCCTCCCCCCAGCCTTTCTAGTTTAAAGTCTCCCGAGTAGCCTTTGCAAATCTTCCTGCCAGGATATTGGTCCCCCTCGGGTTCAAGTGCAACCCGTCCTTTGTGTACAGATCATGCCTTCCCCAAAAAAGGTCCCAGTGATCAAGAAACTTGAATCCCTGCCCACTGCACCAGTCCCTCAGCCACGCATTTATCCTCCACCTCATTTCATTCCTACTCTCACTGTCACACGGCACAGGCAGTAATCCTGAAATCGTTACCCTTTTGATCCTCCTCCTTAACTTTTCCCTCAACTCCCAAAATTCTCCCTTCAGGACCTCGTCACTTTTTCTGCCTATGTCATTGGTACCTATGTGTACCACAACATCAGGCTCCTCTCCCTCCCTTATCAGAATCTTTTGGACACGTTCTGACACATGCGAGACCCTGGCACCAGGGAGGCAACCTATTACAATTGCCCTCCTCTTTTTGCTACCCTTCTGAGCATCAGGGCCGGTCTCTGTTCCGGAGGCCCGGCCGCTGTTGCTGCCCCCAGCTAGGCTGTCCCCTCCAATCGTACTCAAACCCGAGTACCTATTTTCCAGGTGTACGGTCACAGGGGTACTCTCTAGCCCCTGCCTCTGCCCCTTGCCCTTCCTAACTGTGACCCACTTGTCTGCCTCCTGTGGTCTGGGAGTGACCACCTCCCTGTAGCTCCTCTCTATGACCTCCTCACTCTCCCTGACCAGACGGAGGTCATCGAGCTGCTGCTCCAGGTTCCTAACACAGTCATTTAGGAGCCCCATCTCGACACACCTGGTGCAGATGTGGACGTCTGGAGGGCTATCAGATTCCCTGACCTCCCACATCTGACATCCAGAACAGTACACTGCCCTGGCCTTCATACTCCCCCCTTACACATGATACAATATCAACACAATATAAAATCACTACAAACTGCTGAAATCTGACTGTAAATCAGCTGTTTGCCCTGGTCCACTTCCCACCAATCAGCTGCTTACCCTAGTCTTGATTTTAAAGCTTACCGGTCGGGTGTCGCTCCTCCCCCTCCTTCTCTTCCAACGGCTCCTGTGGGCCTCTGAAAAAACAAGCCCCACGCTTGATTTTAAAGCTTACCGGTCGGGTGTCGCTCCTGCCCCTCCTTCTCTTCCAACGGCTCCTGTGGGCCTCATACAGCACGAAAACAAGCCCTGTGTAGTCTATCAGGTACATTCTTTTCGCTGACTGAATAGTATGCATCAAAAAGCTTTTCACTGTACTTCAGTGCATATGACATTAATAAATTAAACTTCACCCCAACTTGTCCGTGCCAATCAGATGCATCGTCTGAACTCGTGTCTTTTGCCCACATTTGGCGTATATCTCTAAATCTTTCCTATGCATATTAAACTGGCCAGTTGTAAAGAAATATTGATTTTAAAATCATCCATCGCTGCAATTGTTGCTTCAGTTTTGCCTATAGTTGTCTGTACAATTTGTTTCTGCAAAGTATCCATCATAGATGCTGCCTCACCCACTGAGTTTCTCCAGCATTTTTGTCGACCTTCAATTCTTGGTCACCTCCCTGACCAAGGCTCTTCTCCCCCGATTGCTCAGTTTGTCTGGGCAGCCAGCTATATGTTGTTTCCAAAGTTCTTCCATTTAAGAATGACACAGGCCACTGTGCTCTTCGGGACCTGCAATGCTGCAGAAATTGTTTTATACCCTTCCCCATATCTGTATCTCGGAGGTCTACGGACAATTCCTTCGACTTCATGGCTTGTTTTTTGCTCTGACATGCACTGTCAACTGCGGGACCTTTATATAGACAGGTGTGCGCCTTTCCAAATTATGTAAAATCAATTTAATTTACCACTGGTGGACTCCAATCAGTTGCAGAAACACCTCAAGGATAATCAATGGAAACAAGATGCACCAAAGCTCAATTTTGAGTGTCATAGCATAGGGGTCTGAAAATGTGATATTTCAGTTATTTCTTAGAAACATTTCTAAACACCTGTTGTCGCTTTTATATTGTGAGGTATTGTGTGTAGATTGATGATTAAAAAAATGTTTTTAATCCATTTTAGAATAAGGCTGTAACGTAACAAAATGTGGAAAAAGTGAAGGGGTCTGAATACTTTCAGAATGTAATGTATTCCTGGAGAAGTATAGCGGATTGAGGAGCACACTTTAGAAAGAAATCCGGAGGCTAAAAAGGGGACAAATAAGCTTATAAATACATAAGGAAATAAGGATAACTAGAGAGAGAATAGAGCCCCTCAGGAGTCAAAGTCGTTGCCCATGTGTGGAGCTGCAGGAGACAAGCAAGGTCCTCAATAAATATTTCTCCTCTGTTTTTACCGTGAAGACTAGGGAACTTGAGAAAGTTAATGGAGATGTCTTGAGTGGGCAGTCCATGTAACAGTCGAGGATGTGCTGTATGTCCGAAGATGTGTGAATGTAAATGGATCTCCTGGGTCTTATCAGATCTATCTGAGGACAATGGGAAGCTTGGGAAAAAATTGCGGGAGCCCTTGCTGAAATATATATATAAGCCTGAGACATGGCAGAAGATTGGTGGGTGGCTAATGTTGTACCTCTATTTTAGATGGGCTGCAAAGTAAAACTGAGAAACTATAGACTGGTATGGCTAACATCTGGGAAAGTTACTGGAGAGGATTCTGAGGGAGATGTACAAACTTGCATTTGGATTGGGACGGGTTTATTAGGTATAGTCAGTAGGCTTTTGTATGTGGAATGTCATGTCTCACAAATGTATTTGAGTTTTCGAAGAAGTAACCAAGAGGGTTGACAATGTCAGGGTCATAGACGTCGTCTATATGGATTTGAGCAAGGCCTTTGATAAGGCTCCACATGGCAGTCTTCTCTGAAAGGTAAATTGCTTGGGATCCTGGGAGAGATAGCTAACTGGATACAGAATTGGCTTCAGGGAAGGAAACAAAGAGTGTGGTAGAAGGTCTGGAGGCCTGTGACTGGTGATGTGTCTCAGTGCCGAGGAATGGCTGTTTAATTTGGATAAGTGTGAGCTGTTGAATTTTGGGAAGTGGAACCACGGTAGGAGCTTCACAGTGAATGGTAGAGCCCTGGAGAGTGCTACAAAGCAGAGAGACCCCAGATTAGAAGTACATAGTTCCCTGAAAGTGCATTGTAGGTAGATAGGGTGATGAAGAAGAATTTTGGCACCTTGGCCTTCATCTGTCAGGGTATTGAGTATAGAGGTTGGGACATTATGTTACAGTTGAACAAGACAATGGCAAGGCTACACGGACAATTGTGTTCAGTTTTGGTCACCATGCTGGAGGAAAGATGCCATTAAGCTGGGAAAGGTGCAGAGAAGATTTACGAGAATGTTGTCAGCGCTCAAGGACCTGAGCTGTAGGGAGAGGTTGGGCAGGCTAAGATTGTATTCAGTAGGAGCGCAGGAGGCTGAAGGGTGTTCTTCTAAAGGTGGAAAATATCATGAGAGGAATAGATAAGATGAATACAGAGTATTTTCCCCAAACGTGGCAAAAGGCACCAGCTAGGATGGGATTTCATGGTCTGCATGGACGAGTTGAGTACAAGAGCCTGTTTCCATACTATATGACACTGTGACTTAATCTCCTGGGAGAGATAAAAACAACCAAAACACTTTGCTGTTTCAGGAGGAAAATAAATCCAGGAAATACTTTTATAAAGCTAGTACATTTAGAACAATTTCCAGGTGAGCAGTGGCAGTAAGAAAAAATACCTATGCTCCACCAATATTCAGTAAAATGTATCATCAGACATAGCTAGGAACCTGCTCATCTCCATTCCAGAAAATTTTCAGTGCTTGAGGGAAAATAATAATTTTTGTAGAAAGAAAATAAATGACCTCCATTCTGCTTCAATGCTTACATATTTTGAATGTCTGGTCACACCCTTGCTCTTTTCTTTACTTATTTCCAAACAACCTAACTCAAGATAATCTACAAAAGATTGTCCAATCCATCATTATCATATAAAACACTCAAGCGAATATCCTCTGTCAAATATTTCTAAAATGAAAAAGCTCGTTTCTCCAAGCATGTAAAGCTTCTTATGGACATTGAGCTGATAGCTCTTCTCTGAACCTTTTCCAAGAAAGTCAATATAAAAGAGTGAAACGATCAAAGTGTACTTGGTAATCTGAATAAAACCTAACTGAGATCTTATTTTAAGGACAATATTTTTCAATACATCCGAATATTTAATTGAAACTTAATAATGTGAAAAAAAAAATAGCAGGAATGGGCCATAAAACCCATCAAGCCCAATCCACTGTTCAATAAATTAATTAGCCCAACTTGTGATCTGTCTGAAGAAGGGTCTCGACCCGAAACGTAAACTACCTATGTTCTAAGTAGATGCTGCCTGACCCGATGAATTACTCCAGCACTTTGTGTCCTTTTGTTTATTAATCATCAGCAGTTTCGTGTTTCTACACCTTGAGCCTTTCCCGTTTTGCTACCAATCCTCAAGAGGAACATTTGCTGTTGTTTTGCCTTACTGAGAAATCTCAACATATTCATATCTTTTTCACCCAGATCTTTTTCCAACTTAACAATCAAAAGCTTTGAACCCACTGTGGTATTACTTTGATGTTATGTTTGCTCTCATACATTTCATGATATATTTGTTGTATGGCTTGTGCTATCTGCAGCCCTGTTCCCTCCATATGTCTGTACGTGATATATTCCATCCATAGAAATTCTGTTAATAACAAGATCAAACATGTCCTTGATGAATACTGGTAAATGTGTTTAGGTTGAAAGTCACTTGCTGTGGCTTACATATTAAGGCGCTTCATTGGATCCCAACACTAACAACATCTCTTGCACTTTATTCACAAAGTGCCATGGGGGTCAATATAGATTAACTGACACTGGCATCATTGAGAGCTTAACCCATTCTCAGTACAATTAGTGGCTGCAATTAGTAGAACCCAGGTGCACAACATAAACCCTACCTTCCAGTATCTTAACATAATTTAATAGTTGGCCTTGTGCTCCTGCTAGAAAATCTACAAATAAAATACCCTGCAAAATATCTTTCTAATCCTAGCTTTGCCTTGTAATAAATGTCTTCAACCTTGAGTACATTTGTTTGGTGTTTTGCGAAATGCCTGATAAATGAAAACACGGCGTCATGTTTATGAGTTTCCAAAGAATTCCAATGAAAAATCCACACGTGCAGAAATTATATTTGTTTACATGAATTACAAATCTTTAGTCCATAATCACCCCACCTTCTTCAGACCATTAAACCCATCACCATTCAAGGAGATACACCATGTACCCAAGCTTATGGTTTTTAAGTATAGATTAGTAAGACCAAGGGATATGGTGTCCCAAAGGTACTGTATGTGGCATACAAATATTTAAATTGATTAAGATCATTGCTAAAAAGCATTGTAATGTGTCTGAAGAAGGGTCTTGACCCAAAACGCCACCTATCTGTGTTCGCCAGAGATGTTGCCTGACCCATTGTGTTACTCCGGCACTTTGTATCCTTTTGTGTATTAGCCAGCATCTGCAGTTCTTTGTTTCTACTACTTGTTATGTGTTTTGTTTGTCTAGCAAGGACCACAACACACACTTGTCAATACTTAATAGATCCAACTCCGTTATTCACTTAAGTCAAATTAGTTAGGTCATTCACGGCAGTGTCTGGATAATACAGAAATGAAAACATAAAATGCTGGAAATATTAGAAACAGAGAAAAATAGGTGCAGGTTTAGGCCATTTGGCCCTTCGAGCCAGCACCGCCATTCAATATGATCGTGGCTGATCATCCCCAATCAGTACCACGTTGCTGCTTTTTCCCCATATCCCTTGATTCCTGTAACTATGTGACTCCACCACACGTTAAGAAACAACACATTTTTATTAAAGTGCTGACAGCATAGTACATACAGTACATTTCAGCTCCGAGCTGCTACATCTTCTTACTATTATAAAACACATACTAAGCAGGGCTACTACTAACAAGCACTATGATTCGCTAGCATGCAATAGCCAATCTACATCTCTTCTTGTAGAAAATAATGAAATGACGGTGGCTTAAATAATATAAAATAAATGTTAACAATATACTAGCAAAGTTACACAAAATCGCCATATCTAATGGATGGCCCACAAACCCATCCAGCCCTCGTGCGGTAAGAGGCTGCCTCACCTCCATTTGCAGGAGAACAGACTGGGGAGGGGAGTGGTGACAACCGGCGACCCGACAGGCCTGGTGGGAGACGATTTTGGCGAGCCAGGCGCTAACGGATGCGGGGAACCCGCTGCAGAAGCGACGGTTGGAGGTGGGGGAGCTGGACCGACTGAGGGTTCGAACACGAGAGGCGGGGCGTGAGGACATGGAGTCGGAGGACACGGTTCCTTCACTGGAAGGATATGTTGACGGTTGCGTCTGTAGAATACTCCATCCACTTCGACCAAGTATGATCGTGTCCCAGTCATGAATGACCCTTGTCAGTTTGCAGGCGAACCACTTGTCCATGTGCAAGAGGTTTAAGTGGCTTGCTGGACTTTTCCAAGTGGGTGTAAGATCTCTCCCCTGTAAGCTCGAACTGTTGAGGTGACCTTGTTTATTCGTTCTGCATTGCAAATTTTATTGAACTCCCTTAATGATATGACATTGACCTTCGCCCCCGTGTCTACTTTGGCAAGTATAGACCTGTTGTTCACGAACACAGTTACTTCAGGGTCAAGTAGCTTGTTAGACGAAGGGAGGAGGGAGTGAATAGCAGAGCTGTTATCTTCACTGTCTGGGCATGGACCGAGGGATGGCGTTTCAGGCTCTTGGTAGTCAATATCAGAGAACTCCAGTCGAATCAGGTGCAGGCCTGTCCTTGGAACATTTGCAGTCACACCGGACTGACAGCATGTAGCGTAATGGTTCAACTTTTTACAGAAATTGCAAGTTTTTCCGTAAGCAACACAGAACTGGCGACCTTTCACATGAAAATAGTTGCAATTCGGACAGCGAGTAGCAGGCACGTTAGAGCCCTGCGGGAGGCTGAGTCTGTAAGATTGACGTTATGTTGCTGGCGTGGGCTTAAGGAGACAGAATCAGCATGGGGAGAAGTAATCTCTGAAATACGGCATGCGTGAATAGCCTGGTTCAGCGTCAGTTCAGTGTTGCGAAGCAGCTCAGCTTCAACTTGCTATCAATCATGCCCCCAACCAGCTTTTCCCGAATGTATTAATCCCCTAACTCACCAAATCGACAGCGCGCAGCCGTGTGTTTCAGTCCGTTAATAAATCGTTCAATAGGTTCATCGACCTGCTGTAAACGAGCATAGAACTTTGTTCTTTAAATTATATGGTTGGAAGGCATATCACACAGTTCTCCGAATTTTCTGAGCTGAACCACAGGGTCATCTGTGGTCTCGGCGGGAACTAGGACTTGCCCATTGCCATCCAAAACAGCAGGAGCAAATTCGAAGTTGTCAGCTCGATTCATTGACTTGGGACCCGCAAGATTAAGCAGAACAGATGCATTCACTTCAGGAGGGTCATTCCAATGAACGATGCGATTATAATGAGTGAAGTCACGCTCGAAAATACGCCATCGTTCAGCAATGTCTGAGTCAAAGACAGAGGGCTTGGGTGGTGACAAGAATTAACCATAATTTAGATAACAGAGGCACAAAATAATTAAAGACAATAAAACCTGATAAACTTAGCGGAGTAGGTCCGAGTAACATTCTGACACCATGTAACTATGTGACTCAAACCACACGTTAAGATACAACACATTTTTATTAAAGCACATACAGCATAGGATCCATAGTACATTTCAGCTCCGAGCTGCTACATCTACTGCCTGATGTAGACAGGTTCTTACTATTATAAAACACGTACTAGGCGGGGCTACTTCTAACAAGCACTATTTCCTGACTAATATGAATTCCCTTCAGTTCCTCCCTCCCACTAAATCCTTGGGCCCATAGTATCAGACCACCAGGGGCGCTGGGGGAGATGGCCGCCCTCCCGGCAGTCTGTTCGTTTTTTCATATTTTAAAATTTTTTTTAGCGTTTGTTGAAAGTGTATTTTAATGTTGCTCGGTTTGTTTTATGTGGGGGGAGGGATCGGGGAAATTTCATATTCCTACCTTCCCGGAGATGTGACCATTTTTCGGATCACATTCTCCGGGCTCTGCGGCCTTCGATCGATGGAGCTGGAAGCCTCCTCGGACTGTCGTGAGCCCCACCGCGGGGCGTGAACTTACCATTGGAGCGGATCCCTTGCCTGGGATCGCTCCTACCGCGACCACTGTGGAATTAACTCCAAGGGCTCGCAGTCTCGGGTGAGGCTAGTCGGGAGCTCCAACGCCGCAGAAGGTTCGTCCAGCTCTGAAGCGAGGTTCGATCGCGTGGTGCAGGGGAGCTGACATTCCCCCCGATGCGGGAGCTGATTGCCTCGACGCAGAGGGCCCGAACGCCGCCGGCTACCGGAGTCAAGACCGTCCCGTCAACGGGGGCTCGAGGCCCATGACCGAAGAAGTACTAAGGGAAGGGCCTTGAACTTTATTTTGCCTTTCATCACAGTGAGGGATGTGTAGGAGTCACTGTGGTGGATGTTTATGTTAAAATGTGTTTTTGAGTGCTGTTTATTGTTTCCTATTATAAATTCACCTGTCTCTGATTGTAAGGGACCTACATTTGCCATCACTAATCATTTCCTTTTTACATATCTAAAGAAGCTCTTAGCATCAGTTGTTATATTTCCCACAAGCTTCCTTTCATGCTCTTCCCCCCCCCCTTAACTAACCCCTTTGTCCTCCTCTGTTGAGTTCTAAATTTCTCCCTTCAAGTTCAAGAGTACAAGAGAGTTTATTGTCATGTGTCCCTGAGAGGACAATGAAATTCTTGCTTTGCTTCAGCACAACAGAATATAGTAGGCATGAATACAGAACAGATCAGTCTGTCCATATACCATTATATAAATATATGCACACATGAATAAATAAACTGATAAAGTGCAAATAAACAGTAATTGGATATTAATGGTCAGAGTTTTGTCTGAGCCGAGTTTAATAGCCTGATGGCTGTGGGGAAGTAGCTATTCCTGAACCTGGTCATTGCAGTCTTCAGGTTCCTGTACTTTCTACCTGAAGGTAGCGGGGAGATGAGTATGTGGTCAGGGTGGTGTGGGTCCTTGATGATGCTGCCAGCCTTTTTGAGGCAGCGACTGCAATAGATCCCCTCGATGCAAGGTAGGTCAGAGCTGATGATGGACTGGGCAGTGTTTACTACTTTTTGTAGTCTTTTCCGCTCCAGAGCGCTCAAGTTGCCAAACCATGCCACGATGCAACCGGTCAGCATGCTCTCCACTGTGCACCTGTAGAGGTTAGAGTCCTCCTTGACATACCAACTCTCCGTAATCTTCTCAGGAAGTAGAGGGGCTGATGTGCTTTTTTTATAATTGCATCAGTGTTCTCGGACCAGGAAAGATCTTCAGGGATATGCACACCCACAAATTTAACCCTTTCCACCATCGACCCGTTGATATAAACAGGACCGTGGGTCCCCATCCTACCCCTTCCAAAGTCCACAATCAGTTCCTTGGTTTTGCTGGTGTTGAGGGCCAGGTTATTGTGCTGGCACCATTTGGTGCTCCGGTTTGCTGCTTTCTCTGGCCAATTTATATGCTTTTTCCTTGGATTTAACACTATCCTTGATTTCCCTCGTTAGCCATTGTTGAGTCAGACAGGCATGACCAATTTTTGGAATTCATCTATGTGGTCTTTAAATCTTTACCATTGCATCTCCACCGTCAACCTTTAATTTTGATTTTATTTCAAATTTTAGCATCTGTAGGTTTTGATTTTCATTTATTCTAGGTAGTAAAGCCCAAATAGAGTGTTGATACAGTCATCGTTCCAAGCTTCAGCTGTCTGATACGTTACCTTGATGCTATCTATTTGTGAACAATGTTTAGTTTGGAAAACTGGAGTTGATTTTTGAGTTTTGATTATGTGGGTCAGATTTTTCTTTTCATGTTGGCTAACATATTTTTAACCAGATATTATCTGCAGGGAAAATCTGTCCAAAATGATTCATGAATTTTGTCATAGATTGATACAGTGTGGAATTGTTGGTCACCCACACCGACCAACAATGTCCCAGTTACACTAGTCCCACTTGCCTGCACTTGATCCTCATCCCTCCAAACCTGTCATATCCATGTACCTGTCTAACTGATTCTTAAATGATGGGATAATTCCAGCCTCAACTACCTCCTCTGGCAGCTTGTTCCATACACCCACCACCCTTTGTGTGAAAAAAGTAACTCATTGGATTCCTATTCAATCTTTTCCCCTTCACCTTGAACCTTGATCTGGTCCTCGATTCCCCTACTCTGGGCAAAAGACTCTGTGTATCTACCCGATCTATTCCTCTCAAGATTTTGTATGCCTCAAATCTCCCCCTCATCCTCCTGCACTCCATGGAATGGAGGCCCAGTCTATTCAACATCTCCCTATACATCACATCCTCTAGTCCTGGCAACATCCTTGTAAATCTTTTCTGAGCCCTTTCAAGCTTGACAATATCTATATTGCTAAAAGTCTGATCTTGACCACTTCCTGTTCTGTATATTGATTTTAGAAAAAAACGCTGCCACTTACGGCTGTGATTTTTGGCCATCTTACTTAGAGTCCCCCTCCACTGCGCAGGACAAGAGGATTTTTCCCATCGATGAAAAATAAAAGAGTTATTAGTGTTTAAAAAATGTTGAGATTCTCTCTCCTGAAGGCCACGCCCTTCCGGAGGGAGTATAAAACCCTGAGGTGTTGAGTGCCTCAGGCAGTCTCTGCAAGATGGGGGAGCGAGAGGGTCACGTCTCTCAGTCTGAGCTGTGAATAACACTGAAGACATGTCTACTAAACTGTGAGTGGTTTTACTGACCTGTCAGTGCCCTTAATGTGGTTTGAAAATATAGTTTGGAATGCTAAAGCTGTGTTGCCTTTGGTTTGGAAATGCTAAATCTGTGTTGCCTTTGGTTTGGAAATGCTAAAGATGTGTTGCCTAATTAAAATTGCCTTGCCTAATTAAAGTTGCCTTGCCTAATTAAAGTTGCCTTGCCTAATTAAAGTGGCCTTGCCTAATTAAGGTTGCCTTGCCTTCTATATAATTAAAAGTCTAATCCTCACCACTTCTTGTTTGTGCTTTATATTGATTTTAGAAAAGATGCTACCATGAACGGCTGTGCCATCTTACTCTGAGTCCCCCTCCGCTCATCAGTTTTTCCCATTGATGAAAAATAAAAAGAGTTATTAGTGTTTAAAAAATGTTGAGATTCTCTCTCCTGTCAATCATGCCATGAAGGTCACGCCCCTTCTGGTGCGAGGGGGGGGGAGGGACAAAAAACCCAGAAGTGTGGGCGTGGCTCAGTCTCTGCAAGATGGCGGAGGGAGAGGTCACGACTCGCTGTCTTTAGTGGCCTTGCACTCTGCTTGAAATGGTATGAAACTGCACTTGAATTTGGTGGCCTTGCACCCTGCTTGAAATGGATTTTCAAGAAATAGCCGTGTCAACTGCCAGCCCACCAGCCGTGAGTGAGCTGCCAGCACAACAGACTTGAGTGACTGAGCCAACAGTCCAAGAATCCATTCGGTCCACAATGTCCATACTAGCCCTCTGGAAACTAGTCCCTTCAGCCCACAACACCTATACTAGCGCTCCAGAAAGCCCCTCCTTCCCCACTGGCCACCAATATTGGAATTGGTGGAGAGGTGGAATATTGCGTTGGGGGACCAGCCCTCCCGTGTGATGCTGGGACCCAACGAGTCCCACTTAGTCTAGTATTTCCTATAACAAGGTGCCCGAACTGGACACAATGGTCTAAATGCGGTCTCACCAATGTCTTATACAAGTGCAACTTGACCTTCCAACTTCCATACTCAATACTCTGATGAAGGCCAAAGTGAAAAAACATTTTTGACCACCTTATCTACCTGCGACTCAACCTTCAAGAAACCATGCACCATTACTAGATCCCTCTGCTCTACAACACTACCCAGAGGCCTACCTTTTAGTGTGTAGGTCCTGCCCTTGTTCGACGTCCCAAAATGCAACACCTCACACTTTTACGTATTAAATTCCATCAGCCATTCCTCTACCCACTAAGCCAATCGATTGTCCGATTAATCCGTAGGAAATTACAATAGCCATCACCAAGGGCATGTAATATGCATTTGGTTCGGCAAGGTCATCTTCGGTACATTGTGGAGCTTGGCTACATCTCATAATGTGTTCCATGGTTTGGGATTTGCCACACACACATGCATCGGAACTAGTTATTTTCCATTTCTTCATGGACACTATGCAGTGTCCTTTGCCAACCCGCCTACTGACCTCTATGAATGCAAAGATTCACTTGTTCAGTTTTGGAAAGCTAACCAATACATGTTTTCTTCATTTCTAGGGTTCTGAAGAACCAAAACTGAAATCTGAGCATATCAGTATCCTTGTTGTTAGTTTAAGGGAATTTGTGAGATCAACTGATCGCAAAATCATCTCAGCCACCCTTTCTAGGCTGAAGTTGGAGTTGGACTTTGACAACCATGCCATCAACCAAATTCAGGTGGTGCTGTTTGGTTTCCAAGAAGCTGTAAGTTGAAATGTATTTATTTTAATGTGAAACTGCTTCTAGAAAATGTCTACACGTCTGCTGGTTATGAAATAATTTTGATCTGCCTCAGCCTGATTAGTTGTTGGCATGGGTTTACAGAATTCTGCCAAGTGTACCACTTTTAAACCAAGGTCCCAGAATGCTTGGACATATATGAGTGAATTAATTAATGAATAGTTTATTTCGGTCATACATTAAAAAGAACAAAACTTTACAATCTGTGTGAATATGAACCAACACTGTATCCATTTCAAACAACGTTCACATAATCAATGACCGAAAAAGGAATAGGCTGAAGACACAAAGCTTATTTTTGCCTATCCTATACAATCCATAAAATAACCCAGAATATCAGCATTACAAAGGAAAGAAAGAAAAATAAAATTGACTCTAAATATAATCCTCACTTATTTTACATTTTAATCATTTTACATTACAATCCTTAATTTTTTTACATTTTAAGGCTTTTTTTGGAACTCAACAGAGAGCTACAAAATTTCAACTCATCACTAAGCCCATTCTATAATTTGACTCCCAATACTGAGACACATCTATATTTTACATTGCTTCTCACTTTACATGTTTCAAAAATACACAACCCTCTTAAATTATAATGTCCTTCTCTTAATTTTTTTTTTTTTTTGAATACTAACAGGAAGGCTTTTATTCCTAACTCGGAAAAGTATTTCTAATGTCTTTACATGCACAATATCCAAAAATTTTAAGGTACTGGACTTTATGAATAATGGATTTGTAGTTTCACGGTAAGAAGCTTTATGTATTATTCTAATAGCTCTTTTCTGGAGTTTAATTATAGGGTCTATATTTCTTTTATATACATTTCCCCAAACTTCAACACAATATTGACATATATGGCATTATAATTGAGCAATACAATATACCAAACACTTCTTATTCAACAGATGCTTTGTTTTGTAAAGAATAGCGATAGATTTAGATAATTTCCATTTGATGTAGTCTATATTTAGCATCCAACAAAGTTTCTGATCTACAATCACTCCCAGGAATTTTGTTTGATATACTCTTTCAATTTCAACTCCATTCAATTTTATTTCACAATTAACCCTGTCACCAAACACCATCAATTTTGTTTTATTTTCATTTAGGGATAATTTATTAATATCAAACCATTTTTTTAGCACCATCAATTCTCTTTCTGCTGTTTTCAATGGTTATTTTCTATCATTCCCTGAACAATATACATTTGTATCATCCGCAAACGCAACAAACTTCAACCTATTGGATACTTTACAAATATTATTTTTAAAAAGTATACATAACTTAGGTCCGAGTACCGAACCTTATGGAACACCACAGGTTACTCTTCTGAGCTGTGATTCAGTATTATTCATTTTTACATGCTGAAACCTATTACTTAAATAACTTCCCAACCAATTTTGTGGGACACCTCTTATACCATGACGTTCCAATTTCTGCAAAAGTAAGGAATGATCAATTGTATCAAATGCTTTACGTAAATCAATAAATACACCCACAGTGTGTAGTTTCTTATCTATTGCTGTTGCTATATTTTCTACAAAATCCATCACGCTAAAGATGTCGATCGATTACTCCTAAACCCATATTGATGATCACTCAATAACTCATATTTCTCAATTAAGTCATCAAGTCTATTTTTATTCAATTTCTGGATTTTCGTTTAAAGTTTCCAAATGTTGCATATTGAAACATAGCAACATAGAAACATAGAAAATAGGTGCAGGAGTAGGCCATTCGGCCCTTCGAGCCTGCACCGCCATTCAATATGATCATGGCTGATCATCCAACTCAGTATCCCGTACCTGCCTTCTCTCCATACCCCGTGATCACTTTAGCCACAAGGGCCACATCTAACTCCCTCTTAAATATAGCCAATGAACTGGCCTCAACTACCTTCTGTGGCAGAGAATTCCAGAGATTCACCACTCTCTGTGTGAAAAATGTTTTTCTCAACTCGGTCCTAAAAGATTTCCCCCTTATCCTTAAACTGTGACCCCATTGTCCTGGACTTCCCCAACATCAGGAACAATCTTCCTGCATCTAGCCTGTCCAACCCCTTAAGAATTTTGTACGTTTCTATAAGATTCCCCCTTAATCTTCTAAATTCGAGCGAGTACAAGCCGAGTCTATCCAGTCTTTCTTCGTATGAAAGTCCTGACATCCCAGGAATCAGTCTGGTGAACCTTCTCTGTACTCCCTCTATGGCAAGAATGTCTTTCCTCAGATTTGGAGACCAAAACTGTACGCACTACTCCAGGTGTGGTCTCACCAAGACCCTGTACCACTGCAGTAGAACCTCCCTGCTCCTATACTCAAATCCTTTTGCTATGAATGCTAACATACCATCCGCTTTCTTCACTGCCTGCTGCACCTGCATGCCTACTTTAAATGACTGGTGTACCATGACACCCAGGACTCGTTGCATCTCCCCTTTTCCTAATCAACCATATTGAAATTATTTGTTGTTTGATAAACCAAGGTGTGAATTTTCTGTCATTGTTGCTTGATCTTGGGTTAAATTTGACTTAAATTTCCATAATTGAATTTCTAGAATTTGCCCTCCTAAATTTGAAAACAAATATACATGTGGCATGTCGAATGATTGGGAAAGAAACAAATCTTCAGCATTGACCACAGCTGAGCTCTACCATATCAAGTTCTACGTTTTCACTACCTAAGGTTTTCATTGTATTTCCTCAGTCTGAAGCTAAATGATGCAAAATTGCCACAGGATCGCACCAGCATTAACATTGGGGCCAAGCTACTTCCATTTCCACAAATGTGGTTGACTCAAAAGTGCCCACTGAAATGGCCTCGCGTTCCATTCAGTTCGAGGGTACTTCAGGATAGGCAAAAATGCTGGCCATTCCAGTAATGCTGAGATTCCCACCAAAAGAATAAATGAAGCAAATTCTAGGTTTTTCTATTTGCTGCTGTATTGGTTCAATTTTTGAAAAAAAGGTCACCTTGTTGTGATCGAAAAGATTTAGAGCGGATATTAACAAGCATGTTTTCTTTTATTCTGTGATACAAGGTAAATAAGGTCCTGAGAACACACAATATTAAGCCTCACTGGATGTTTGCTTTGGATAACATAATTCGCAAAGCTGTGCAGACAGCTATTACTATTCTTGTACCCGGTGAGTCATTACAGTCCCAGTTATGGGACTCTGTGCTATTTAAGAATCCTTCTCTTTCAAGTTTTAGTAAATTTACCCCTATGAATTAAGTTAATTGGTATTTCCGCCATCACCAGCTGCTGTCATAAACAATCCATAATGATCTTTGTGTCATTTTTTAAAAGTTGCCTCATTGTATGGATTTAATTGATTTAGTGGAAATATGAATTGTATTAATACATAAAAGGTTATTTTGTAATTTTTAAATTGATTTCACAACAGAAGCATTGTATCAAACTTTTAACCTTTGTCAGATGTAAAAGTGGGCGATTTCAGATGATACTTGTAGTATGACCCCGATTTCCTGAAGTTATCCATTTCACACTACTGATATTATCCAGTCATATTATGAAAGCATATGTTTTAGTTACAATGGCACAACATGTTGGCCATTATGGAATGCTTAAATGTATGCTCTTCTCACAGGGAGAGGAGATCCGAAATGGAAGAGATCCCCAGATTTCAGCTGTTCATTTATGTTTTCCTTGATAATTGCAGACACTGAGTTCTGATACTAACCTTTTAAATTTTGTAACAACATAAAGATGGCCTTATGGAGACCAAAGTTGTGGACATCATCATCACCATCATAATGCTAATATAAGTTCATAAGTTCTAGGAACAGAATTAGCCCATTCAGCCCATCATGTCTACTTTGTCATTCAATCACGTTTGTGGTTGTAAAGTGACAAAATGTGGAAAACTTCAAGGGGTATTGAAAATGTTTTCAAGCCACTGTAGGTGTTTATACACATATATATATCTATATATATATATATATATATATATATATATATTATATATATAATATATGTGTGTGTGTGTATAAACACCTACAGTGGCTTGCATGCAAACACATATATATATGTGTGTGTGTGTGTATATGTATATTACTACATTTTTATTTTGTCTTGCATTAAGGAGCTATAATTTAATCTAATTTTGATTGGAACTGAGCAGATCAGAAGCACAACTTGTTGATCTTTAAATACATATTTTTAGCCTGTCATTTGTCAGACAAATATTATCAGGTGACATAGTATGTTTTTTTTTTAACCTCACACAGAACTGAGACCACATTTCAGCCTTGCCTCTGGGAGTGATGCTGCAGACCAAGATGAAGCCGATGTTGAGGATGATGATGATGATGATGATATTCACAATGAACCGGCCCGCTGTGAAATCCAGCAGCCAATTGCTGTGAACGAGGACAGAATACCAACTTCAGGTGTGAGCACACTGAGTTCAACAATGTCGCATGATTCTCAGTATATTCACAGATCTTTGACAGTGCAATTGGGAAGACTTAAATTGGAAACCAGCAGGTAAAAAAAATCTACTTCAAATGTTTTAATAAGCAGTTGGTTTAAATTGTATTAGTTGTATTTACATACATGAAACAAAAATATTTGGAAATATTCAATGCATCAGACAGCATCTTTGGCAAGAGCAGAGTTAACGTTTCAGGACAGTGACTTTTAACTGTTTACAAGACCAAGTGGGAGCCATTGGGTCCTGTCACAAGAGAGGCCTGGTTCCCCAATGCTACCCATTCCCCTAACGCAATATTTAACCACTGACCCATAGCCTCCACGAGATGCCTGGTCCCCCAACACAACCCGTCCCCACAACACAATATTCCACCACTCACCCGTTTCCCCCAATGCAACCGTTTCCCCCAACGCATTATTCCACCTCACCCATAGCCCCCAACTGTGCAGGGATGCCGCATTTCCTCTTATTCACCCTCCCTCATTTTAAACTTTTAAAAAAATGCAATTGCACCTGCTAGGGCTGCCAGGACTCAGTGTCCTGGGATTGCAACATTGTAGCAGGCAGGGCTACAACCCCATTGTGACGTCATAGCTATAACTGCCAGTGCAGATGGAAGGATTTTTTTCCAAAGTGGGATTTTGTAAAGTTAAATATGTGAATAACTTGTAAAATATAACATCAATCTGAAAGAAACGATTAAAAAAACACACCACAAGAGAATTGTGAGTAAGGTGGTGCAAAAATTGTAGTGTTTTTGTGTACCGTTCTGGTGTAATTTCAGGATCTCACTCACTCACATGCAGACATCCTAACAAACAAGGTGAGAGTTTTAGTAATATACTAGACCAAGTGCAGACCTGTTGGAGGCGTGGTCCTCCAACTCAACCCGTTGCTGAAGGTAAGATTCGAGCACTCCTCAGCAAAGATCATAGCTCGTGAGCCTCCCCCAGCACTGGAGTTGAAAGAAAATCCAAATAGCACCTCCCCAATTGCAATACCAATTGACCCTCCCCCTCCTGTCCTGCCAGGAGCTATGATGGCAACATTGTTGCAAATGTTGGGTGCACTTGCTGTGAAATGCCTTTGAGCTGAAAAGTTCAGAATGTTCCTGCCAGTGTTCCTGTCTTGCAACTTTGTATCAAAGTGTGTTGGAAGCTGTGAATTTGATTTTAACAGTAAAAACCATTTAAATTATTTTTAAACATTTTCAGTAACAAGTCGAGAAATAAAGCATGAAATTTTCAAATAATTCGATTTTGGACTCGACAGGAAAAATGTCTACCGGAATGTATAAAAATGTTGTCACAACGTAGATTTTTTGCGAAGATGTGAATACACACAAACACACAAATAAATACACATACAAGATCAGACACTTAATAGTTACTAGACCAAGTTGGACGCGTTGGGTCCCATCCAACGCGTCGGTGCGGGGGGGGGGGGGGGGGGGGGCGCCTGCGGCATCACACACACACTAACCACTCCTCACACACACACTAACACCCCCAACACACACACTATGGGGTGAGGGGGGTGTGGGGGAGGGGGACGTGTGGGGGAGGGGGGAAGGGGGGTTGTGGGAGGAGGGGAAGCGGGGTGGTGTGGGGAGGGGTGGTCGCCACAGATGCTGCTCGCACGCACTCTGCTCACGCCGCACTTTGCTCACGCCTCACTTCAGCTTTCGGTCTCACTCAGCGGCTCCCCGTCCGGCACCAGCTTCACTCAGCGGCTTCCAGTTCCAATCAGCTACTCCCGGCTCGTCATGCTGGTTGCCGCAGAAGCAGCCCGCACGCTGCTGTCTCCCCACACACTGCTCTCTCCCCGCATGCTGCTCACTCCACACATTTGTTCAACACCATCTGCTCACTCCGTTCCTTCAGCATTATTCTCCTCGCCACCGGTGATTGACAACGGGTGCTGGAAGGGGCGGTTCTTACTTTTTTTAACCTTCGTAACAAAGCTTTTGCACTTGTAGCAGAGGAGAATGGCGAATAAGGTGGCGAAATATTGTAGCGCTATCGGGTACCTTTTTTACACAAATTTAAAAACAAACCAAACCGGAAGAGGACAAGATGAGAGTTTTATTAGTATATACTAGACCAAGTGGGACCCGTTGGGTTCCTGTCACATGGGAGGCCTGGTCCCCCAACGCATCCCGTTCCCCAATGCAATATTCCACCACGCAGCCATAGCTGACAACTGCGCAGGGGCTGCTCATTTCGCCTTATGTACCCTCCCTCATTTTTAAACGTTAAAAAAATGCATTTGCACTTGCTAGCTAGCAGGACTCAGTGTACTTAGATAGCAACAATGTTGCGAGCAGGGCTACAATCCCATTGTGACATCACAGCTGTAAGCACAGGGGAAAAGCAGTTATTATTTTCCAAGTCTCTTCTGATTTTTGAACATTTTGATTAATAACTCGAGAAATAATGCATGAATTTTTCAGATAAGGCGATTTTTGACCACGGGATAATTCTCTACCAGAATATGTAAAAATTTTACCGTTATTGCGTTATTTTTTTGAGAAGATGTGATCTCACACGAACAAATACACACACACACACACACACACACACACACACACACACACACACACACACACACACACACACACACACACACACACACACACACACACACACACACACACACACACACACACACACACACACACACACACACACCCAAGATCAGAGTTTTATCGGTATGAAAGGAAAGATTTAAATGTGTGTGCTCAGTGCATGATTTATCCCAAATATGTACTCCTGCAGTGGATAATAGATCATAGAATCGTAGAATCATACAGCATGGAAACAGGATTTTCATCCCAACTCTACCATGCCTACCAAGTTGCCCCATCTAAGTTTGTCCCATTTTCCAGCATTTGGCCCATATCCTCCGTAGTGTTTTCTATCGATGTACCTGTCCAAATGTATTTTAACTAGTCTAGGAAGGAACTGCAGATACTGGTTTAAACTGAAGATAGACACAAAAAGCTGGAGTAACTCAGCGGGACAGGCGGCATCTCTGGAGAGAAGGAACGGGTGACGTTTCGGGTCAAGACCCTTCTTCGGACTGGTTAGGGATAAGGAAATGAGAGATATAGACAATGACTAGACTAAGTGGGACCCGTTGGGTCCCAGTTTCATACGGGATGGCTGGTCCCCCAATGCAATATTCCACCTCTCCACCAATTCCAAAATTGCTGGCCAGTGGGGGGGGGGGGGGGGGGGGGGGGGGGGGGGCTTTCTGGAGCGCTAGTATGTGTGATGTGGGTCAAAGGGACTGGTTTCTAGAGGGCTAGTATGGACATTGTGGGACGAATGGATTCTTGGGCTGGCAGCTCAGTCACTCTGGCCAGGCAGCTCAGTCACTCTGGCCAGGCAGCATTTTAGAACCAATAGAGACTTTTTGCAAGCATTTTAGAACCAATAGAGACTCTTTTTGCAAGCATTTTAGAACCAATAGACACTTTTTGCAAGCATTTTAGAACCAATAGAGACACTTTTTGCAAGCATTTTAGAACCAAAAAGACACTTTCTGCAAGCATTTTAGAACCAATAGAGACACTTTTTGCAAGCATTTTAGAACCAAAAAAGACACTTTTTGCAACCATTTTAGAACCAATAGACACTTTTTGCAAGCATTTTAGAACCACATTAAGGGCACTCACAGTTGAGTAGACATGTGTTCAGTGCTATTCAGAGCTCAGAGAGACTTGACCCTCTGGCTTTCTCCATCTTGCAGAGACTGAGTGAGGCACACACTTCCTGGTTTTATAGTCCCTCCCCCTCCCACCAGCAGGGGCAGCAGAGAGAATGGGGAATTTTTTAAAAACATTAATATATCTCTGATTTTTCATCAATGGGAAAATCCCTCTGGTCCAGGAAGGCGGAGGGGGGCTCTGAGCGAGGTGGCCAAAAATGACGGACGTAGGTGGTGGCGTTCTCTCGGAAATCACACCACAGTGAGCCAAAAGCAGTCAAGATCAGACTTTTAGTAATATCGATGTAGAGAGATAAAGAACCATGAATGAAAGATATGCAAAAAAGTAACTATGATAAAGGAAACAGGCCATTGTTATCTGTTTGTTAGGTGAAAACAAGAAGCTAGTGCGACCTGCGTGGGAGACAGATAGAGAGAGAGAGGGAATGCTGGGGCTACCTAAAGTTAGAGAAATCAATATTCATTCCACTGGGCTGTTAGCTGTCCAAGTGAAATATGAGGTCCTGTTCCTCCAATTTGCGTTTAGCCTCACTCTGACAATGGTGGAGACCTAGGACAGAAAAATCAGTGCGGGAATGGGAAGGAGAATTAAAGTGTTTAGCAACCGGGAGATCAGGTAGGTTCCTATACCTGCCTCAACTACTTCCTCTGGCAGCTTATCCCATATATATCCACCATCCTCTTTTTCACAAAAATAATAACTTCAGTTCCCTTTAACAAATTCATCTGCACCAGGATAAAATTTGTATTTATTGCATATGTGGCTTTTACAACTTTGAAATGTAATCTGCAAACCAGTGGAAAGAATGAGTTAAACATGGGATTTTGAATTGTGATCCATTTGAACTGCATTTTATAAAGAATTGCTAATGTTTTTACATTCATTTAAATAGACTTTTGGAAGAGCTCATTCAGAAAGAGAAGGACTATCAAATTCTTCTTCATCAAGCCATTGAAGACAAGGAGCATGAGATTAATTTGCTCAAATTAAAGTCACAACCAACAGGTAATCTTTGAGTAAAATGATCTTCCATAAGAACATTATTTTGTTACATGTTCTTTGTATGTTTATGCTGTCTATGCCTCTCCTTTTTGATTGTTGGTATCTATTTGGTTGCAAAAAGGGCAAATGAAATATGTTTGGCTCCAAAGTGATTTATCTGAGGAGACCAAAGTCAGGTTTAGAATTCCTCTCTTGTCAATATTAGGTGCCAAGCCAGGTTTCCTGACTGCAACATGTCTGGTCCACTTGGGATTCATCATCTGCTTTCCCTAATCAACACAAAGAAGGAAGCAGAATTTAAGTTTGATGTGGAACCAGGAGAATGCGTCACAATAGCTGAAAAGTATTTCTCTGTAGTGGCACCTAATCAATTCTCAATGCCTCGCTATTTGACTAAATATGCACCCATTGCTCAGACCATATTATCTAAATGATCATATTGCACAGAGCAGCTCTGGCTGCACTCTGTAGTACAGTGACAGCGGGCAGTCGGAATGCAAATACATTAAATGTGCCAGTTCTCAGTTAGCCTTCCCAGTTTGTTACAATGGGATTTGGGGGTGGTGGGACAATCCTCTCCTATTTCCACACAGTCAGTGATGTGTGACCATCAAGGATGGAATGAAAAACTGGGTATTTCCTCATTCCATTTCTATGTGAGCCAATAAGTTGAATATTCAAAGGACTCCAATGGCTCTACTTCCAAAGTCTGTATGGCTTGTAGAAACGGAGTTTCGTTCGTGCCTCTCTGAGGTTCGAATGACAAGCAATAAAATCAAAATCAAATCCTTGTTCTCCCTCTGTGCTGACCTCCGATGTTGTGATCCCGCCGGGTGATGATAAGTAGGTCAGTCCCACGGCTGAATCCAAGCTCTGCGAATGAGCCAGTTCAAACTCCGCGGCCCGGGGCGGTCGAAGCTGCTGAAGCTGCCGCCCTCCAGTCCAGCGGACGAAGCTGTTGTTGCGGGAGCTCCGGACAAAACGGTCACCAACCTGTGACCTGCGAGCTCCCGACAATGTCGTCCACTGGGCCCGCGGCCGAGCCTCCAAAGTCGGGCCACCACCGCCGGAACGCTGGTACGCTGCGACCCCTCCGAAGTCGGGTCGCCGCCGGATCGACGCTACAGCCCCGAAGCCACGCCGCCGCCGGAACTCCGTCACAGCTCTGAAGTCTGGTCCGCCACCAGAACGGCGGAATGCCGCCACAGCTCCGAAGTCGGGTCGCCGCCGGAACGATGCTAATCCCCGAAGCCGCGCCGCCACCGGAATGCCGCCACAGCCTCTGAAGTCTGGTCCGCCACCGGAACGGCGGAATGCCGCCACAGCTCCGAAGTCGGGTCGCCGCCGGAACGATGCTACATCCCCGAAGCCGCGCCGCCACCGGAATGCCGCCACAGCTCTGAAGTCTGGTCCGCCACCGGAACGGCGGAATGCCGCCACAGCTCTGAAGTCAGGTCCGCTGGCGGAACGCCACCACAGCCCCGAGGCCGCCAGCTCGCCAATTCTGGCCACTCTCTCTTTTCCCCTCTCCCATCTGCCAAAAGGTATAGAAGTGTGAAAATGCACACCACCAGATTCACAGAGTTTCTTCCCAGCTGTTATCAGGCAACTGACTCATCCTACCCCAACCATAGAGCAGTGCTAAACTACTATCTACCTCGCTGATGACCCTTGGACTATCCTTGATCGGGCTTTGCTTGCTATACCATGCACTAAATATTATTCCTTTATCATATATCTATACACTGTAAATGGATCGATTGTAATCATGTATTGTCTTTTTGCTGACTGGTTTGCATGCGTTTCACTGTACCTGGACACGTGACAATAAACTGAACTGGACAGGCAGCAGCAGCCCCTCTATTGAGAGCCTTCATACAGACAGACAGTCAATGTACATCACTACATGGTTAGTTTGCTTTAGCACCAGAGTTTATTGACACATTGATTTCTTAGGGGCTTAATTCTCACATTGCTTGAACAAACTGTTAACAAATTTTTAAGATCTTTTTGGAGTACTAAGTAATTCTGACAGATATATCAGGAAGATATTAAACATAAGAAGTTTAGTTGTTTTTTTAACTGATGGATGTGGCATTGCCTCTTTAATATTGCAAGGTTTTCCCTTACATATTTCATTTAAAAATTGCATTTCTTGATTAAACTAAAGCTGGCCTTCATTCTATAAAGAAATATTGTGATCTTCCTTGATGCGCTTCCTTCTCTTGTTTTTCTTCATAGACTTACCTATTCTTTCTGTATGTCACTACAATTCTTCGCCAGTAAACTCTGGAGACCCTGAACTTATTAGCTGGTTGAAAGAACATGGAGCCGATGAAGATACTATAGATAAGGTAAGAAAGATCTTCAAGTCTCTTTAGCATTGCAAATTGTGGTACGTGAAAGATGATAACAAAGGAAAGAGTGGAGGCAGAAGTCATGCATTTCTAAATTAATATTTAATGTGTATCTTGACAAAATATTATGATACAGATTTAGAATCATAAAATGGTTGCACCAGAGAAGGAAGCCATATGGCCCATCATGTCTGCACAGCCTCTCCACTACAACAATTTTCTACTTCCAGCCATAGGTCCTTCTTCAGTAGCCTTGAACTTTTTCTTAACCACATAGGACATGGGACAGTACAGCACAGGATTTGGCCCTTCTTCTGTAGTCGTGCTTATTTTTCTTAACCACAGAACATAGAACAGTACAGCACAGGAAAAGACAGAAAAAGCCCACGATGTCTGTGCCAAACATGGTGCCAAGAACAACTCTTATCTGCCTGCATATAATCCACATTCTTCCATTCCCTGCATATCAATGTGCCTATTCCAAAAGCCTCTTAAATACCGCTATTGTATCTGCCTCTATAATTATCCAATTCCTTCTTGAAGGGTATAGTGGAATCCACCACCACTATATTTGCAGGCAGTGCATTCCAAAGTCTGATCATAGGCTATGTAAATAAATTTTTGCTCATATCACTTTTAATTCTCCTCTCCTTTAATTTATACCGGTGATGTTTAGTCCTCGACACCTTCACCAACAGCAACATTCAGGATCCACTCCATTTATATATTTCTATCAAACCTCCCCTCAAGCCTTTTTTCTCCATAGTTAGTCCCAGGCTCTCTAATCTTCTTGTAACTCATCCTAGAAAACATTTTCATAAAACTATCCAGGACTTTTCAAACATTTCCCCATCCTTCCTATAATATGGCAAACATTGTTGTTGCGGAAGCAGACGTGGTCGAAAGCTTTAAGTTCCTTGGAATAAATATCACCAGACATTTGTCCTGGACCAGCCACATTGAAGCTATGGCCAGGAAAGCACACCATTGGCTCTACTTCCTCAAAAGATTTCTCATGTCCTCAAGAACCCTCACCAACTTCTGCAGATGTGCCGTAGGAAGTATCTTATCAGGATGCATCACAGCCTGATTTGGGAACAGCTCCATCCAAGACCGCACGAAATTGCAGAGAGTTGTGGGTGTAGCACAAACAATCACACAAACCAGTCCCCCTTCCATTGACAACATCTACACCACACTGCCTCAGCAAGGCCACCAGCATAATCCTACCCTGGTCGCTCCCTCTTCTCCCCTCTCCCATCAACCATGAGGAACAGAAGTTTGAAAGCGCATATTTTCAGATTCAGGAACAGTTTCTTCCCAGCTGTTAGGCAACTGAATGGTTCTCTCATCAACTAGAATGGGGTCCTGACCTCCCATCTACCTCATTGGAGACCTTTCTTTAATCAGACTCTATTGAACTTCAATGTTTTATCTTTGCACTAAATGTTGTATCCTATATCCTTTATCTGTGCAATGTGAACACCTTGATTTTATTCATGTATAGTAATTTCTTTGACTGGATAGCATTCAAACAAAGCTTTTCGGTACCATGACAATAATAGTAAACTAAAGTAAACTAAATAATATGCCAGTCTTTTATAAGGATTCAGCATGATCACCCCGCTTTTATACCCTGTACCTCTATTGAAAAAAGTCCAATATTTTGGATGCTTATTAACCACTAACTAAATGCATAGATTTAAATTACTTGCTAGTATAATTGGAAAATTACAGAAATGTTCTTCACCCAGGGAATATGAAACCTACTGTCTAAAAGGGTGGTGCAGTGTGAAGAAATATTTCAGTTTTCTTGTGTGCTCTAACTAGCACTTCTAACAGTTGTACCAAAACATCAATCTCCTTTGCTTCATTTTGTCAGTTTTGACCATTCAATCTCAATTTGCGAGTTGTAACCATTCCATCAATCTAGTAATTTATCCTTGAATTAACTGTGTTCATCTGCAGAGGCTGCCTTACTTTAGCAAAATTAGTTACATACACATTAAAATAACTATTGCTTAGGAAATGGATCCTGCCAAAGGAGGGTGCCAAGTGAGATTATTATCAGTATTCATATGATTATTTTATGATAACTACCGCCTCAAATCTACCATTCAAGTGAAACACACTTACTTTGGAATATAAGAATCTGTTCTCAGGTGATATAAATACTTATTTATTATTAAATGTAATTGTTAATGGAGATATTCCAAATTTGTAATTCAAATATATAATATGTTCAAGATATGTCACCTTATTATGATCGTAACATTAATTTTATTTCTTACCTACCTCAGTTTGTGGCAGATGATTATAATCTGATGGATGTTCTTAACTACATGACAAGAGATGATCTGAAATGCTTGAGGATAAGGTAATTGATTTATTTTACTCTGTTTAATTAGCGGGGCAATGCATGGGAATAGTAAAGTCTGGGAGGTAAGACAAGGAATATAGGTGCAATTACATGAAAAATCGCTTCCACTGCACAGCATGAACATTGTTTAAATCAACCTATTACTGGAAAGTGTAAAATTAAAGTCAAGTCAAATTCATGTATAAGTACAGAGCGGTACAGGTACAATGAAAATCTTGCTTACAGCAACATCACATCATTCAAGCATCATAGTCATATACTGTACCATTGGCATTATCCAAAGAGGAGCATTTTCCATCAACTAGTCAATATTTCTTCCTTATCTATTACACCTGAAATCTAATTTTCTTTCACATGTGATTGAAGAGTGAGAATACCGCATGATCTACTTATAAAAGTGTAAGTAGATCATACTTCCATATTTTTAGCACTATATTCCTTTAAGATATCTTTTAGTCCATCCTCTATTTTGTCAAACCACCACTCTACTTCTGCTGTAATTTTCCGAACCCAATCCTCAAGTACATTTGCCTTGAAATGCTAGTACACTGTATGGATATGCTAATTTGGCATTGCAATACTATGTCAGGCAATGGCCTGCCACTGTTAATTTCAGTTGCACTAATATATGAGAGTTGCAAAATGTGCTTTTTGGGATTCTGGCTGGGATTGGAGGTGGGCAAGAGGACTGGCGGTCAGAAGGTGAGACTCAGTACCTGGAGACGAATTGAAGCAAGGGAAGTGTCTAGGATGGGTGGCACAAAGGCATAGTGGAAGAGTTGCTGCCTTACAGCACCAGAGACCTGAGTTTGATCCTGACAACAGGTGCTGTCTGTACAGAGTTTGTATGTTCTCTCTGTGACCACGTGGGTTTTCTCCGGGTGCTCCGGTTTCCCCTCACACTACAAAGATGACAGATTTGTAGATTAATTTGCTTCAGTAAAAAATTGTAAATCATCCCTAGTGTGTTGGATGGTGTTAATGTATGGGTGATCGCTAGTCGGCACTGACACGGTGGGCCGAAGTCTGAAGTAAAAAATGGGCCAAGGGGAACTGTTCTCATGGAACCATTAGAAAAGTATGTGGTATATTTATATAAGGACTCTGGTTCGTACACAGAAATCTTTAGATGCAATATTTTATTAGCATATTTTCTCTGGAACATACTACAATTGAAGGCCAATGAGCATCTGACTGATCCATGATTGTTTTTCCTTTCCTAGGGGTGGAATGCTTTGCAAATTGTGGAAAGCGATCATTGAGAACAGAAAAAAAAATCTACTTCCCCACTAGGTCACATGCAAAGAACCTGTAATGGGACACACAAAAGCATCTCTCAATGAGATACTAGCACTTTAAAATAAACTTGATAATGTAAATATGTGGGTTGAATATAAGTCTGTTGCAATTATGGCTATATACCTGAACGCTGACAAATGTATGTGTTACCAATTAGCTGGCTGTTATTATTCAAAATAATCATATTTAATAAAGAAATTAAATTGGTATTTAAGGAGTCATTTGACAACGTTTAACGTTCACTAGTGGGGACTCGAGAACATATAATGGATGCTTGTAAAGCAGGCTGTATATAATTGTCCAGCCCTTGCCTAAAAGATCTGCAAACATCCTGAAACTACACTCCCAGTAGTGAGAGACCTCTACCTCCGTTACATCGACGACTGCTTTGGTGTCACCTCCTGCACCCACACACAACTGACTGACTTCATCCATTTCACCACCAACTTTCATCCGGCACTCAAATACACTTGGATCATTTCCGACATTTCCCTACCATTCCTTGACCTCACCATCTCTATTGCAGGTGATACACTCCTGACCGACATCCACTACAAACCAACTTACTCCCACAGCCACCTGGACTACTCTTCCTCCCACCCTGCTTCCTGTAAGGACTATCCCCTATTCCCAATTCCTCCGTCTACGCCGCATCTGCTCCCAGGATGAGGTGTTCCACACCAGGTCATCACAAATGTCCTCATTCTTCAGAGAACGGGGATTCCCCTCCCCCACTATAGATGAGGCTCGCACCAGGGTCTCCTCCATACCCCGCAACGCTGCCCTCTCTCCCCATTCCCCCACTCGCAACAAGGGCAGAGTCCCCCTGGTCCTCACTTTTTACCCTACCAGCTAGCAAATACAACACATAGTCCTCTGCCAGTTTCGCCACCTCCAACGTGACCCCTCCACTCGCCACATCTTCCCATCTCCCCCCCTGTCTGCCTTCCGCAAAGACCGCTCCCTCCACAACTCCCTTGTCAATTCTTCCCTTCCCTCCTGCTCTACCCCTTCCCCGGTCACTTTCCCTTGCAACCGCAAGAAATGCTACACTTGTCGCTTCACCTCCCCCCTCCACTCCTTTCAGGGAAAAAAGCAGTCCTTCCAGGTCCGACAGAGGTTTACCTGCACCTCCTCCAACCTCATCTACTGCATCCGCTGCTCCAGATGCCAGATGATCTATATCGGTGAGACCAAGCGGAGGCTTGGCGATTGTTTCGCCGAACACCTCCGCTCGGTCCGCATTAACCAACCCGACCTAAGCCGGTGGTCAGCTCAGCACTTCAACTCCCCCTCCCATTCCGTATCTGACCTCTCGGTCCTGGGCGTCCTCCACGGCCAGAGTGAGCAACACCGCAAGTTGGAGGAATACACCTCATATTCTGCTTGGGGAGTCTGCATCCTCTGGGCTTGATCATTGAATTTTCTCAATTCTGTTAACCCTTGCTGTCTCCTCCCCTTCCCACCTCTCCCTCAGCCCTCGGGCCCTGGCATTCCCTCTCTCTCTATCTCTCCCCCACCCTAGTCGCACTAGCTTCTCATTTTCATACTACAAACAGCTTACAATGACTTGTTCCCTTTATCATCGATACTTTTTTGCATATCTTTCATTCATTGTTCTTTATCTCTCCACATTACCATCTATATCTCTCGTTTCCCTGATCCCTGACCAGTCTGAAGAAGGGTCTCGACTCGAAACGTCGCCTATCTCCTTTGCTCCTTAGATGCTGCTGCACCCGCTGGTTTCTCCAGCCTTTTGTGTACCCTCCCAGTAGGTGAGACTATGTTTGGGGCTCTATTTTTGACTTTCTTTTAAAAATGGGGAAAAACAATTGTGCATTAAATTCTGTTTTTTATACTTTTTTGTGTACTTATTGGATGATATTTTGCTGAACTCCTGTTATGAATGTTGTGCAGAACTGCACACATTGTAACTTTTTAACTATGTCTAGAATGCAGCTCACTGTCAAGTCGTCTTAACATTTTTCTGCAGTTGAACAATCTAAATTACTGTAGTAAATTTTGTAAATGTACAAAGATTATACGGAATTGTCCAGTTTTTGTAATATAAATTAAATAACTTTATATTGTATATGTGCAGTTAGTCTGTTTCCTTTTGAAAGATGTTGAAACATGTTTAAATCATCATTCTATAATTCACAGTTCATTACTGATTGTGCAACAAATAACTTGTTTTTAAGCTAAAAAAAAATGATAGCCACTTTAAAAAATAAATTAAAGTAAATTACAAACACATTTTGTATTATTGCATGCCCATTGTTTCTGTTAGGTAAAGTTGCCAAATTACAGAATTGTTACAGCTTAGGAAGTTGTCGTTTGGCGTAGAGTATCTCTACCGGTTCCATGTAAGAGAAACTCAGTTGTCCCACTCCACCACCCTTTCTTCATTGTTCTGAAAATCATTTTCATTCACAAATTTATACTTCTCCCTTCAGAATGCCATGCTTAAATCTGCCGCCACACTTGAATCTCCTTCCCCTCAAACCCATGGCAGTAAATTTCAGACATGATCCACTCACAGTGCGGATATTTAAAAAAATTATCATGTTACTTTTGGGTCATTTGACAATAGTCTTAATGATTGTACCCTGGTTCTTGAGCCTTTAGGCAACCTCCTCTGAATACCTTACATGATTTTAAATAACTCCATCAGATGCCCCTCAATCTGCTCTTGTCCTGAGGAAAACAACCCCAGGTTTACTTTGTTTTAGACTTCAGAGATACAGCGTGCAAACAGGCCTTTTGGCCCACTGCGCCAACCAGCGATCACCTATCCTACACACTAGGAACAATATACAATTTACTGAAGTCAATTAACCGACACACCTGTATATCTTTGAAGTGTGGGAGGAAACCAGAGCACCTGGAGAAAACCCACGCAGTCACTGGGAGAATGTACAAACGACAGAGGTTATGGGGAGAAGGCAGGAGAATGGGGTTGGGGGATGGGCCGAATAGAATAAATCTATTCCTATCACTTATGATCTTATGACCTTATAACACCCGTATTCAGGAACAAGCATGAGTCTCTGGCACTGTAAGGCAGCAACTCTACCGCTGCACCACTGTGCTGCCCATTCTATTCAGAACATTCTCTTCAGTCCACATAATTAAACTCCCACCTTTGAATAATTTTGGTAGTTTCTGCACGCTGTCAAAATCATCACCACCTTTTCTAAAATATGAGACCCACAACAGCACATAACATTCAATTGTGGCTGAGCCAGTGTTTTTTAAAGGGATATCATTACTGCTTTACTCTTGTACTCCATATTTGGGACCTGCCTTTTTAACATCCAGATTCCCTTCTGTATTTTTTATCACTTTCTCAATTTGCCATGTGAATTTCAATGTCATTTATATCAATTCTTTCTGTTCTGGTATCTATCTTCTATCTATCTTTACATAACTAAAACTCTGATCTTGTGCTCTTCTGGTTTTGCATTTTTTAATATTTGCGCAAAAACGGTACACGATAGTGCCATGATTTTGCGCCATCTTCCTCACCCGTCTCCTGTGCTACAAGGGCAAATGTTTTGTTCCGATCGATGGTATATTTTTAAAGTTATTAAGGTTTAAAAATGTTAACAACCGCACATGCGCAGATTGGTCATCTCTCCTATCAGTTGCCGGGACGGAGGCTCCCTTCCTGCACCATGGCCGCAACTGATTGGCCGGGTCCGCTACCAGTCACAAGTGGCGCATAGCAAGGAGAATATAAAGGTGAAGGAGGGGAGTGAGAGGGATGGGGCCACACAGCGGTGGGGCAATCCAGGAGGCATTGTGATTGCGGTGATGGGGCCACGGCGGCAGTGGGGCCTCGCAGCGGTGGGGGCAGCGGCGGCGGTGGGGCCTCACGACGGTGGTGGGGCCTTGCGGCGGCGGTGGGGCACGCATCGGTGGTGGGGCCTAGCTGAATTTCAAAATCCGCAGAAAAATGTATCTCATTTTTTTCATTTTTATCCTGTCTCATGTCTGGTGGGGGAGAGGAGGGGGGGAGTGGGAAATAGAGGGAGAGGATGGCTGAGGGGGAGATGAGGAGGGGTAGTTGGGGGGATAGGTGGATGTGAGCAGTGGGTGAGGTGGGGGATAGAGTGATAGGAGGGGATAGGGAGGGGAGAGGAGATGGAGGGAGGGAGTGACTGAGGGTAGGGGAAAGGGGAGGGAGGGAGAGGTGAGGGAGGGATTGGGGAGGGGGAGGAGAGGGGAAAGATCTTGGAGAGGTGAGGAGGGAGAATGGGGGGATTGAGGAGAGAGGGGTAGGGAGGGAGGGGGGAAATGGGGGAGGTGAGGAGGGATAGTGTGGAGGAGGAGGAATAGAGGGAGAGGAATGTGTAGGGAGTGAGGAATAGAGAGGAGGGAGGTGAGAAGGGATAGTGGGGGGGGGAGGATAGGGGGAGGTAAGGAATGGTGAGGGATAGAGGGATAAGAGGGGGTGGGGAGGGAGAGAGAGTGACTGAGGGTAGGGAAAAGGAGAGGGAGGGAGGGATTGTGGAGGAAAAGGGAAAGAAGAGGGAGGGTGAAGAAGGGAGGGTAAGGGAGATATGGGGAAATGGCTGTGGCACAGCTAGGGGAGAGTGGTGGAAAGAGACTGCACTTAGTCCAGTCCTTTTAAAATTATGGACCAATGTGACACTTCATAACTTCATTTAAGTTGCCACCTAGAGAGGGGAAGGGAGTGCTGCTAGTATTTGGGGCAGAACTGTTCCTTAAACGAGGGGGGGCTTTGTGTGAAAAAAGTCTCGCTACTCTGGGCAAGAGACACTGTGGATCTATTCCTCACATGATAGACAATAGACAATAGGCGCAGGAGTAAGCCATTCAGCCCTTCAAGGCCATCCATCCACCGCTCTCTGAGGCAGGAAATTCCACAGACTCACAACTGTTTGTGTGAAAAAGTGTTTCCTCATCTCTGTTCTAAATGGCTTACCCCTTAATCTTAAACTGTGGCCCCTGGCTCTGGACTCCCCCAACATCGGGAACATGTTTCCTGCCTCTAGTGTGTCCAAACCCTTAATAATCTTATATGTTTCATAAGATCCCCTCTCATCCTTCTAAATTCCAGAGTATACAAGTATAATCCATAGTATAAATTCCAGAGTATACATTTTGTACACCTTTATACGAATACCCCTCATCCTCCTGTGCTCCATGGAAGAGAGACCCAGCCTACTCAACCTCTCCCTATAGCTCACATTCTCGAGTGTTGGCAACATCCTCGTAAATCTTTTCTAACCCTTTCCAGCTTGACAATATCTTTCCTATAACATGGTGCCCAGAACTGAACATAATATTCTAAATGCGGTCTCACCAACGTCTTATACAACCGCCCCTCCCCCCACATAAAGCAACACATAAATCCCCACATTTACACAAACTTTTAAAACACACTAAAAAGGCGGGCCTGCCAATCGTGCCGTGCCCCTGTTGGAACCATCTTCACTATTCGCAAAACCACTCACTTTTGTATCATCAGCAAACTTGCTAATCATGCCCAATATGTTCTCATCCAAATCATTGATGTAGAAGACAAACAGTAACGGGCCCAGCACCGAACCCTAAGGCACACCACTAGTCACAGGCCTCCAGCCCGAGAAGCAACCTTCCACCATCACTCTCTGCTACCTTCCATCGAGTCAATTTGCTATCCATTCAGCTATCTCTCCTTGGATTCCAAGCAATCTAACCTTCCAGTGCAGCCTACCACGCGGATCCTTGTTGAATGCCTTACTGAAATCCATGTATATAATGTATATAACATCTACAACTCTGCCCTCATCGACCTTGTTGGTCACATCTTCAAAAAAATCAATCAGATTTGTGAGATGCACTCCCATGTACAAAACCATGCTGACTATCCCTAATCAGCCATTGCCCATCCAAATGCCTGTATAACCTATTCTTCAGAATATTCTCTAGTAACTTCCCAACCACAGATGTTCAGCTCACCGGCCTATAGTTCCCAACATTTTCCCTACAGCTCTTCTTGAAAAGAGGCACAACATTTGCCACCAGCCAGTCTTCCAGCACCTCTCCTGTATTTACTTGTACATTTTAACCAGGGCACTCACATTTTCATCTCTAGTTTCCCCGCAATGTCCTCGGATATATCTGATCAGGCCCTGGTACCTTCATACACGACAGTATCTTCAGTAATTTTTCGACGGTAACACTGACTGCTCTCAAAACACTTCCATTGACTTCCCCAATTTACTCCGTCTTACTGTCTTTCTCCTTGGTAAATACAGAGGAGAAATACACGTTGAGGACCGTGCCCATCTCTTGTGGCTCCACACAAGAGGTGGCCGCTTTCATTCCTGAGAGGTCCCACTCTTTCTCTCTAGTTACCCTTTTCCCCCTTATCTCTATATTACTAAAACTAAGATCTTGACCGCTTTCGACTTTCTGTTTCGTGATTTCCGAGAGAACGCCGCTACTTACAGCCGTCATTTTTGGCCATCTCGCTCAGAGTCCCCTCCGCTGGACTGAACCAGAGGATTGTTCCCATCGATGAGAAATCAGAGAGTTATTAATGTTTTTAAAAATGTCGCCATTCTCTCTGCTGCCCCCGCTGGCGGCACGGGGGAGGGACTATAAAACCCGGAAGTGTCATGCCTCACTCAGTCTCTGCGAGACGGAGGAAACGAGATGGTCATGGCTCTCTGAGCTGCGAATAACACTGAACGCACGTCTACTCCATGGTGAGTCCCCTGGATGTGGTTTTCAGAAAATGTGTTTGTTGCTTGCAAAGTGTTTGCCCAATTGGCTTGGCTTTTAAACAGCTTTCAGAAAATGTGTTTGTTGGCTTGCAAAGTGTTTGCCCAATTGACTTGGCTTTTAAAGGGCTTTCAGAAAATGTGTGTGTTGGCTTGCAAAGTGTTTGCCCAATTGGCTTGGCTTTTTAAGGGCTTTCAGGAAACGTGTTTGTTGGCTTGCAAAGTGTTTGCCCAATTGGCTTTTAAAGGGGTTTCAACAGTTTTCGGATGGATAAAGTGTGAATGCACATTTTATTAGATCAGGACTGTGTTTAATTGCAAAATTGGCGCTCATTCTGTGACTTCCGCTTAGTGGCAAGATGGCGCCGATGACGTTATTTCCGGTTAACGGCAAGATGGTGCTGAGTGCGTCATTTCCGGTTCGTGGCAAGATGGCTCTGACTGCAGAAGGCACAGAGTGAAGACGTCGTTGAATAATTCAAGAGAGCTGACTGCTCTGTCTATGGTGAGTGTGTTTGTTGGACGTTATTTAAAGCACATCTTTGCTTCAGCAGCAGCCTCGACAGGAAGCTTTAAACATTTGAATCATTCGGTTTACACACTGTATGTTCACGACTTTCTGAAGTTACTTGGCATTTTAGTATTGGTTGTGTGTGAGTGTGTGTGTGGCTGTGAGTGAGTGTGTGTGTGTGAGTGAGTCTGTGTGGCTGTCAGTGTGTGTGTCAGTGAGTCTGTGTGTGTGTATGTGAGTGTGTGTGAGAGTGAGTGAGTCTGTGTGTGTGAGTGAGTCTGTGTGTGTGTCTCTCTCTGTGTGAGTGAGTGTGTGTGTGTGAGTGTCTCTGTGTGAGTCTGTGTGTGGCTCTGTGTGAGTGTGTGTGAGCCTGAGTGTGTGAGTCTGTGTGTGTGTGTCTGTGTGTGTGTGAGTCTGTGTGTGTGTCTGTGTGTGAGTGCGTCTGTGTGTGAGTGCGTCTGTGTGTGTCTGAGAGTCTGTGTGTGTACATGGGAGTTGCACGTAAGGTCTCCAGGTGAAAGGGCTTGACGAACGGAACCGCTCAATCCATCTGGAGAACATCGCAGCTTACGGTATATGTGTTTAATACATGAAACGCGTACTTTCCTGCCTGTTAGAAACCGCCAAAATTGTGAATTTTGCGCTGTAAATAATTGTGGAAGTCGGGGTAACTGTGAGCGACATCTATCCTATTTCAGAATTCCCAAAGTGAAGAGAAATGAAGGTAAAGAGAAGCGAGACCTGAAGGGACAACAACAGCTAAAGTCCTTGCCGAACATTGGCCGTGCAGATATCGAGATTGAATATATTAGGCATTATCGCGTTTGCTCACTGCATTTCATCAACAGTAAGGCATTATTTGTGTTTTTTCTTGATTCCTTTGGTATCTAAAACGTTTCAGAAGTTATAAATCTGGCTGTAAAATTTTAAAATCGCCCATGGTTCTGAAGTGGGTTTTTACATGCAAAACGAAAACACTTCTGAAGCTAAATTTATCATTAAAAAAAATCTCCAGACTTACGAGTAGTGTGTAGAAAAGCAAGTTTTCTATCATTATGGTAGTGAGATGTATATTTTGGCAAATAATAAAATGTCCTGACAGCTTAAACACCCACTCCCTTTCAATAGGATATTGTCAATTTGCTAAGGTTGATTATATCCAATTAACAGCTAACAATTATGCTTTTTCTTTGTCTTGCATCTGAGTAAAATGTAATTCAAAACCCACGTACGGTTTGCAATTTTTTTAAGGATACTGCCAGCCCATCAGCTGTGACTGCACTGTCAGCCCACCAGCCTTAAGTAAGTGAACTACCAGCCCACCAGCTGTCAGTGACTGAACTGCCAGCCCACCAGCCATGAGTGACTGAAGTGCCAGCCCAATAATCCATTCAGTCCATCCTCTCCCCCTTCTCTCTCACAGAGTCTATCACCTGTTTTGGGCAGAACTTCTGGCAGTTTCTCAGCTACCAGCCTGCCAGGTCCGAGTGACCGTACTGCCAGGCCTCAGTGACTGAGCTGCCTGGCCTCAGTGACTGAGCTGCCTGGCCTCAGTGACTGAGCTGCCGGCCCAGAAATCCATTTGGCCCACAATGTCCATACTAGCCCTCTGGAAATCAGTTCCTTCGGCCTACCACAGCCATACTAGCACAACAGAAAGCCAGGTCCCATGTAGTCTGATCTTGACCACTTCCTGTTGTTCTGTATATTGATTTTAGAAATAACGCTGCCACTTACGGATGTGATTTTTGGCCATCTTACCCGGAGTCCCCCTCCGCTGCACAGGACAAGAGGATTTTTCCCATCGATGACAAATAAAAGAGTTATTAGTGTTTAAAAAATGTTGAGATTCTTTCTCCTGAAGGCCATGCCCCTTCCAGAGGGACAATAAAACCCGGAAGTGTTGAGTGCCTCAGTCAGTCTCTGCAAAATGGGGGAGCGAGAGGATCACGTCTCTCTGTCTGAGCTGTGAGTAACACTTCTTCTTTTGTGTGGCGTGCACAGCCTAAAGTTGTTGGACAACTTGTTCTATTTCATCTTCCGTTTTTTGCACGTCGAGTTGATTGCATTAGTCAAACAGGGTTGAAGGTTGCAATCTTCCACCCCTGAATAACACTGAACACATGTCTACTAAACTGTGAGTGTGGTTTTACTGATCTGGAGTGCCCTTAATGTGGTTTGAAAATGAAAATGTGGTTGGTTTGAAAAGGCACAGCATATGGTTGGAGGTGGTTGGTTTGAAATGAAGCACAGCAAATGGTTGGTGGTGGTCGGTTTGAAATGAAGCACAGCAAATGGTCGGTTTGAAATGAAGCAGAGCAAATGGTTGGTGGTGGTTGGTTTAAAATGGCAAATGATTAAAGTCTAAACTTGACAACTTCCTGTTTGCACTGTATATTGATTTTAGATCATCTTTATGGCTGTGATTTTTGGCCATCATACTCAGTCCCCTTCCGCTCATCTGGTGCAGAGGATTCTTCCCATCAATGAAAAATAAAAGTGTTATTAGTGTTTTAAAAATGTTGAGAATCTCTGTCTTGTCAATCATGCCATGAATGCCATACCCCTTCTGGTGGGGGGGGGGGGGTTATAAAACCTGGAAGTGGCTCAGTCTCTGCAAGATGGGGGAGGGAGAGGTCATGACTGTCTGTGCTGTGAATCAACTAAACACACTGAATGTCTACTGAACTGTGAGTGTGGTATTTTGTGGTGCGTATGTGGTGCTTATGTGGTGTTTTGTGTGGGTTTATGGTGGTTTCACCCTGTTTGAAATGGTATGAAACTGCATTTGAATGTGGTGGCCTTGCACCCTGCATGAAATGGTATGAAACTGCATTTGAATTTGGTGGCCTTGCACCCTGCATGAAATGGTATGAAATTGCATTTGGATTGGTGGCCTTGCACCCTGCTTGAAGTGGTAAGAAACTGCATTTGAATTTGGTGGCCTTGCACCCTGCTTGAAATGGAATTAACTGCCAGCCTACCAACCATAAGTGAGCTGCCAGCACATCAGGCTTGAGTAACTGAGCTGCCACCCCAATAATCCATTTGGCCCACAATGTCCATACTAGCCCTCTGGAAACCAGTCCCTTCAGCCCACAACACCCATACTGACGCTCCAGAAAGCCCCCCCCCCCCCCCGCCCCCCCCCCCCCCCCCCCCCCCCCCCCCCCCCCCCCACTGGCCACCAATATTGGTGGCCCACCATCCCTCCCGTGTGAACATGGGACCCAATGGGTCCCATTTAGTCTAGTGGATAAATAAAATCCTTTGGGATTGACCTTGATGCTTCTTGCCAGAGCTATCTCCTGGCCCCCTTTTGCCCTTCTTTTTCCATTTATGTGGCACAGCCTATTTTATTTTATTTTATCTTGATAGCAAGCCTATTATGTGGCATTTAACATTTACTTCCGTTACTTTATCAGAAAAGTCAATGTTAGTTTGACACATTTTACCTTTAACAACAAATCTATTCAGACTTTCTTTAATTGATCTACACTTCACTAAATTACAACTAATTCTGTTCTGGTTATTGATTCATTAACTTTTCCTGCCAGTGATGTTTGATTGACTGGTCTGGAATCATAGAGTAAAACACATTTTAAACAACGGTACAACATTTGCCATTTCCAATTTTCCTGAATTCACTTTGTAATTTTTGAACTGCAACCTCCACACCATCCAGTGTATAAATTTATTCGGATGAATTCCAAACAAACAGTTAATTAAAGAAAGAAAATAGTGCGCTTCATTCTATTTATAGTTTTCTAATATATTCCAAATGTATCCTGACCACAATATCATAATAATAAAAATAATAATAAATATCGTTTATTGTTATTTGAACATTTAAGTTCAAACTAAATTTTGTTTCTGCAGTCATCATCAAACAAACAAAAAAACCACACAATTAACACAATTCCACACAAAACATCCATCACAGTGAATCCCCAAACACCTCCTCACTGTGATGGAAGGCAAATTCTTATCTCTTCCCTGTTCATTGTGCCCATTCCTCTCCCGCAGTCAAGCAGCCAAACTGCTGCATCGAGCCGATCGATGCTTCTGATGTTAGATGTTAGAGCCTCCCTGGCGGGCGATGGTAAGTCCCGCGGCCGCTTAAGCCGCGGCCGCGGGACTTACCATCGCCTACCGGGGGGGCGATGTAAAGCCCCGCTCCGGGTCGAATTAAAACCCTCGATTCGGGCAGGCAAAGTTTGCCGTTGCGGGAGCTCCGAAAAGCTGTCTCACACCAGGGACCCGCGAACTCCCGATGTTACCATCCACAGGGCCTGCAGCCGCAGCCTCTGAGCTCCGAAGTCAGGTTGCAGCCACACGCCACCACGCGGTCCGCACTCTGAAGTCGGCCAGCTCCACGATGGTGAGTCCGCAGGCTCCGCGACTAGAGTCCCAAGTCGATTCCGGTTGGAGGTTGCCGGCTCCACAATGCTAGGCCCAACGACAACGGCAACGGAGACTCGACAGGGAAAAGACAGGGAAGAGATTTAAAAATTCCCCCGCCCCCCCCCCCCCCCCCACATATACACAGCTAAAAATAATATAAAAGTAAAACCAAGACATCCACTTAACAGGACAAAAAGAAAAAAAAGACAGATGGACTGCAGAGGCTGCTGCCGACAGGTGCCGCTATCTTGGGGATGTTATGTAGATAAATATGTTATTTATCTGTACTACTCTTTCTTACCTGTAGATGTTGTGAATACCAAATAGAAGGTTCAAAGTACAAAACAGGGAAATTTTAATAAATAAACAACTTCAAAAAAACTGATGCATACAAAAAGCTGATCCATAATAAATTACATTGTAATGGAAATAAGCTCTTGAAACCACATACATCTTCAGATTATAAACTGTTGACATCCTTCTGTCTGTTTTCAAATTAAGCACCCAATGTGCAAGGTGCGGAGGGTGAAATAAAAGTAAGTTTTGTATTGTGTAGATTTCCTTGTCAAGCAAAAGTGTTTGTGGGGAAACTCTACATTTCACAAAGCATTTCATAAAGAAATTGGTGATGCTCTTGTAAAATTAACATTGGGTTGGAAGAGAAAAATAGATTAGCCATGTTGTTTTGGTCTTGTTGCATGTTGATGTGGACACCATTGTTTTCTGAGGAGTCGCAAATAAAGTGGAGTATTGTATAATCATGAGCAGACACCTCCATTCTGACCTTATGATAGAAGAAAGCAGTTGAACATATCCAGTGAAAGGATAATAAATGTCAAACAACCCAACTTCTTTTGTGTGAGACGTGATTCAAGTAGGAGAGATATTTCCCCTTGATTCTTGCTGACTTCAACTTTAAAAGGGCTCCTTAATACCCAATGAGGTCAAAGGTTTATTTCTTGCTTTAGCATTTGTGGTACTAACATAATCCTGTGCTACATGAATATGCATCAGTTGGTCAGATGTCAACGTAAGCAGAACATTATGTGATCAAACCCCTATGCGTCCGGCCAGAAGTGGCAGGCTTGTCTATGAAATGCTTCCACCTCTAGGACAGAGCATGTGATTTAAGGTTACAAAATCAATTTTCTGTATGATGTTGTCGAGGCTGCAATTGGATTACTGTGTTCGGTTTTGGTCCCCTGCTATAGACGTCATTAAGCAGGAAAGAATGCAGATAAGCTTTACATGGATGCTGCCAAGTCTCCGGGGCCTGAGTTATAGGAAGAGATTGGACAAGCTTGGGCTTCATTGCTTAGAATGCAGGAGTCTGAGGGGTGATCTTATAGCGATGTATAAAATCTTGAGGGGAATGGATAGCGTGAATGCATAGTCTTTTACTCAGGGAAGGGAAGAGGGACAAAATTAATAGGAACCTGAGGGGCAACATATTTAGTTTATTATTATTATCACATGTACCAAGGTACAATGAAAAGCTTTTTGATGCATGCTATCCAGTCATCAAAAAGATTGTACATGATTACAATCAGGTCATCAACAGTACACAGATACAGGATAAAGGGTATACCGTTCAGTACAAGATAAAGTCCAGTAAAGTCCGACTAAAGATAGTTCGAAGGTCTTCAAGGGATAGACTTTCGTAGGGTCAGGACTGTTCTTTTGTTGATAAGAGGATGGTTCAGTTGCCTGATAACAGCTGGGAAGAAACTGTCCCTGAATCTCAATGTATGCATTTTCAAACTTCTGTACCTTGCCTGATAGGAGAGGGGAGAAGATGGAGTGACCAGGGTGAGACTGGTCCTTGATCATGCTGGTGGCCTTGCCAAGGCAGCATGGTGTAGATAGATATATGGAAGGGAGGTAGGTTTGCATGATTGTCTGGGCCACATACACAACTCTCTGTAATTTCACGTTGGTCTTGGATGGAGCTGTTCATGTTGGTCATGGATGGAGCTGTTCCTGCTGTGATGTATCCCAATAAAATGCTTTCTATGGCGCATCTGTAAACGTTGGTGAGAGTTGTTGGGGACATGCCAAAACTCCAAAACCTTCTAAGAAATAAGAGGCATTAGTGTGCTTTCTTGGCCATTGCTTCGATGTGGCCATCCAGGTCAAATTGCTGGTGATATATATTCCTAAGCACTTGAAGCTTTCAACCATCACTACTTCGGCACCATCAATGTATACCGGAGGTATGTGTGCTGCTTCGCTTCCTGAAGTCGATCACAATCTCCTTTGTCTTGCTGGCATTGAGTGAGAGGTCGTTGTCTTAGCACCAGGTTATGAGGTTCTCATCTCCTTTCACTCAGAGGATGATGTGTATGTGGAACGAGATGCCAGAGGATGTACCATAACAGCATTTAAAATACACTTTAACAGGTACATGGTTAGGAATTGGTTAAAGGGATATAGGCCAAATGTGTAGGTTAGATGGGACATCCTGGTTGGCATGGACGAGTTAAGCAGATGGGCCTGTTTCCATGCTTTACGGCTACATGGTCCCATGTGCAGATTGGGGTAGTATGAGTGTAGTGTACAAACAAATGTGCAACAAGGTCAGCCTGCAACAACCTAAATGCACAGACACAGCTGGAAAAAATGGTTGCAGAATGTAAGGAAAAGCAATTGCTGGGTTATAATTCACTTTAATACATCTGACACTCGTGAGCATCTAATAGCTCTCCTGGCTACATCAAATATTAGCTGCAGTACTTAAAGTGAGCTTGTTGCTAGCCTGGGCTGACAGGAAATTATTCTCCCCTCTAGTTTGCTTGGGTGTATTGGCTTTTCAGCCCCACATCAGCCATCTTATTATATCGCATTTCTCTGCCCATGAAAAATGATCACATACTGGCAGTGGACTGGAAGGCCTGATGAATAGCAAACAGATCTGGGGCCTCCCAGTCATATCCTGTAGCTAGGGTTATAGAATTAGTCACAATTTCATATCAAAATTAGAAATAGCTGCTAAAGCCACACATAATCCTCGGATAGTTTGCTGCATAAACAGGTAACATTTTCAAAATAAATATCCCAATATTTATTTATCCCAGTATATATCTTCCAAGAGATTTAGCTCTTAGGCTAAGGGAATCAAGGGATATGGGGAAAAAGCCGGATTGGGGTACTGATTTTGGATGATCAGCCATGATCATATTGAATGGCTGGCTCGAAGGGCCGAATGACCTACTCCTGCACCTATTTTTTATGTTTCTAGTACAATTCACATAAATGTCCCTAATTTACAGGCTTTGTGTATGGAATCAAATTTTGAATCACTAAACTTCTGCAATACTTAGGGTAAAGCCAAACTAAACTGCTTACCTTAACAGATTAATTTATGAAGGAGTACATCAATGTCAAAGGCCATCAAATTTGATCAAACCTGTAGCATCAAGGTGGGAGTGATGCACAAATTGCACCCATCTGCTAGCATTGTCTGAGGCACCATGTAATTTTTAGGCGACATGTTGATCAACATTGTAAACAGCAAGCTATTCACCCATCACCAGCTAACATTGAGGGTTGGATATTGTGTGCCAGATGCAATTTCTGGAGGGTTCCAGCATCTACTGAAGGATGGTTAGGCTGACAGGATATGCGCTTGGGCAGATGGAGGGTGAGGAGACAAAGGGACAAAGAATTATTTAGAAGTAAACAAGTGGCTTGCCTAAACCAAAGTTCACAGCTGCCTACCAAAGTCATGGAGTGAAAACAGTGTGAAAACAGGCCCTTCGGCACAACTCGCCCACACCGGCCAACATGTCCCAGCTACACTAGTCCCACCTGCCTGCACCTATCCATGTACCTTGGAACTTGGAAAACTTTATTGTCATTCAGACCTTACGGTCTGAACAAAATTTCTTTGCCTGCAGTCATACATATAATAGATAACAAAAACACACAATAAATACATATTTAACATCCACCACAGTGAGTTCACCAGACACCTCCTCACTGTAGTGGAAGGCAAAAATCTTGTCTTTGTCTCTTCCCTTCTTCCTCTTCCTCTTCCTCTGCGCTGAGGCAATCCAGGCCTCCGATGTTGTGACCACGCCGGGTGATGTAAATAAGTCCCGCGGGTGAACCGCGCACCGCGAGCGGGCCGGTTCATCTCCGCGGCCCGGGGCGGTCGAAGCTACCGTCCTCCAGTCCAGCGGACGCAGCTGTTGCTGTGGGAGCTCCAGAAAAACAGGTCACCAACCTGTGACCTGCGAGCTCCCGACGATGTCATCCGCTGGGCCTCCAAAGTCGCTGCCGCCGCCACCGCCACCGGAAAGCCGCCACAGCTCCGAGTCGGGCCGTCGGAACGCCTGAACCCGCCGCAGCCCCGAAGTCGGCCAGCTCCGCGCTGGTAAGTCCTGGCTGGCTCTACCTCCGGAGCCACGGGTCGGTCGCAGTTAAAATTGGAGGCCGCCAATTTGCAAAGCAGTTTGACACTTGAAAACCATCTACAAGCAAATATACTGCCTTTTTCTATTTTTAAAGACCTAGCACGGTCTCTTGACATTTTATGAAACTCTATACGACAACATGGAATTAGAAGAAATCAGAAGGAATGGACAATGTCGTATGGAACGAAAGACCTAGCACGGTCTCTTGACATTTTATGAAACTTTATACGACAATATGGAATTAGAAGAAATCAGAAGGAATGGACAATGTCGTATGGAACGAAATGTTTTCCCGGATTGGAAGAAGCTCACCGAACATTGACAATTATTCATAATATACAACTAACATAAACAAATAACACACCTACTAAAATGATAACGCGGTTTTATTATTACTATGACTGTTATTAACCAAGACTCTGCACCATCGCTAACTAATACTACTAATAATTAATATCTTATGTCCTGTTACATATGGGGATATCCCTTCCTCAATATATTTCTCCCTTTTTTAATAATGACTTCTATTTTTTGTATTTTTAAAAAAAAAAAAAAAATTTTCTTTAACTGTGGCTTTATAATTGGATTTTTTTTTTTTTAAAACTAACCTTAGATATATATACTTTTATGATGTTTAATATCACTCTTTCCATTTCTTTAATACTATATTCCCGTTAAAATATTACTATGGAATAATAATTCCTTAAAATTAGGAGCTGGCTAAATTAATAACATCAATGCCGGGAAGCCTTTAGATTAATGGCCAACACAACTTGGCTTTCACAAACTACAAATATTTTATTGTAGTTCTTCTATTCTTTTATACACCTTTCTAAGCTTTTTTATTCACTTCTCACTATGTTTTTATGTTTACTATATCTTTCAGTTTGAATGGAGTTATATACTGGAACAATGGAGATACACTCGTGAAGCACATAAGAGAGATCTAAAATTCATCTACTCGGTGTTCGGGTGTAAGGTTAAGTCTACTGCATGCGGACCCTTGGACCCTATTCTAGATTCCCACAAATCTAAAATGCAGGATTTAAAAAGAAATATGGGGAACGAGGGATTAACCTTTTGCAGTTGGAATGTTAAAGGTATCAATGAACCAATAAAAAGAGGAAAAATATTGACACATTTAAAGGCAATGAAAGCTGATGTAATTTACATCCAAGAAACTCACCTAAAGAAAGACGCTGAAAATAGGCTGAAAGCTAATATGGATAGATAAAATATACCACTCTTCCTTTACACACAAATCAAGAGGCGTAGCAATATTATTTCGTAAAGGTACTTTATTTAAGCATATATCTACTATATCTGATAAAGATGGCAGATACATTATTGTAATAGGAGAAATAAATAGGGAAAAAATGATTTTTGTTAACATTTATGGTCCAAATTTTGATAGTCCTTTATTCTTTAAGAAAGTACTTAATAATATTCCAGAATTAACACACTACAATTTGATAATTGGAGGAGATTTTAATTGTACATTAGACCCTTATTTAGATAGATCTTCAAAACAAAGGAAAACTAAATCGCACTCTAGTGATTTATTAAACGCATACATTCAAACGTCTAACATTAAAGATGTTTGGAGAACAGAAAATCCTACTGGTCGAGAATATTCCTTCTACTCGCCAGTACATAAAACCTATTCAAGAATAGATTACTTCCTAGTAGATGCAAAGCTTATTTCACTTACTTACGAATCCAAATATCATAATATTATAATTTCAGATCACGCACCATTAACATTTAAAATTAAAATAAATGGTAAAACAGGAAATCTAGGACAATGGAAACTTAATCCACAAATTTTAAAAAATAAAACAACTCAGGAATACATCATAAACCCAGATTAAGATGTTTTTTGAAATAAATGATCAACCAGAAATATCTCGCTCTTTATTATGGGAAACATTTAAAGCATATCTTCGAGGAATTATGATTTCTTCACAAGCATTCCATAATAAGAAGATTCGGAAGGAACAACATGACTTAGAAAGGGAGATCAAACAATTAGATATACAGAATGCAACAAAATCAGATATATAATAATACATAATAAAATTGTAGCATTGAAGTATAAATTAAATAAAATATATACTGATCAATTTTAAAAATACTACCAACATACTAAACAATTGTTGTTTGAATTTGGAGACAAACCACAAAAACTATTGGCTCGACAATTAAGGAAAATTGAAGCGGAAAAAATTATACATAGGATTAAATCACAAAACGGTGAATTATTAATACAACCCAAGGATATTAATGAAAGATTTATGCAATATTATAAAAATTTGTATACTGGTAACACAACAGTAAATAAAACAGAAATAGATGCCTTTTTAAATGTATGTAACTTAAAAGAATTAGATTTACAAAATAGAGAATTTTAAATGCCGATATTTCAATAAAAGAAATCCAAGAATCTATTAAATCCTTAAAAAATGGTAAAACTCCAGGACCAGATGGTATAGGCTCGGAATTTTATAAAATTTTTCATGCCCAAATGGTCCCATATTTAAAATCATTATATGAACAGATATATATACAAGAGAAATTACCAGACACATTGAACGAATCTATTATAACACTTATACCCAAAATAAATAAAGATTTGGATGATCCAGGATCGTATAGAGCAATTGCTTTATTAAATACCGATCAAAAAATTTTAACAAAAATTCTTGCACAAAGACTAAGCAAAATTGTTAATGAATTAATTCATCCTGATCAAACAGGATTTATACCTAAAAGATATTCTTCATATAATTTAAGACGGTTATTTAATATTATATACTCGAAAAGAAGTGATAAAAAAGATTTAGTAGTCATCTCGTTGGATGCAGAAAAAGCTTTTGACCAGGTGGAATGGCCTTATCTATTTTCGGTGATGGAAGCATTTAAGCTTGGTGATAAGTTTACTACTTGGATTAAATTATTATACGCAAATCCAACAGCTAGAATAATAACAAATTATATGTTATCAACTAAGTTTAGTTTATCTCGAGGTTGTAGACAAGGCTGTCCTTTATCACCATTACTGTTTGCGTTAGCAATCGAACCCCTTGCTCAAAGGGTAAGACTACATCCAGAAATATATGGATACGATACTAAAGATACTAAGAATAAAATCTCGTTATATGCGGACGATATACTACTTTATATTACAAAACCGGAAATAAGTACTGTAATTTGTTTAAAACTAATAACGGAATTTGGTTTAATTTCAGGATATAGCATCAATTGGAATAAAAGTGAACTTATGCCAATAACCATGAATAATTTACAGATATTACAACAATTTCCTTTCAAGATAACAAATGAAAATATTAAATATCTTGGTATTTTTGTTACAAAAAGATTTGACTCTTTATTTAAATCTAATTTCCCGTTATTATTGAATAAATTAAATAAAAATATCTTATATTGGAAAAGCTTACCTATCTCAATGTTAGGTAAAATAAACGCAATAAAAAAATGATTTTCCTCCCACAATTATTATATTTATTTCAATCAATCCCGATATACCTTTCTAAAAATTTCTTTAAAAAAGTAGACTCAATAGTCACTAACTTTATTTGGGACTACAAAAATCATAGAATAAATAAAAAACATTTATGTAAAGCTAAAATAAACGGGGGTTTAGCTTTACCAAATTTTATGTTCTATTATTGGGCAGTTAATATTAGAAATATGAATTTTGGTTAGGAGAAATAGATAATAAACCAAATTGGTTAAAAATGGAAAGAGAAGACTGTTTTCCATTTGAAATTAGCTCTATAAATATTTGCTAATATTAATGTACCTAAGAAAACTTATAGCGAAAATCTGATAATAGAAAGTGGAATACGTATTTGGAAACAAATAAAGAAAACACTAAAACTAAAAATTTATACCGCTAGCTCTTACAATTGCCAATAATTTTACGTTAAACCGTCATGATGGATAAAGCTTTTACACAATGGAAAAATAAAGGAATTCTAAACATAGGGGATCTCTATAAGGATAATTCATTTCTTTCATTTCAAGAATTACAACAAACTTACGGGCTTCATAATAATGAATATTTCAGATATTTACAAATCAGAAACTATATTTCCGCAAATACACAAGAACTTAGAAATAGAAAGAGTGAAATTTTAGATGAATGCTTGAATAAACACCCAAATACAGAAAAAATGATATCATACATTTATAACATTTTGTTGGAAAGTGATATCCCATCATCGGAAATACATAGACAGCGCTGGGAAAATGAACTAAGTCAAATAATAAGTCCAGAAATATGGGAAGAAAGCCTACAACATATACATTATTGCTCTTTAAACGCTAAACATGCACTTATACAGTTTAAAATCTTACATAGATTACATTATTCTAAATCTAAACTACATAATATATTTCCAAAACTATCACCTATATGTGATAAATGTCAAATCATGGAAGCAACTCTGTCACACTCATTTACTAATTGTACGAAGATTTTACAATATTGGAATGAAATATTCAAAACAATCTCGAAAGTTATTAATATTACTATGATTTATGACCCAAAGTTAATCATACTTGGAATACCGGAAATGGAACAAATAATTACAAGGAATCATAGAACTTTTATCGACTATTCTTTAATAATTGGGAAAAAAATTAATATTAAAATTTTGGAAAGGCCCTGTATCCCCAACAATTAAAATGTGGAATACAGAAATGACGGAGACACTTCACTTGGAGAGATTGAGACTTGTCCTTATGGACAGGTTAGATCTCTTCAAGGAGATATGGTCTCCCTATATTAAATATCTACAGGGTCACAATGGTTCGGCGCAGGGACTTGACTGAGGCCTGAATATCTGAGTGGATGAAGAAATACACATAACAAATCATGAATGTATCTCCAAGATTGGATTACTTAGTAATACTTTAATCTCCATCAAACTTTTCATACCTTCTTTTCTATTTTCTATTCCTTTTTTTCTATCTATCTATCTTTAATTAAGGAAAAAATTATAGAAACATACTATATAAATTTTTAATATGTACACACTTATCTCTGTTTGTATGAAAAAGATTATAGATGTCTTAAACTTGTAATTATATAAAACTATGTACTTTCAATTATACAATAACTATGAAATATAAAATTAACAATAATACAAACATTATTAATATTTTGATAACATTATGAAATATTAAAAAAAATGTTGTTTAAGATTGGGTACTACGTAGTTAAATTAGCGGGGATTTCTATTTGGTAATTAGAAGAATATCTATGTTTTGAGAAATCTAAGTGTATTACTTATATTAGGAATATACTACATATACCCCCAATTATATAAAATAAATAATAACGGAATGTATAATGGATAATACTACAATTATCATAAATAGTACTAATTAATAATCAATACGTTATAATTTTACACATTGTATAAATCTCAATGTCGTATAAGAGTGTACTTGGTATATACTGTTTCTACAATAAAAAAATATTAAAAAAAAAAAAAAAAAAAAAAAAAAAAAAAAAAAAAAAATTGGAGGCCGCCAGCTCCGCGATAGGCCTCAGCGCAGACGGAGACGGGAGATACGACAAGAAAAGTCGCGTCCCCCCAAAAGGAAGAGACTAAGAACATTTCTCCCACCCCTCCCACACACATACACTACATAATAACTCAAACTAATGCTAAAAACAAGACAAGAAAACAACAAATAAAAAGAAAAACAGACGGACTGCAGGCGAGCCGCTGCTGCCAGGGCAGCGCCTCCACTCTCTTCTGTTTCTTACTGTTTCTTAACTGTTTCTTAAACGATGTGATAATCCCAGCCTCAACTACCTCCTCTGGCAGATTATTCCATACACTCACCACCTTTGTGCGAAAATAGATTCCTATTCAATCTTTTCCCCATTACCTTGAATCTATGTCCTCTCGTCCTTGATTCACCTACTATGGACAAGAGATTCTGTGCATCTACCTGATCTATTCCTCTCATGAATTTATACACCTCTATAAGATCACCCCTCATCCTCTTGCGCTCCAGGGAATAGAGTTCCAGCTTACTCAACCTCTCCCTATAGCACAGACTCTTTAGTCCTGGCAACATCCTCGTAAATCTTCTCTGTACCCTTTCCAGCTTGACAACATCTTTCCTATAACATGGTGCCCAGAACTGAACACAATACTCTAAATGCGGTCTCACCAACGTCTTATACAACTGCAACATCCTCCCAACTTCTATACTCATTACTCTGACTGATGAAGGCCAAAGTGCCAAAAGCTTTTTTGACCACCTTATCTACCTGTGACTCGACCTTCAAGGAACCATGCACCATGCACTCTGCTCTACAACACTCCCCAGAGCCTAACCATTCATTGTGTAGATCCTGCCCATGTTAGACTTCCCGAAATGCAACACCACATATTTCTCTGTATTTTACTTCGGAGTCACGTGAGTGACTACGTGAAGAAACCCGCCAGCTTGCATGCACGTCAATACATCTAACGCAAGGCGCACGACTGGCTGGGAGGTGCGTTGCTCCTCCAGCGGTAAGTTTAAAAGCCCTACATGTAAGTTCTAAACTTATTCTAAGGTTGTTTCGTTCGGTAATCTTGATTACAGAACTTCAAGATTCGGACTATCATGGAGAAATCCAGGGCGAAGTCCAGACGGGCCGCGGGGAAACCAGCTACGGATATCTCCCTCTCTGAGGAAGGGAGCGTACTGGTCAGTTCTGGACTGACTCCAAATTTGGAGGTATGGCTGGGGAGCGTACCAGTATGCACGAGGTGCATGAAGCACAAGAATTGCCTGCCATGGCATCTAAGTTTGCGATACCCTCGCAAATAGGGGAGCCACTACAAGAGGAACTTGCTGCAAGCATTAATTACCTCGCTTCACACCAGCTGCAGGAACAGGTAATGGTGGAAACATCTCCTGAGTACCACACACCTGGGAATTGTGCTTCACTAAACGTGCCGGCTGTGAACAGCTCTATCTGGGGATATATTGGAGGGGGCATCAAAGCCCAGGAGATGAAGCTCCAGAGAATGCTCAAATTGCTGGCTTCAGGCATTATGGTGTTTGCCAGGTCTGTGGATGGTGGTCCCTTATCTGATGTACAGCAGGATGCCCTGGCATTAATGTGCAACGCACATTTTGAAATTAACTGTTTTCGCAAGAATGCCATCCGACCTACCCTGAACCCCAAATTTGCGGGATTGTGCAGGGCCAACAATGTTCAGCCGCTGAATCTTCTGTTCGGAGAAGATCTGCCGAAACAGGTTAAGGACCTGGACAAAGAAACGAAAGCTGTCGGGCTGATCAAGGCTCCATTGACAAGTGGAGCTTTACCATTCCGGCGGCAGCACCCCTACGCTTCCATCAGCAGTAAGCGCTTTGCTGAAGCTGGTGGCAGCTCGAAGGCCGAATATTCTGGGCAGAAGTCTTTTTTAGGCCAAGGCCCAGGCCAGCCCTCGTGGAAGATGCGCAATCCGCGCACTCCAGCAACCCCAACCCCCAAACCTCGGGGGCGGAAATAGAAACCATAAAACCAGCGGTAACCATGGAGGTTCTGGTTCTTTCCGGAACATGGGGTGTGTGGACCAGTTACAGGTTGGTGGGAGATTACACTTGTTTTTGAATGAATGGTGTTGGATAACGTCAGATCCATTTATACTGCACAGTATACATGGGTTCCAAATCGAATTCCTTCCCAATTCATTGCCACCCACACAGCATACACCAAGCCAGACATTTGTTCATTCACACCAGGAAGGTTTGGATGTACAAGCTGAAATTCAAAAGTTATATACAAAAATGAGAAGTCGGGTCATGAACCTCACCAATTCGTTTCTAATATATTTACAAGACAAAAGAAAGATGGAGGATGCCGGTTCATCCTTGATTTGACTCAACCTAACTCTTTTGTGCAGTATGGACATTTTAAACGGGAAAACTTCGTTACTACCAAACAACTGATTTCCAAAGGATGCTTTATGGCATGCATCGATCTCAAAGATGCATACTATTCGGTACCCATTCACAGGGATCACTGGAGATATTTGAAATTTAGCTGGATGGGGCAACTGTGGCAGTTTAAAGCGTTGCCTAATGGGTTAACTTCAGCCCCCAGATTATTTACCAAATTATTGAAACCGAGCTCAAAATCATATTGTTATGACATACTTGGACGATATCCTAATCATAGGGAAAATTCCTCTTTGAGAGATTGGAGTTTCTCATCCATCCAGTTTTTCATCCATCCATCTGCCTTGGGGCAAGAGATTAGAATTAATAGAAGCGTGTAACAACCTTGTTGTTATGGAGCAACCATCTATTCGACAAGTAGCCAGTGTAATGGGCAAATTAGTGGCTGCTTTTCCAGCTGCACAGTTTGGGCCTTTGCATTATCAGAATTTACAACGTGCAAAGGAGCAAGCACTCAAATGCCATGTAGGTCATTTTAACCGACCTATGCGGCTACCAGCCAAAGCTATTTCTGAATTACAATGGTGGACGACCAATATTCGGCATTGCTCTAGTAACATTTTGGTCGGCAATCCTTCAGTTAGATTACAAACTGATGCTGGTGCTCAAGGATGGGGAGCTACTAACACCATCTCTAGTTGCAGTGGCAGATGGAATGTGCATGAGTCATCAATTCTTCAGTTACATGGTATTAACTACTGGGAGCATTCTATGGGCTGAAGGCTTATTGTGGAAATATGCATCATCTGCATGTTCAACTACAGATTGACAACACTACAGTGGTGGCATATATTAATCACATGGGTGGAATCAAGTCAGTATCCTGTGATAATTTGGCTAACCTTATTTGGCACTGGTGTATTGCAAGAAGCATTTGGATTTCAGCTACCTACTTGCCAGGTAGGCTTAATATGGTGGCGGACACCAGGTCACGGAACTTTAATGACAACACAGAATGGATATTGGTTCATAAAGTGTTTAACGACATTGTTGCTCGGTATGGAACACCGGATATCGATTTGTTTGCATCTAGGCTCAATCACCAATTAACAAAGTATGTTGCATGGGAGCCAGACCCAGGGGCAGTGGCAATGGATGCATTCTCGGTACACTGGGGAGGAATGTTCTTCTATGCATTCCCTCCATTTTGCCTCATCGGTGCTTGCAAAAATCCAGCAAGACTCCGCGTCAGGCATTTTGGTAGTGCCTGACTGGCCATGGTTCCAACTAATACTGAGAATGATATCAGAGCCTTTTCATGGCCATTCTCAAACGCAGTAATCTGCTGGATCATCCCGTGACTGGGGAGGGCCATCAGCTGCATGATCAAATCGATTTGTTGATTTGCAGACTCTGAGAAGACCTTTCCTGGGGCTCGGACTGTCAGATCGAACTGTGGACATGATCACTGCGGCTTGGAGACATAGCACCAAGAAGCAGTACATCTCCTATATCAAGAGATGGGAAGCGTTCTGTTCGCAATCCAACATAACGTATGACACAGCACGTATAAATGATGTCTTGGAATTTCTCTCCAAACTAATCTTTGACGAGAGATTGAGTTATAGTGCCATTAATTGTGCCATAAGTGCCTTGTCATCACACTTGTTGCTGGGATCGGGACGCCACTCTGTCGGGTCTCACCCGCTGATATCAAGGTTTATGAAAGGTATCTTCAACACTAATCACCCCAGGCCAAGGTACTCGGAGATATGGGATGTCATCATTGTGCTGATGCTGTTTCGCCAGTGGGCTCCAGCTACATCCCTGTCCTTGGTCAAACTCACTTATAAAGTGGTTATGCTCATGGCGCTGGTTTTGGCACAACGGGTCAAGTCGTTGCATAAGCTGCGACTGGACAGAATGGTTACATCTGCCAATAAAATAACATTTTATGTTCATGACTTAGTCAAGCAGAGCAGACCAGGGGCGTCAGGTCTCAAACTAGAGTTTATGGCATACCCCATGGACCTTCGGTTGTGTGTGGTCACTCATCTACAACAGTATTTCAAGGCCATAAAGAGTCTTAGAGGCACCGAACTAGCAGTGTTTGTTAGTTATAAAAAACCTCACAAGAGGGTATCAGTGCAGACCATCTCCAGGTGGTTAAGACGTGTTTTGGTTTGTGCAGGAGTGGACACTGATGTTTTTAAATCTCACTCCACCAGGGCTGCAACAACATCAGCAGCGAGGGTTTTGGAGGTTCCACTGGACCACATCCTAGCGGTTGCAGGATGGTCAAACGAGAGAACATTTCAAACTTTTTATAACAAACCCATTGCCAGGCCGGGGTTGTTTGCCAACTCAATTTTAAGTTCTGTTTTATAATTTACCCCTGGATATGAGGGATCCCTATTATTTTCATATATATATCATTTGTTATTAAAAGCATCAGCATGTTTTAAATCTATGTCAAGTCTGAATGCATTGTGATTTTTTCACTCATCTTTGGTCAACTGATGCAGTGTGTTGGATGGACCCATGTTCACCGCATGAAATCACAGAACTTTGAAATCTTCAAGGTCACTCACGTGACCCCGAAGTAAAATAGGAAGATTAAATGAGAACTAACCAGTATGAAGTTTGATCTTTATTTCATGAGGAGTTACGATGAGGGATTACGTGCCCTCTGCTCCCAACCCTCTTCTCATAAAGGTCATCTGGTAGTTCTAGTTTGTCAAATCTTCCTATATTCAGTTCAACAACTGTTATCTGTGATTTCACACCGCTGCTTTGAAGGTTGATGCGCATGCGGGCTGGCGGGCTTCTTCACAGGATCCATTTCCCCATCCCCATCACTAGAATCTCTGATCTCCCTGGACCCCTGCTCTGGGTTTGCCCTCTCTAAGTCTATTCATTGGTAACAGCTAATGTGTCCTTGCTTGCCTTCATTTTCCCACTGTGCTTCCTCAATTTACTTTTGGGCATGACAAACTTGCAGCACATATCTTAATAACTCCAACATTGTCATCAAATCTGTGGGCCTTAGGTTTTCAGTTTTTGTCCACATTTCTAAAACGATATGCTTGCCGCTGAAAGAAAGCAGGGAAGATTCTTCAAATTGGTTCTTGGGGTGTTAGTTTTTCCATGTGAGGAAAGATTGAATAAACAAGGCTTGTATTCTACAGAGATTAGAAGAATGAGAAATTGCCTCATTGAAACTTGTATACATTTTTGAAGGCTCGATCAGTTGAGACGAGGATTTCTCTCTCAGCTGTGAATTAATATCCATTGGACACAATATCAGAATAAGAAGTAAGCCATTTAGGACTGAAATGAAATGTATTCACACAACCGGTTGTTGGTTTTTGTGATTCTCCACTCTGGATGCTAAGCCACTGAGTAATTCATTAATAAAAGATTGCCCTCGTCTTCGAGTGATACATTCTGATTATTGAGGGGGGGGGGGGGGGGGGGGGCGGATATTGGGGTAATGTAGGAAATGGATCTGAGGTAGCAGACCATGCATAAGTCCTGCTGAATGGTGAAGCAGGCTCAAAGGGACAGATGGCACTTTTTGCTATTAATTCTTGCACACATGGTAGGGCTGTGTTGTTATTGTTTGGTGAACTGATCTTTAGTCTCAGAAGTTGAGTGTCAGTTCTCTGACACTTGCTCAAAGCTTCCTCTGGAACTTGACCCTACTAATGAACATCACACAATTGTCTCCCAGGCATCATTGACTTCATCTTAAGGAATCATGGAGTCTCACAGCACCTAAATAGGCCCTTCAGGCCACTTAGCCTACCAATAAACAGCCATTTCCAATAACCCCAATTTATTTTCCCCACATTCTCATCACTTCCTTCCAGTTTCTACCACTCACCTCCATACTGGGAGCAATTTACAGTGGCCAATAAAGCAACTTACAGCATGAATTAACCTAGCAATGAGCATAGAGACACATTTTTATGAAAGGCACATTAATAACAATGCAGAAATAAAACCTTGGCTTTTACTTTATCAGCTAGCTCGATGATTTTAGAGCACACTGTGGCCCCAATTGAGGGATTTTTGACGATAAGGAAGCAAAAGCCTTTTGGCACCACAAAAATAACTTGACAGGTCATCAGATCTATGCAAACAGACAGGGAGATTTATTGGTCTGGCCATTAATTGCATTTAATTCCAGATTTTACTGCAAACCAAATAATTGAACTTCACACAATAAAGAATGTGATACAAAAACAATTGGGCTGTGTCTGGAAAGAAATTCCGATTCCATTCCAGCTGCATTCTCAGACCTGCACCGTCGGCCCTGGAAAAATCTTTCTTTGTGTCCCTGAGCAAACAAAGGGTGGGGTCATTTGCAGTCAACCAATGATGGCAGTAAGATAAGTAAATAACCGAATAATAAATATTTTATTGCTTAAAACTAGTCTTGCAAGCTAATGGGAATTCTTTGCTTTCCTTTGTTTGGCAGGCATACTATATCCACTTAATTATATCCACATAGATGTGTAAACATTTTGGATCCTGTTTTGAAATAATCTATTTAGGCAAAGACGTGAACCACTTGGTATATAATTGTTTCAATACTGATAATAAAACAATGGATTTATTACGTAATTTTGCCACCTCCAACGGGACCACTCACCAAAGTCACATCTTCCCTTCTCCACCCCTTTCCGCTTTCCACAGAGGCTGTTCCCTCCGCATTTCCTGGGTTCACTGCCCCGCAGGAGATGTAACACCTGCCCCTTTACCTCCCCCCTTGACTCCATCCAAGGACCCCAACAGTCTTTTCTGGTGAGGCAGAGGTTCACTTGCACCTCCTCCAACCTCATCTACTGTATCCGCTGTTCCAGGTGTCAACTCCTGTATGTCGGCGAGACCAAGTGCAGGCTTGGCGATCATTTCGCTGAACACCTCCGCTCAGTCTGCCTAAATCTACCTGGTCTCCCGGTTGCTCAACACTAACTCCCCCTCCCATTCCCAAACTGACCTTTCTGCCCTGGGCCTTCTCCATTGTCAGAGTGAGTCCCAGCGCAAATTGGAGGACCAGCACCTCATATTTTGCTTGAACAGCTTACAACCTAGCGGTATATTGATTTCCTTGCATTCCCTCTCCCTCCATCCCTCCCTCACCCTAGTTGTCCTTCTAGTTTCAATGTTCATATCCCTTCGTTATCACCTCCTCCACAGCCAACAATGGACCATAGTGGGCTCTAGCCATTGGTGCCGGCTGATATGTTCTGTACCTTTTCATACCTCTAGTTTCCCTTCGCCATTGACTCTCAGTCTGAAGGGTCTCAACCCCATATGTCACCTAGTCCTTTTCTCAAGAGATGCTGCCTTAGTCCAGCATTTCATGTCTATCTTCGGTGTAAACCAGCATTTGCAGTTCCTTCCTACACAATGAATTTATTGATTGGTTGTTCAGTTTATTTGTCACCTTTGATTAGAAGGTTGTATTTTCAAGATATACTGTAACCCAGTTTAGTTCTACTGAAGGTAGACACATAATGCTGGAGTAACTCAGGCAGCATATCTGGAGAGAAGGGATGGGTGACGTTTCGGGTCGAGACCCATCTTCAGACTGATGTCAGGGGAGTGGGCGGGACAAAGATAGAATATAGTCGGAGACAGTAAGACTGGTGGGAGAACTGGGAATGGGGTGGGAATGGAGAGAGAGGAAAAGCAAGGGCTATTTGAAGTTAGAGAAGTCAATGTTCATACCGCTGGGGTGTAAACTACCCACGTGAAATATGAGGTGCTATTCCTCCAATTTGCGCTGGGCCTCACTCTGACAATGGAGGAGGCCTAGGACAGAAAGGTCAGATTGGGAATGAGAGGGGGAGTTAAAGTGCTGAGATCAGGTAGGTTAAGGAGGACTGAGCGGAGGTGTTCAGCGAAACGTTCGCTAAGCCTGTGCTTGGTCACGCCGATATACAGAGGTTGACACCTGGAACAGCGGATACAGTAGATGAGGTTCGAGGAGGTGCAAGGGAACCTCTGCCTCACCTGAAAAGACTGTGAGGTCCTAAGATGCAGTCGAGGAGGGAGGTAAATGACAGGTGTTGCATCTCCTGTGGCTTCAGGGGAAAGTTCCTGGGATGGGGGTAGTTTGGGTGGGAAGGGACGGGTTGACCAGGAAGTTGCGGAGGGAACGGAAAGCAGAAAGTGGTGGAGATGGGAACATATGGCCAGTAGTGGGATCCTGTTGGAGGTGGCGAAAGTGTTGGAGGATTATATGCTTTATGCAACGGCTGATGGTGAAGACAAGGGGGACTCTGTCCTTGTTGCGAATGGGGAAAGGAGGAGCAAGAGCGGAGCTGCGGTATATCGAGGAGACACTCGTGAGAGCCTCATCTATGATGGAAGAGGCTAACCCGTTTCCTAAAGAATCAGAACATCTCTGATGATCAGCGTCGTAGGTGTCTGCTATTTGTATACATTGTGTATGCAAGCAAAGAATCTCACTGTGTCTAGTCGCATGTGACAATAATTCCTATTCCTTTTCCTATCTAGTATGGAAAACCTCATCCAGGGCGCAGATGCGGCGTAGACGGAGGAATTGGGAGTAGGTGATAGAGTCTTTACAGGAAGCAGGGTAGGAAGATTACTCTAGATAGCTATGGGAGTCAGTAGGTTTGTAGTAGATGTTGGTTAATAGTCTGTCTCTTCTGATGGAGACGGTGAGATCCAGAAACGGTAGGGTAATGTCAGAAATTGTCCAAGTGAGTTTAAGTGCAGGATGGAAATTCGTCGTGAAGTTGATGAAGTCAGTGAGTTCTGCATGGGTGCAGGATGCAGCACTGATGCCGTCGTCAATGTAGCAGTGGTAGAGTTCGGTGATAGGGCCAGTGTACACCTGGAACAGTGATTGTTCGACGTACCCTACAAAGAGGCAGGCACAGCTGTGGTCCATGCAAGTGCCCATAGCTACGCCTTGGATTTGAAGGAAGTGGGAAGAGTCGAAGGAGAAGTTGTTGAGGGTAAAAGCCAGCTCTGCTATGCAGACGAGAGTATTAGTAGATGGAAATTGGCTGGTTCTGCGGTCGAGGTGAAATGGAGGGATTTAAGATCTTCCTGGTGGGGGATGGAGGTGTAGAGTGACTGGACATTCATGGTAAAGATGAGGGAATGGGGACCTTGAAAATGGATGTCATTGAAGCGCAGGCTCGGCGATCGTTTCGCAGAATACCGCCGCTCAATCCACCTTAACCTACCTGATCTCCTGTTTGCTCAGCACTTTTAAGTCCCCCTCCCATTCCGATTCTGACGTTTCTGTCCTGGGCCTCCCCGATTGTCAGAGCAAGGCCCAGCGCAAATTGGAAGAACAGCCTCATATTTCACTTGGGTAGCTTACACTCCAGCGGTATGAACATTGACTAGGTATGTTACAAAACTTACCTTTAGCGGTGCTGCAGTTCTGTCACTGGCCGTGTGCGCGACTTAGGCGCCTTTGAGAGGGGGGGGGGGGGGTTAAAGTGCAATTTTCCCTTGCCATCCGGAGCTTTATTTTCTCGGAGTGCGAGATTGTTCTAAAGATTTGTTCCGACTGCCGGTAAGTTAAATTTTTTTTTTTTAATCGCCCGACTATTTCATCACTGCAATAAAATAAAAATTAGCTCCTAATGCAGTGAACGCCGACAACGGGGACGGATTTTACGTAGGGGACAGGTAAGTGAAAACTTATTTTTTCATACAAACCTGCTTTTTTAGATGACCTTAATCGAACTTTAACGTTGCAAAACGGTGATTTATTCCCAATACGAACCGGCAGAATTTTTACTGCCAATATAGGGTTTAAATTCACTGCAACAGCAACGTTCCAATCCATCGCGTTCCAGAAAATCCCACTCACAAGCTGATTAAAATGCCCATTAATTTACAGGCATTAAACACAAAATTCCTTCAATTTGGCCTATGAATTCATGAAAACGAGACCCCCGACTGTCCGAAGTGAAATTTGGACTCACCTGAAGCACGCAGCCTTGGGAGACCTGATGTCTGCAGCCGCTGCCCAGCCCTGCAGAACTACACTGCCGCCAACCCAGCCCTGCAGTGAGGTATGCTGCCTCTTCCCCACCAGCTGCTGCTCACCGGAGATGAGAAGCCGCGGCTGCCGCCGCCCTCCCACTCCCGGCAACGGGCCAGGCCCCGCTTCCAACCCCCACACTGCTCCAGGCCTTTTGTGACGGCCGCCGAGCTCCCCTGCATGACCTGCCGGGAGCCAACCACCGGAGCGGAGAGGTTTTAGCAGTCGCCGCTGCCCCACCAGCTGCAGCAGGACCTGCGAGCGTAGCAGCCTCCTGCCCACAGCAACGCCGACACATGCCCGATGGCCCTGGGAGCAGGGAGAGAGTACCTGCCGCTCTCCCGCTGCCTCGCACCGCGAAAACGGCTCCAGGCCCTGCACTGCATCGTGCCCCACCACTCCAGGCCCGGCACTGGCCTCACTTCACCCGCACTACACCGGGCTCCACCTCACCCGGCACCGCAACAGGCATCACCACGGCCACGACTCCACGTCCTGCCCTGCACCATGCCTGGCCCCGCCGACCGCTGCCCAGGGCCTAGCCACCTGATAGGGTGGGCTTACCTGGGGCAACCACCGGAGACAGTTTGCTTCAGCCGGCCGGCAAAATGGCCGCCGTGGCTTCCTGAACAAGCGGGCCGCGCGACTACAAAAATGGCCGCCACGGCCGGCCGGAAGAGAAGCTCGAACTTACCGTCCACAGCGCCACCTTCCGGCCGGATGCCGTCCCTGCAGCCTGACCACCGGCAACAGCGCCACATTCAGGCTGGAGGCTGTCACTGCAGCACTATCCTGCACTATGAACACTGGACAATTTGAACTTTGGACACTGATTGCACTGTGATTTGTCTTTTTACTGTTCATTTTTGTGTTCACTGCATTTCCACGCTCGGTTCAGAAATTTAGTTTTTTCCCCCCATCGTTGTTGGGGGCCGTATTTCACAGGATACTCTCCCTTAGCTGGTCAAGGAGATGCAACCGTGTCTCTTCGGTCTCCTCGCACCCCTCGGTACATCGGGATCTCAAACGCAGAGCGTCACTGTGCCATTGGAGAGCTCCGTCCCGACCCACGCCAGGGGTGTCCCAGACCTCTTCTGTCCGGCGGCTTCTGCATCGGTCTCCTCGCACCCCTCGGTACTTCTGGATCGCCCATGCAGAGCGTCACTGCGCCCGTGGAGCCCTCCTTCCCGACCCACGCCCGGGGTGTCCCAGACCTACATGCAGGAGCCTCCCTCGACCATGCTATTCCTTCCTCCTGTTCTGGGGGGGGGGGTGGTCCTGTGGCGTCAGCCACTTATGCTCGAACCCTCATCAGGAGATACGAGGGCGGGCATGTGACGTCATGGGCTAGAGGGAGTGTCTTGGTACTTAAGGTCTCTTACCTCGAGACCTAGTAGAGTCAACCGGTAGCTGAGCCCGAGGGAACAACCTCGCTCAGCTACAGCAACACAGTAATACAGTTAGCGCACCCACATAACATGTGATTACTGAATAAAGAACTGTTTGAACCGACCTGACGTCTCACATTTATTCACCACGTATGGTGCCGCTACATAGTAATTGAATTTTGTAATTAGCTACTATTGGGTAACTAACTAATTATATGCTTTAATTTCAGGTCATCCAAGTAAGATTGTTTCATATTTGTTTCAGAATGCTTCAATCTATAATAACTGAAAATTTATTTCAGTTCTTTAATTTTTAAGAACGTTATGGGCTTTTGACTGTCCTCGATCACAACATTTGTGTTAAGTCAACAGAAAAGCAATAGGAAATAAGTTGCTAATTTCCGAGTATGGAAGTGAATTAGGTGTCAAATTAAACTTCTTTTTATGCTTTATCTGATGGGATAAATTGCAGACTTGATTTTTAAAATCTCAAAATTTTGTAACATTGCTACACTGACTTCCATATAAATTGTTTCACCTTTCAGATGAGAAAAAAAATTGTCTCTCAACTACTATTACCAATACTGGATTATGCTGATATTGGCTATCAGAATACATTTGATACACATCTTCAACCCCTCAATGTAGTTTATAATAGTCTCTGCAGATTTATTTTAAGGTGTCCATATCTAACTCACAACTGTTCTATGTATGAAACTCTAAACTGCTTATCCCCCCCACGCTCGAAGATGCTACCACTGGTTCCAGTTCATCTTTAAATGCATCCATTTCAATTACCCATCTTATTTAAAACAAGACCTATTACCATACACACCCTCATATTCACTAAGACATATTCAGTGACCCTTCTTTTTCATTCCAAGAACTAACAAAGAAATTGGGAGACATGCATTTAAATTCAAAGCTCCTTCTGACTGGAACACTCTGCCTAGTACCATAAGAACTATTAGCTCATTTCGTCTATTTAAAAAAACACTTTTACCCTTCCTTATAAACCATGTACCTGTTTCTAGTCTTCAAGCTCCTTTATCTAGCTTGCTCTGTGTGTGATCATTTGGCATAGCTATTGTATATGCATTGCCATTACACTTATGTATTATTGTATTGCATAGTGTAACAATATTATGTCACAATACTATGAAATATATCATGTAATAATAACGTACGATGTATGATAGGTGGTATATGGTATTATGCATCAACATTATGCTGTAACACATAACTTATTATTATTGGATATGTAAAGTCAATTAACAATTGTCATAAACTATAACATGTGGGGATGGAGGGGTTTTGGGATTGGTGTGTGGGTAGGTGTGTCAATGAGAGCCTCTATGTATGTTATGTCTTGTGCTGTATGTTCTATGTTGGACCCCCTCGAAAACGAGATGACTGTTCATCTCAAGGGGTTATCCATGAGTAAACTTGTTTAACTTCTCTAACTTCAAATAACCCTTGCGTTCCCTCTCTCTCCATCCCCTCCTCCTCCCCAGTTGTCCCACCATTCTTACTGTCTCCGACTACATTCTATCTCTGTCCCGCCCACTCCCCTGACATCACAACGTCACCCATTCCTTCTCTCAGGCGGCAGCCCTCCGCCACTCTCCGCTCAGTCCAAAACCATCCTGCTGAAGATGGGCAGCCGCCGGCCCTGCTTGAAGACAGACGACTCGTAGCTGCTGCTGCTGGAGTCACCCTGGTCGGAGAGAGAGTCTGCGGATGGGCTCCTGTTGGCCATGGACAGGCCGGGTACCCGCTGGAGCTGCTGGTGCTGTTGGTGATGGTGGCATTCCCTCTCCCTCTGTCCCTCCCTTGCCCAGCCCCAAGCCCAGTGTCCGGGCCAGCTCCAACTCCAGGGCTGGGCTGAAGGCTGCCTGCAGAGCGGCCCAGTCGAGTCCAGTGTCCGAGCCCAGGCTGGCACTCTGTCGTTTGGCTCTGGAGTTGGTGGACACGGGGGCTGAGGTGGCTCAGCAGGACGGGCTGCGGCTCTGGGGAGTGGGTGGTGTTTTGGGTCGAGAACCTTCTTCAGACAATCATAAGTACTCTCACCGACGAGAGTTCAGTCTGAAGAAGGGTCTTCTCTCCAGAGTCCCTGCCTGTCCTGCTGAGTTACTTCAGCTTTATGTCTATCTTCAATTTAAGAGTTAAATAAAAAACACAGAGTTTTGGAGGAACTCAGCGGGCTAGGCGGCATCTGCGGAGGGAATGGATTAGGAGTTGTTTCGGGCCAGGGTTCTTCTTCAATAGGAAGGAACTGCAGATCAAAGACACTAGAGCAGATACTACTATCTTTGCTGCAGATCAGTCATGACATTCTTCTGATTTAAATCGGAATTCCGATGTTATTGTTTTCCTATTTGTTAATTTGTTGTGCCTGATTATTTGGCAGCCAATCAACCACTGTCTCTAAGGGGGTTGCGTCCAATCACCAACCAGCTTCCCTTAAAATTCAACAAATTGGTCTCCTCCCGTCCAATCAGCCTCTGTCTCCAAGGGCATTGTGTCCTATCACATAATGCACTGGTCACTCGGCGGCCAATCAGACACAGTCTCCCAGGGGCATTGTGACCAATCACCGACCTGCTTCCCTCACCGAAGCAGACGATGGCTGCAGGCAACAGAGAGAGAGAGAGAGAGAGAGAGAGAGATATGCAAGAAAGCAGCTATGACATATAATACACAATAAACTATTACAAATACACAATAAACAAGTTATGCATTCTTGTACTCTTACATGGATATGACCACACTGAAAAAAAAAATTCCACCCCCCCTTTCCTTCCCAACCTCAACCTCACGGACCTTAGCGTACCCCTAGTTCCTAAAACCCATTTCCATCATTGGTTGGCTGTGTAGCGCTTCTGCCCATTGGGAGGTTCTAACAGACAGCAGAGTAAATAATGCAAACCTTTCTTTTAATTTAAAAGGTAACACCTTTGTTTTGATACCTGTCAGATATATAAGGTCTATTAAAGTGTAAATTTAAATAATACATTATTCACCATGCATTTCTTGGGCGTCTATGGTACCAGAAGAGCATGGATACCTGCCTCAATGATTACCTTCCAGCAGCACTTACATCCACTGTAACAACATACCTGGAAAGGATGGTTATGGGTCCAATCAATTTATCAGAAATTACCTGGATCCCATTTAATTTGCCACAACAGGTCAACAGCAGATGCTTTCTTACCAGATTTCCATTCTGCTTTTGACCATCTGTATAACAGGACTATGTAGGTCAAGCTGCTGTTTGTGGACCACACGTCGCCATTTACAGTAAATACGCCCAGGAACCTGAAGCTTTAAACTTTCTCCACTATTATTCAATCAATGAAGAACAAGTCCATGGATCCCCGGTGTTCTTCTACAGAAGTTAATTCCTTGTTAATGGTGAGAACAAGATTGTTGTTCTGTCACCATTCAATCAGATTATCAATCTCCCCCCTGTAGCCTGTCATTGTTAATCATTATTAGTCCAACAATGGTGGTATAATTGACAAATTAAAAGATTGGGGAAAGGGATTGATAATGACATCTCCCACTAATAACGATCAACCTTGAAACTGCGTGCTTGGTCCCCTCCTCCGTTTACACCCATGACTATGTGGCTGAGCATGACACCAAAGCAATTTAAAAATTTGTTAATGACACCACTGAATCACGGGTGGCGATGAGTCAACGAGCAAAAAAGAGATAGAACACCTTGTGGAGCAGTGCTGCAACAACAATCTTTTGCTCAACATTAATAAAACCAAGAACTAATTGGGTAGAAAGGAACTGCAGATGCTGGTTTAAACTGAAGATAGACACAAAAAGCTGGCGTAACTCAGCGGGACAGGCAGCATCACTGGAGAGAAAGAATTGGTGAAGTTTCGAGTTGAGAACCTTCTTCAGACTGAAAGTCACGGGAAATGGAAACGAGAGATATCGACGATGATGTAGATATAGAACAATGAGTGAAAGGTATGCAAAACAGTAATGACGATAAAGGAAACAGGCCATAGTAATCTGTTTGTTGGGTGAAATCAAAAAGCTGGTGCGACGGGTGGGGGAGGAATGGAGAGAGAGGGAATGCCGGGGTTACTTGAAGTTAGATAAATCAATATTCATACCACTGCCCAAGCGAAATATGAGATGCTGTTCCTCCAATTTTCGTTTAGCCGCACTCTGACAATGAAGGAGACCTAGGACAGAAAGGTCAGTGTGGGAATGGGAAGGAGAATTAAAGTGTTTAGCAACCGGGACCAGGTAGGTACAGGTGGACTGAGTGAAGGTATTCAGCGAAACAATCGCCCAGTCGATGTTTGGTCTCGCCGATGTTTAAGAGTCCACATCTTGAACAACAGATACAGTAGATGAGGTTGGGGAACATGCAAGTGAACCTCTGCCTACCCTGAAAAAACTATTGGGGTCCCTGGACAGAGACGAGGGAGGAGGTATAGGGACAGGTGTTGCATCCCCTCCGGTTGCAGGGGAAGGTTGTAACAGATGTCAGTCGATAGTTTATCTCCTGTGATGGAAACTGTGAGATCAAGAAAGGGGAGGGAGGTGTCAGAGATGGTCCAAGTGAATTTGAGTGCAGAATGGAAATTGGTGGTGAGGTTAATGAAGTCCATGTGTTCTGCATGGGTGCAGGAGGTAGAACCGATGCAATTGTTAATGTAATGGAGGTAGAGTTCAGGGATAGGGCTCTCCCGACCTATGTCCAAGATACCTCACATGCCCTTCGTCTCTTGACTTCCACTATCAGAGCCCCCACTCCCTCATCTTTACTATGGATGTTTAGTCACTCTACACGTCCATCCCCCGGCAGGAAGGCCTTAAACCCTTCTTCTTAAAACCATCCAATCTTCCTCTACTAACACTCTACTCCACCTAGTGCAGCTGCTCCTCACCCTTAACAACTTTTCCTTCAATTCCTCCCACTTCCTCCAAATCAAACGCGTAGCTATGGGCACCCTCATGGGCCCCAGTTATGCCTGACTCTTTGTAGGGTACGTTGAACAATTCCTGTTCCAGGTGTACACTGCCCCTATCCACAAACTTTATATCCGTTACATTGTCGGCTGCATCGGTGTTACCTCCCGCACCCATGCAGAACTCATGGACTTCATTCACTTCACCGCCAATTTCCATCCTGCACTCATATCAACTTGGACCATCTCTGACACCTCTATCCCTTTCTTAATCTCACAGTCTCCATCACAGGAGATAGACTATCGTCTGAGATCTGTTACAGATCCATTTGACTCCCACAACTATCTCGACTACACTTCTTCCCACCCTGCTTCCTGCAAAGTCATTCCCCTACTTCTAATTCTGCGGTCTACACCGCATCTGCACCCAAGATGAGGTGTTCCATACCAGGACAGCCGAGATGTCCTCATTCATTAGGGAACGGAGGTTCCCCTATCCCATCATAGACGAGGCCCTCTCAGTAACCCACAGCTCTGCCCTTGCTCTCCCAATCACAACAGCGACAAAGTCCCCCTAGTCATCCCCTTAAGCCATTGCATACAACACATAATCCTCCAACATTTTTGCCACCTCCAACGGGATCCCACCACTAGTCACAAGTTCCCATCTCCACCTCTTTCCGCCTTCCGAAGGGACTGTTCCTTCCGCAACTCCCTAGTTAACTCATCAATTCCCACCCAAATCACCCCCTCACCAGGCACCTTCCCCTGCAACCACAGAGGATGCAACACCAGTCCCTATACCTCCTTCCTCGACAGGGACCTCGACAATCCTTTCAGGTTAGGCAAAGGTTCACTTGCACCTCCTGCAACCTCATCTACTGTATCCATTGTTCAAGATATGGACTCTTATAGATCGGTGAGACCAAACGTAGACTGGGCGATCATTTCGCAGAACACCTTTGCTCAGTCCGCCTGATCTCCCGGTTGCTAAACACTTTAATTCTCTTTCCCATTCACACACTGACCTTTCTGTCCTGGATCTCTTCCAGAGTGAGACTAAATGCAAATTGGAACAGCCTCTCATATTTCGCTTGGGCAGCTTACAGCCCAGTGGTATGAATATTGATTTATCTAACATCATGTAACCTTGGCATTCCCTCTTTTTCAATCCCTTCCCCCACCCAAGTCACACCAGATTCTCGTTTTCATCCAACAAACTGCTAACAATGGCCTGTTTCCTTTATCATCATTACTTTTTTGCATATCTTTCATTCATTGTTCTATATGTCTACACAATCGTCTATATCACTCGTTTCCCTTTCCCGTGACTTTCAGTCTGAAGATGGGTCTCGACTCGAAATGTCAGCCATTTCCTTTCTCCAGTGATGCTGCCTGTCCCGCTGAGTTACTCCAGCTATTCCAAGGACCTAATTGTTGACTTCAGAAAGGGGAGGTCAGGACCACACACTAGTTTTCTTTGGTGGGTCAGTGGTGGAGAGAGTTAGCAGCTTCAAATTCCTGGGCATTATCATTCTGGATGATCCTGGGCCCAGCACTGAGATGTAATCATAAATAAGGTGTGAAGGTGCCTCTGCTTCCTTAGAAGTTTGAAGAGATTTGACATGTCACTGAATACTCTAACAAACCTTTGCAGATGAACAGTAATATTGTGACTGGTCACATCATAAATCTGGTACTACCATTCCAATGCACAGCAATGCAAGAAGCTACGTAATGTGATGGACTCAGTAAGATTTTCATTGTTTCGATTCACGGTTGTTATACATATGAAATGAAACTCGACTTGACTTCACTTGAGTTTCTATCTCTGAATTTATTATGCAGATTTTTAAAACATATGAAAGAGTGTTTTGTTTGCCCGATGGTTGCACTCGAGACTCGTGCAGAATTTTGCTGCCACTTGCAAATTCATTTTGATAGAATGTGGTCAGATCATTTTAGTCATTGTACTATTCATAAACAACTACAGAGCAGTTGCAGAATCTCATGTATTAGTTGGTGATAGTTCTTGAACCGGTGTTTAATAAAGAACTGTAGATGCTGGAAAAATCGAAGGTAGACAAAAAAGCTGGAGAAACTCAGCGGGTGAGGCAGCATCTATGGAGCGAAGGAATAGGCGACGTTTCGGGTCGAGACCCTTCTTCAGACTTCGTGAACCCATGGTTAGATTTTGATTGATAAAATAAAGAGTAGATTTGAGATGGAATGCCACCTGAAATGGTCTTTCCACAGTTGTTATCTGACCTGCTGAGTATTTCCATAATTTTGTTGTCTAATGTTGGTATTTAGGCACAACTATTTGCTTCCGATTCCAACTGATGGACAGGTCGCTGTTTCTGGTTCTAAAAATGACTGCCGGTATACATTCAAAAATGATAAGTAATGCAACCAGCGAAGTTATAATCCAGTATTTGAAATGCATCAAAGTAGTTTTTTTGCTCATCTGTTAATATATTGCGCACCAATATGCGTGTTTCTCGTGATCATGTTTTATCTTACTTTGTTTCATAAATTTGCTGAATGACTCGCTTATTGCGTACAGCCACCTGTTATTACATGTGCAATAGGTTAAAGCATCATATTGACTCTTGCAACATCCATCCAAAGTCCTGAGATATATTTATTTATGTAATGATCGCTGTTATCCAGCCACCGTGTCATTGCTTTGTGATGTGTTGGTGTAATACCAGTTGCTACCTGGAGCTGTGTGACCCGCGCATGATGTGTCTGTGTAGTGCATGCTGCTAAGCCCGCCCGCCCGCCAGCCGTTACCTGTTGGTCTCTATGCATCAACCTGCTACCTGTCTCAGACGAAGGCGGGGCCCGTGTTCTCACTGGTTGAATCTCCCGCCGCCCCAAGGTGGGTTCGCCTGCTGCTGACGTCAGGAGCAATGGCGGAGGCGGAGGTGGAGGGAGTCGCATCCCGAGTGGATGGCGGCGACGGCGCTGGTGAGTTTATGGTTGTCCTCGACATATACATTTAGGGCGAGAACTTTTATATGAAGGAGGGAAGGTGAAAGTTTTTGGGCGAGGGGGGGCTGGAGGGAGAGCGGCAAGGAGGAGGGAGCAGGTGGCGAGGCGCACCTGAAGCCGGTGTTCGCGGGGCCCGGGAGAGACGCGGGCAGGCGGGCGCGCGGCCGGGCGGGCGGTTGGCCGCTCGTTTGTCTCGGGCGGCCACTTGTCCACGTGACGGCGCGTGGAACCTGGAACTGGCGAGCTCGCGTCGCGGGCAGTCCCGGGGCACGCGGGCGACCTGGGCTCTGCAGCCTGGGAACTGCAACTCGTCCCGGGGGGCACGCGGGCGACCTGGGCGCTCCTGCTAATCCGGGGGCACGCGGGCGTCCTGGGAGCCGCAGCCAGTCCCGGGGACGCGAGCTGATCTGGGAACCAAGGAACCATAGATCCTACTGGGAACTGCAGCTAATCCCAGTGTACGCGACGGACCTGGGACCAGCGTCGTTGCAAAGTGGAACAAGTGACACAAGAAAGGGAAAACTAATTGAAATAGCCCCAATTGAGTCGTGACTTTGTTTAACGCCGTCTCATTTTCAGTAATGTGCCTTGATTGAACTGTCTTGAGGACGAGTAGGCTTTTCAATTAAATTGAATTCTGTTTGAACATATTTCTTCGCAAATACAATGGGAAAAGGAATCTGTTGAACACGTTTACATTGTTGTTTTGTATTAAATGTTGAATACCCATGGATTAAATCACCGATTGCTTCACGTTTATTCCACTCAATAAATGGAAGTGTCAGGCTTTCGTTACATAAAGATTATATCTCCACTCTGTACAGCGACGTGTATCGTTCACTTTCATTGTTTTACCTGGCGCTGGGTTGAGGATGAAGGGTGCGGCTGGAAATATATTTGATGTTGCCTGTTCTATCAAGCTTAGTGATGTTCAGCACGAACCTGTCGAATGCTTCCTGCAGCTGTATTAGAAAACGTGAACACCCAAATTCCTTGCCACATAATCGTTCTAAAACCGCGGTATTTTGTATCGCGGTGCGTTGAAAGCTGCTGGTTAAACAAGTATCATTAGAAGTTAAGATTAACAACATTGTGAATTGAATCCCACGGAACCGCGTAGACAATTATGGACAGTAGAAAGTGTTCTTGATTTTTATGTGGTGTTTATATTCATTTGTCTGAGACAAAATGTAACTTCTGAGATGTATTGTAATCGTGGAAATGTAGATGCTGGAAATCCATAACAAAAATGCTGAAAACGCTCAGTGTGCCATGCAACATTCATGGAAAGAGAAACAGTAGCAATATTACAACATTTTGAGATTTTAAAAATCAAGTCTGCAATTTATCCAATCAGATAAAGCATAAAAAGAAGTTTAATTTAACACTTAATTCACTTTCATATCTTCAGTATTAAAAAAGTTATGGCCATTTTCATACTTGGAAATTAGCATCTTGTTCCCCATTGCCTTTCCATTGACTTAACTCAAAAGCTGTGATCTAGGACCGTCAAAAGCCCATAACTTTCTTAAAAATTAAGAGAACTCAATGAAATTTTCAGTTATTGTAGATTGCTTCATATTTGTTTCAGAATGCTTCAATCTTACTTGGATGACCTGAAATTAAAGCATATAATTAATTAGTTACCTAATTGTAGCTAATTACAAAATTCAATTACTAGATCTAAACATCTATCCATTTCTTAAGAAAAGATAAACATTTTTTAATTGCCTAAGTGTCCAAATAACATTCACACAATAATTCACAATATAACATGATTTTAAATCTCGTTTTCATGAATTTATAGGCCAAATTGAAGGAATTTAGTGTTTAATTCCCGTAAATTAATGGCCATTTAAATCAACTTACGAGTTGATTTTTGTGGAACGCGGTGGATTGGAACGTTGCGGTTTGCGGTGAATTTTACCCCCAGTTGGCAGGAAAAATACTGCCGGTTCGTTTTTTTCTTGTCCCCTTTTCGCAACATGAAAATTTGATTAAAGGCTTCCTACGAACCACGTTTTTATGTAAAAATAAACTCTGTACCTTTTATCCCCAATGTAAGGTCCGTCCCGTTGTCGGCGTTCACGGCTTTAGAAGACGATTTTTAATTCACTCTTGGTAATAAATGATCCAGCGTAGTTTAAAAATAGCTTCATAAAACAAATGTTGGAGCGATTTCTCTTTAGCAACGAAATCCCCTGAGATGGATCGATTTGAATTGTCTGGAGAAATACGGCATTTTAAACCCACCCCCCTCTGAAAGGCGCCAAAGTCGCGCACACGGGGAGTGGCAGAACTGCAGCGCCGCGGAAGGTAAGTTTTGTAACATACCTAGAAACAGTTACACTTTCGGGTCATAATATAACGTTTCCCATATGGCACCCGCATTTTGCATGCTGTTCTACAGATAACATACACCTTTTCATGAATAACGAGACGTGAGCTTTCCCCTGTCATTTTCAAATTTGTCTGATAATATTAAATTCGAGGAATCAGGAGTAAAAATGCAGTTCTGAAAAATAATATGGTAGTAAGCAGGGACTGCAGGTGCTGGTTTACAAACAAAAAACCACACAGTGCTGGAGTAACTCAGCAGGTCAGGCACCATCTCTGGAGAACATTGCTAGGTGATATTTTGGGTGGGGATCCTTCTTCAAGATATAATTAGGCTTGCATCTACTTAATTAATATTTTCCATTTATATTTTCAAAGAAGTAAAAAATTCGGAGTTAATATTGAACAACTCTGATTATTGTATAGGAAAGAACAGCAGATGCTGGTTTAAATGGAAGGTAGGCACAAAATGCTGTAGTAACTCAGCGGGACAGGCAGCATCACTGGAGAGAAGGAATGGGTGACGTTTCGGGTCAAGACCCGTCTTCAGACTGATGTCGGGAGTGGGCTGGACAAAGATAGAATGTAGGCAGAGACAGTAAAGGGGGGGGGGGGGAATGGAGAGAGGGAGAAAGCAAGGGATATTTGAAGTTAGAGAAGTCAATGTTCATACCGCTGGGGTGTAAACTACCCAAGTGAAATATGCGGTGCTGTTCCTCCAATTTGCGCTGTGCCCCACTCTGACAATGGATGAGGCCCCAGGACAGAAAGGTCAGATTGGGAATGGGAAGGAAATTAAAGTGCTGAGCAACCGGAAGATCAGGTAGATCAAGGCGGACTGAGCGGAGGTGTTCAGTGAAACGATCGCCGAGCCAGCGCTTGGTCTCGCCGACATACAGGAGTTGACACCTGGAACAGCGGATACAGTAGATGAGGTTGGAGGAGGTGCAAGTGAACATCTGCCTCACCTGAAAGACTATCGGGGTTCTTGGATGGGGTCGAGGGGGGAGGTAAAAGGGCAGGTGTTACATCTGCGGTTGCAGGGGAAAGTACCTGGGGAGGGGGTGGTTTGGGAGGGAATTAACAAGTTGACCAGGGAGCTGCGGTGGAACGGTCTCTGCGGAAAGCAGGAAGGGGTGATCATATAAACTCCGTATTCAGGATTGAACTCGGGTCTCTGGTGCTGTCAGGCAGCAACTCTACCACTGCACCACCGTGCATTGATGCTGATATTGTGATTTGCTGATCCCTACAATATCCCACTGATCACATTACCCGATCTGGGAACAATATTTTTGTTACCACTTTTTCCATCTCATAACCAATTGTCATACTTTATAGTATCCCCACCTCCTTGTGTTGTAACCATGTTGACCAACCACATGTGTGGGACCTTATCACATGCATTCTGAAAAATCAAATTTAGCACAGCCATTCATTCCCCTAATTTATTCTACTAGTAGCATCATTAAATAACTCCAGAAAAATTGTTAAACATGGTTCTTCGTTCATAAGCCAAGATTGACTCGGCTCAATCTTTATTATTCACTTCAAGATGACAAGGTGTTCCGATCATTGTAGTTTTCAGCATTTTTTCTACCTCTGATGTAAACAGTAGAGGTGACATAGGGATGATACTGACAAGGATGAATTACAAAGGGTGAATTGCAGATCACTGGCACAGCTTTGGTGTGAGTTGAGTGGAGAATGGTAACACTATCCATGAAGTCTGAGCTGGAAAATTAGCACTTTATATTAAAGTGTGGATCACATTTTTGAATGTTGATGGCCATCACTATGAGGCTTAATGTTCATACAACAACTTGTCCTCAATGCTATAATATTCCAAAGAGTTTTGTGGGAACCTTATCAAATACAATTGGGCACTCAACCATGAGAAATTTGGACTATGACCAATATCCAATGTATGTTTAAAAGTGAGTATTTTAGGGGAGAGATGTTGATGGGAAAGAAATTGGGCTTAAGCAGCTGAAGGCATGGCCACAAATAGAACTGAATTAATGTTGGACTCAGAGGCAGAGATCATGCAGCTTAAAGGAGGTTATAATGAAATAAGGATCAAGGGCATGAATGCTCTTGATGCATTGATGACCATGTTAAAACCTGACAGCTGAAATGGAAACTAGTGTATGTCAACAAACATAAAAATGGAGGAGAATTTTGGACATTTCAGTAAATGATTAAAATGGCAATTTATTGCAAGATTGCATTGAAATATTAGACCTGGAGCCAACGGGTTCAGGATGAGTGTTTCAGTAACAGAGGAGCAGAAACACATTTGTATTGTAATGGGACAGGTGTAGGTGGCCTCAGTAAAGAAGTAGGCATCTGTCAGAAACGTATTACTTTAACTTGGGTTAAATTGAACACTTGGAAACTGTTAGCTTTCACCATTCCAGGATGTCCCTTAGAACTTTACAACTAATGAATATTGTTTGAAGGGTCAACTCTCTTTTGGAAGTAAATAAAGTTGAGTCAATTTAGAGGGTAAAATCCAAGGTCATTAATGAATGCAGTGATCAATCAAGCTGTTTTAATTGGGTTGAGCCATGAAATATTGGCTTGATTGTAAAATAAACTACTGTTCTTCTTGAATGGTGCCTTGTGAGCTTTTATATGTCGTTGGTAGGACTCGGTTTTATAGCCCGTTCAGATTTATGTAAAAATGACTGCTGAAAATTAATTCTCATTGTTAAGAATATTAATAACCTGTCCTGACTCTTTTTGGGAGGGGTTGAAGAGAAAAGGCGGAAGTGTTTTATGTAAAAGGGAACAATCCTGTGATGTCACTCTACTTGACTGGGTGGTTGTTGCAAGTTAGAGACTTGTACTTTAATCGCCACCAGGTGATTTGAATGTGCAAAGCCTCATAATCAGGTTGAGGTGCACTGGTCACCTTTTTACAGTTTAGTTTTGAGATACAGTATAGTAGTTTTAGATATTCTTTTGATAGTTGGTTTTCAGTGACACATGTTATTGCCAATCAAGGTGTAAATAAAGCAAAACTGTTGAAACTATTTGCTGATTTCATTTTGAACTTTGGATTGTGACTGATCTGGAGTGAAGAGAAATGCATGTTGTAATCAGTTTTTTGTAGGGAAATAAAATCTTAAAATTTAGCATTTATAAGGATTAATTACCTGTCGAGCAGAGTTCATATACCTGTTTTAAAAAAATATAAGGCGCAATTAAAAATTATACTTGTAGTTCAAATGGTTAAGTTACGTAAATGTTTGTCAACTTTTTAAGGACCGTTTTGTAGTAAAGTTCTTAAGTTTCTATTGTATGTAACTCATTTTTGAAAAGGTCCAATTTATGTTCTTGAGTGTGATTCTTGGGTAAAACGATGTGAGTGCTGAATTCCACATATTTCCTAAAAGCTCATTATGTTAAAATGAAAGTAATGTTACAGAAATGTGGCACATCTTATTTATATGGTCACCATGTAGCAGTAAAAGAACTGGTGAGAACAGAGGTATTGTACTAGAAGTACAAATTACTTGTAAACTGGAACTTCCTATTTAAAAAAAAGTACACCCTGCAGAAATAATTTGAATGAATAACAAGTTATTTGTTTTTGCAGTTCATCACAATTTTGTTTTAAACTATATGTAGTGGGATGAGTATTTTGACTTCCCTCATGGGTAGCGGAATATCTGGTTAAAGATTTGGGAGCTTTACATATTTATGTAAAAATGGTTCTTTGCTATGGCATTGGGATATTCAGAAACGAGGAACTGTAGATGCTGGTTTACAAAAAAAGATACAGGGTGCTGGAGTACGGGGATTACGACCCCCTCTCCCTACTATTCTATTAGCCAATGTTCAGTCACTTGAAAATAAAGTGGAGGATTTAAGGTCAAGGCTGTTTAATCAAAGGGAGATGAAGGCATGTTGTGTGCTCTGTTTCACACAGATATGGCTCACTTCCAGCTCCCTAGACTCGGCCATCCAGTCTGAAGGCTTCTCCATACATCGCATGGATTGAATGCAGGCATCATGGTAAGGGAGAGGTTGGGGCATCTGTCTCATGGTCAACTCTTTGTGGTGCTCAGATGTGATAGTCCTGTCTAACAACCTGGTGGTGAAGTATTGCCCTTTCTTCCTCCCGAGGGAATTTGCCTCCATCTTCCTGACCGTGGTGTACACCCCAGGCAGACATCCGTTTGGCACTGGAGGAGCTGCATGCCGTGGTCAACATACACCAGTCAGCATACCCCGAAGCCTATACCTTCATAGCCAGTGACTTCGACATAGCCAACCTGAAGAAATCACTTCCGAACTACCACCAACAATGTTTCCTGCAGCACAAGAGGATTAAACACCCTTGATGATCGCTATATGACCACCACAGATGCCTCTCGCTCCATCCCTCTCCCTCACTTCGGGGAATCCGTCCAATCAGCTGTGTTACTACTTCCCGCATATAGACAGCAATTGAAGAGCGCACCCCCAGAAGTGGGGATTGCACAGCGCTAGTCAAGGGAAACAGAGGGACAGCACTGAGACAGCTTGGAGTCAGTAGACTGGACAATGTTCAAGGACTCGGCATCGGACCTGAATTAATAAGCCACATTTGTTACAGTCCTCGTAAGGAAATGTGTGGAGGAGTTTTTCTATGAAAACCACCTGTGTTTCCCAACATGCAGTCTTGGATGAACCAGGAGATCCACATTCTTCTCGGTATTAAAGTCTGCTGAGGCAGGGGTATACAAGAAGTCCAGATATGATCTTGATAAGGCCTTCAAAAAGGCTAAAAGGGACTCGCTCTAAGCTGAAGTTTGAGGTGGATGTTTGGCAACTGTGGCAGGGCTTGAATGCCATCATTTTCTACAAGGCAAAATAAGGGGGCGGGTCAGGCTACAGCAAAGCATTGCTCCCTGGCAAGCTCAATGTGTTCTATGCATGCTTTGATAGGGAGAACACTGGTGTGCCTTCCCTAGCCCCCAATGGTATAACAGTCACAGGGGCCAACGTCAGAAGATCCTTCAGGGGTGCGAACCCTCGGAAAGCGCATGATCTTAAAACCTGTACGAACACTGGCTGGGGTTTTTGCGGACACATTCAACCTCTCATTACTGAGGTCTGAAGTTCTCATCTGCTTTAAGAGGGCATCAAAGTAAGATGACGTGCCTCAATGATTACCGACCGGTGGCACTAACGTCCATGGTGATGAAGTGCTTTGAGAGGTTGGTTACAGCACATATCAACTCCAACCTCAACAAGAACCTTGCATTGGACCACTTGGACAATAAAAACACATACGTCAGGCTGTTGCGTATAGACTACAGCTTGGCATTCAATACCAAAATACCCTCGAAGGTAGATTTCCAGCTTACTGAACTGGGTGTTTGTGTATCTCTCTGCAACTGGATCCTCTACTTCAGGGGTTGGCAACCTTGTTCTGCATAGGGGCCAGGACCCATGTCTGTGAGCGAATGTCGGGCCACATCTACCACGTGTACACATTGATCCACATGGACACATGGGCTGGATATGGCCTGTGGGCTGTAGGTTGCCGACCCCTGCTCTACTTCCTCATCAACAAACCACAGTCTGAATTGGCAGCAACACTTCCTCAATAACCACCAGTACGGGAACACCTCAAGGCTGTGTGCTCAGCCCCCCTGCTCTACTCACTGTATACTCATAACTCTTTAGCCGGACACAGTGCGAACTCCATCTTCAAGTTCGACGACACAACCGTTGTTGGACGAATTAAAGATAATGTTGAGTAGCAGAGTGTAAGAGATCAATCAACTGACCAAAGGGTACCAATGTATGCAGGTGCGGAGAAGTGTGTTCAGCTTTGGCTGAACAACTTCTCATCTTGCGTGTGGACTCAATAAGAAGACCAAATGGTGCCAGCACAACAACCTGGCTCTCAATGTCAATAAGACCATGAAAGATATTTGGGACAAAAGTCTACAATATACACATCAATGCTCGTTAAATGCCATACATGCTTTAATGCAATTTAAAGTATTACACAGATGACATTACTCTAAAGTAAAATTAAATAGAATTTTCCCACATATCTCTCCTATCTGCGATAAATGTCAGCATCTAGAGGTTAACTTAACACATACTTTTGCAAATTGTATAAAAATCAAAAATTTCTGGGTTGATATTTTTAGAATAATTTCTGAAGTTGTTAATACAAAACTGGATCCCAACTCAAAACTAATAATACTTGGAATATCAGAACAAAGTCTAACACAACAAGCCAAAGAAACTTTATAGACTATAGTATAATAACTGGGAAATTAATATTAAAATTTTGGAAAGGTCCTATAACCCCCACAATTAAAATGTGGATTATGTAAATGTCAGAGACCCTACACCTGGAAAGAATCAGATTTGTCTTAATGGACAAACAAGAATTTTTTGTTAGCATATGGACTTCATTCATCGATTATTTGAAAGGGTGGATTGGTTCGGCATGGGAACCTAACTGAAACTTGAACTCAGGATTAGATGAAAAGTAATATTTATAATCTTTATAATCATTCCATTCTTTTTTTTTTATCTTGACATTTATGGGGTTTTTTCTCTCTTACTTTCTATCTATATGGGAAAAAAAATTAGAAGCGGAATGAATCCTCAATTGATAATATTAATAATGTATGATTGATACACATGAAATGTTTTCACCATAATATGTGTTTGCTTCTAATAAAAATATATTATTAAAAAAAAAGACCATGTAACTGATTGTGGACTTTGGAAGAGGAAGGTTGAGGAGACACAAACCCATCTATATCGGCCAGGTATCAAAAGCTTCACATTCCTGGGCGTGCATATTTCTGAAAATCTTTCCTGGACCCAGCACACTGATGTAATTATAAAGAAAGCCCATCAACGCCTCTACTTCCTGAGACTATTGCAGAGATTCGGTATGTCAGCAAGCTCTCTTGAACCTCTACAGGTGTACAGTAGAGAACATATTGACTGGTTGCATCACGGCCTGGTTCGGCAACTTGAATACCCAGGAACGAAGAAGACTGCAAAAGTGGTGAACACTGTCCAGTCCGTCACGGTTTTGACCTCACCATCAAAGGGTGTAAAAGGGTTTATAGGAGTCTCTGCCTCAAAAAGGCAGCCAATAGAAAGAGCTAATAGTCAAATCTAAAATTGAGTCGTTCTTCTACAAAAGCATGGACTAGTAGAACAAAAGAATGGCTCAGTGCCAAGTCTGAATGACATTGTAAATTATATGGAACACAATATGGAGGACAGGTTGTCTTTTCAATAAAGACATTAAGGTGGCAGCCTGCAGTAATAACATGTGCTTTTCAATGCCATAAAGAAGCCAAGATTGAACAAAAATAGCTGACGCTCCAGAGATGAATAATAACTTGTTATTCGATGAGCTTGATTTGGACCCAGCTTTTCTTATATTCTGAGTATGTTTGCCCCGCAATAGAACTGCCGCCGACACGAAGCGTCACATTCCCATTCTCCAGAGATGCTGCCTGACCCGCTGAGTTACTCCAGTTTTTTGTGTCTATCGGTATAAACCAGTATTTGCGTGCCAAGCCATGCAAAATGACTCGGCGTTTAGGTTGCCCGGCGGCACTTTGAGTGGTCATTGGCATCCGGGCAACCGCTAATTTTGAGCCCTGTTATTAAAAATCTGCATTGGCAGTTTGTTAGAGGGGATCAGGGGTTAAATTCCCCAGTTTAACTGCGCAACTTAGTTGTATTAAGGAGGAATTTGCAAAGAGGCTTTGATGGCATTTTTTTACAAGCTGAGAAATTTGCTAGTGTTAATATACAAGATTCTTAGGTCACTTCGAATATGTCACCCACAGCCAAGATGCAAGTGATCAAATGATATGTTGGCCTTTCTCTGGAGGTCGAGGGGCAGCCTGATGGAAGTATGTAAAATTGAGAGCATAGATAGAGTAGATACAGAGTCTTTCCCAGGGTGGGAATGTCAAATACTCGAGGCATGGTTTTAAGGTGAAAGGGGAAACATTTTTAAAGTAGATTTGAGGCAAGCTTTTTAACACGGAATGTGGGAGATACCTGGAATGTGCAACCAGGGGAAAGGGTTGAAGCAGATTCCTTGGCAATGTTTAAGAGGCATTTGGGTAGACACATGAACAGGCAAACAATGGATAGATATCGATCATGTACAGGTGAAGGGCAGATAGTGAAGGCGGGTGGGTCTGTTCCTTGGCTTTACTGTTCTGTGCAAGTAAATTTAAAAATGGGAGGAAAGAGTTAATGCAATTTTATTTAGGACTTTGGTGAGACTGCATATGGTATTGTGTATTGCTTTGATCTTGTTGCCTTCCCTGGCTATTCCTCTTCTCTCCTCTACCTTCTGAGGGAAGTTTCACTGTACCTCGATGCATGTGACATTAAACTAAACTGGCAGAAGATATGGGAATTTAAAGGCTGGATGTCCAGACTTAACTAAACTAATTTTTTAAAAAACTCTTTCAATGAAAAATAAACTTGCCAATTAATCACTTAGTGATTGATAATTAAGACTCTTCTCAGTTATCTTGTGCCGTGGCAACAAATTCATGGTGACTCTCAAAGGGGAAAGTAATCTCAATCCATCAAATAGTTGTCATTGGATTTTAAACTATTGGATTTTAAAACTAGTTTTTGCAGTACTGCTCTCAATACTAGCTTTGCAACCTCACTCGTGCCAATATTGGCGATAGTTTTCTGGGTGTTAGAGCTGTTTGACATTTGGGCAAATAGATTTCCATCAAAATGTAATTTTATGCTACTAATTTGAGGTAATATGATACAATGTGACATAATTTGTTGGAATGTCTAACAATCACTTAGTCCTGTTCTAATAGCTTTCTTCTGAATTACAACATTGTAACTACCGGAAACAAGCAGTTCATAAACCCCCTCAGTAGATACTTCCAGCACAGTTTTTTTCCAGTGCATGGGAATACTAGCTTTTGCATTAACTTCAAATCGAAGGCATCTTCGTGATAACAAGCAGTTCCATTTTCCCTCATTATGGGCATCGAGTTTTGAATCTGTGACAGCTATGACTTTGTTGTTGGTACTCTCACTTCCATCTCAGAGGTTTTTGGGTCCAAGTCTCACTTCTGGAAACATGACATGATATTCTTGGCTGGCACTACACTGTAAGACTGCTCTGATAGAATGCTGCACATCATGCCCACATTGCTCTATTTTCACCTGATGTTAAAACATAGTCCCATCACCCTGATGGGTGTAGGGGTACCATGGCATTATTATGAAGTACAGAAGAGTTCCACCTGGCCAACTGTTTTCCTTCTATCAATAGAAGGAAATATCAATATCAATTTCCTGCTCAACAGTTTTAAGTTACGTAGAAAATGCTTTGGAACCTTCAGAAAAGGAACAAAGATCATTCTATAGATGAGAACTGTTTCTTTATGTGCCCTATCTTATGGGTAGCAGGTGACAGGATAAAGAGGGTGGAGATCATGAGAGAGGGATGGAAATGGTGCTGATTACAATATTTTATAAGTCGCAGATAATCAGTCTGTAAATGTAAGGACCTAAATTGGCGTGGGGAGAAAAAAACCCAATGCTGAACTACAAAATAAAGAACATTAGAAATATGAAATAAGAATATACTCAAAATGCAGCCAACATCTGTAGGTGGCCAAAATACTGATCTTAATAATGGTTTTTGGAGGTAGACAAAAGTGCTGGAGAAACTCAGTGGGTGAGGCAGCATCTATGGAGCGAAGGAAATAGGCAACGTTTCGGGCCAAAACCCTTCTTCACCCTGGTTTTTGGAGGATTAGGCATCATGCTGTGTTGAAAGTACTGGAAATGAAAGTAGATGCTTCAAAGAAAGTGAAGATTGCTGGTGTTGGGGTGGTGAAGATGGAAGAAATTCCCTTACAATGGATGGAAAAAGGGATTCAGACCAAAAATATGGTTAACAGAAAGATGCGATTGAGACCAATGATGAATAGGAAAGCTATAATTAAGCAGGAAAGGGAGAACAAAGGAACTGGTGGCGCAGTGGTAGAGTTGCTGCCTTACAGCGTTAGAGAACCAGGTTCCATCCTGACTACGGGTACTGTCCATACAGAGTGTGTACGTTCTCCCTGTGACCACATGAGTTTTCCCACGCGCTGTGGTTTCCTTTCACACTAGTAGGTTAATTGGCTTCGGTAAAGATTGTAAATTGTCCCTAGTGTGTAGGATCGTGCTAGTGTACAGCGTTTGCTGGTTGGTGAAGACTCGACTGGCTGAAGGGCCTGTTTCCATGCTGTATCTCTAAACAAAACTAAAAGATTCAACAATTTTGACAAAAGCTCAGGATATGCATGTCCGTGTGAGAGTGAAGGGCAAGACAGGCAAACGTAATGAAGCTTGGCTGACAAGGGAAATAGAGGCATTGGCTAAGGGACAGGTATAGGCAGCTGGGATCAAGTGTATCCCTGGAGGAGTTTTGGGAACAAAGGAGCAAAGTAAAAAAGGAAATCCGAAGGGCAAAAAGGGACCAGGAGATAGCTTTCCCACCGTCCCCTACGCTGGGTTCTCCATTGTTCTTCGGTGGGCCCCCCATGCCGGGTCCCCATTGTCTTCCCCTTCACGCTCATCGACCGCTGTTTGCGAGGTTCCTGCCATCGCCGAGGCTGCCATTGAGGCTCCTGTTGCCGCCGAGGCTCCCATCGTTGCCGCCACTGAGGCTCCTTCAGCCCAGATGGGCCTCATTGCCCGGCTTCGCCGCAGTCACCTGGGAGGCCTGTGGGGTGAGTCGGGCCTTCCGGGGCTAGTTCCGGTCGGCCATGCGGTTCGGAGGGTGGATCGGGCCCGAGCGGCTCCCCAGGACACATGGTATGGATTTGGGTAGTGTTGTAGAACAGATGGATCTTGGAGTACAGGTGCATAGTTTCCTGAAGGTGGAGTCGCAGGTAGATCGGGTGGTCAAAAAGGCTTTTGGCACATTGGCATTCATGAGCCAGAGTATAGAAGTTGGGAGGTCATGTTGCAGTTGTATAAGATGTTGGTGAGGCCGCATTTAGAGTATTGTGTTCAGTTCTTGTCACTGTGTTATAGAAAATATGTTGTCAAGCTAGAATGGGTACTGAGAGGATTTATGAGAATGTTGAATGACTAGAGTGTCTGAGCTAGAGGCTGAGTAGGCTGGAACTCTATTCCTTGGAGCTCTGGAGGATGAGGGGGGGGGGGGTGAATTTATAGAAGTTTACAAAATTGTGAGAGGAATAAGTCAGACTCAGAGTCTCCTGCCAAGAGCAGGTGAATTGAGAACCATTGTTTTAAGGTGAAGGGGAAAAGATTTAATAGGAATATGAGGGGTAACGTTTTCACACAAAGGGTGGTGGATGTATGGAACAAGCTGCCAGAGGAGGTAGTTGAGGCAGGGACTATCCCAACATTTAAGAAGCAGTTAGACAGATACATAAATAGCACAGGTTTGGAGGGATATGGACCAAATACTGGCAGGGGTGGCACCAGTGTAGCTGGGACATATTGGCCGGTGTGGGCAAGTTGGGCCGAAGGGCCTGTTTCCACTCTATCACTGACTCTATGACTCTTATCAGGCCTTGAGGGTTTGATTCTTGGGAATACACTGGTGATCTTTTTTTCCCCCTGAAGGTCTGAGGGGGTGACCTTGGAATTATGCAAAATCATGATGTGTTTATATAATGTGACTGGTCAAAGGTTTTCTCCCAGGGTAGAGCAGTCCATAACCAGCGAACGTGGGTTTAAAGTGAGAGCATAGAATTAAAAGAGACCTGGTTTCGTCAATGCATGGTATGTAATGGACAAGTTGCCAGAGAAAGCTGTAGAGATGAGTGTAATGGTGATGCTCAAAAGAAGTGTAGACAGATAAGTTTTAGAGGGCTATATGACATACACAGTTATAAAATCTCGTCGGCGTGGATAGGTTGGGCTGAAGGGCCTGTTTCAGATTCTACGAATGATTATAGTAGTGCTAATTACTAATTCTGACCTTCATATATACAGAAAAAGATTGGTTTAGAAGTCAGAACATTTCTTGTATTAAATAGGATGTCATAAAATTAGGTAGTACAAAGTGCTGGAGAAACTCAGCGGGTGCGGCAGCATCTATGGAGCGAAGGAAATAGGCAAAGTTTCGGGCCGAAGTCCTTCTTCAGACTGATGTAGGGTGGGGGGAAGAAGAAGGGAAGAGGAGGAGCCAGAGGGCTGAGGGAGAGCTGCTCCTCCAATTTCCAGTGGTGCTCACTCTGGCCATGGAGGAGGCCCAGGACAGAAAGGTCGGATTCGAATGGGAGGTGGAGTTGAAGTGCTGAGCCACCGGGAGATCAGGTTGGCTATTGCGGACCGAGCGGAGGTGTTCGGCGAAACGATCGCCAAGTCTATGCTTGGTCTCACTGATGTCGATCAGCTGACATCTAGAGCAGCGGATGCAATAAATGAGGTTGGAGGAGGTGCAGGTCAACCTCTGTTGCACCTGGAACGACTACATGGGTCCTTTAATAGAGTCGCGGGGGGGGGGGGGGGGGGAGGTAAAGCGACAAGTGTAGCATTTCTTGCGGTTGCAAGGGAAAGTGCCCGGAGAGGAGGTGGTACGGGCAGGAAGGGAAGAATTGACCAGGGAGTTACGGAGGGAGCGGCCTTTGCGGAAAGCGGACTGGGGAAGATGGTAAGATATGGCAAGTGGTGGGGTCACGTTGGAGGTGGCAAAAATGATGGAGGGCTATTTGTTGTATGTGACGGCTAGTAGGGTGGAAGGTGAGGACTATGGGGACTCTGCCCTTTTTTTGAGTGGGGGGATGGGGAGAGAGAGCAGTGTTACGGGGTATTGAAGAAACCCTGGTGAGAACCTCATCTATAGTCGGGGAGTGGAAACCCCGTTCCCTGAAGAATGAGGACATTTCTGATGCCCTGGTGTGGAACACCTCATCCTGGGAGCAGATGCGGCATAGACGGAGGAGTTGGGAGTAGGGGATGGAGTCATTACAGGAAGCAGGGTGGGATGAAGTGTAGTCTAGATAGCCATTGGAGTCAGTGGGTTTATAGTGGATGTCTGTCAGAAGTGTATCACCTGCGATGGAGATAGTGAGGTCAAGAAATGGTAGGGAAGTGTCGGAAATGGTCCAGGTGTATTTGAGTGCCGGATGGAAGTTAGTGGTGAAATGGATGAAGTCAGCGAGTTGTGTGTGGGTGCAGGAGGTAGCACCAATGCAGTCGTCAATGTAGCAAATTAGTTTAGTTTAGAGATACAGTGCGGAAACACGGCCACCAAGTCCACACTGACCAGCGATCCCTGCACATTAACACTATTCTACACACACTGGAGACAATCGTACATTTATACCGAGCCAATTAACCTACAAACCTGTACGTCTTTGGAATATGGGAGGAAACCGATGATCTCTAAGAAAAGTCAAGGGGAGAATGTACAAACTTGATACAGACAAGCACCCGTTGTCAGGACCAAACTCATGTCTCTGACGCTGTAAGGCAGTAGCTCTACTGCTAAGCACCCGTACCGTCATTAGCTTAAATTAATTTCCTTGTAGTGAGACTTGCAGAACAATGGTTTGATGCGAGCTTTTAGAATGTGGAAATGAAATTATGCGGACTTTGTATTGGTATTGTTACATCTCTATATAACTAAAAGTCTTCGTCTTGTTTGTGCCCATGATGTGTCTCTATGTGTGTCAATCTGGTTAATTCCTATCTTCTTCCAAACCCTAGGCTACAGCCTTCCCATTTTCATTTATCCTACATATTTTTCCCGTGGTGGCGATAAACATCTTCCCATCGCATTTCCACCTATATTTCTGAAGTCATTGATCGTTGAAATGTAAAAAACAGCCCGATTTCTTCAAACTCACCCATTTTGGGGGGACAAAATCCGAGTGAAGTCACAATGCACTCACAAGGCAGGACGGGTCACTCCGGGAGGGTGGGGCACTCCAGCACTCAAAGCAGGGAGCACAGCTCCACAACTGCTCGTCCAGAACATTCTCACTTCGCTGACCTCACCCGCTGAGTTTCTCCAGCATTTTTGTCTACCTTCGCTGTCATTAACGATAAGCTTTTATACGTTTTTAACATTGCGCAATTCTTTCAATAATACTTGCTTTTTAAAGAAATCGCTATTGCATTGATTGACTTTTATTTTAAATGTTTCATTTTTTTTAAAACCACCATTTTGTTTTAAACGAGTTGCATTTCAATTTCAAAAAAGACCTCCATTTTATTTTAAACGAGTTGCATTTTAATTATTACTTCACGATTTACCTCACCACCCTCCCTACCACTGCGCGATGCTCACTCCGCACCGCCCCTCCCTCCCATGCTGCGGTGATCCCTCCTCACCACCCCTCCCATGGTGCGGTGATTCCTCCTCACCGCCCCTCCCTCACTCCCATACACTTCCTATCGCAGACCAAATATGATTTGAAAGTGATTTGGCCAACTCTCAACACCGTGGTAAAGGAATTCAATCCCACTTACTGACCAGCTTCTAAAGTTATTCAAGGTCATTCTCCAACTTCACATTCCTGACAACAGCTCAGAAAGCATAGAGACTTCAATGCACATAGTTCTGAAATTTGCTCTGAACAAGAGAAGGACAAAAATTGCAAAGCAATAAAGTTATCCCTTCCACCCGACACACCCCGCCCACACACCCCTCCACTCCCATTTCCCCCACACACCCCTGCCCCTCACGTTGCGTTGGGGTAATGGGTGAGTGCTGCAATATTACGTTGGGGAGCTGACCCAATGGGTCTGCACCTGGTCTAGTTTCTATTATTAATGTGTCCTGATAAAGAAATAAGAAAGATAGTTTGTGGTTTCCAAGTAGCTCATATTATGAATGTAATTGCAAATGTTGCTCATCTCCACTTTTCTAACAGCCACAGTACTGTTGAAATACTTTTCAGTGGCTTTGTTATTTGTACACTAGACCAAATGCAGATTGTTGGGTCCCGTTCCCCCAACGCAATATTCCACCACTCACCCATTGCCCCCAATTGCACAGGTGCAGCTGACGTTTTAAAGTTTAAAATCACAAAAACTTGTAAAATATAAGATCAATATGAATGCATCTCCCTCTTCTGCCCCCTATTCTCTTCCTCCATTATCCTCCCTCACCCCACCCTCTATCTGCTTCCTCCTCTCTTCCCCCCCTCCTCCAATACCTCGCCATCTCCATTCCTACCCTTATCCTCCTCCATCCTTCCCTCATCCCCCAGGTCTCCCTCCACCTCCTCCTCACCCTCCCTCTTCTTTCCCCTCTTCTCCCTCCCTCTCCTTTCCCCTACCCTCAGTCACTCCCTCCCTCCATAACCCCTCTTTCCCCTATCCCACCCCCCACTCTCCCTCCTCACCTCCCCCACTGCCCTCCTCTCCCTCTATTTCCCCCCCCCCACACCCTACCTCCCCCACTCCCCCTACCTCTCCCTCTATCTCTCTCTCTCACCCCCACTTTCCCCTTCCTCTTCCTCCCTAACCCCTCCTCACCCTCAATCCCCCCCCACACTCCCTCTCACCTCGCAAGGATCTCAATGTAAACCGGCCCCGTTTGCTCCACCACGTCGGTGATAAAGTGGTTGAGGCGGGGGCTGTCGGGGGGGGGACGGGCCGAGTAGTCAGGAGGGTGAGCAGAGGCTGCAGCCTAGTCCTTGCTCGGGTCCCGCTCCTCTCCCTCCCCACGTGCCCGCAGCAGGAGCGCGGATACCCTCAATCACTTCCTCCTTCCCTCCCTCCATAACCCCTCTTCCTTCCCTACCACCTCTCCTCTCCCTCTACCCCCTCTCCTCTCCCTCTATCCCCTGCTCCCTCACACCTCACCTCCCCCATCCCTTTTTATTCTTTAAAAAAACCTATACACAATGTTAGCTGTCAATGAAAACAGTAGAGTTTGATTAAAACTGATTTTTTTTTAAATGTAAATGAGACTCGGGACCATTGTGATGTCATTATGAAGCGGCTGACGGGCAGGGCAAGTGGAAACGTGTTAAAAAGTGGCCTTTGTTAAGTTTAAAATGTCAATAACATGTAAAATATAACGTCAAGCCAACCAAAACTTGTCCCTTTTATATCCCAGGACAATGGTGAGTAAGGTGGGCCAGAAATTGCTATCGTGTACCGTTTCGGCAGATTTTGAATTACGCATGCATACAAACAAACAGAATTTTAGTAATATATACTAGACCAGGGGGGACCCGTTGGGGGGAGAGGGGGCGGCTTGCAGCGTCACACGCACACACTAACTACCCCCTTGATATTATATTAATATTATTAATTTGCTCCTTTTACCCATAACCGCCCTATCCACTGATGCATAGCCCCAACTCGCTGGCGCGTCTAGAGAGGGAGGGGGGTAGAGAGTGAGGGCAGAGAGAGAGAGAGAAGGCAGAGTCAAAGAGCGAGGGGCAGAGACAGAGGGAGAGGGTGGTGGAGAGGGAGGGTGGGGTGAGGGGGGAAATGAGGAGAGAGGGGGAGGCGAAGAGGGGGTGGAGGGGAGAGGAGGGCATGGGGTGGGAGGTAAATCTCTACCGGAATATGTAACGATTTCTCCGTTAGTGCGTCGGGTTTTCGAGGAGATGTGAATCAAAGAAAAAGAGACAAGCAAACTAACCAACAAATAAATAAATATGTAAACATCCAAGATCAGAGTTTTATATCATAAATAGATACTAGACCAACTGGGACCCGTTGGGTCCCTGTCACACAGGAGGCCTGGTCCCCCAATACAGCCCTAACGCAATATTGCACCACTAACCCATAGCCCCCACGGGAGGTGTGGTTCCCCAACTCAAGCCGTTGCCGAACGTAAGATTCGAGCTCTCCCTTGCCTCCCCCAACACTGGACTTAAAAAAAAAAAATCCCAATTGCATTACCAATTGACCCTACTTCCCCTGGCAGGAGCTATGGTGGCATTGTTGCAAATGTCGGGTGAAGGGCTGTGATGTCGCATTCAGGTGAAAAGTTGGAAACACAGAGTGTTTGTGTATTGCAACTTTGTATCAAAGTTTGTTGGAGGCTGGCAGGAAGGATTTTATTGGCTTTTTTAAACCGTAAAATGTCAATGACTTGTGAAATATAACATCAAATCTGAAGGAAACTTGACAAGGGTGACGACGGAAAAAATCTGAGTAAGGTTCTGCAAAAATCTCAGCGCTAAAGTGTACCGTTTTGGCGAAGATACAATAACACACACACACACACACACACACACACACACACACACACACACACACACACACACACACACACACACACACACACACACACACACAACAAAACTTTTATATAGATAGATATAGATTTGACAATTCCAATGCACTCTCAGACTGGTTTTTAACCTCGTACGCTTGCCATTTAAGTTCATTTAAAACTACTTGCGAACTAACTCACTCACAAAAACTTTGTTGCCCTATCGGCCAGGCTTCTTTTAATAAGTTCTCATTATTTTCAAGTTCTTCCAAATCCACACACTCGGTGCTGCAAATGTAAAAAAAATCAATTTTCTAGTCAACTCCAGTCCTGAAGGTTTGCTTTATCTCCAGATTACAATGTTTTCATCGTTATCCTTATCTTCAGTTAGATTTTAGGTCCTAAATTTTGTTTTACTCCCCTTTTTCTACCCCTTTGTTCCTTTTAACATGCTTTTACAAAGTCAACTATTATCTGTCTTAAATATTTCCTTGGATGGTTTGGTTTTCATGTTATGCTAATTACTATGATTGTTGTGAGGCAAATGAAACTTTACACTACTCGTAATTTACTTAGGCAACTCATATCTGTAATACATAAACTCAGAATCGTCTGGCAAACATGAATGATTTCGCAGGCCTTTCCCGCCCGAAATGCCCCGCACATGCGCACACTCTGGAAGAGCCCCTCACATGAACACATGCGCCCATTTCATTCGCCCCTCCTATTTATTAGTACGTCTTGATGACCGTCGCAGCACTGGACCTTCAGGAGATAATGGTGTTCCAATAGCTGGTGGTACATACATTGCTTGGTCATCCGTTCAACTTCATCAACAAAAGGCTCATTCTTATTTGATCGGACATACCGACGAAGCAACACAGGTCCAGGGCTAGTCAACCATGATGGCAGAGAAGTACCATTAGAAGAACGCCGTTTGAAGTTAAAGAACCGCTCATGTGGAGTAGTGTTGGTAGCAGTTGACAGTAGAGATCTGATGGAGTGTGATGCATCTGGTAGACACATTCCAACTGCTGATCTGGTATGTCATTTTACCTTAAAGCCAGTTTCACTGCTTTCCAAATGATTCCGTTATTCCTTTCACCCTGACCATTTCCAATAGGATGATATGGTGTTGTTTTACTTGTTGCAATTCCTCTATTAGAAAGGTAGCTTTTTAAATCTTTTGACATGAATGAGGTGCCCTTATCAGAATGTATGTAACTTGGAAATCCACAGAATGAAAACAGTTGATCTAAACATTTGATAACCGTAGCAGCTGACATATTTGGACAAAGAAGGGCAAATGGAAACCTCGAATATTCAGCAACAAAGGTAAGTATATGAACATTTTGAGAGGAGGATAGTAAAGGCCCTTTGAAGTCAATACTCAAACGTCCCATAGGTTGAGTAGCTTTGATCAATCTTCCTTCTTCAGGACCGAAGAACCTTGGTTTTAATTCAGCACCAATTCTACATGAAGCGCACGTCATCTTCACATCTTCTGTGGAGAAAGGTAAGTTTTTGGAACAAACATAGTGGTAACAAACGAGTGACTCCAGGATGACACAGCCCATTGTGAAGATCAGTGAGTGCAGAAGAATGAACAGAGGCACAAAATGCTCGAGTTAATGTATCCGGAACAACATTATCCTTACCAGGGCGGTGCTCCATTGAATAACTATATGCAGATAATTCAATCCTCCATTCATGAATTTTACTGTTTTTTTAACTTCGTTCGTTTCTGATTATCCAGCATAAAAGCTACTGAATGCTGATCTGTTATCAATGTGAAGTGCTGGCGAGCAAGGAAATGACTCCATTTTCTCATTGCTTCAATAATTGCAGTAGCTTCCTTTTCGACGGGTGGGTAGTGCAATTCACTACCTTGGAGAGTACAAGACATGAAAGCCACTGGTCGTCCCCCTTGATTTAACGTTGCTGATACTGCTAAATCAGAGGCATCACATTCAACAATAAAGGGGAGATCCTCATCGATGGCGTGTAATGCCGCAGATTCTAATTGTTTCTTTCAAGAAGTAAAGGCACCAATTGCTGTAGAGTCAAGGGGGAAAGATTTTGCTCTAATCAAAGGTTGAATTTTGTCAGAAAAATTTGGTATCCATTGAGCATAATATGCAAACATACCATGAACCCTTCGTAGAGAGTATGATGTAGCTGGAACAGGTATCTCTGAGTGTCCAGAGTCTTTCTGGATCAGGCTTTATATCACTTCCAAACCAATAATCAAGAATATTAATTGATGATACTGATGTTATTGACTTAGCCACATTTAATGTTATATTTTTATTCTAATTCTAAAAATCTGAGTGAAGTTGATGACCAAGCAATGTATGTACCACCTGCTATTGAAGCACCATTTTCTCCTGAAGCTCCAGTGCTGCGACGGTGATCAAGACGTACTAAACCTCCTGATCGTCTAAACTTATAAATAGGAGGGGAGACTGATGTGGGCGCACATGCGTTGTACATTTTCATTATGTTCAGTTTGGTCTTTTCCTGCAAGAGTTATATTATCAAGATAAGGGAAAGTATCTTTAAGTTTTGCCTGTTCAACAAGTTTGTCCATCCCTCTCTGAAAAACAGCCACACCATTAGTTACACCAAAACGAACACTGCAGTAGTGGTATAATTTCCCATTTGCTTCAAACGCAGTGTATATCTTCTCTGATTCTTTCAAAGGAATTTGGTAGTAAGCACTTTTTAAGTGAAAAGTAGAGAATATCTTATACTTAGCTAATGTATTGTTAATCTATATGAGGTAATGGATATGCATCAAGCTCCGTGAACTGGTTTATAGTATGTGAGTAATCAATGCAGAGTCTCTTTCGATGTCTCTCCAAGGGGTCCTTAACCACGACTACTTGTGCCCTCCAAGGGGAAGAGCTGGGTTCTATGATACCTTCTTGTAAAAGATTAGTTACTTCTTTGTTGATAAAGTTCCTATCATCTTTACTAAAATGTCTTGATTTTGTAGCAATTGGCTTGCACTTAGGATAAATTAGTGAATAATGATGGACATTCAACAGATGCAGCAGAAAAACCACACAATACTGGTGGCTTTGACAATACAAGATAAGGCATAGTTCCTTCATACATTATTTGAAGTGATCTGTGCAGTTTCTGAAAATCCTAACATAGAATTATATCAGCACACAAATTTTTCAAAATAACAAGACATACATATTTATAGCTCGTTTTGTTCAGAATAAAGTCTACAATACAAGATCCAATAATTTGAGTATTGAGAGTTGTCAGAGCCATCGAGATTTCTCTATTTTAAGGAATTATAGTTAGATTTAGTCGAGACCAAGTTTTGTTTCCAAGTAGCAAGGAGGTGTCGAGCGAATATCATGTTGGGTGTCTTAACGAAGAGGCTGCTTAGTACATCAATAGCAGAATCATAAGTTGTACATTGCTGTAATCATATACATCAGAAGAGACGGAGCTTATTAATGTCCTGAATCTGTCTGGTGCATCATTGCCAAACTCATCAAAGAAGTTATTTAGTATACGAAGCCAGTGCTTCCAATCCTTTGCAGCAGCAGGTGAGTTTGATATGCAGATCCAAGCGTTATACTTTCAATAGTTTCTCCATCCCGATGTCTCACTGCTTGACTTCTGAGATTGAGTGCTTAAATTGTTGTGAGGCAAATTAAACTTTACACTACTCGTAATTTACTTAACTTTATTTAAGCTTTAAGCAACTCATTTTTGTAATACATAAACTGAGAAACGTCTGGCAAACATGGCTGATTCTACAGGGCTTTCCAGCCCGAAATACCCCGCACATGCGCACATACGCCCATTTCAATGATATTGGGAACTTTCTGACTATGTGATTTTACTAAATGGGCAAATGCATTGTGGTGATTGAGACTTTGATCTTCACAAAGTTAATCATCAATTTTGTACCCTAGGGAAAGTGGTGAAATCATTGGACAAAGTCAGCATGGATTTACAAAAGGTAAATCATGTCTGACGAATCTTATAGAATTTTTTGAGGATGTAACTAGTAGAGTGGATAAGGGAGAACCAGTGGATGTGTTACATCTGGACTTTCAGAAGGCTTTCGTCAAGGTCCCACATAAGAGATTAGTATACAAACTTAAAGCACACGGTATTGGGGGTTCAGTATTGATGTGGATGGAGAACTGGCTGGCAAACAGGAAGCAAAGAGTAGGAGTAAACGGGTCCTTTTCAGAATGGCAGGCAGTGACTAGTGGGGTACCGCAAGTCTCAGTGCTGGGACCCCAGCTATTTACAATATAAATGATTTGGACGAGGGAATTGAACGCAACATCTCTAAAGTGGATAGGTATATGGATGTGAAGGGAATGGAGGGGTATGGTCTGAGTGCAGGTAGATGGGACTAGGGGAAAACAAATGGTCGGCACGGACTGGAAGGGCCGAGAGGGCCTGTCTCCGTGCTGTAATTGTTATATGGTTATATGGTTATCTCCACGTTTGCGCATGACACTAAGCTGGGGGGCAGTGTTCACTGTGAGGAGGATGCTGGGAGGATGCAAGGTGATTTGGATAGGCTGGGTGAGTGGGCAAATGCATGGCAGATGCAGTATAATGTGGATAAATGTGAGGTTATCCACTTTGGTGGCAAAAACAGGAAGGTAGACTATTATCTGAATGGTGGCCGGTTAGGGAAAGGGGAAATGCAACGAGTCCTGGGTGTCATGGTACACCAGTCATTGAAAGTAGGCATGCAGGTGCAGCAGGCAGTGAAGAAAGCAAATGGTATGTTAGCATTCATAACAAAAGGATTTGAGTATAGGAGCAGGGAGGTTCTACTGCCGTTGTACAGGGTTTTGGTGAGACCACACCTGGAGTATTGTGCACAGTTTTGGTCTCCAAATCTGAGGAAAGACATTCTTGCCATAGAGGGAGTATAGAGAAGGTTCACCAGACTGATTCCTGGTATGTCAGGACTTTCATATGAAGAAAGACTGGATAGACTCGGCTTGTACTCGCTAGAATTTAGAAGATTGAGGGGGGATCTTATAGAAACGTACACAATGTTTAAGGGGTTGGACAGGCTAGATGCAGAAAGATTGTTCCCGATGTTGGGGAAGTCCAGGACAAGGGGTCACAGTTTAAGGATAAGGGGGAAATCTTTTAGGACCGAGATGAGAAAAACATTGTTCACACTGAGAGTGGTGAATCTCTGGGATTCTCTGCCATAGAAGGTAGTTGAGGCCAGTTCATTGGTTATATTTAAGAGGGAGTTAGATGTAGTCCTTGTGGCTAAAGGGATCAGAGGGTATGGAGAGAAGGCAGGTAAGGGATACTGAGTTGGATGATCAGCCATGATCATATTGAATGGCGGTGCAGGCTCAAAGGGCTGAATGGCCTACTCCTGCATCTATTTTCTATGTTTCCATGTAACCGGCATATTGAGAATATAATAGAACATGTATTTCAGTATTCATAGTTCTAGTAAATCTTGATAGTTGTGAGTGCTTTGAATTTGATCAAAAGAAAAGTTGGGTTGAAAGGTTTTTGCTAATTAATGTTATAGTATTTAATAGGGTTTACTATTCTTAATACAATAATTGTTGGCAAGTAATATGTGTAGAAGAGTGTAAAGGCTATGAATGAAACTAGTTGATCCTTGTCTTGTACTTTATAACATTGTTGAGAAGCTTGGAAGCTATTTTTGCAATGCTTTTGCAGAAAAAATGAATACCACTTGATTTGCAATCTCTAAAAGCAAATTGCAAGAACAATGCATTAAATTTCAAATAATCTAGTTGGTCTTAGTTGAAATGAATAGCATTTTAGCTTGCTTGGAGTGGGGTTTTTTTAATAACCGTGCTCCTGCAAAGGTTGTGATTTTTTTTTTTTCTCCATATACTGAGCAGCAGTTTGTGATGTCTTCAGCTTTTTAGAATTCTTCCTCTGTCCAGCAGTCAGCTGTTTATGCAGGCATTATTTCATCCTAGAGCAGCCATGGCTGAGGGGAAGGGCAATGCTGTTAATTTGATAGTGCTTATTCGTGAATCAGCTGATCACTAAAAATGATGTAGCTGCATTCTGGCATATGTGATAGCAAGCTGATGAGACATTTATAGTCTCGTTGCCTTGGTGTATGTCACTGTTGTTGTGGCAATTGTTTTAATAGGTGTGTTCTTCATTTTCTTGTGCATCATTTTTTCCTTTGGCAGCTTCTGCAGGAAGGAGAAAGGCGTGAACCAGGATCTAATTGTGAGCATTTGCTGCAGGTCAAAGACTAGAGAGATAACCTGCTAAAGCAGTACTTAATTAGATATGGAAGGTGGGAAGCTGAAGGCCCTGAAAGCTTTACTAATTGTTGGTAATTGTCAGCTGTCATAATTCACCCAGAAGGAATCTATACTGTGTGTACAGATGAACGGAGGTTTGTGGTGGTGGTGTTCTTTTAAGTCCATGTTACTAGGCTGCTGGATCAGTGGCTGTGCTATAGTGGCAACGACAGTCATAACAGCATGCCGGGCTCAACCACTGTCGGTAAACAGAGGTTGAAAAAAACAAGCGCTAAATCAAAGCTTTGTGGTTTATTCACTATTGATGAAGAAGATGAGCACTGCAGAATAAGAAATTCCAGAACAGAAGAAGGTATGTGTCAATTTGGACTGTAAACTACGACTGGAGACTGATTTAATGTCTGAAATTGTCAATGCAAACTAATGCAAATTAAATTTTGTAAATGTTAATAGTGCTATGGTGTGCTCTACTGAACTGAGTATTATCTTTTTATTTATCTTCATTTCTTTAATATAATGGTGATTAAAATGAATCATAATTTATTGCATAGTATACAATGTAATGATGCCTATTACCTTTTCTATAAATAAATGGGGTTATTTTGGAGAAAGATGTTAATATGTTGAACAAATATGAAAGTACACTTTTATTTAAAAATTATGGACCATTCAGTCTGGTAAAAACCTGTTATTCAAAATCTGATGGTTAGCCTTTAACAATTGTTTATCTTCAGCAGCAGTGCCCTTCAGTGATAGCTCTTGTCAGTATGATAGCTTTATACAATGTAATTGGCTCTTTGGTCGACACAGAACTACAAATTACAACATACTGCTGTTTTTGTCTAGCAATGCAACTGCATTAGATGAGTGCTCTGGAATATTCTCGTTTCTTGTTTGACCTTCATTCTCTTCCCATGATTGTTTAAATTTGGACCTTTATTTACTGGGTCACCTCATTTGTCAAAACTCTTTTGGTGCTCTACAATGTAATAGTAATTGCGTTGCAGAGAAATCCCATCTGTACCGTTAGAGGATTTAGATGCTCAGTGTAGTCATTGGTTTTGATTTATCTTGCCAATGCACTAGATGTGACGACTTAAATGTGTTTTGTTCATTAATTCAGTTGCCTCTTTTGAAGTTCCAACATTGTGTTTCTTGAGCAAAGGTTTCTCCAATATATTGAACACAAATATTATACATAAGCTCTTAAGTTTGACATCTGCCTTTTATTGAAGTAAATTGCTATGCTAGGTTTTTTTTTTAAATCAAGTGTGAATAGCCTGAAATACTCAATTTTTCTCTGACTGCATGATTTGTTTTTAATTAATGTTATGGCAATGGTATTTCATTTTGACAATGCTTTTGTTTGCCATTACATTCAGATTTGGTTGTACTTTTATCATTGGACTAGTGCGTGAAAGGGTTTTTTATCTCTTTACTATTAAAGATTGTGGAAATATTTCTATCTTGTCAAATTTCAGGTGTGGTCCTTTACAGTTATGAAGAATCTTGTGGAAAGGCACAACTCTGATTTGTAGGAATAGGACTAAATTTAGCCAAGAATGATAAACAGATTTATTAATTCGCAGTATTGTAGTTGTAGTTTTATGTGAAGGAAAAGTGAGCAAAATATGCTTAATAGTTATAACCTTGACAATGGGAGAGTTTTTTAATTCACGCTAAATTCCGGTCATGATATTGCTGCTGACGTACTTCATTTTTTCATTGTTTGAATTGCAAAACAGGATCATTATATTGATCAAATGCTGCCTAGAGGGCAAAGTTTGAAATGCCAGCGATTGTAGTCTAACATGAGGAGTATACTTGTATTTTTATAATCTCCAAGTGCATGACGGAACATGAAGCATTGCTTTTAAATATCTGAACGGTAAAAGTTTCAACAAAACGTGCGTGGCGATGCATTTTCTGTGGCCATGAGATTGGCCACATATGATGGGCACATATACCCAAAACTCACATCTTGACTTTTTAAGCTAAAACATGACCATTTAATTTTTCTCCAATGGTTCTGGATATTTTTTAAAGCTTTTATTTTACTACACTTGGAAGCCAATGATTTAAGTGTCTTCAATGTTAACTAATATACTAATGGGAATTGATGGAATTAATAGCATTAACATCCAATACTCTACAAAATCTTCCAGTCCTAAACTATCCACTGACATAAACTACAAACCCACTATCTCTCGCAGCTACCATGACTACACCTCTTTTCACCCTGCCTCTTGTAAGAGTGGCATCCTATACTCTGTTTCTCAGCTTTCACTGAATATGCGTTCAAGGTGAAGCTTTCCACACAAGGACATCCAAGAAGTCCTCTTTCCTCAGTATGTGCGGTTTTCCTCCTCTGGTTGTGGATGGAACTCCCACCTGCGGCTCCTCTGTTTCCCGCAATTCAGCTCTGACTCCCTCTTTCCCAGACAGAACAAGGTTAGAGTTCCCCGGTCCTCATCTTTCATCCCATGAGCCTTGCGTCCAACACCTAATTTTTTGATATTTCCTTTATCTTCAATGCAATCTCACCACTAGTCACATCTTCCCATTCCTGCCCTTTTCCATTTTCCACCGGACCTCTCTGTGTAAAATGCTCATCTCTTCCCGTCCAGGCACTTTCCTTGCAGCTGCAGGGGATGCAGCACCTGCTCCTACACCACCTTGCTTACCTCCATTCAAGGACTCCCAACAAGCCTTCCAAGTGAGACACAGATTCACGTGCACCTCTCAAACCACATCCACTGCATTTGATGCTCCTGATGTGGCCTCTTTACATTGATGAGAAGAGCATTGACTAGGCGACTGTTTTGCCAAACACGTGTTCTGTCTGCCAAGGCTGCTGGAACATGGGGTTACTAGCCATTTTAATTCCCCTTCCCATTTCCCTTCCAATCTTTCTGTTTTCGGCCACCCCTACTGCCAGAGTGAGGCCACTTGCAAACTAGAAGAACTTGTATTCTGTGATGAGGCCATGCATATCAAAAAAACAAGTTATTTAAAACTATCTTTCAGTAAGGGAAGCAATTTCAGGATTTCTGTTTTGTCTTGACTGCAACCAATTATACATCCACGCAGCTTGTTCCTAGCTGTCAGTTTTATTAATATTTATTATGTACAATGTCATTAATTACAACCACATCAATTTTTGTTACTGAAAATAATTCCATTCAATTGGTGAAATAGAAATTTCAGTGGATCCATTTATTACTTTTATTCATCAAAGTGACTTTCCATACTTTGCAGAAATTCTTGAAATTGATTACTACTTAAATGTTTATAGAAAAACTAATCTTCCAGTTTCAAAGTTATATTTCTGATCGAATTCAAAAAAATGTAATTAAATAATTTGAGAAATCTTTGTCATGGCAGAAATATAAAAACACGAGTGAATCAAATATAAAAACACGAATGATGCAAGGAAATGAGCAAGTAACCTGATGGCACAATTTGCATCCTTGCTAAATTGAATTTTGTGTAATATTTAATAATTTAAATTATTTTAACCAAGGGTTACATTTCAGCTTCACAGTCACATCGTTAAACAAATGTTTGATACGGAACCACATGGTGGGCTGCTTGTTGAACTCAATGGCTTAAGCAGCATCTGTGGAGAGAACGTTCATTCCCTCCACACATGCTGCCTGACCTGCTGAGTTCCTCCAACACTTTATTTTGCTTTGGATTCCAGCATCTGCAGTTTCTGATAGGCTGCTTCAAAAGGTCACGTTGCAAGGGATCCTGGGAGACCTAGCTAACTGGATGCATAATTGACTTGAAGCAGAGGGTTATGACGAAAGGTTGTTTTTCATACTGGAGGTCTGGAACTAGTGAGCTGCCTCGGGGTGGGTGCCATACCCGTTGTTGTTTCACATCCAAATCGTTGATATACTTGACAATATACAAGGCATGGTGTATGTAAGTTTGCAAATGACACTGAAATAGATGGTATCGTAGACAGTGAGGAAGATTACCAAGAATCACAGCAGGGTCTTGATCAGCTGGACATGCGGTCCAGGGAACGACAAATGGAGTTTAACTCAAATAAGTGCAGGGCATTACATTTTGGAAAGTCAAACCAGCATAGGACTTTCACAGTGAACTTTAAAGCCCTGGAGAGTGTAGTAGAACAGATGGACCTGAGAGTACAAATACATAGTTCATTAAAAGTGACGTCACATGTCGATCGGGTGATGAAGACACTTTGGATTGCTGGGTTTCGTCATTGAGGGAGTTCAGTACTGTGTAGGTTGGGAAGGTAAGTGCAGTTACAAAAGATATTGGTGAAGCAGCACTTGGAATATTGTTCAGTTTTGGTTACCGTGTTATAATAAAACATGCTAATACGCTGGAAAGAATGCATAAAATATTTGAGGATGTTGCTAGTTCTCGAGGAACCATCGGGAGAGGATGGGCATGCTAGGATTTTATTCCTTGGAGTATTGGAGACTGAGGGATGATCTTGCAATAGTGTATGCATTCATGAGAGTTTGGACAGGGTGAATGCTCAGGCTCCTATGAACCCTTTATCCCCAGGGTTGAGGAATCAAGAACTAGAGGGCATAGGTTTAAGGTGAAAATTGAAAGTATTAATAGGAACCTGAGGGGCAACTTTTTCACATATAGTGGTGGGTATATGGAATGAGCGTCCAGATGAAGTGATTGAGGCAGGTATAATAACTAAAAAGCATTTATTCAGGTACATGGATCAAAAAGGTTGAGAGGGATATGGGTTAAATGGATAGACACAAAATGCTGGAGTAACTGAGCGGGACAGGCAGCATCTCTGGAGAGAAGGAATGGGTGACATTTCAGGTCAAGACCCTTCTTCAGACTGAATCAGTCTGAAGAAGGGTCTTGACCCAAAACATCACCCATTCCTCCTCTCCAGAGATGCTGCCTGTCCTGCTTATTTACTCCAGCATTTTGTGTCTACCTTCGATTTAAACCAACATCTGCAATTCTTTCCTACACACGGGTTAAATGGGAGTAGCTTAGATGGTCATCTTAGATGGTTTGGATTACTTGGTCCTAGGTCCTGTATCCATGCTGTATTACTTCATGACTGACTCTGACCTTTATCTCTAAACCTATAAAAGTCTCATCTTGTGTGTTGTACATTTGTATGTTTTTTTGTGTGTCTTCCTCAAAATGCTACAGGCCAGTTCTTAAATTGTTACATATTCGGACTCACATTTTTACCCTCCACATCTTAATCAGGTTCACTTATAATTTTATCCTATATTTCACCAATTATTCACGATTAAAGTTTTTTTTAAAGCCAAAAACCGCTTCCCACACACCCTTTTTCCAGCAGGTTTCAATGATGATGTCACAATGTCACTCACAGACGTCCAATCACAATGGATCTAATTTACAAATGACATCGCAATTGGACGTTGCCAATGGTAACCGCAGCTTCTCAGAAACAGCTTTTTTTTCCAGGAGCTTCCAATGATGATGCCACAATGCCACTCTCAGTGCACCAATCACAATGCTGAAAACATTCAGCAGACCAGGCAGCTGCTGAAGAAAGAGTAACAGTTAACACAGCGGAGCGCTACTGTCGGAGCTGGGGAGGGGAGAAAGAAGGTTGACCTGGTCAGGCAGAATCCATTTATGTTTCTGGCATCTTCTCATGGTTGAGTGGTTATAGGATTGGTGAAGAGTCAAGAGTGTTTTATTGTCATATGTCCCTGACAGAATAATGAAATTCTTACTTGCTGCAGCACAACAAAATACGTAATCATAATAAACAACATGATAAACGGGAGACAGAAAAAAAAAGTTCAGTGTGTGTCTGTGTGTATATATATGTGTGCAATAATAATAATCTTTTTTTGTTCAGAGATGAGGTTGTAGTGTTTAATAGCCTGATGGCTGTAGGGAAGAAGCTGTTCCTGAACCTGGACGTTACAGTTCTCAGGCTCCTGTACCTTCTTCCCATTGGCAGTGGTGAGATGAGTGTGTGGCCAGGATAGTGTGGGTCTCTGATGATGTTGGATGCCTTTTTGAGACAGTGACTCCAATAAATCCTTTCGATTGTGGGGAGTCATAGCAGGTGATAGACTGGGCAGTTTTCACAACTTTTTACAGTCTTTTCGCTCCTGGATGTTCAAGTTGCCGAACCAGGCCATGATGCAACCAGTCAAAATGCTCTCTACTGTGCACCTGTAGAGGTTCAAGAGAATCCTCTTTGACATACCGAATCTCCACAATCTTCTCAGGAAGTAGAGGTGCTGATGTGCTTTCTTTATAATTGCATCAGTGTGCTGGGTCCAAGAAAGATCGTCGGAAAAATGCACGCCCAGGAATTTGAAGTTTTTGACTCCCTCCGTCCCATTTATATAAACCAAGTTCAGGAATAGCTGCTTCCCCACAGCCATCAGATTATTAGAAACATAGAAAATAGGTGCAGGAGTAGGCCATTCGGCCCTTCGAGCCTGCACCGCCATTCAATATGATCATGGCTGATCATCCAACTCGGTATCCTGTACCTGCCTTCTCTCCATACCCCCTAATTCCTTTAGCCACAAGGGCCACATCTAACTCCCTCTTAAATATAGCCAATGAACTGGCCTCAACTAACTTCTGTGGCAGATAATTCCAGAGACTCACCACACCCTGTGTGAAAAATGTTTTCCTCATCTCGGTCCTAAAGGAATTCTCCCTTATCCTTAGACTGTGACCCCTTTTTTGGACCTCCCCAACATTGGGAACAATCTTCCTGCATCTAGCCTATCCAACCCCTTAAGAATTTTGTAAGTTTCTATAAGATCCCCCCTCAGTCTTCTAAATTCTAGCGAGTACAAGCCAAGTCTATCCAGTCTTTCCTCATATGAAAGTCCTGACATCCCAGGAATCAGTCTGGTGAACCTTCTCTGTACCCCTTCCATGGCAAGAATGTCTTTTCTCAGATTTGGAGACCAAAACTGTACGCAATACTCCAGGTGTGGTCTCACCAAAACCCTATACAACTGCAGTAGAACCTCCCTGCTCCTATACTCAAATCCTTTTGCTATGAATGCTAACATACCATTTGCTTTCTTCACTGCCTGCTGCACCTGCACGCCTACTTTCAATGATTGGTGTACCATGACACCCAAGTCTCGTTGCATCTCCCCTTTTCCTAATTTGCCACCATTAAGATAATAGTCTACCCTCCTGTTTTTGCCACCAAAGTGGATAACCTCACATTTATCCACATTATACTGCATCTGCCATGCATTTGCCCACTCACTCAGCCTATGCAAGTCACCTTGCAGCCTCCTAGCATCCTCCTCACACCTAACACGACTCCACAGCTTAGTGTCATCCGCAAACGTGGAGATGTTGCATTCAATTCCCTCGTCCAAATCATTAATATATTTTGTAAATAGCTGGGGTCCCAGCACTGAGACTTGCGGTACCCCACTACTCACTGCCTGCCATTCTGAAAAGGACCCGTTTACTCCTACCCTTTGCTTCCTGTCTGCCAGCCAGTTCTCTATCCACATCAATACTGAACCCCCAATACCGTGTGCTTTAAGTTTGTATACTTATCTCTTACGTAGGACCTTGTCGAAAGCCTTCTGAAAGTCTAGATATAACACATCCACTGGTTCTCCCTTATCCACTCTGCTAGTTACATCCTCAAAAAATTCTATAAGATTCGTCAGACATGATTTACCTTTCGTAAATCCATGCTGACTTTGTCTAGTGATTTCACCACTTTCCAAATGTACTGCTATCCCATCTTTAATAACTGACTCTAGCAGTTTCCCCACTACCGATGTTAGACTAACTGGTCTGTAATTCCCCGTTTTCCCTCGCCCTCCTTTTTTAAAAAGTGGGGTTACATTAGCTACCCTCCAATCCTCAGGAACTACTCCAGAATCTAAGGAGTGTTGAAAAATTATCACTAATGCATCCACTATTTCTGTGGCTACTTCCTTGAGTACTCTGGGATGCAGACTATCTGGCCCTGGGGATTTATCGGCCTTTAATCCATTCAATTTACCCAACACCACTTCTCGGCTAACCTGGATTTCACTCACTCCCTCCACCTTATTTGACCCCCGATCCCCTGCTATTTCCGGCAGATTATTTATGTCTTCCTTAGTGAAGACAGAACCAAAGTAGTTATTCCATTGGTCTGCCATGTCCTTGTTCCCCATGATCAATTCACCTGTTTCTGACTGCAAGGGACCTACATTTGTTTTAACTAATCTCTTTCTCTTCACATATCTATAAAAAACTTTTGCAGTCAGTTTTTATGTTCCCTGCCAGTTTTCTTTCATAATCTATTTTCCCTTTCCTAATTAAGCCCTTTGTCCTCCTCTGCTGAACTCTGAATTTCTCCCAGTCCTCTGGTAGGCTGCTTTTTCTGGCAAATTTGTATGCTTCATCTTTTGTTTTTATACTATCCCTGATTTCCCTTGTTATCCATGGATGCACTACCTGCCCTGATTTTTTTATTTTGCCACACTGGGATGAACAATTGTTGTAGTTCACCCATGCAGTCTTTAAATACCTTCCATTGCACATCCACTGTCAACCCTTTAAGAATCACTTGCCAGTCTATCTTGGCCAATTCACTTCTCATACCTTCAAAGTTACCTTTGTTTAAGTTCAGAACCCTTGTTTCTGACTTAATTATGTCACTCTCCATCCTAATTAAGAACTTAACCATATTATGGTCACTCTTGCCCAAGGGGCCCCGCACAACAAGACTGTTAACTAACCCTTCCTCATTACTCAATACCCAGTCTAGAATAGCCTGCTCTCTCGTTGGTTCCTCTACATGTTGGTTTAGAAAACTATCCCGCATACATTCCAAGAAATCCTCTTCCTCAGCACCCCTGCCCATTTGATTCACCCAATCTATATATAGATTGAAGTCACCCATTATAACTGTTTTACCCTTGTTGCACGCAGTTCTAATTTCCTGTTTGATGCCATCCCCAACTCCACTACTACTGTTAGGTGGCCTGTACACAACACCCACTAGCGTTTTCTGCCCCTTAGAATTTCGCAGCTCTACCCATATCGATTCCACATCCTCCAAGCTAATGTCCTTCCTTTCTATTGCATTAATCTCCTCTCTCACCAGCAACGCTACCCCACCTCCCTTTCCTTTCTGTCTATCCCTCCTGAATATTGAATATCCCTGGATGTTCAGCTCCCAGCCTTGGTCCCCCTGGAGCCATGTCTCCAACTATAGCATAGTCATTAATAGCTATCTGCACATTCAACTCGTCCACCTTATTACGAATGCTCCTTGCATTGAGACACAAAGCCTTCAGGCTTGTTTTTACAACACTCTTCCTCCTTATACAATTATGTTGACAAGTGGTCCCTTTTGATTTTTGCCCTGGAAACCCACCACCTCTTATTCTCTGTTTATTATTTTTTTTCTTCTTTCACCCCTACATGTTGGGTCTGAGTGCTTCCCTTCTCTGCCTCCTGCCTCAGACCCTGTCTACTGGCTTTCTCTATTTGAGTCCCTCCCCCCAACCGTTCTAGTTTAAAGTCCCCCCGGTAGCCTTTGCAAATTTCCCTGCCAGGATACTGGTCCCCTCGGGTTCAAGTGCAACCCGTCCTTTTTATCCTGGTCACTCCTTCCCCAAAAGAGGTTCTCAAAAGAGTATTAAACTCAACTCATACAAAATATGAACTTTAATTAGCCTACTGCACTTTACATGCTTATTTGTGTGTGTGTGTGTATATATTATACAGACACACACACATTAAACTCTCTTGAATCTCTTGAATCTTTAAACAGGATTGTGGGTCCTCAAACGTCCTCTTCCAAAGTCCACCATCAGTTATTTTGTTTTACTGGTATTGAGAGCCAGGTTGTTGTGCTGGCACCATTTGGTGAGAGATTTGTTGTATTTGAAAATTAAGGTATGATTTTTAAAATTGAGGTGCTGTCTCAGAAGACAATGAAGCTTGTTAATCACAGTCAATGGTTAAATTGGGATTGGATAACCAAGTTTTGTATATGATCAAGTTTAAAGACTATTAAATGAAAAGTTGTTCAGTTAGTTGCCTTTGATGGTCAATTTTAAGAAGCAATACCTATGAACATTACAGCGACTGATTAGTTAAAATTCTGCTCATTCAATATAGAAAAACAACATGAAAAATCAGAGATGATAGAGGGTTTGAATGAGGTGATGAGGTTGAGCTAAGTCTTGTGAGCAGACATGGAATTTTGTGTTTTCCTGGCAGGTTTGTGTATGAGAAATTAAGAGATCACTGTTTCGGAAGTGAAGGCATTAAGTCATTGCAGTAGTTTCCAGTAGGTGAGATGGATTATTATTATTTTTTTTAATTATTATTATTTGTTTATTTGTTCCGAACAAGTAAAGACATAAATAGGAATAAATAACAACAACAAAATCGAAATAGTCAAACAATTGAACATCCCAGGCAATATTTGCAAAACAATGAAAAGTATAAAGCAAAATTTAAATATCCAACACTTTTTCTTTACAAGCTCGAAAAGGAGTGAGAAGAAGAAGAATAACTGTTTTAATCTCACCCCTTCTCCCTAAACCCTTCTTCCATATTTAATAATTAATTAATTAATAATAATAATTATCACCATTATTAATAACATTGCTTATAATAATAATAATGATAATGTATCAATAGTAATGTAATATGTAACACAATATACAATATATAATCTACAATAGCTAATTATTCATTTGAGATACAATTTAACCGTAGACGTACCCCAGACAATTATTAGAGATGCATACAGACATATATACATACAACTGATAAACACATACAAATAATATATATGAAGTAACCAAAATAAATAAATCAATAAATAAATAAACATTAATAAACATTAACCCCTGTTTGTCAACCATCCCCTTCATCCCTGTACCTTGTGAAAAAAAGTGTTTTGTATGTCATTTTGAACTGGTTCATGTTTGGACATTGCTTTAACTCCACATTCAAACTGTTCCACAATCCCACTCCATAGACCGAAATACAAAAAGTTTTTCTGGTCATGCGGACTCTTTGTACCTTAAAATTAAATATTCTTCTTAAATTATAACCCCCCACTCGCTCATTGAATAATTTTTTTTTTATTTCCAGGTAAGTTTTTATTTTTAGCCCTAAACATTATCTGTGCTGTTTTAAATGCAACCTAATCTGCTAATTTTGACCTGATACCTGACATTGTGAGTAGGTGAGATGGATTGATACATAATCATTGGGGTTTTTTTTTAAGAGTCCATAATAGCAACTTAAATGTGCCGAATAAATTTGACTGATAACAAAAGATTTAAATTAGAACAGCTTGTATTTATAAAATTGATATCAATTTAATTTAATTTGAAATGTTGTAATTTTACCAATCTATCAAATTCCTATGAAATGTGGGATTTGTTATAAAGTAGTGTTACAAGTGGTTACCTAATATATATCAGAAATTAAGTATCTAGAGCTTTCTAAAGCCCCTATCCCACTTAGGCGATTTTTTCAGTGACTAAGCTGTCCGCCACATGATCGCGAGGTGACGCCTGTACGGTCGCGAGTAGTCTCCTCAAGTCGCCTAAAGTGTCGTAACGTTTTTCTGGTCGCCGCTGGAATTTGAATTGCTGCTTGTCTTCTCCTGTCATAGGTTGACGCCAGGTGACATTGGTTGTCGTCGGGTGCTGACTGCTGTGAATTCCATTGGTGACTACCTACGTCAACCAGCGACTGAATTGTCTTCAGTTGTTACCGACAGGGTTGTTGCATGTCATAGCTTGTCGTGGGTGGACGTAGGTTGACTTCGGTTGTCGTCCGTGTGGTCGTAGGTGGACATCTTAATGGGTCGTCAGTTGTCGGTAGTTTGCCTTAGCTTGGCGTCGATTAGGTGGTAGTCGACCTGGTACGACTGTGACTGTCACCGGCAGTCGCCGAAAAAAATCGCCTAAGTGGGATAGGCACATTACATCCAAAATGATATGAGACTCAAGGTTGCACGTAAGCTGCTTTCATGGTTGTCAATGCTTCAAGCAAAAATATCTAGTCCAAACCTAAGTTTTAGCTACAAACCTGAAACTTTACTCGATTACATAAATTAAGAGCATTATAAAATTGCACCCTATTTTGGACACTGGAAAGATAAATGATGTCGTTGGCAATTGCAAAGAAATGTGCGAGTGTTAGGATGAAAATTCATCGCTGAATTTTTATAAATTAATGCAAGATTTAGAATAGTTTCTCCAAAAAGTGTCTAAAATGTATGCCTAGATGAAAATATTAATACTTTGGTTGAGTAATAGACATTTTTATTAAGCAGGCAGTTGATTTGAAATATTTCAGCTACTGGATGCTGGGAGCTCTTTGATCTTGAATCATTCACCTTCTTTTCCCATTGGCCATTCATTCCCCTGGTGCTGCCAAATTTCACCGCCCCATTAATGTTATATCCAACATCCAGCTGTCATCTTTCTATGTATGGGAGGAAGTGATAACTACAACAATATAATGATTTACACTGCAAAAGTACTTTGGTTGTAAAATGTTTGGGGAAATCATGAAATGTCATACTTATTGTATTTTTATATAGACCAAGACTTGTTTTACATGGAGAGGCATGCGAAGAGAAAGGGCAGTTGTGGCATTCAAAGGACTTCATCGAACAAAATAAAATGCTGTGGGGCGTATTTTGCAATGTGCAGTCTGATGAATTGTTTGTGGCATAATACGCCTCCCCATCCCCCACTTCCCCACGGTGAAGTCTATCCATGAGTCTAATGTAGAGTGACAGTGCAGGAGATGTAGTTTTATGTTCTATAAACTGTAACTGTCTCAAAAAGGAAGTGACATTGAATCATTTTTTAAAATATTTTTATTAGAGATAAACAATAAATTGACAAACATATTATGGTAGAAATATTTTGTGTACATCAATCATACATTATTAATATTATCAATTGAATTATTCTGCCTCTAATAGTTTTTTTTTTATAGATTAAGAGTAATAAAAAAGAGAGAGAAAAAAAAGAAGGAAAAAAAAACATAAGGAATGGAATAATTTACCATTAATACATCATTGGAGATAAGATCAAGGAATATAGAGTATAACTTTTCATCTGATCCTGAGTCCAAGTTTCAGTTAGGTTCCCCTGCCGAACCAACCTACCCTTTCATGATGAAATCGATGAAAGAAGACCATATTCTAACAAAGAGTTCTTGTTTGTCCATTAAGGCAAATCTGATTCTTTCCAGATGTAGGGTCTCCGACATTTCCATAATCCACATTTTAATTGTGGGGGTTATAGTGCCTTTCCAAAATTTTAATATGAATTTCTTCCTGATTATTATATTGTAATCTAGGAAATTTCTTTGGCTTGATGTAAGTGTTAAACTTTGTTCTGATATTCCAAGTATTATTAGTTTTTAGTCCGGATCCAGTTTAGTATTAATAACTTCAGAAGTTATTCTAAAAATCTTAATCCAGAAATTTTTAATTTTTATACAATTTGCAAAAGTATGTGTTAAGTTAGCCTCTAGATGCTGACATTTATCGCAGATAGGAGAGACATGTGGAAAGATTCTATTCAGTTTAACTTTTGAGTAATGTAATCTGTGTAATACTTTAAATTGTATTAAAAGCATGTCTGGCATTTAACGAGCATTGATGTATATATTGTAAACTTTTGTCCCAAATTTTTTTTGTTATGGGTTGGCTTAATTCATTTTCCCATGTATGTCTATGTGATTCTGTCGATGAGACCTCGCTATCTAAAAGGATATTATAAATATAAGTTGTTAGTTTTTCTGTATTACGATGCTTATTCAAACATTCATCAAGGATTTCTGGTTCCCTATTCCTATAATCTTGTGTATTTGATTTAACATAATCTCTGAGTTGTAGATATCGAAAAAAATTATTTGAGTGTAGTCCATAAAACCGTTGTAACTCCTGAAATAAAAGAAAAGTGCCTTTCTTATAAAGATGTTCCATCTTTTTAATTCCATAATTTTTCCATTGTGTGAAACCTTTATCCAGCATGGAAGGTTTGAATAAGGGATTGTTTACAATAGGGAGACAGAGTGGTATATTATCCAATTTTAACGCCTTTTTTAATTGTTTCCAGATTTGTGTACCACTATGTATAATAGGGTTTTTCCTATAGGTTTCTTTGTGCAGTTTTGTTGGTGCAAACATAATCGAACCGATTTCAAAAGGTAAACAGTCCTCCTTTTCCATCCTTAACCAGTCTGGTTGTTGATCCATTTCTTCCAGCTAAAAATTCATGTTTTTAATATGGACTGCCCAAAAATAAAACAGAAAAATTGGTAGAGCTAAACCTCCATTAATCTTTGATTTACATAAATGTTTTTTACTTATTCTATGATTCTTATAATCCCAGATGAAACTTGTAACAGTAGAGTTGACTTTTTTAAAAGATTTTGGAATTTATATCGGGATTGACTGGAATAAGTACAATAATTGCGGCAAAAAGATCATTTTTATAGCATTAATTCTACCAAACATTGAAATGGGAAGTGTTTTCCAATATTGAATATTCTTGTTTAGTTTATTCAGTAAAGGTGGGAAATTTGATTTAAATAAAGAAGTATAAATTGTAACTGTCTCAAAAAGGAAGAGACATTGAATCCATTTTTGTAGTCATTCATTGCACAATAACTGTATAACTGAGCAATTTCTAACAATGACTGGATGAATTGGCCAATTAAATTGCTCACATTTTGACATATTTCCCAATTCCTGTGTCTGTCTTTTCAATCAATTGTAATTAACATTTCAAAAACACCAAAAGATTTTGGAAATTTGTATTTTGGGTTCATGGCTATCACTAGAATCATGGAGGCATACAGCATAGAAACAGACACTTTGGCCCAAAACATCCATGCTGACCACAATGCCCCATCTAAACTAGTTCTAGTTGCCTGCATTTGGCCCATATCTCTCAGAACTTTCCTATCCATGTACCTGTCTTTTAACTGTTATTATTACTGCCTCAATTACTTCCTCTGGCATATCCAGCACCTACTGTGAGGAAAAGGTTGTCCCTTGGGTTCCTATCAAATCGCTTCCCCCTCACCTCTACCTGTTCCTGGTTCTTGGTTTCCCCAACCCTGGGAAATGACTGTGCATTCACCCTTTTTATTCCCCACATGATATTTAACACCCCTATAAGATCACCCCTAACCCTCCTGCACTCCAAGGGCATAAGGTCCTAGCCTACACAATCTCTCCCTATATCTCAGGCCCTTGAGTCTTGGAAACATCTTCATAAACCTTATCTGCATCCTTTCCAGCCTAATGGCATATTTCCTATAGCAGGGTGACTAAAACTGAACACAATACTTCAAGCAATCCCTAACTGATGAGGTCAATGTGCCAAAACCACATTCACCATCTGATCTATCTGTGATGCTACTTTCAGTGAACTATGTACTTCTTGATCCCTATGGGAAGTACCAACTTCCCAAGGCCCCATTCTTCACTATGAAGGTCCTGCCCTAGTTTGGCTTCCCAAAAATGTAATAGCTTACACATAATTATATCATTAAATAATTGAAGACTGCCTTATCCAGCATGGTTAAAAGCTAAATTTCCTGCTACTTGAAGTAGTTAATGCTAACAGAAAAGTTGAATGTCTACATGAAAGAGACATTAATCAAAATGCTGATTGGATTAAATAATTTTTAACTATTAAACTATTATGTATTGTAGTTATAGATGGCATTGTTGTGTAGGAAGCGACTGCGGATGCTGGATTAAACAGAAGATAGACACAAAAAGTTGGGGAACTCAGTGGGTCAGACAGCATCTCTGGAGAAAAGGAATAGGTGATGTTTCAGGTCGAGACCCTTCTTCAGACTGAAGACTCGACTCGACCCGTTGGGTCCCAGCATCACATGGGAGGGCTGGTCCCCCAACGCAATATTCCACCACTCCACCAATTCCAATATTGGTGGGGGGGGGGGGGGGGGGTTTCTGGAGTGCTACTACGTGTGTTGTGGGCTGAAGGGACTGGTTTCCAGAGGGCCAGTATGGACATTGTTGGCCAAATGGATTCTTGGGCTGGCGGCTCAGTCACTCAAGCCTGTTGTGCTGGCAGCTCACTCACGGCTGGTGGGCTGGCAGTTGACTCACGGCTATTCCTTGAAATTCCATTTCAAGCAAGGTGCAAGGCCACCAAATTCAAGTGCAGTTTCATACCATTTCAAGCAGGGTGCAAGGCCACTAAAGAAAGTTGTGACCGCTCCCTCCTCCATCTTGCAGAGACTGAGCCATGCCCACATTTCTGGGTTTTATTGTTTCCCCCCCTCCCACGTGAAAAGGCATGGCCTTCATGGTGTGATTGACAGGAGACATCTCAACATTTTTAAAACACTAATAACTCATTTATTTTTCATCGATAGCAAAAATCCTCGGCGCCTGATGAGCGGTGGGGGACACTGAGTAAGATGGCCAAAGATCACAGCCGTACGTGGTAGCGTTTATTCTAAAATCAATATAAAGCGCAAACAGGAAGTGGTCAAGATTAGACTTTTAATTATATAGAAGGCAAGGGAACTTTAATTAGGCAACACAGCTTTAGCATTTCCAAACCATATTTTCAAACAACATTAAGGGCACTGACAGGTCAGTAAAAGTACTCACAGTTTAGTAGACATGTGTTCAGTGTTATTCACAGCTCAGACTGAGAGACGTGACCCTCTCGCTCCCCCATCTTGCAGAGACGGACTGAGGCACTCAACACTACTGGGTTTTATAGTCCCTCCGGAAGGGGCATGGCCTTCAGGAGAGAGAATTTCAACATTTGTTAAACATTAATAACTATTTAATTTTTCATCGATGGGAAAAATCTTGTCCTGCACAGCGGAGGGGGACTCTGAGTAAGATGGCCTTAAATCACAGCCGTAAGTGGCAGCGTTTTTTCTAAAATCAATATACAGAACAAGAGGAAGTGGTCAAGATCAGACTTTTAGTAATATAGATTAGATGCAATGAACAGAGTAGGAAAGGCTGCTTGAATTGATCTTTGAAAGCGAATCAATTGGCATTTATACGTGAACTATCTCTGGCTTTTAAAATGGAATTGAATATACTGGCAAGGATTTAATTGTTTTCTGATCCTTCGTGACTGCGGGATTAATGCTAGAAAATTGAAGGATTGATATATTTGTACATTGCTAGATAACACAGTGGCACGGCGGCAGAGTTGCTGCCTTACAGTGCCAGCACCCGTAATCTGGATTGGGTTTGGTCCTGATTAGGGATGCTGTCTGTATGCAGTTTGTACGTTCTCCCTGTGATCATGTGGGTTTTCTCCGGATGCTCCGATTTCCTTGCCCACTCCAAAGACATATGTTAATTGGCTTTGGTAAAACAAATTGTAAATTGTCCCTGGTGTATAGGATCATGTGCACAGGGTGATTGCCAGTCTGCACAGACTCAGTGGGCCTGTTTCAATGCTGTATCTCAAAAGTAAAGTCTAAAGAATAAATTCAGTAATTGGAAGCCAGTTTTACATGGTGGGCAATCCATCTTAAGAGATTGTGAAAACTTTCATTTAGAAAGATGCAAATTAATCATGGGCAGCCAGTGTAAATTTGTTCGGGGAAGTTCATATCGGACTAATGTAATTAAAAATGTTTTGGATGTAATGAGGAAGAAGGCAGTGCATTTGGCTTTTTCAGCATGTAGGTTAGTGTGGTTTTTAAGCAAGGTTCGCACTTGCAAGATGGTCTATATTTAAAAAAAATATGAAACTTAATGAAATCCCAAATTCAAAGCTGACAAACTATAAAAAGCAAGGGTAATGGTTGATGCATGATTTTTTTTTGTGACAAAGACCATTATAGTGTGTTCCCACAGGACTCTGTACTCAGTCCTTGGCTTTTTGAAACATGAATAATTTAGATATGAATGTAGGGGATATGATAAATGTTTGCAGATGTTTCAAAAGTGGCCCTGTTATTGACAGTGAGAAGGAAAGCTTTAAAATACAAGAAGATATGGTCAGTGGGTAGAAAACTGGCAAATGGGATTCAATCCAGAGAAGAGCAACAAGGCCATGAGTACTACAGAGTGCATGTCCACTGATGCTTAAAGGTAGGAGGACACTGTCAAAAATACATACGGGATGCTTTCCTTTTTTTAGGTAAACCATAGAATTTGTGAGCAGAGGGATTATACTAGAACTGCACACATTGTTAATAGACACAAAATGCTGGAGAACATGTAGCATCTCTGGATAGAAGGTATGGGTGACGTTTTGGGTTCTCCATTGTGAAGAAGGGTCTCGACCTGAAACGCCACCCATTCCTTCTATCCACAAATGCTGCCTGTTCCACTGAGTTACTCCAGCATTTTGTGTCTATCTTCGGTGTACACCAGCATCTGCAGTTCCTTCCTATACACACATAGTTAGTTAGACCACAGTTAGAGGACTGCATACAGTTCAGGTCACCACATGACATGAAAGATGTGATAATGCTGGAGAGAGTACAAATAAAATTTGAGGATGTTGTCTGGACTAAACACTGGTAGCTATGAGCAAGACTGGATCAACTAAAGGCACCACAGAAAGCAAAGGTCCAAATCTGGAGCAAAAAACAATCTGCTGGAGTTACTCGGCAAGGTATATAGCATCTGTGCGAGGGAAAGGATTGTTAAATGTTTTGGGTTTTTGATAAGCTTTTCCTTTGCAACAGGGTGGAAAAGTTGATCTAGGGCTCTCAATTTTAAATGCGTCAGTTAGAGTAAAGCAGAGGGATTAAAAAAATGAGGGACATGAAAAAATTGATAGAATTTAAAAGGAGGCGAGAAAAGATCTTTATCCTTTGTGAAATTTTATTTGAATGAGTAGGAGAGGCAGGGTTCTTCTGGGGTTATGGGTTTAGTGATGGAAGGTGGGGTTTTAAAATAATTCTATGAGCAACCAGCCACAATTGATTCAACCACAATTGAATTATTATTTGGAGAGATGTGGTCCTTAGATTTACAGAAATGGTGTGGGATCTTCAGTACATGAATAGTATGTGGAAACTGTAGGTGTTGTCCTGGGGGGTGGGATATCAAAGGATATTGTGAGGGAATCTGATGGAGGTATTTGCAATTGTGAATGGAATAGTCCTAGTAGGGGGAGGGAAATTGTTTGCAGAAGAGGGCAGAAGGATCACGAACAAAGCATAGAAGATAGATGTAAATGACCAAAAGTGATAAAAGAAGACGTGCAGTATCGGTAGTTAGGATGTGGAATTTGCTGCCAGTTGTAGTCGTGGGGGCTGATGTATCTGTGTCATTCAAAAGAGAGCGAAAGTATGACAATGGAAACGGCTTGCAAGGCTATGGAGGAGTAGACCCAATGTTAGTGTTGCTGTTGCATATAGCACAGCAGGCTGAATGGCCTTGTTACTATCTATGTATTGGTTTCTTTATTCGTGCAGCAGAAATGAGCATTACATAACTGCACCTTGTACTTGAACCATTAAAACAAAAATAAAAGTTGGATACTTTTAAGGAATTGTCAATTTTTGTCTTTGTACTCTTCAGCATTGTGCTTCTAAAATGGTTAACTGGGCTGCACAAACATACAGGGAAGGTTTAGTGAATGTCCAGGATATCCTAACTTTGCGAGCACACAGTCATGTGAACCGCATTGCTAGCTAAACCAGTAATCTATTTGCATGCAGCTAAAATATGCAATAGTACATCGCCTGACAAGTTATTTCGGTCACATGGGCGTGGAACTAAGCAGAAAACACTGGGCTTCAGTAAACATTGTGACACGTCAGCAGATCCCTGTGTAGCAAATTATTTTAATAAATGCTGGCATCTGGCGCAGATATTTTTCAATAAAATGAATTTAATTGTTCGAAAGGATCACTGGCTTATTGTTTATTGGTATAAAAGAAAAGCAGGATAAATGCACAGAATAGGAGTAAATCCTTTCTAAATATTTTATTTAAACAAATCTGTCAGACATGTTCAGGATTAATTTCAATATTTGGGAGGAGACCGTTGATTTATTTATTTGCAGGAAGTGCTCGCCAAGGTGTTGGAACCATTTTTTTTCCCCATCGTTTTAATTTCACCTGAACTGAGGAGAAATTAAGAATTTAAGAGGATTATATGCAGTATATGACGGCTGATAGGATGGAAGGTGAAGACAAGGGGGCTGTTGGGGTGGAAGGTGAGGACAAGGGTCCTCGCCTTCCACCCCATCAGCCGTCGAATACAGCATATTCGCCACCTCCAACAGGATGCCGCTGCTGTCCCATCTCCACCCCTTTCTGCTTTCCGCAGAGACCGTTCCCTCTGAAACTCCCTGGTCAACTCGTCCCTTCCCACCCAAACCACCCCCTCACCAGGTACTTTCCGCTGCAACTGCAGGAGATGCAACACCTGGCCTTTTACCTCCCCCCTCGACTCCATCCAAGGACCCAAACAGCCTTTCCAGGTAAGGCAGAGGTTCACTTGCACCTCCTCCAACCTCATCTACTGTATCCGCTGTTCCAGGTGTCAACTTCTCTACATCGGCGAGACCAAACGCATGCATGCCGATTGTTTCGCCGAACACCTCTGCTCAGTCCGCCTTAACCTGATCTCCCGGTGGCTCAGCACTTCAACTCCCCCTCCCATTTCAAACCTGACATTTCTGTCCTGAGCCTCCTCCATTGTCAGAGTGAGGCCCAGCGCAAATTGGAGGAACAGCACCTCATATTTTGCTTGGGTCGTTTACACCCCAGTGGTATGAACATTGACTTCTCTAACTTAAAATAGCCCGTGCTTTCCCTCTCTCTCCGTTCCCTACCCCTTCCCAGTTCTCCCACTAGTCTTTTGTCTCTGCCTACATTCTATCTTTGTCCCTCCTCTGACATCAGTCTGAAGAAGGGTCTCGACCCGAAACGTCACCCATTCCTTCTCTCCAGAGATGCTGCCTCCCCAGCTGAGTTACTCCAGCATTTTGTGTCTACCATGGATCATCTAGTAGTTGTATTGCTTTCGTTACTGAGATAACCCCGTTTAATTCCCTAGCTGCCAGATTGGAATCTGAACTTGTCATTGAATAAGTAGGCCAGAATTCTTAGCTATTGGTCCTGTGCTTAACTACAACAGTGACAGGCTTAATCGTTGCCTTTTCACTTCGAAATGACATGACTTTATGTTATCATTTTAATTACTTGTCCTACACTGTTTTGCAGCTAATTAATTTTTTTCAAAATGTGTTTATCTTGTGACTGCTCTGCCCTGTCTATATGGAGGTTGCACGTAAGGTCATCCGGTCAAAGGGCGTGACGCACAGAGTAGCTCAATCGTTCTGTAATACAAGGCAGCTTCCGCCATACACTCGTAACACACGAAACACGTATGTTCTTCCTGTTAAAAATCCGCCATAATGGTACATTTTTGCGCTGTAAAAAATTATGGAAATAGGGGTAACCGTGAGAGAAAAACGCCAAAATCACTGCTGCTCACTGACTTGTGAAAGAACAGCGTGCTGGTAGATTAAGGGTGTGTACCTGGCCACGACCGCCCGGAGGGTGACTGAGCGGTTTGAACCGGACCACCAAGGTGTAAGGGGCCGAAGGAAGGAAGTTTCACTTGCTCTATACCTTTCAGCCCTTAATGTATTATATTACGCAGACTGTCCTGCCTTTCTGCCTAATGCTGATTTATTGGGCTAAACTCCTCTCAACAAGCAATGTTAACATCTTTTGCTCTTTTTTAATTTTGTTTCTTTGTTTCACACTCTAGCTTTGGAGGCACAAGTGAAAGGGGAGGACAACAAAAGCAGTCACCTGACTTCTACTTTTGGGCAAAGTGTGAACTCTGGACCTAAACAAGGTGTGTGACTTTTCTTTGCCAAACACTGTTTGTGATTTTAAATCTTAAGTGTAAAGTTGATTTCCAAGTGTAATTTTTAAGATTTAATAAGCTAATTTCAATCAAACATAGAAATTAAAAATAGATATTAAAAATTGTTTTTGTATCTCTAACCAGTCAGCATTAATAACAAATAATAAAGATGTACATCATTTTAACTACTCCATTTACTTTTTTTAACCTATTTTCATTGTCTTGCCCTCCCTCCTGCCTACTCTATCTAAAAACACACATTTAATCCTCTTCCCTAGTTCTGATGAAGGATCTTCAATCATAGTTCATAAATTCATCTTATAGGATCAGAATTAAGCCATTTGGCCCATCAAGTCTACTCCGCCATTCAGTCATGGCTGATCTATCTTTCCCTCTCAGAATTTGAGAAAAATAATTTAAATACAATAAAGTTGATCGTGTTCGTATTATGGAGTGATATTTGAATTTACAAGGTTAAGAGTTAATCATGACAAATATATTTTCGCGGTTTCAAGGTCAGTTTATTGTCACATGTATCAATTAAGGTACAGTGAAATTTTACTTAACCATATAACAATTACAGCACGGAAACAGGCCCTCGGCCCTTCCAGTCCGTGCCGACCATTTGTTTTCCCCTAGTCCCATCTACCTGCACTCAGACCATACCCCTCCATTCCCTTCCCGTCCATATACCTATCCACTTTACTTTTAAATGTTAAAATCGATCCTGCCTCCACCACTTCTGCTCGAAGCTCATTCCACACAGCCACCATCCTCTGAGTAAAGAAGTTCCCCCTCGCGTTACCCCTAAACGTCCGTCCCTTAATTCGCATGTCATGCCCTCTTGTTTGAATCTTCCCTACCCTCAATGGGAAAAGCTTATCCACGTCAACTCTGCCTATCCCTTTCATCATTTTAAAGACCTCAATCAAGTCCCCCCTTAACCTTCTGCGCTCCAAAGAATAAAGACCTAACTTGTTCAACCTTTCTCTGTAACATAGTTGCTGGAACCCAGGCAACATTCTAGTAAATCTCCTCTGTACTCTCTATTTTGTTGACATCCTTCCTATAATTAGGCGACCAAAATTGTACACCATACTCCAGAATTGGTCTTACCAATGCCTTGTACAATTTTAACATTACTTCCCTACTCCTATATTCAATGCTCTGATTTATAAAGGCCAGCACACCAAATGCTTTCTTTACCACCCCATCTACATGCGATTCCACCTTCAGGGAACTATGCACAGTTATTCCTAGATCTCTCTGTTCCACAGCAATCCTCAATTCCCTACCATTTACCATGTACGTCCTATTTTGATTTGTCCTGCCAAGATGTAGCACTTCACACTTATCAGCATTAAACTCCATCTGCCAACTTTCAGCCCACGTTTCCATATGGCCCATCTTTCAGCCCACGTTTCCATATGGCCCAAATCTCTCTGTAGACTTTGAAAAATCGACTTCATTATCCACAACACCACCTATCTTAGTATCATCTGCATGCTTACTTATCCAATTTTCCACCCCATCATCCAGATCATTGATGTACATGACAAACAACAGTGGACCCAACACAGATCTCTGAGGCACTCCACTGGTCACCGGCTTCCAACCTGACAAACAGCCATCCACCATTACTCTCTGACATCTCCCATTCAGCCACTGTTGAATCCATCTTGCTACTACGCCATTAACACCCAAAGATTGAACCTTCTTAACCAACCTTCCATGGGGAACCTTGTCAAAGGCCTTACTGAAATCCATATAGACAACATCCACTGCTTTACCCTCATCAATTTCCCTAGTAACCGCTTCAAAAAATTCAAGAAGGTTTGTCAAACATGACCTTCCAGGCACAAATCCATGTTGACTGTTCCTGATCAGACCCTGTTTATCCAGATGCTTATATATATATATATATATTATCACTAAGTATCCTTTCCATTAATTTACCCACCACTGACGTCAAACTAACAGGTCTATAATTGCTAGGTTTATTCTTTGAACCCTTTTTAAACAATGGAACAACATGCTCAGTACGCCAATCCTCGGGCACTATTCCCGTTTCTAATGACATTTGAAATATTTCTGTCATAGCTCCTGCTATTTCTACACTAACTTCTCTCAATGTCCTAGGAAATATCCTGTCAGGACCTGGAGACTTATCCACTTTTATATTTTTCAAAAGTGTCAGTACTTCCTCCTCTTTGAATCTCATAATTTCCATAGCTACTCTACTTTTTTCCCTTACCTCACATAGTTCAATATCCTTCTCCTTGGTGAATACCGAAGAAAAGAAATTGTTCAATATCTCCCCCATCTCTTTTTGGCTCTGCAGATAGCTGTCCATTCTGTCTCTCTAATGGTCCAATTTTACCCCTCGTTTTCCTTTTGCTATTAATATAGCTGTAGAAACCCTTTGGATTTACTTTCACCTTTCTTGCCAAAGCAACCTCATATCTTCTTTTAGCCTTCCTAATTTCTTTCTTAAGATTCTTTTTACATTCTTTATACTCCTCTAGCACCTCATTTACTCCATGCCTCCTATAAATATTGTAGATATCTCTCTTTTTTCGAAACGTGTCCAATTTCCCTTGAAAACCATGGCTCTTTCCAATTTTTACTATTTCCTTTCACCCTAACAGGGACATAAAGATTCTGTACTCTTACAATTTCCCCTTTAAATGTCCTCCATTTCTCTTCTACATCCTTCCCATAAAACAGAGCGTCCCAATTCACTCCTTTTAAATCTTTACGCATTCCCTCAAAGTTAGCCTTTCTCCAATCAAAAATCTCCACCCTAGGTCCAGTTTTGACTCTCTCCATAATTATATTGAAACTAATGGTATTGTGATCACTGGTCCCGAAGTGCTCACCAACGCATACCTCCGTCACCAGACCTGCCTCATTTCCTATCAGGAGGTCCAGCACTGCCCCTTCTCTGGTCGATAACTCTATGTACTGCTGCAAAAAACTATCCTGCGCACATTTTACAAACTCCAAACCATCCAGCCCATTTACAGAATGTGTTTCCCAGTCTATTTTTGGAAAATTGAAATCTCCCACAATCACTACCTTGTGCTTACTACTAATATCTGCTATCTCCTTACATATTTGCTCTTCCAATTCTCGCTCCCCATTTGGCGGTCTATAATACACCCCTAAAAGTGTTGCTACACCGTTCCCACTTCTCAGTTCCACCCAAATAGCCTCCCTAGACGAGCCCTCTAATCTATCCTGCCAAAGCACTGCTGTAATATCCTCTCTGACAAGCAATGCAACACCTCGACCTCTGGTCCCTCCAATTCTATCACACCTGAAGCAACGTAATCCTGGAATATTTAGTTTCCAATCACAGCCCTCCTGCAACCACGTTTCACTGATTGCCACAACATCACATGTGTCGGAATGTGTCCAAAAGATTCTGAAAATGGAGGGAGAGGAGCCCGATGTTGTGGTACACATAGGTACCAATGACATAGGCAGAAAAAGAGATGAGGTCCTGAAGGGAGAATTTAGGTAGTTGGGGGGGAAAGTTAAGAAGAAGGAACAAAACGGTAACGATTTCAGGATTACTGCCTGTGCCGCGTGACAGTGAGAGTAGGAATGGAATGAGGTGGAGGATAAATGCGTGGCTGAGGGACTGGTGCAGTGGGCAGGGATTCAAGTTTCTTGATCACTGGGACCTCTTTTGGGGAAGGCATGATCTGCATGATGCTGGAGACCCGGCCGGTGTTGCTGCCCCCAGGTAGACTGTCCCCTCCAATCGTACTCAAACCTGAGTACCTATTTTCCAGGTGTACAGTCACAGGGGTACTCTTTAGCCCCTGCCCCTTGCCCTTCCTAACCGTGACCCACTTGTCTGTCTCCTGTGGTCTGGGAGTGACTACCTCCCTGTAGCTCCTCTCTATGACCTCCTCACTCTCCCTGACCAGACGGAGGTCATCGAGCTGCTGCTCCACGTTGGTCCTTTAGGAGCCCCATCTCGACACACCTGGCGCAGATGTGGACGTCTGGAGGACTATCAGATTCCCTGACCTCCCACATTTGACATCCAGAAACAGTGCACTCTCCTGGCCTTCATACTCCCCCCTTACACAGGATACAATATCAACACAATACAAAGTACACAACAAACTGCTGGGATCTGACTGCTAATCAGCTGCTTTCCCTAGTCCACTTCCCACCAATCAGCTGCTTACCCTAGTCCTCTTCCCACCAATTAGCAGCTTCCTCAAAAAAAACACTTCTCTGAATGGAATGCGATGGATTTAGGCAAGCCCCGCCCTTGATTTTTAACCTTCCCGGTCGGGTGTCGCTCCTCCCCCTCCTTCACTTCCAACGGCTCCTGTGGGCCTCTGAGGAAAACAAGCCCCGCGCTTGATTTTTAACCTTACCGGTCGGGTGTCGCTCCTCCCCCTCCTTCACTTCCAATGGCTCCTGTGGGCCTCTCTGTCATTGTCATTGAGACAAAGGGAAGATTTTAAGGAAGAGAATGAATACAAATAGTTGCACAAATAATCATTAGGACCAATGTAACCAACTGTAAACTGAATCTGGAAATTCTTTCCAAAAGACAGTTGTTGGAAAAAGACACATGAACAGACAAGAATGCTGATTTTGTCAGGCTGTCACGTCTATTTTGTCAACTAAAATTGATTGAATGATACAGCATGGGAATAAGCCTGTCAGCCCACTGAGCCAACGCCGACCAACAATCACCCATTCGCACTCATTCTATGTTATCCCACATTCTCAGCCACTACTTATACACAAGGACCAATTTAGAGGCAAATTATCCTACAAACCTCCAAGTCTTTAGGATGTGGGAGGAAACCCACGCAGTCACGGAGAACGTGCAAACTCTGCACAGGCAGCATCAGAGGTCAGGATTAAACCCTGTGAGGCAGCAGCTCTACTAGCTGTGCCGCTCTCAATGTATGAGGTACTCATGAGAGCAGTGATTATTGGTCTGAATTTTGTTGATTGGCAGCTGTTGACTGCCTCTACTCATTTTATCCCAAGCTTATCTTCTCTGTATCAGGAATGCAAATCTCACTGGTAGTCACGCACCTGATTAATGCCAGAACCTTAAACATGTTGAGTTGACTTCAGAACAAGCATCACCCCAAAAATTCAACTGGTTGCTATTGACAGTCTGTGAAGCATCGTAGAAACATAGAAAATACGTGCAGGAGGAGGCCATTCGGCCCTTTGAGCCAGCACCACCATTCAATATGATTATGGCTGATCATCCAAAATCAGTACCTCGTTCTGGCTTTTCCCCCCATATCCCTTGATTCCCTTAACCCTGAAAGCTAAATCTAACTCTCTCTTGAAAACATCCAGTGAATTGGCCTCCACTCACCATCTCAGTCCTAAATGGCCTACCCCTTATTCTTAAAATGTGACCCCTAGTTCTGGACTCTCCCAACATCGGGAACTTTTTTCCTGCACCTACCCTGTCCAATCCTCTAAGAATTTTATATGTTTCTATAAGATACCCTCTCATCCTTCTAAATTCCAGCAAATACAAACCCAGTCGACCCAGTCACTCCACAATTTAGCCAGCTATTAAAGTGGTCGGCTTTACAGTATTTTTTTTAAATGCCCCACTTAGCAGTTGAACTATTCAAACTATTTAAAAAAATCTTTAAAATGGGAGAAATGCACAAAACACAAACAATTTCAAAATGTAACTAGCCTAATTCATTGCCCTCTGTGCAGTCTTACAATCTCTATTCACGTGAATCAGATTCCAGATTCCGGCACAGGATCAAAGAGCAAATAACTCAATGCAAGTGCTCAAATCTTGGCAGGTTCCTGCTTTGGCATTAGTCTCCGAGGCTGACTGAGTATAGCTAGGAAGCAATATGGATCTGCTGGCAAAACACAGCACGATCCATGCTTTTGTGACCTGCCATAGTATACATTTATTTAAAAACTCTTGAACAAAGAGGGTAAGCTTACCAAAGTAATGCTTCTAGACTTTTAAAATATTGCTTGTTTTATAGATCATCCCGTTCTTCGTGTTGATGACAAGCAAAGGCTTGCCAAGGAACGCAGGGAGGAAAGACAAAAGCAGCTAGGTAAGAACATACACTTACAGTGGCTTGCAAAAGTATTCATACCCCTTGAACTTTTCCACATATTGTCACGTTACAATCACAAACGTAAATGTATTTTATTGGGATTTTATGTGATAGACCAACACAAAGTGGTGCATAATTGTGAAGTGGAAGGAAAATGATACATGGTTTCCAAATTTGATTACAAATAAAAAACTGAAAAGTGTGGCGTGCAAAAGTATTCAGCCCCCCTGAGTCAATACTTTGTAGAACCACCTTTCGCTGCAATTACAGCTGCAACTCCTTTGGGGTATGTCTCTACCAGCTTTGCACATCTAGAGACTGAAATTTTTGCCCATTCTTCTTTGCAAAATAGCTCAAGCTCAGTCAGATTGGATGGAGAGTGTCTGTGAACAGCAATTTTCAAGTCTTGCCAGTGATTCTCAATTGGATTTAGGTCTGAACTTTGACTGGGCCATTCTAACACATGAATATGCTTTGATCTAAACCATTCCATTGTAGCTCTGGCTGTATGTTTAGGGTCGTTGGCCTGCTGGAAGGTGAACCTCCGCCCCAGTCTCAAGTCTTTTGCAGACTCTAACAGGTTTTCTTCCAAGATTGCCCTGTATTTGGCTCCATCCATCTTCCCATCAACTCTAACCAGCTTCCCTGTCCCTGCTGAAGAAAAGCATCCCCACAGCATGATGCTGCCACCACCATGTTTCACAGTGGGGATGGTGTGTTCAGGGTGATGTGCAGTGTTAGGTTTCCGCCACACATAGCGTTTGCATTTAGGCCAAAAACTTCAATTTTGGTCTCATCAGACCAGAGCACCTTCCTCCACATGTTTGCTGTGTCCCCCAGTTGGCTTGTGGCTAACTGCAAACGGGACTTCTTATGGCTTTGTTTCAACAATGGCTTTCTTCTTGCCATTCTTCCATAAAGGCTCGATTTGTGGAGTGCACAACTAATAGTTATCCTGTGGACAGATTCTCCCACCTGAGCTGTGGATCTCTGCAGCTCCTCCAGAGTGACCATGGGCCTCTTGGCTGCTTCTCTGATCAATGCTCTCCTTGCCCGGCCTGTCAGTTTAGGTGGACGGCCATGTCTTGGTAGGTTTGCAGTTGTGCCATACTCTTTCCATTTTCGGATGATGGATTGAACAGTGCTCTGTGAGATGTTCAAAGCTTGGGATATTTTTTTATAACCTAACCCTGCTTTAAACTTCTCCACAACTTTATCCCTGACCTGTCTGGTGTGTTCCGTGGGCTTCATGATGCCCAAGGAACATTGTTTGTTCACTAATGTTCTCTAACAAACATCTGAGGCCTTCGCAGAACAGCTGTATTTATACTGAGATTAGATTACAGACAAGTGGACTCTATTTACTAATTAGGTGACTTCTAAAGGCAATTGGTTGCACTGGATTTTATTTAGGGGTATCAGAGTAAAGGGGGCTGAATAATTTTGCACGCCACACTTTTCAGTTTTTTATTTGTAAAAACATTTGAAAACCATGTATCATTTTCCTTCCACTTCACAATTATGTGCCACTTTGTGTTCTATCACATAAAATCCCAATAAAATACATTTACGTTTGTGGTTGTAACGTGACAAAATGTGGAAAGGTTCAAGGGGTATGAATACTTTTGCAAGCCACTGTATGTTCTTCCAAACAATTTTTTTTTCCCCAGAAGAGAATTATTGGTATGTAAATAGTATTTGTAGAAATGTTTACTTAAACTTGGTTAGCAATACTTAGCCAGATTTTCCTCTAAAGCCAGACAAGCAGGACTTGCTGTTCTTTAATCCTGACCTTGGCCAGCTAATTGCCATGAGCTTTATTACACAGTAACTTATTGTGCATGTGATATAAATACTATGGTGCCCTCTACAGAACATATTTGGCCTGTATGAATAGGGCACGCAGCTGTGTTTATTAACCAAATCATATTGAAATTAGAAAGAAAAATTATCATAATGAATTCGGTGTCAAATCCAGTACAGATGAAAGGAGGGATTGAATTGAAAAAATTCTTTAGGGGGGAAAAAACAGAAATTGAGAGCTGAAAGAATAAGACCACAAATGAAATAAGTTACTTTTCAATGCCAGCGAAGTTGGTCGTTTCGTTGAGATTTCACGGAATCTTTCAGTATCAGGATATCACAGCTAACTTTGTTAAAGGCACAAAGGGGAAATTTATCAGACACTGAAATGCTATTAGTCGCTATTGGAATGTTAAGAAAGATGGCAGTTAATTTACACAGCAGGCTTCCTCAAATGGCAATGTGGTACCCATTTTTTTTTTTTAAGGTTTGAAAGAAATGTTGGCCTGGGTCCCTTGAATAAGCGTTGCTTTTCTTTGCAATGGAACCTTTGGATCTTCGCATCACGAGAGACGACAGCAATCCAAGTGGTTAAAAAAGAATGTGCCATCCATATTTGCAATGTAAATTTCAATAATTCTCAGGGTAATAACATTGTGTTAGATTAATTAGTTTCCGTGGACTGGCTGTGAAATATCTTCCAACATAAAATTGCCAGTAAGAATACCATTTTGTCCAAAATGCTTGCAGGAATGATGATTTTGAACTTTTTGAAAAACCTGAGTTACGGATTATTTTGGTGAATTTAGCAATTTGAACTGCACGGAGCTAATCCTATTTGCTGGTCTTGCCTCAATATTCATATTATCCCCATCCAATCCAATTCCTTTCTAAAACTTTGGAAAAGAGAAAAGATTCTCCGCTAAAAAAAGTGGGTAGTCTCCAATGTGCTGCTCATTGGGCTCCATGATAAGTACATGGCAGCCAGAGGCGCAGGTAGTCGGGTGGCCATTGTCAGCTTTGGAAACATGAACTTTAATTGGCAAATTTGGTTATTAGATTCCTTCGATAGCAGCTCCAATATTGTGGCACATCCTTGATCATCCATTCAAATGTCAACTTAAATTTTGTTCTGAAGCCTGTAGACTACAACCTTCTGGTCCCTAGGCAAGAATACTACATAATTAATCGCATTTCTGCTTGGAATCAACTAGCAATCTGAAAAAAATTTGATATACGAGAGACAATATAAAATATGTCAGTAAACCATTTCTTTTTGGGAAGTAAATCGTTTGAAAACTGAAGGCTATAATAATAATAATAATAATAACTATATTTCGGACTCAAGGTCCAGACAAGGGACTTGCATTACATAAAAATACATTGCATATAAAAACATCACAAAATACATATAAAATCTTAGTATATCACTTATAAAAGCATCATAAATTATATATTTAAAAAAAAACACAATACATGATTTAAAATCAGACTAAAAAAGAAAAATCAGTGTCCTACAACGAGACAGAGATACCAGTGTCTCCACAACTGGGATTTGTAGTGTGTAGTGCTAAACCTTATGTTTGACAAGGCCACTATAATAGTAAGATTAAACGAGAACTTACCAGTTTGAAGTTTGATCTTTATTTTATGAGGAGTTACGATGAGGGATTACGTGAAGAAGCCCCGCCAGATCTCCTGCGTGTCATTACTTCAAAGCAGCGGCGTGAATTCACAGTAACTACAGTCGAACTGATATAGTAAGACTCAGAAGACTAGAACTACCAGATGATCTTTGCGATTATGAGGGTCGGGAGCGGAGGGCACGTAATCACTCATCGTAACGCCTCATAAAATAAAGATCAAACTTCAAACTGGTAAGTTCTCGTTTAATCTTGCTATTTTACTTCGGAGTCACGTGAGTGACTACGTGAAGATTTCAAAGCTCTGTGATTTCATGCCGTAGATACAGTTCCATACGACACACTGCTTCGGTTGAGCAGGATAAACAAATAATGTATTGAACTTTGTTTAAATTATACAATGAACGTCTTGAACAATAAAACAGTAATAACCCCTCTTTCGCAGGAGAACAAACAGAACCCAAAACAACATGCCCAAATCCTTGCATTGCAAGGACAGGTTTATCATAAATCATGAAAAAGGTTCCTTCACTGGACCACCCTGCGGTGGGGATTTGGTCTAAAGGCACGTCCTGCGCCTTTGCTGCGTACGTTGATGCCGCCCTGGTGGAGTGATTTAAACACATCAGTGTCTACTCCAGCATAATGCAAACCTGTTTCGGCCATCTAGAAATAGTTTGTACTGACACCCTTGTGCGAGATTTTATGTGGCTGATGAGCATCGCTGTTTCAGAGCCTCTGAGACGCTTGATGACCTTGATATATTGGCTCAGGTGCGTAACTACACATAGTCTTAGGTCAATTGGTATATTTTAAGCTTATTTTGGTTCCAGCCATCCCTGGCCTGCTCTGTTTGATTAGATCATATGCATAAAACGTAATATTATCTATAGAAGAATGCTTGCTGTCCAGTCGTAACTTTTGCAATATCTGGACCCATTGCACTGCCACTAGCACCATGAACATGACCACTTTGAGCGTTAACTTCTGGAAAGGCAGAGATGTAATTGAAGCCCGTTGCCAAAGCAATGTGAGAACTATGCTCACATCCCAGATTTCCGAATATCTATGTCTGGGAGGGTTTTGTTGAAATACCTTTTATGAATCGGACCATCCATAGATGAGATCTGACAGAGTGTTGTCTGGACCCTTGCTCTAAATAGGAGAACAAAGCACTTTGAGCACTATAAATGGCACTATAACTTAACTGCTCGTCAAAATAGCAACGAACTCCAATACATCCGGTATGCCTGCAACATGATAAGATATATTTGACTGTAAACAGAACATTTCTTAATATGAGATACACATTGTTTTTTAGTACTATCTCTCCAGGCCACCGTAATCACATTGACAGTCCTACTCAATAGTCCGAGTCCTTGGAACAGTCTGGTCAGAAGATACAAATCAACATATTAATATGATCATGTAAAGGGGAACTCTCCTCCTGTCCCAGGGTGACCTAACAAGTTGCTGCATTTGGGGATAGTCATGAATGGCTGTGTCATCAGTCTCAGAACCAATGGGAACCATGGCTGTGTGAACCAGTTATTAACTACCAAACGCCTAAAGCATAGTCGTGCTCTATTTTGGTGAGACATTGACTGATGAGGCAGAATGGGGAAAAAGCGTAAGAAAGTACGTCCCCAATGTAGCGAGAATACATCCTCCGCTACTGCCCCTGGATCCGGTTCCCATGAGACGTATTTAGGTAACTAGTGATTTAACCCGGATGCAACAGATCTATGTCTGGCAATCCATACCGGCTGACAATCATTTTAAAACTTTTGGATTCAGCATCCCTTCTGTGTTGTCATTGAATTTACCTGGTGACCTGGTGTCTGCCACTTTCACCGTTATCTCTACCTGGTAGGTAGATATCTGAGACCTAGATGTTTCTCGTATTGCACCAGTGCCAGATGAGGTTAGCCAGATTGTCATAGAATAATGACCTAATTCCACGCATGTGATTGATATGCAACAGCTGTGGTATTATCAATCTGAACCTGCACATGCAAATCATGCATTGTTGAGCAGAATGCTTTTAGGCCATAGAATGCACCCAGCAATTCTACGTAGTTTATCTCATGCCTCTGCAGGATTAATGCCTCTTCCACATTTCATCTGCTGCCACAGCTAGACTCGGTATCAGTGGCTTCCCACCCTGAAACACTCACATCAAATTGTAAACTGAAGGTTATTGAGTCAGAATGTCTCTCGTACATCGTGAGACATTAGTTATCCACCACCGCAACTTGGCGATAGCTTCGGCTGACAACTGCATTGGTCTATTTAAATGACCTGCATGTTTTTTTAGTGCTTGTTGTTTAGCTCGTTGCACATTCTGATAGTGCAGAGGTCCAAACTATACTGCAGGGAAAACCCGCCAGTAATTTACCAATAACATTGGTTACTCATCGGATGGAGGGTTGTTGTTCATCAACCAGATTCCTACAGGCCTTCATAATTTACAGTTTTGGCCGTAGGCAAAGTACTGACATGTTAGTTAAATCAATGATGAACCCCAAATAGCCAATCATTCTAGATGGTACTAATTTGGATTTAATTAGATGGGTGAGGAACCGAATCTCTCAAACAGGTGTTTGGTAACTGAACACAATTCCTCAGCTGCTTCCTGAGTGTACCTATGATGAGAAACATCATCCAAGTATGCCATTATAATGCGACTCTGAGCGCGGAGTAGCCCTGATACTGGTTTCAACAATTTTGTAAATAACCTAGGGCTGAGGTTAACCCATTGAGCAAAACTTTAAATTGCCACAGCTGTCTCATCCAACTAAATTTCAAATATCTACGGTATTGGTACTGAATAATATGCATCTTTCAGATCTATGGTTGCCATATAACACCCTTTTGATACCAGTTGCTTAGCAGCACTGAAATTGCAGTTTTAAAAATGTTTATACTGGACCTAAGAGTCAAGTCTGGTTAGGTCCAGAATGACTTGACACCCACCATCGTTCTTTTGCCTGGGGAATAATGGACACAAATTGTGGAGGCTGATATGCCGTCCTTTCCATTACCCCTTTTTTTGGAATAATATTCCAATTTCATCATTCACCTGTAGAGTTTCTGGTATTGAAAACCCAATACCCGACTAGGTGTATTTTGTACAGGTGGATGTACTTCCGAGATAAACCCCATTCGAGACCCCCGGATACAGTCCAGTATAACACATCTGATGTTATGCAGCACCATGTATCATAGAACAATTGCAACCTACCCCAGACCGGTGACTGACCTCTAGAGGATATATCCTGGACTAGTCCAGTACTTGTACCTCCATGGTTGCTGGATTCCTCGGTCTCCTGGCCCTGTTTGGGGTGTGCATTTAGAGCATGCCAATGTTTTGGTCCCTAAGTAAGGGATGTATCAGATATTAAACTGATAAGCACAGATGCTACACTTGATTTTAGCCAAAAACCCCGAAGAGCGATACGTGTAGATGGGGTCGCCCGGCTTCGTACTTGACCCGCACCATCATCTGTAGTTCAATTACACCTTCCCGTTCTGAAAGGGTATGGTTTTTGAGGCGGCATCCTGGCCTCAGAATGAGTTTTGATGAGGCTGATTGTTTTTGCCTCATTGTCCAGGTCTTTTCCTGGATATTAGAGGATCTGCGCAAGGCTATGACCGTGGGTTCAGCGTAGGCTTGATGGCTATTTTGTGAATAATTAATGTTCAAAAAGGGCATTACACAGCAGGGCCCATATCCTGTTGTGTTTTGATAGTGGTGCCTTTGTACCATTTGCCCAGCCATTATTCCTGCTCCAACCAGTTTTTAGGACTTTCTGCAGCCTTAACCCAAGCGCCGTCATGATGCGCCCCTTTAGAGCGATGCACAGTTAACAGGTGTCTGATAACTCTTGTTTCGAAGTTTCCTCCATTATGGCGTCCTGAAGCTGGTGAGAAGGCCATATAATTAAATTGCTGGCCAGATTGTCATCCATGACTTCACCAGCTCCCGCCGGTATGGCAAATTTGCTGGCCACATTCAGCACACCTGGAGCATAGCTCATGTGCTTTGGTGTATGCACACAAGCAGTGACACCTAACTTCAGGGTCAGATTCATACTGCCCTGGCTTCTCCCGGCTCATGCTCACGGGAGGTATCATGCAGCCCTAAACAAGGCGCTGCTGTTATGGGTCCCCATGCAGACCCGTAGGCCATTTCTTCATATGTGTACAGCTCTGTTGCTATACGGACCTCTACTAGAGGTTGCTGCTGGGGACCCTGGGGTATAACCCCGGCTGGAATGCCTCCTGGTTGATCTATGAGGTATTCCACGTTGTCCAGTTGTCCCCAACCTTTTTGGAAGGGGGAAGGTCTTTCTGGCCTCACTCATCACAGTTGACAAGGCCTGGACAACTTACTCTTGGCCTGCCTCTCGACTGGAGTGGCCACAGTGCTCTAAAGCACCGGAGTTGCTGTCGCTGGCTGAACTGCCGGCGGCTCTAAAGTCGCCGTCTAAAAAGCCGGTGTACACCCGCTGACTGCAGCCCCGCGGGTAAGTTTTACTTTATAAGCGACACTCGCCTTACTTTCTCTGTTTTAATATTTTCCCTTTGGAAGTGTCCCTGTTGGCTCCTGTAACCAGCCTTATGGGACCTAGTAAACCGCAGAACGTTTAAAACACTTACCTGCGGGTGTTTTACTTATGCTGGTGGAGCTGCGCTCTCCAGCCTGTTGGTGCGCCTAACACATCTGACGTAATGACGCGCAGGCGCTCTGGCGGGGCTTCTTCACGTAGTCACTCACGTGACTCCAAAGTAAAATTACATCTTTAGAGTCATTTATCCTGCAAATTAATTTATACATATGATCTATTAGGATATCTTCTAAAGTACTGACTCCTGCAGCCACAAACATGTTACTAGTACTACACCATCTAGGTTTCCTTAGCAGTGTTCTCATGGCATCATTATAGGCCACCTTTAGTCTCTGCAAACTTGTCTTTCCGTAGTTCGACCACAGGTGCGCAGTATAGAGAGGTGTGCAATATGCTCTAAACAGCGACATCTTCACCACATTTGTAGACGCACCAAACTTACGCCAGAGAATATTTGCCTGTACATACAGAATACGTAGTTGCCTATAAATATCCTCATCTGTCATTTCTCATTCTGTATTAATATGCCCAAGATATTTTACCTTATTACAGACACTAAGATTATTGTCAGACAATTTTAAAATCAGGACATTTTAAACTCTTTGGTTCTACAGATCATAACAGCACTCTTGCAAGCATTATATTTAATATCATGTTCCACACCATACACCGAACGTGTAGTAAGGAGCTGCTGGAGACCAGCGTTAGATGGACAAAAGACCGCAAGATCATCTGCATACATAATATGGTTCACTAAAATATTACGAATCATGCATCCAGTATTACAGGCTTTCAATTGTTTGGACAGATCGTCAATATAAAGATTAAAAAGGACTGGGGACAAAATTCCCTTTGTCTAACACCATTGCTAACCCCAAATGGGGCTTGGGAGCCTATTGCCCCATTTTATTTGCATAGTCTGGTGGGCATACCAGTAGGCCAGAATTCTCACAATGTATTTAGGCACCCCTCTTTGACCCATTTTAACAAACAGCTTTCTGTGATTAACACGATCAAAGGCTTTGGAAGCATCAATAAAGCACCTAAGAATTGAAGAGTTTTTGCCTCTATATTTGTTTACAATCTCCTTTAGGTCACATATGCACAAGTCAGTGCCATTTTTAGCTTTAAAACCAAACTGGTTATCTGTGGAGTTAACAAACTTGTTTACTCTATCCAGCAGAACTCTTTCTAAGACTTTTGACAATATGCGGGCTAAAGCAATGGGCCTGTAATTATTTAGGCTGCCTACTTTACCAGCTTTGTCCTTAATGATTGGCACTAACAGAACAGACAACATTGAGTCTGGTAACAAGCCATGAATCATAAAGCCAGTAAAGCAAATAGCTAGGAGAGGAGCTATCCTCATACTCGCATACTTAAGATGTTCAGCAGAAATATGATCCAAGCCACTTGCTTTATTGTTGAACAGCTTGTTCATGGCATGATACACCTCATGTGACATAATCACCATTGAGTCGTCACTCTCAATATTGTCCACCCTATACAAATCACCTTGGACACAGTTGAATAAAGTACTATAATGTTGTCGCCATAACTCCGCGATATTAGCTGTTCCGGAGATTCCATCTACAGTGCATGATAGAGATGTTTTGCAACTGTTAAGAGCTCTCACTTCTTTCCAAAAATCAGTAGCATTGTTACTTCGCAGCTTCTTAGCCATGGAATCAGCCCTCATAGCTTGCTCATTTTTGAAGCGAACAGATGAAGCGAACAGCATACATATCTTGCACTAGTGAGCTTCTTGTACTCAAACACAGGCCTCTGTCTGGGTCTACCTGCCATAGCCCATGATTTAGAGTCTTCACGGGCTTCAGCATGATACTCAGCTACATACTTATTCCAGCCAGGCCTAATGTTATGTATCTTATTTTTATGCTTGCAGTAGGGCTTACTGCCTACATATAAAGCGCTTACTATATCATTATACATAGAGCAGATATCTCTCCTATGCTTCATATCCTTACAATTAACATGACTACACATTATTGCATCTTTAGGTAGATGAATATTGCTTAAGGATTTATCTGTATGGGCATAATAGGCTAAGATGTCTTCCTTTGTGAGGGTTGACCAGTTTTTCTGTGTTAAAGCTATTTCTATCTCTGGATACCACAGGTAGGCATTCAACATTTATTGTCATAGCAACAGGTATATGATCAGTTATTGCTGCCCTATACAGAATGCTCATACACCCCAATGATGCATATGAATCAGCTGTACTAATACAGTAGTCCAGCCATGACGTAGTGTGCCAGGCCTCACTAATATAAGTATAACTATCAGTAGGTAAAAGCACTTTGCTTGACAATATTAAATTATTATCTTGACAGAACTGAGCCATATGACTGGCAAATAATGAGTTCCTATCTGAGATATCTGCATTCATATCCCCAATGACATATACACTACAGTAATTATTGTTTTGAATAAAGGAATAGATGAAAGCAAGCCTATTTAAATATTAATCCTCATTCTGATGGCATTCATAGGGTGAATACATATTCAGGATAACAAATTCCTTGTCATTGTGAGCAAAATGTATTGCAATACACCAGTCAGCATCAAGACGAACCACATTTATGGATGAGTCAAGCTTCTTGTTCCATAGAATAGCCACACCCCCTGATATCCTACCTCTGGCTATTCCCATGCCAAGGTCAGTTGTAGACTCCCCAGCCCCATGAAAGTTGTCATTGAGAAAATTGAGTTTGTCCAAGTCTTGCTTCGCTAAAAATGTCTCTTGCATACATAGTATGTCACAGTTCTCCATAAGGTTGGCAACAACTGAGCGGTGAGCTTTATCCTCTGCGCTCTATATCAGGTGGTTCATCCATTTTTTAAATTTTAAACCGAATGAATTATCACTGTCCTGTTGCGTACGTGTATGATTACTGTACAAATAAACCAAGGTTCATGCAAACGTGCACATTTTATTCAAATGATTTTCAGTATTCAGGTTTTGGAATATTGTAATAATTAACAAACCATTTTATTATAAAGCTGCAAGAGAACAGCTATTACTTGAAAAAGAGCAAAAAGCAAGGCATCATTATGAAAAACAACTTGAAGAACGCAAAAAGAAAATTGAAGAACAGAGACTGAAAGAAGAAAGACGACGTACTGCTGTTGAAGAGAAACGAAAACAAAGACTTCAAGAAGAAAGAGTACGTTTATTATGAACAATTACAATTGCTTCTGTTCCTAGTCTTTCCTTCTATTTATGATGTTTTAAAAATAATCAAACAATTATGATGTTTTGATTGCATATTGTTTATTGATGATTTTGATTTGACCGAATCTTCACCTTTTTAATAATTAGTGTTACTGTTTGGATCCTAGTCTTTGGTAACCATGAAAGAAGTATCCATATTAATATAATAAATGGGAATTATAAGCATGCATAATTCTGGAAAGGAGGGAAATTGCCATTTTCGCAGTTCTATTCAATAGCGGTATGGTTTATTTATTTAGATTATAATTTTAAAAAAACCCATTAACTTTATCATTGAATGCAACTAATTGTGTTTCAATATTTTATGGAGTAATTTATATGGTAACTATTTTAAATTAAACCTTTCTTCTTGGAGGAGCGACATGAAGCAGTTGTACGTCGCACAATTGAAAGAAGTCAAAGAATAAAACAGAAGTCCAACAGGTGGTCATGGGGTACAACCCTACAAGGCAATGCTACCATCAACAGAGATGGTATGTTATATGTTCCAAATCTATGTATGGTATGAACAAAATATAGTCAACAGTTCGCTGATACAAATTGAATACAATCATTTTCCTTTGATTGAGGAAAATGTTCCAGCCAAGTATTTCCTTGAAATGAACATACCAAAAAGTGAGTTTTCAAATAGTTTTACATATATGTAGAAATAAAGCACTGCAGATGCTGGTATATATATTTTTAAAAAGACACAATGTGCTGGAGTAACTCAGTGGGTCAGGCAACATCTCTGGAGAACATGGATAGGTGATGTTTTGGGTTGAGATCCTTCAGACTGTTACTTCAGATATGTTGCCTGACCTGCTGAGTTACTCCAGCACTTTGTGTCTTTTTTACATAAATGTTTCCCACAAATCCTGATGACAATAAAAAAAGAAAATGCCTTGTTGTAGAATATAGGGAAATGTGTTGGTTCCACTATAAATGTTTCTTTTTCGGGAAAATTTCTGTCCTGTGGTAGTTAGCATCTTGTGATTTCAATAATTTAGATTGGCATATATTGTCCCATACCTTACTCCCAAATTTTTAGTATTCAACTTTTTGATTATTCTGTGAAGTTTTATTTTATTTACTTACTGGTAATTCTATCGTTTATGGTTTAATTCTATCATTTTCACATTTCTGCACTAGACGTTCTTCATGGTTTTGCATCTGTTCCTTGTCCAGGTGATTTTGTTGAATCTTCATCCTCCTATCTTGATTTAGCAGGCCTAGATTGCCACTCAAGAAAAATGGGTGGCGCTCCTGAAGGTGGTACAGAAACATGATAATTCTTTTCATTTGTCTAACTTGACACGATAAAATTACCATCCAAATAATCTGTTCTTGCATGCTTTGTGTTTCTCTTTAGAGTAACTGCTTTGATGTAGTTTCTCAAATTCATGCTTCTAATATTAATGTATAGAGTTGGCCAGTGTTTACCAATGTGCAGAATCTGAAATAGAAGTTTCATCCTGCATATAATTTAAATTGCATTTCAGTAAAATGGAAGAAGTCATGACTGTTCTAAGAAATCAATAATATTATCTGCCCCCACATCCTCATCTCCCCCCATGAGAAACACCCTCAGTCTTAAACTTTAAATTGGATGAAAAAACATTCTATTTTAAGGAACTAAAACCTGCCCTTTTATTGATTTAAAACCAAATATAACTAATATCTTGAAACCTTGAGCTTGGCTCTCTGCATAATTCACTTACATTGTGTCTTAACTCCATTTATTTATTATTGTTCCATTATTTCTTAATACATTTGGGTATAAAACTTTATTGAATGTCATTTTGAACATTGATGGTTTTATTTGGCAGAAATGGTCCCGATACTTAATACCTTTTAGTAAAAAAAAATACTGAATAATATTATGGATGAGCTCTAATTTTGAGATTCTGCCCTCTAGTTCTGCATTCGGCCACCTTTGTCTGTATCAGTTTCAACAAATCTTTTAATCATCTTTACAATCTCAATCACATCACTCCATCGTCTAACTTGAAGCTATTCTATGTAGCTGTTATCATTTAACCCTTCCCAACCATGGATCTCTGCAATTAATTTGTGCTGCTCACAAGCACCATGCATTCATTTTGATGTGAACTGAATAGAGTATACAAGATATGGTCTCACCAGGATCCTCATCTTGTAGAGGTCAAACAACTATATCGCTTTTGTTGACCATCAATTTATATAGGCAGCTGATTATCTGCCAAGAAATTTTACGTGACTGAATTTCTTCAAAATTCCTCCTCATTGTTAATAGAAAAATTAAACTGAACCATTTCTGTGTTCTATGAATTAATCAAATCTTTTTAATCTTGGAATTTTATCTATAGAAGCATGATTAATAACTTGCCTATTAACAAAGACCAAAAATATTGCATTGGTTTTATAACTGTCAAGTTAGCAAATTGGGCCTCATCACAATGCACACGCAATCAACCATGAGTATTTCCATTTGTTTCAGATGCAGATCGGCGATCAGTATCCACAATAAACCTTACGAAACATGCTGATCCAGTAATCAACAAGCGGTTATCATCATCATCAGCAACATTATTAAATTCTCCAGACAAAGGTACTGCATCAGTCTTATATTTTAAATGAAAAAAAACAATAACAATGTTTCTTTTTAGCATTGGGGCTATTCTCTTTTGTCACAAAAACATGGTTTTGAAATTGACAGTAATTGGCTTATTAGGATCAATATTTAGAAATATAGAAACATAGAAAATAGGTGAGGTAGTAAGTCATTCGTCCCTTTGAGCCAGCACCGCCATTCGATATGATCCTGGCTATCATCCAAAATCAGTACACTGTTTCTACTTTTTCCCCATATCCCTTGATTCCCTTAGCCCTAAGAACTATATCTAACTCTCTTGAATGCATCCAGTGAATTGGCCTCCTCTGTCTTCTGCAGCAGAGAATTCCACAGATTCACAACTCTCTGACAGAAAAGGTTTTTCCTCATCTCAGTCCCCTTATTCTTATATGTGACCCCTGGCTCTGGACTCCCCCAACATCGGGAAAATAGTTGCTGCATCTAGCCTATCCAATCCCTTAAGATTTTTTTGTTTTGATAAGATCCCCTCTCATCCTTCGAGATTCCAGTGAATATAAGCCCAGTTGGTCAATTCTTTCATCATATGTCAGTCCCGCCATCCCGAGAATTAACCTGGTGAACCTAGCTGCACTCCCTCAATAGCAAGAATATCCTTCCTCAAATTAGGAGACCAAAACTGCACACAATACTCCAGGTGTGGTCTCACCAGGGCCCTGTACAACTGCAGTAGGACCTCCTTGCTCCTATACTCAAATCCTCTCGCAATGAAGGCCAACATACCATTTCCTTCTTCACTGCCTGCTGTACATGCAAGCTTACTTTCAGTGACTGATGTACAAGGACACCCAGGCCATGTTGCACCTCCCCTTTTCCTAATAGATATATAGATACATAGACAATAGTGCAGGAGTAGGCCCTTCGAGCCATTCAATGTGATCATGGCTGATCATCCACAATCAGTAACCCGTTCCTGCCTCCCCATTCCCCTTGATTCCGCTAGCCCTAAGAGCTCCATCTGACTCTCTTTTGGATGCATCCAGTGAATCGGCCTCCACTGCCTTCTGAGGCAGAGAATTCCACAAATACACAACTCTCTGTATGAAAATATGTTTCCTCATCTCAGTTCTAAATGGCCTACCCTTATTCTTAAACTGTGGCCCCTGGTTCTGGACTCCCCCAACATCAGGAACATGTTGTTAACGAAGAAACTGCAGATGCTGGAGAATCGAGGGTTACACAAAAAGCTGGAGAAACTCAGCGGGTGCAGCAGCATCTAAGGAGCGAAGGAGATAGGCGACGTTTCGGGTCGAGACCCTTCAGTCTGAAGAAGGGTCTCGACCCGAAACGTCGCCTATCTCCTTCGCTCCTTAGATGCTGCTGCACCCGCTGAGTTTTTCCAGCTTTTTGTGTAACCATCAGGAACATGTTTCCTGCATCTATCGTGTCCAATCCCTTAATAATGTTATATGTTTCTATAAGATCCCCTCTCTTCCTTCTAAATTCCAGTGAATACAAGCCCAACCGCTCCATTCTTTCATCATATGACAGTCCCAACATCCTGGGAATTAACCTTGTGAATCTATGCTGCACTCCCTCAATATCAGGAATGTCCATCCTCAAATTAGGAGACCAAAACTGCACACAATACTCCAGGTGTGGTCTCACCACTGCAGAAGGACCTCGTTGCTCCAAATACTCAACTCGTCTATGAAGGCCAACATGCCATTAGCTTTCTTCACTGCGTGTTGTATCTATTTGCTTACTTTCAGTGACTGATGTACTAGGACACCCAGGTCTCGTTGAACTTCTGTTTTTCCTAACCTGACACCATTCAGATAATAATCTGCCTTCCTGTTCTTGCCTCCAAAGTGGATAACCTCACATTTATCCACATTATACTGCATCTGTCCACTCACCCAACTTGTCCAAGTCACTCTGCATCTTCATAGCATCCTCTTCACAGTTCACATTGTGTGTGAGGGAGTGCAGCGTAGGTTTACAAGGTTAATTCCCAGGATGGCGGGACTGTCGTATGTTGAGAGAATGGAGCAGCTGGGCTTGTATACTCTGAAATTTAGAAGGATGAGAGGTCATCCTATTGAAACATATAAGATTATTAAGGGTTTGGACACGCTAGAGGCAGGAAACATGTTCCCAATGTTGGGGGAGTCCAGAACTAGGAGCCACAGTTTAAGAATAAGGGGTAAGCCATTTAGAAGGTAGATGAGGAAACACTTTTTCACACAGAGAGTTGTGAGTCTGTGCAATTCTCTGCCAGAGGGCGATGGAGGCCGGTTCTCTGGGAACTTTCAAGAGAGAGCTAGATAGGGCTCTTAAAGATAGCGGAGTCAGGGGATATGGGGAGAAGGCAGGAACGGGGTACTGATTGGGGATGATCAGCCATGATCACATTGAATGGCGGTGCTGGCTTGAAGGGCCGAATGGCATACTCCTGCACCTATTGTCTATTGTCACCCAACTTTGTATCATCTGCAAATTTGATAATGTTACTTTCAATTCCTTCATCTAAATCATTCATGTATATTGTAAATAGCTGCGGTCCCAGCACCGAACCTTGTGGCACCCCACTAGTCACTGCTATTCGGAAAGGGACCCGTTAATCCCTTCTCTTTGTTTCCCGTCTGTCAACCAATTTCTATTCATGTCAATACGCTACCCCCAATACCATGTGCTCATAATTTTGCCCACTAATCACCTGTGTGGGACCTTATCTGACACCATTCAGACAATAATCTGCCTTCATGTTCTTGCCAACAAGGTGGATAACCTCATATTTATCCACATTGTACTGCATCTGTCACTCACCCAACCTATCCAAGTCACCCTGCAGCCTCATAGCATCCTCCTCACAGCTCACACTGCCACCCAGCTTTGTGTCATCCGCAAACTTGGAGATGTTACATTTACTTCCTTCATCTAAATCGTTAATATATATATTTTTTAACTGGGGTCCCTGCACTGAGCCTTGGGGCACCCCACTAGTCACTGCCTGCCATTCTGAAAAGGACCAGTTAATTCCTACTCTTTGCTTCCTGTCTGCCAACCAGTTCTCTATCCATGTCAATACCCTACCCCCGATAGCATGTGCTCTAATTTTGCACACTGATCTCTTGTTTGGGACCTTGTCAAAGGCTTTTTGAAAGTCCAGATACACCACATTCACAGGGTCTTCCTTATCCATTCAACTTGTTACATCCTCACAAAATTCCAGAAGATTAGTCAAGCATGATTTCCCCTCATAAATCCTTGCTGACTTTGTCCGCACCTGTCACTGCTTTCCAAATGCGCTGCTATTACATCTTCAATAATGACGACTTGTCAGGCTAACTGGTCTATAATTCCCTGTTTTCCCACTCCCTCCTTTCTTAAAAAATGAGATTACATTAGCTACCCTCCAGTCCACAGGAACTGATCTAAAGTCTATAAAATGGAAAATGATCACCAATGCATCCGCTATTTCTAGGGCCTGGGATTCAGTACCCTGGGATGCAGACCATCAGGCTCTGGGGATTTATCTGCCTTCAGTCCCAAAAGTTTACTTAACACCATTTTCTGACATGTGGATTCCCTTCAGTTCCGCCCTACCGCTAGATCCTCGGTCCCCTAGTATTTCTGGGAGATTGTTTGTGTCTTCCTTAGTGTCTTCCAAAGTACTTGTTTAACTGGTCTGCCATATCCTTGTTTCCTATTGTAAATTCACCTGTTTCTTACTAAAGGACCTACATTTGTCTTCACTAATCTTTTCCTCTTCACATATCTATAGAAGCCTTTGCAGTCAGTTTTTATATTCCTCGCAAGCTTTCTTTCATACCTCCCTCTGAATTAACCCATTTGTCCTCCTCTGTTGAGTTCTAAATTTTAATTTTATTTTTTTAATTTAATTTATTTATATATATTTTTTGGTTAGAAGTAAGTACAGTAGTGTGGTACCTAAGTACCTAATACATACATACACATTACCATTCTTGTACAACTTCGTGTTTTTAATTTAATAATAAAAGAACAGTGAAAGAAAAATGGAAATAAAGGGTGTCGAAATAGATAGACAAGTGAGTAGAAACAGATAGCGAAAGAGATAGAGAGCAGAGATTAAAAGCTAAGAAGATTGAGAGAAAAATAGAAAATAAATTAGGAGAGAGATACCTATTTCGTTTCTTTACCCATCCGTCACCCGGTTCTGAACCATTTATTTTCTAAGGTTATGTTATGTTACACCATATGCTTGTAAAAAGTTGATAAAAAGAGACCAAGTCTTTAAGAATTGGTCTACTTTGCCTAGTAGGAGGAATCTCATTTCTTCAAGATGCAGCGTATCCAACATATTTGAAATCCACATTTTGAATGTTGGCGTGGTTGCATTTTTCCAGAATTTGAGTATGTTTTTTTGCTGTTATTAAACCATAATTAAGAAGAGCTTCTTGGAACGTAGTTAATTTACTTCCCTCTTCCATTGATCTAAAGATAATCTTCTGTATTGGGGTTCAATTTTGTGTTAAATAGTTTTGTAAAAGTTCCAAAAATTTCATTCCTAAATTTATGCAGTTTTGTACAAGAGACAAAGGAATGTGCTATCGTGGCATTTTGAGTTAGACATTTATCACAAATGGGGGAAACATTTGGAAATATTTTATTGAATCTGGTTTTCGAGTAATATAATCTGTGTAAAATTTTAAATTGTATTAGGTTATGTCTTACAATAATCAAACATTTATGTACATATAATAGATTTTTTTCCCATTTGTCGTTCGGGATTTTTATCAATAACTCTTGTTCCCAGTCCCTTCTAATTGCCTCTGTCATTGGTGTTTCTATATTTAAAATTATATTATAAATATGATATTAAATTGCTTGATTCTGCCTTTCTATTCATTCCTTCCTCTAATAAATCTGAGGTTAGAGTTTGATATCCTTGTATATATTTTTTCAAATAATCTTGAATTTGAAGATATTTAAAATATTGGTTACTTTTCAAATTATATTTTAGTTGTAATTGTTGGAATGATAAAAGTTTTCCCATTTCATACATATCTCCCATCATTTTAATTCCTATTCTTTCCCAATGGATAAAAGTTTTATCAATAATAGATGGTTTGAATGAGGGATTGTTAGCTATTGGGGAAAGAAGCGATACATTTCTTAATTTTAAAGTTAATTTTATTTGTTTCCAAATTCGGATTATACTGTGAATAATTGGATTCTTCTTATATTATATTGTTCAGTTTCATCGGGGAAAGAAGGATCGCTCCTATATTATAAGGGGAACAATCCTCTTTCTCCATTCTTAACCAATCTACTTGTTGGGCAGAACTGTCCAACCAATAGATTATATTTTTAATATTCACTGCCCAATAGTAATACGAGTTCTAAATTTCTCCCAGTCCTCCAGTTTGCTGCTTCCGCTGGCCAATTTATATCCCACTTCCTTGGATTTAACACTATCCCTAATTTTCCTCGTTAGCCATGGTTGAGCCGCCTTCCCTGTTTTATTTTTACCCCAGACAGTGATGAATAATTGTTGTAATTCATCCATGCAATCTTTGCCATTACATATCCACCATCAACCCTTTAAATATAATTTGCGAGTCTATCCAAGCTAATTCCCATCTCATACCATCAAAGTCTTTTTTTTTTTAAGTTCCGGACCCTGGTCTCTGAATTAACTGTCACTCTCCTTTTATTGCATAATTCTACCATATTATGGTCACTGTCGCCCAAGGGGCTTTGCACAACAAGATTGCTAACACTACTCCAACAAGCCTTTTGCTGCCCTTGTGTATTTCGCACTCGACCCATACTAATTCGACAGCATCCATGCTAATGTCTCTCCTTACTATTGCATTATTCTTCTCTTTAACCAACAATGCCACCCCACTTCATCTTCCTTTCTGTCTATCCTTCCTGAATATTGAATATCCCTGCATGTTGAGATTCCAGCCTTGGTCACCCTGTCACCGTAATCCCAATAATATCATATACCTTAACTACTAACTGCACATTCATTTATAATATGATAAATCTAATATTTATTTAACTTCATAAAACTGAATTAACGTGTTTGTTTTTATTATTATTGGATTGGGATATTGTATTTTTAAATACAGGAAATATTTAAATGAACTATAAAGTGAAGTTTGGGTTATGCAAGATTGTTTTGAAAGTCTGAAGTTTGATTGTTCGGCATTGTTGGTTAATATCTTTGCACCATTATTTGTCCACCAATTTTACTGTATTTGTAACTATTAATTGCTTTCATTCATTTTTCTCAGACTTCCCCTCCCCTTAGGACACCCGTCACCTGGTCTTTTGTAGATCTGCAATTTATTTTTATGTACACATGTATAGCTTCGTGCTAATGGTAATCGTTGAATTTGTCTTTGCAAATTTGTTGATATTTGTGGCTCTGAGCAAAAGGGTACTTGAAGTCTCACAAAACATTTTCCAGAATAGTAATCTCCTCTTCTTTGCCAATTTGGAAAATATGTATTTTACGATTGTCTTGGATGTTACCTGGAGACTAATTTTCAGCTTTGAGACATTAATGGAGAGGGTAGGATATTTGAGGAGATTAGGAGAGATCCTTAACAGCATATTTAATTTTTGTCCAGCCATCAAGCAAAGGATTTCATCCTTTAATAAACAGCCCTGTAAGCCACGTTCAACTACGCCTGAAAAGTTCTGCTCTGAATCTAAACAAGGTGTTTCTAAGACATGAATGAATATTGTATTTGTCACCAACTACTCATTAATTGCAACATGAGTTCGGTTGTGAAATTATCTGGGAAGCACTTCCTTTTACATTCGTATAGCAAACCAATCAACTTTTTAAAAATAGGTACTGGTTGCTTTTCATCTTAGTCTTGTATATTAAAGTTGCTTTAGTATTTCTGCCAGAATGCCATGCTTCTACAAACCTAATTATAACTGGTTTTACAGCTAGTCAAGTTAGGATTTATGGAAGATCAATTGAAAATTTCCGAAATCTATTATTTTTGGTGTTTTTTTTTTTTTACTGATGCAATTAGCTGTGCAATTTCAATAAAAAGATTCAATCTGTTGAATATTAGAACCTTGGGTAAGATTTGAAAAACAGTAATATTGGAAGACCAAAGCTATGTGGGTAGTCTAATACTTCAAGTACCACTTCAGCATCTATTCCCTCCCATCACCCCATCTGACTCCCTTTTTTATGTACCTGAAAACCAAAATACCAGAACAATTTATTTGGCAATTATGCCTCCAACTGAATGCTTTTTTTTTTAAATTGTTGGGCACTGTGCTGAAATCGTGGAATAAGACTTCGGCCTGACACTATAGCTGTATTTAAATTTTAAATCTTGTATTTAAAAAAAATATATGTACATGAAGCTAGACATAAATGTTAGAGTTATAAATTGGACATTAAATGTAATTCATACAGATTGCTTAGAGGTCAGTTTTTTTTCTTCTAATTTTCTCCTCTGGAATTTTTTTTTCCAAAAATATATATATTTAAATTATTGATAAATCTGTGATTAATGGTTGTAGAAGTTTGGTGTACTGCAGAAGTCATAAGTAAATGTACCTTGCATGTAAGTGTAGCCAGCAACATTTATCAAACTGTGCATTTGGATGATTGTTATATTGGGGTTTTCATTAATATATTATTGTACGTAAAAGCATTAGTGGTATGTAAAAGATTGGTTGTACGTAAAAGATTGTGGTATATCAATGATAAAGCAATTGGATTTTAAAAATTCAAAAAAAAACTTTATATGTATAGCAAAAAGGATTTGATTTCCAGACTAGTTTCACATCGTGATAGTAAGGCTCAAAGTGTAATTTTAGGAAAGCTTGAGTATGGCGACTAAAAGATGATGCATTAATGTGATAATCCCCGTACATTGCTCTGCATGAAGCAAGCCTCATTTTGCTTGTTCTGTAAATTGCTTTCAGTTATTTGTATGATTACAAAGTGGTTTGACTTCTTGGCATGTTGGTAACTTTAAAAAAATATATTATTTTGGGCTTGCTGATGTCTGATATTTTGAAGCATCTAATATGTGACATTATGCTTGATTTGTTTTTAAATTTTAACATATCTTTTCAGCATGCCTGCAGAAACTTTTCACTGCTATGCTTAACAAAACATGTTGACTTGTATCAATGAAGTTATTCACTTCATAGTTGATATCAAAACATTTTAACTAACCAATGCCTCAATAATCCATTTGACCATTAATGCATGGAGTTTAACTTGGCAAGTAATTTGCTTTGTTCGGACTTCATTATGATTGCTCCAAGTTCTTTTTGTCGCACAATTTTTAAACTTAAAATGGATTGAAGTATTTGATGCATAATTGTCAATTTATTTTGTACAGCTCGGCGGTTGCAGCTGAGTCCCTGGGAAAGCAGCATTGTCACTCGCCTTCTAACTCCTACTCACTCATTCCTAGCTAGAAGCAGGAGCACTGCTGCCTTGTATGGGGGTGGTCTAGATGCAGGTAATTCATTTTTGTCCAAAATTATAATACTGAATTACGCAGATCTCTAATTGTCAATTTATGTATAATTTATATCAGATTGATCAAATTAGGAAATATATTGGCATTTGGTATAATTATGGACAGTTTAGGAATATCATTTAGTGTAACTGGACACTGGCAGAAAGTCTTAATTGCATGCCAAATGCATCAATTCAATTCTAATTGTTAATGTTTGATTTGTTTTTAAATGCAAAGTATATTTTCACTTACGAACTAGAGCTTTTAGATTTGAAATCTGAAGGAGATTTGTATAGAGTTTGCAAACAAACTAAATCTGCTGTTTGTTTACATTGAAAAATGTTATTCCAGGAAAAATGCTGTGCTAATCAGATATGATTCAAATAATTATGCAGAACATTGGCAACTCAAATTGGGATTTTGCCAATTTGGATCACTGAGACCCATGATTGGGAAGAATGATGAATTAAATAATATGAATTAACTGTTCCTTTTTAGTGTTGGTTTCTTCTGGTCCAGCTGTGGCACAGATAAAGATTCACTGGTTTGGAAAATCGAAAGCCTATCACACTATTTTCTGTGTATTTATTTAAGATGATGAAAAAGATTGTGGACGAGCAAGTACTCTCATTTTGAATAGTTTATGCCATTAGTGTATGAAGTGGAAAAGTAATTTAAAACCTTTCATACATCTTTGAAGATCTTGTCTGAAATTTACTTATATGATTCTTATCAGTGACCAAATGCAAGAGGACAAGATTTTAATCATTCTTTTGAGGGTTCACTGTTACTGGAAAATCAGCCTCTATTTACATTAGATTAAGGAATACACAGTTGTGTGATTTTCCATGATCAGGTATTCGACTGTCAAACAATCTATTTTGCATGGATATTGAAGAAGTAGCTCCCCGGCTGCTGTAGCAGGCAATTGAGAAGAGTCCTGACAGACAGTAGGGAGACCACTCTGTAGATACCACAGTTGGACTTTACACTTTGGGTTTGAAGAACCATCTGAAATACTTGAATGAAGGTTAAATGTGATAGAACTGGGTTTGAAATTAACTTTTAACGGGTTACATTTCTTCCCCCCCCCATAAAAATAAAAAAGAGAAAGTGGTAGTAGTCACATCAGACAGCATTTATGGATTGAGAAAACAGTTAATGTGTTAAAATGAGATTTTATCTGCAAAATTCAGCTGGGTAATAATTATCTGAAAGTGGAATTAAAATTAACTGGAGAAGTTCTGAAATTTTCATTCTACTAAATAAACATCACAGCCAATGTTCATCTGATTAGCACATTTATAAAGCAATCCGTAAGCGCACCAAATACAATATAATCCAGATACAAAATCCAACATCTCCTGATTGGGTGTATTGCTTTATTAAAAAATGGGCCTTGGGACTAAGTAATTTTGAAGCGTGGGACTGATGCATGTTGACTACATGAACTGTGCATGTTACGTTGGATTTCAAATAAGTGTGACTTTAATACCCATATTATATTTGAAGTTTTTTATCTTGAGGTTCTATTTTGAAGTTTTAATTTCAGTGCTGTTATCTACTGTTGCTCTTTATATAAAGTAAGACCTATTCTGCTTATCTTTCCTAGCAAAATCTGTTCTTGTTCTTTCCTCCAATACACTGTGCTATTGATTTGCAGTATCTGCTTTCTTTGTGCTTTATGTATGTTGACAGCTGAAAGGATGCAATATATACAAAAATATATTAAGGCAGATGTAACAGAACACGTGATGTAGGATCACATTGAATCTGGCAGAAATGTCAGAGAATGATGTGTTTGATTCGGAGAATGGTGGGGTGAAAGCTAAGGACCAGTGGAACTCTATCCTTGTTCTGTCTGGAGGGGAAAAGGAAAGTGAGAACGGTTCTGCAGGACACCATGGAGACATGGGTGAAGGATTCTTCTCGGACAGCAGGGGGAAACCACATTTACTATAGAAAGAGGACAGTGTATGTCCTTGACTGGAAAATAGTAATGCACTTAATATTTTTTTCAACTAATCAGCTGCCTGTAATGCTATTTTGTCATTGTTGTTTTGTGTGTTTGCGTGTACTTCTTGACTTTGTACTGAAAAACCAAGACCATTTCTGTTTTGTTGGATAGATTGGAAGAGTTGATGCCTACCCTCTGCCTCATAAAATTGCAGTTAAGCTTGACATAAATTTTCTGCATCTGAAAATTGTACATAATTATCATTTCTAGTGACAAGCCTATCATAGTTCACCAGGACGTAATTGGTATCCATAACTACAGTGTGGAAATTTAGAAATTGTCCTGCCTCTCCCAGAGGCTTCATTATACTGATACTTTGCCGAGAAGCCAGTGGTGTGAGGTTATTACATTTGGGTGATAGATACCCACTTAAGACCCAATGTTCTTTCCGCTTGTCATTTGAAGATAGTACATTTTTTGCGAGTTGACTCAGTAACTGCTCAACCCCTCAAGTTTGGGTTGTATTTCCTGCAGATTTTAATTATTGGAAGCATAAAAATAAAAAGATTGTTTTAACTTTGATCTCAAGAAGGATTATATTTGGTAAAGCTAGCATTTATTGTTTTCCTGTTCCTCAAGTCTCAAACCCACTTCTCCTTCTATACCATCTCCATTACATTGCATAACCTGTTATCACATTCTCGGATCCCATGTAGGTGGCAGTCTGCTGATTTCAATTTCCAGTGTTTGAAATTCTAATTGTAAGAAAACATTAATCTGGCAAGTCATGATATCATGTATTTGCTGCAGAGAAAATAAATCCAGACCAGTAAATTTGAGTGCAATTAAATACATGTCAATTTTGCTTCCTTTTTGCCTTGTGGACATCTTTCAGATTGAAAGATGATTTTGTTTCTATCTCAGCAAGGTGGATTTATGAAACATCAGAAATGGTTTTGGTGACTTTCTTTTTGCATTCCTTTCAAGCTAATGCTTGCTATCTTTTCTCCTCTTACTCTTCAACTCCTTCCTACAACTTCTCATAATACTGCAGTTATCCCAATTTGTCCTCGTTCAGTATCTGCCAGCTCTCTTACTCCACCAACCTGCAAGAACCTGCACAGTAGGATGTCTGAGTGGCCAAGGTACATTGTTACCACACATGATATGCATGGGCGTAGCAGATCAGCTAATCCTGCAAAGGTAAGCAGATGTTTCTCAAAAAAAGCTTTTATTATTGTCAGTATTGATGCCTTGAATAACTATTCATTTTAAATAGTTCTCAATATTTAGTATTCATGAAAGAATGTTTAATTCCAATGGTATTGCATGAAACAAATCATTTGTTTATTACATGAAGCATAATCTCCAACAAAAGCAAACAAAGAGTGTTAGAATACTCAGCATCCGTGGACGGAGGAATAGTTAACACTTGTTAACTGGTGTTTTCGGCATCCATTTTTATTACAGATTTCCTCCATCTGCTTGATTTCCAACAATGATATTTGTTTCAATAAATTCTATTCAAAAAGGTATCTACTAGCCTGTGAATGATCCTTCCGTTTAAGTAAATTGACTTATGCAGCACTTTTTGGGAGGGAAACAAATAATATCTAATTGTTGCTTGTAGGTTATTAAGTAGATCCAATGCTTGGGTGAGACATAATGAATTGCTGATTTCATTGGCAAGCCCAACATCCAACTCATTGAATAGCCAGACAAAATGGACGCAATTACAATTCTGGTTGTCACATGATAGGAAGGATGTGGAGCTTTCCACATCCTGGATTGATGTTTCCAGGATTGGAGTTTACTAGCTATAAGGAGTGGTTGAACAAACGTTTCTGTGGAGCGTCAGAAGCTGAGGGGTGACCTGATGGAAATAAAATAATGAGAGGCATAAATAGGGTTAATAGAGTATTTTTCTCTGAGTGGAAATGTCACATACTAGAGGGCATAGGTTTTGGGTGAGATGTAAATAGTTAAAAGTATAGGCAAAAGTTTGTTTACTGCCACTTTACACAAAGAGTGATAGGTGCCTGGAATGCACAGCCACCAGAAGAGGTGGAAGCAGATATGGTAACATTTAAGAGGCATTTGGACAGACACATGAACAGGCATGGAATAGAGGGCTATGGGCCATGTGCAGGCTGATGGGATTAATTTTGATTGGCATCATAGTTGGCGCGAGCATGGTGGGTCGAAGGGCCTGTTCCTGTGCTTGTTCCTAGGAATTTCACTAAAGTCAAATTTAAGATAATCGACTGATAATTAAAGAGAACAAAAGGAATGCATTCTAAATCATGAAAACTAAGAATCATTGCATGTCCACAGACATTTTTTAGGAATTTGTGTACATTATTAATATGTCAAACTGGTGAAGCAAATCGTGTAATTACATTTTAATAATCTAATGAAGTCGAATCTTCGGCCCATCAGAAGGTAGCTGGTTGCTTAAAGCGAAATCCGTTCATTTATATTCCCCACACCTCTACAGATTATTTTTCCTTGTGTCCCCAGATGTCTAAAATTATTTGATTAACTCAGTTGTATTAAAGACTAAGTCATAGATCATAACCTAATTGTATTTCTCTTACATATTTTCACTGTATGCATTCATCTCATAGCCATTGATAACCATTTTGATAATTTGTACCTTGTTTCTCATGTGGCTTATCAAAGGGAACATTTTTTTTTCTCTCTTTTGCCCATAACTTTCGCATCCTTATCTGTGGTAACCAGAATTAACCAGGAATGAGTGGGTTAGCACATGATGAGCATATTGACAGCACTGAGCACTCTACTCGCTGGAGTTTGGAAGGTTGAGGGGGAACTTCATTGAAACTTACAGAATAATGAAAGGCATAGATAGAGTGGATGTGGAGAGGATGTTTCCACTGGTGGGAGAGTCTAGGACCAGAGGTCATAGCCTCAGAATTAAAGGCCATTATTTTAAAAGTGAGGTGAGGAGAAACATCTTTAGTCAGAGGGTAGTTAATCTGTGACACTCATTGCCACAGAGGGCTGTAGAGGCCAGGTCAGTTAATATTTTTAATGCAGAGAAAGACGAATTCTTCATTAGAATGGGTGTCAAGAGTTATGGGGAGAAGGCATAAAATTGGATTAGGTGGCAGAGATCAGCCATGATTGAACAGCGGAGTAGACTCGATGGAACAAATGGCCTAATTCCACTCCTATAACTTGTGAATTACGTGCAAACATAGTAGGAGGAGTTCGCTCCTCCCTGGAATCTGCTCACCATATAACGATCCTGGCTGATCTGATCATCTTCTCAACTTTGCATTTGAATCTTCCCATGATAATCTTTTATCTCCTTGGTTAGCAAAGCCTATATTATCTCTGCCTTAAAAATTGTAAGACTCTGCTTCCATTGCTTTTTGAGGAATCGTTTCAAAGACGTTCAACGCTCACAGACAAAATCTTTGATGTTAGCTTTCCTAATTATTAGCTGTACCTGTGCACTCGAGTTTTGTAAATCATGCATTAGGTCACTTGGATATCATGTCTGTTTTTGCAGGAAAATGAAAATTCCATATTATATTCTATTTGGCTGATCTTTGCCTACTCACTTAACCCATTATATTCCTTTTGTAGTCTCCATGAGTCATTTTTACAATTTAATACCAGTTGTCAACCCAGTGGGTTATATAGGTTTGACATGAATTCTCTACACTTATACTGTGTGTTTTTATTCAAAATGCTTGGGATCCCATAGCAGATCACCCAGGTTCCTATGTTCAGTGTACGGCGCACATGTGCCAATTTGTCTCTGGTTTATTTTCTTACTGTCAGAGTACATCTCTTCACACTTCTCTGTATTGAAGTTTTGTCTGTCCAATCTGATGACTTATCCAAACAGTCTTGTGCTCCTCACTGTTGTGTTATTTACAGATATTAAACTATTACCCTGAACACCCATACCCAAACCATTAATATATCACCAAGAAGCAGTGGTCCAAGCAAAAAAAAACAAAGGAGTGACACAGTGGGTCAAGCAGCATCTGTGGAGGGAATGAACAGATGGTGTTTTGGTTTCATACCCGTCTTCAGACTGATGGCGAAGGGGGCAGAAAGTTGTAAAAGTCGGAAGTGTGTTTGGGACAAAGCCTGGTTAGTGATGGGTTCATGCAGGTGAAGGGGTGTGATTGGGAGACAGGTGCAATAAGTGACTACTAGAGGTGAAAAAGAGACAAGAAGGGTGAGATAAGCAAAGAAGAATGGTGAATTTAAAATAATTTCAACTCAAACTTCACCATGTGCCTTATGTTTTTAACCTTTGGATCATTGTTTTTCAAAGCACAACCACCACTGAAGTTTTTAGAGACATTTTTGCAGAAGGGAGTAATTTTTTGGAAATCTGGCACCCACCTTTATCCAGGGAGATTATGACAAGCCTATCTTCACGGGATATCTTTGTAGGCAACTTAACTGACCTCATTGATCTTTCTGATACTTCCTCATCAACTTTAACTGAAGCTACCACTTGGGTAGCTTACATCCCAATGGTATGAACATTGTATTCTCCAATTATAGGTAACGCCCCCTCATCTTTTTCCCATTGTCTCACCTCAGTAACCCCCCTCATCTTTTTCCCATTTCCTCACTCTTCCCATTGCCCCACCTCAGTGTGCACCCATTTCTCCCACTATCCCAACCACCTTTCCCCCCCCCCCCCCCCCCGCCACCTATATCTCTTATTCTGGCTTCACATTCTTCCCCTCTTCTCTCCTTATATTACATACTTTTGTCTCTTTATTTATCTCTCACCTCTATCCACCCTTCTGCCAATCAACCCCCCCCCCCCCCACTTGTATCCACCTATAACTTGCCATGTTTTGTCCCACCACCATCCATTTTTCAGCTTTCTTTCTCTTCCCCCATCCCCCACTACAATCAGTTTGAAGAAGGGTCTGAGTCATGAATCAAAACATCACCTTTCCATGTCCTCCAGAGATGCTGCCGAACCTACTGAGTTACTTCAGCACCTTTTTGTTTTGTAAGCCAGCATCCGCTGTTCCTTGTATCTACAAACAACAGTTGTGAATGATTGCTTTTGGACTGCAGGCAAGGGGATCAATGTTGGGGCCAATTACCTTTTCTAATTTAATGACATCGACATAGACATAGAAGTGCATGCCCAAATAACTAATTAAACATCAGAAAACCTGGCAAAAGTGGGTAGTGAAAGATATAAAAGGGCCAGTGGAATGAGCAGGTGCAATTCGGATGAGGTTGAATGCTGAGAGACCTGCGCTTCGGCGTTTTGGTGAGGCGAATGAGGAGAGTTAATACAGAATAAAGGATATTGTTGTAAAGTTGTAAAAAAAAGTCTGGGAGAAGTGGCACCTGAAGGTATGAATGTACAAATTGTAAGTGGCAGAGCTGGTTAGGAAAGTGGTTAATAAGGCTGTACAGATTTTATGGAGACATGAAGCATAAAAGTGAAGAAATAATGTTAACCCTCAATAAAACATTGGTCTGACCTCAACTGAAAATTTACATTCAATTCAAGATTGCCTGGAAGAAAGTGAAGGTGTCAGGGTGTAGCAAAGATTTGAGAGTTATGTCTGGGGTAAGGGGCAAAGTTAAATTAGAGAGATTGTGATTATTTTATTTAAAAGGCTGAGGGGGAATTTTATGGAGGTATTTCAAATGGTGCAGCTGGTGCAGCTGCTGCCTCATAGCACCAGAGATCCAGGTTCCTTCCTGACCTCGAGTACTGTCTGTGTGGAGTTTGCACATTCTCTCTGTGGCTGTGTAGGTGTCATCGGGGTGCCCTGGTTTCTTCCCACATGCCAAAGACATGCAGCTTTGGAGGTTAATAGGCCCCTGTAAATTGTTCCTTGTGGACTAGAAAGTGGGATAACAGAATTAGTGTGAATGGGTGATGGATGATTGGCATGGACTTGGTGGGCTGATGGGCCTGTTTCAACGCTGTATCTCTAAACAAAACTTCTTTAAAAAAGGGGGATTGGTATGGACTGGAGAGGGGATCACTGTTTCCTTTAGCAGGGGGCTCAAGGACTAAAACAAGGGGAAGAGAATTAAGGCTAAAATTAGGAAAACCTTTTTTTAATGCAGCATGTGATTGGAATCAGTAGTGCACTATCTGCAGATTTCTTGGTGACCTTTGAAGTGGTGCAACTGTATAACTGCTGCTTCACAATGCCAAAGACAATCCTGACTATGCAAGGGCTGTCTACGCGGAGTTTGTATCCCCGTGACCATGTGGGTTTCCCTCAGAGGCTCCGGTTTCTTCTCACATCCCAATTACGTGCATATTTGTTGGTTAATTATCATCTGTAAATTGCCACTAGTGCATAGGACATAGAACTACTGTACAAGTGATCGCTGACTGCGTAGGTTAGGTGGGCCGAAGGGCCTGTTTCCATGTATTCTTCGCTTTCCAAGTTCTAACAAAGTGTCATCCATCTGAGACTGCTGCCTGATCTGCTGAGATCATTTTCCATTTAAACTTCAGAAATTCCTGCCCTCATTTACTCCGTTGCACTCTTATGTGAATCATTATTGATTCCTAAATATCAGCTTTTGCACGTCTCTAGTGTCCTGCAGTTGTGCACTAAACTGCATTATGTTGTTATTTATGCTTTCGCAGGCAGATAGAATTAAATAAAATGTTATCTTGCTAATTCTTGAGAAGTCTGTATAATATAAACTCTTGTTTTTTGTTATCAAATAATGATTTCTGTCTTGCCATCATCCCTCCCCTTGTCCAAACCACAGCAGAACATTCTGTCCTGTACCTAATCCTGGCACCAGGATGGAATCATAACTGTGTTGATGGTTAACGAAATGCCTGTTGCTCTTCGTGCCTGTGGAATTCTGACAGCTTTATTTCTACCCTTTACTGTTGTTGCTAATGTGGAGTCTTGTACTGTATTCTTTTGTCCCATGGTACTGTATTCTAGACGACACTCCAGGTGTCTTTAGACTTTAGAGATACAATGTGGAAACAGGCCCTTCGGCCCACCAAGTATATGTCGACCAGCGAGCACAATGTACAGCAACTGACACTATCCAGAAATAATTTGTAATTTTACGGAAGCCAACATACAAACCTGGAACCCTGTGCACCCAGATGTTCCCTCATGCATTGATTTAGCCTGTAATTTCTGTAATACCTAAAAACAAGGAACTTAACATTTTATGAATTAATGTTTCTTTGACAAAACATCAAGATGATCCGCATTAATGACTGGTCGGCAGATTTGAAGGTAGTCTGTACTGATGTAATCTTTTAGCTAGTCTTTAGATTCAAATGTTTGTACCCATTTTTTCAACTGTAATGTGATAAATGGTGGTAATACTTCTTCTTGAAATTATATTTAATTGTCTTAGATGGATAAAAGAGAAAAAGAGAGAGAAAATGAAAGGGAAAAGAATGCAGTTGTATCTCTTACTACAAATTCAACGGGAAGGAGGTCATATTCTCCCATGACTGGGAAAAACAAGTCACCAATGCCATCCGCAGTCCGGTAAAGAAAGTGCAAGTTTATTATACTAACTGCAGCAACTTTAATGAGCTGGGTTTCAAAATGTCAACATTTATTAAACAATGCCAAAATATATTAACCTATAATTTGGAGCAAAATGTTTTATTTTTATTTTTTAAAAGCTTATCTAAGATGTACCTAAGTGCTTATGTACAGTGATTTTTGCACTGAACTGTATTCAAAAATGAATTTCACTGTACCTCAGTACACGTGACAAATATAGTAGCATTTAAAGTAATTATGGTTGGCATATTTCTTGGGTTTTAAAGTAGGCAACAAACTTTTCCATGTTTCATATATACATTTCTCTTTATAATAGATTATCGTCAAAAACATCGTCTGCAGCTAATCCAAAATTGCTTATTTCACCACCTGGCTCAGTAAAGAATTCATCAATTCTGAGACCACCTTCACCTGGAAATGTTCGTCCGACCAAAGCATCTGAGTGTGAAAAAAAGGAGCAAGAAGAAGCTAGTTCAAAAACTCAAGATAATACAGGTAAACTTCTCATCCTAGGGAGTTATACAGCATGGAAACTAGATATTTGGGCCAACTTCTCCATGCTAACCAAGGCGTAGACACATTTACCCGAGTTTCGTCTATATCCCTCTAATCCATACCTCTCCATAGATCTGTCTAAATGTTCTAAACATTGTAAATTTTCAGGTTCATCACTGGTGGACATTGTCAGGTTACAGATCTCCCCACCATCGACGAATGCAAAGACACATTCACGGATTAAACTGGAGGCTCATGTATATGTTTGGCATGTGTTGCAGGACTTGCATGTCATCGATATTTATAAGGTGAAGCTATGCATATCAGGCGACGCATCACTCCTCGACAGGCTCGATGCTTTCTATGCTCGCATCAAAATGGGTACTGTATCTTCACAGCCCCGCGGCAATCCAGAAAATATTGATGTCAGAAAATATTTCCGAAGGGTGAATCATCAGAAAGTTTCTGGTCCTGAAGTGTAAGGAAATCTGGCATGTTATCGAAAACTCAATCGATCTTCAAGTATTGAACATTCGAAATTCGAAAGTTCAAGAACTAAGGAAATTGCGGAAAATGGTGGACATTGTCATGTACATCATGGTTACTGGTTTCCCCACCATCCAAGGGATTTACAGAAAAATCATCAAACATCCACACCACTCTGGCCATCCTCCTCGCTGCTGCCATCAGGAAAATTGTACAGCGGCATGATAATCTTCTAAGTTCAAGAGCAACTTTCTCTCAACAACAATTGGGTTCTTAAATCATCCTGCACAATCCTGCCCTCTAACTATTTTGCACTCTGATTGTCCTACGTACCTTAATTTTTACATTATCCTTGTCTTGGTTATTTAGAATAACTAAATCAGACTACGTCAACTATATCAGACTCTCTTTCATATACTACAGCTCTGCCTTTAATACCATTATGTACCATCCAAGCTCATCACCATCTCACAGGATGGGGGTCAGCACTCATCTCTGCAACTCGATCCTCGACTTCCTGACCAACAGACCCCTATCAGTGAGGATAGGAGACAATTCATCCTCTACAATTATCCTCAACAATGGTGCTCCACAAGGCTGTGTTATCAGCCCCCTTCTTTATTCCTTGTACACCCACGACTATATAGCCATGTACAAATCTAATTCAATTTTCAAATTCGCAGACGACACCGACATTGTGGGCCGGATATCATATAATGATGAGACAGAGTACAGGAAGGAGATTGGGAACCTCGTGTCCTGGTGTTAGGACATTCAAAGTTCAAATTTATTTGTCACATGCACCATAAGGTGCAGTGAAATGTAATTTACCATGCAGCGTTACAATTAAAAAAGGACACGATACATAACATAATTCAACACGGACATCCACCACAGCATTCTTCACTGTGGAGGAAGGCAATACAGTTCAGACAGTCCTCCACCTCCTCTTCCCTTGTTCACCTGTGGTCGGGGCCCTGACCCTCCGTAGTCACCGCTATGGATGGCCCGATGTTCAAGCCCTTTGGTCGAGATGGTCGGAACACCAACGTCGGAATAGGTCGAGCATCCTAAATCAGCTACTCCCTTACCTGAGACCGCGGCTTCCAGGTGTTGTAGGCCGCAGGCCAGCGGTCTGAACGTTTCTCCCGGCAGGGAGGCCAGCGATGTTACGTCCCCGCTGCGCCGCTGCTGAAGCTCTGGGCCCGTGATGTTATAGTCCCACTGCGCCGCCGCTGAGGCTCTGGGCCCGACTACGGGAAAGGCCGCACCAAACCAGTTGTAAGGCCGCGAGGAGGGGGCGAAGAATCGACAAGGAAGAAAGTCGCCTCTCCGTCGAGGTGGATGACTGAACATGGTTTCCCCCCCGCCCCCACCAACCCCCTATACAAGACATACAGAGAAACACTAAAACATACTTTGGACAAACTTTTTTTTAAATTAAAACAAAAGTCGAAACCACGAATCCGCTGCAGGCGTGGCGGCCGACTCGCAGCGTTACCGGATCCCTTTCTCAACATCAGCAAGACAAAGGAGATAGTGATCGACTTCATGAAGCAAAGTAGTACACATACCCCAGTTTGTATTGATGGTGCCGAAGTAGAGATGGTCGAAAACTTCAAAATCCTAGGAGTCAATGTCGCCAACAACTTCTCCTGGACCACACATATTGAAGAAACAACCAAGAAGGCACACCAATGCCTCTACTTCCTTAGAAGGCTCTGGAAGTTTGGAATTTCCCCTACAACAATCACCAACTTCTACAGTACCATAGAAAGCATTTTATCAGGATGTATCACAACCTAATTTGGGAACAGCTCCATCCAGGACTGCGAGAAATTGCAGCGAATTATGGACGTTGCCCAGGCCATCACACAAATCAACGTCCTTTCTATTGATTCAATTTATACTTCACACTGCCTCAGCAAGGCCAGTAGCATAATCAAGACGAGTCGCACCCTGGCCACTTCCTCTTCTCCCCTCTCCCATCAGGCAAAAGGTATAGAAGTATGAAAACACACACCACCAGATTCAGAGACATTTTTGTCCCTGCTGTAATCAGGCAAGTGAAACGTCCTACCGCAACCAGAGAGCAGTGCTGAACTACTATCTACCTCTTTGATGACCCTCGGACTATCCTTGATCGGACTTTGCTAACTTTACCTTGCACTAAATGTTATTCCATTATCATGTAGCTATACACTGTAAATGCATTAATTTTAATCATGTATTGTCTGTCTGCTGACTGATTAGCAGGTGACAAATGCTTTTCATTGTACCTCGGTACAAGTGACAATAAACTGAACTGATTCTGAAACGTTTGCCATTATATCTTTAACAATTTACTTTTATGAAAACTGAGGCTGGGAATAAGTGAGCTTGGCTTTGTGCTGGGACTTGCGGAGTCCCCAATGCAGAGGATACTAATGAGGTCCACTTTGTAATGCTTAAAACAGTTCAAAGTTCATTCACTGTTGGATTTGTGCAAGTGTTAATGCAAATCTACAATCTTTCCAGGAAAAGGTGAGGTTGAATGTCTCAGATGCTATTACAGTTTCCTTATAGACTCTAGTGTGATTTCATAGATCAGAAGGAGCTGGAAAATCCTTAAATTTAGTTCCCTCCAGAAATTCATCTCCCTTACATTTGCCTCGTGACCAAATGCAAGACATGAAACTTAGCAACAGATTTTTTTACTGTAAAGTTATACATCACCTCCAACAAATGGCTTGTGTTGGTGAAATAATCTTAAGATTTAATGGAAACCATTAAACTTTGCACAACTACCATCCTGAACTAAGATTGCTCAATTCGAGTTGCAGTGTGTAAGCGAGGCTAGTTTTTACATATGCTTGGACGCTGAGCTCCATGCCATTGCAGACTTGTTGATTGAAACGTGTAAAAGGCACATCTCTGAGTTAATATCTTCTACCAATCTGTTCAATGTTCAGGGTAAGAACCTGGAACTTGTAATATTCCTATACCTTGAAAGTCGCTTCTTCATAATGACAGATGCACTATGAAATGCATCACCATCTTCCATGCACCAGCACAGTCTATGGACAATTACAAAAAGGGATCAAGAACTCAGACCTGGCCCAAAACATGTGGACTAACTGACAGCAGTGACTTTTTCATCTGTATGCTTCAGGATTACTGCATTATGCACTTCACGGCACTGGAAAAATACCATGACTGCTGACTCTGTAAAATCCTGCACATTTTCTTGAAAGAAAGAGGAACAGTGATGGTTATCCTCTCCCACATTAATATCTCCAATATTGAGGGGTTATTTTGCATCCAGAGCTATGCTGGCAGACCATAATGTTTGCATTTAAACACAAGAAACTACAGATGTTGAAATCTTGAGCAAAACATAAAGTACTTGGAGGAACTCAGCATGTCAGTCCCTATAGTAACATTTCTGGAGGGAATGACAGACGATGTTTTGTGTTGGGATCCTTCAGATTGATGGAGAAGTGGAGAGAAAGCTGGAAAAGGGGTGGGGGTTGGACAAAGTTGGGCAACGGATACAGGTGGGTGGTGGGGCAGGATGATTAGTAGATGGGTAGAGATACTGACAAAGACAAGAGATGCAAAGCAGACAAATAGGTGTTGGATAAAGAAAGTTAAGGCTATTGGCAGAGGTTGGTATGAGAATGGGATCCCACCACCAGTCACATTTTCCCATCTCATCCCTTTTCTGCTTTTCATGTAGACCATTCTCTCTGCAACAACTTGGTTTCTCATCCCTTCCCAGCGTGGGAAAGTAGTATTGAGGCCAAGATCATTTGCAGTTCTATTGAATAGCAGAGGAGGCCTGAGTAGTCAATTGTTCTACTCTTCTATTTATATTTTTGTTTTTTGTAAACTGGAAAAGCACCGAATCCATCTGTGGATGAATGATTATTTAAAAATTATTTATTTAAGAGAATTGATTAATTTTAAAATGTTATTTTTTTTCTCTATTTGTCTAGAAAGCATTTTGGTCACAGTTCGTGCTAGTCCTGGTAAGGTCTCAGCAGGTACCACTGATTCAGCAGAGGCCACAAGGCTGCTGACTGAGAATCGGCGAATAGCACGGGAACAGAGGGACAGGGAGGAAGAAGAGAAAAGAGAACAAGAGGAGAGAGAAAGGTACATTATTATTTTTGTGTAGGTCAGGGGAATTGCATTGTTCTGTATGAAAACAATTCTAATATAATTTTGTCACGTAAGTAGGTTTGGAGTTTTGAGAAATCCAGCCTTTTGGATCATAATTGGGAGCTTGGTGTTTGCCTAACTAGCACCAAGGACTAGTTCCATCTGTCACTCTCTGCTCAAGGTTTTCAGTCCAGCAAAATTCTTACCCTTGTTTTCACATCCATGCCTTGCCTAGAACCTCCCTATTTCTGTAGACGTTCCAGCTCTACAAAGTTCTGACCTCCTCTAGTATTTTAGTACTTTGCTGATGGTTGTCATACCTTAAGCTGTTTCATTTCTGGAATTCTCTCCCTTAAAGCTCTCAAACTCCTTCATTGTGGCACGCCTTAAAACCTATCTTTGTCCAAGCTTTTTGCCTCTTGTCTAAATAGCATTGTTCAAACTACAGATTTTTAGGACTAAATTAGCATGTTAATTGGGAATAGACCTAATCTTCTAACTGCACTGTATGCATGAATTGCCATTGGTTTTGAAACTGCCATTAAGACTATTGTGATATTTACAACAGTTAAGAAAAATGATTTTTTTTTTAGAATTTAAGGAGTTCATTAATAAAAGTAAATGGACAATATACAAGGATTTCTGTTTGAAACCCATGGTGAATATTTCTCATCTGTATTTAGTGTGGAGAAAAACATGGGTGCTAGGGAACATAGAAAAGGTAACAGTGATGTCTTGTGGGCCCACCTTACAGAAGAGGAAGTGCTGGAGGTCTTAAAAGGAATTAAGGTGGATAAATCCCTGGGACATGATCAAATACATCATAGGATATTATGGGAAGCTAGGGAAAATATAGCAGTGCATTTGGAAGATATTTATATCATCGATAGCTATGGGTCAAGTGCCAGATGACCTGGGGGTAGCTAAAGTTGTGTCTCTATTTAAGAAATGCTGCAAAGTAAAGCCAGCGAACTATAGATCATTGAGCCTAATATCAGGGGTGGCTAAGTTTTTGGAGGGGTTCTGAGAAAATGGATCTACATGCATTTGGGATAGTCCGCATGCTTTATGTGGGGAGAAATCTCATCTCACCAGCTCAATTAAGTATTTTGTTGAAGTGACCAAGAAGATTGAGGGCAGTGTATTTAGAAGTTGTCTACATGGATTTTAGCAAGGCCTTTGATAAGGTACCACATAGTAGGCTAGGAATAGATCCAGGGCAAGCTAGCAAAATTACAACATACAAAATTATCTTGAAGGTAAGAAAGAGGGAGGTGGGAGAGGGTTGTTGTTCCAAACAGGGGACCTGTAACAAATGATGTCACACAGATGTTTGTGCTGAATCACCTATTGTTTGTTATTTAAATTAAAGATTGGAAATTAATGTAGGTGGCACGCTTAGTAATTTTATGGATGACACTAAATTTGATGGTATAGTGGACAGCAACAAAGGTTATCTATAATTACAATGAGTTCCTGATCAACGGGCCTATGGGCTGAAGAATTGCAGGTGGAGTTTAATTCTGATTAATGCAAGATGTTGTATTTTAGTAGAGCAAACTTGGGCAACGCCTGCACCATAAATGGTTAGCCCTTCAGAATGACTTGGGGGTGCAGAAACATTGGTAGATGGTGGTGAAGAAGGCATTTGACACACTTGATTTCATTGGTCAGTGTAGGTAAGGCAATCTGGACCAAAGTACAATTCTGGATGTTTGCTATAGGAAGGATTTCACTAAACTGGAAAATGGTGTAAAAAAGATTTGAGTATTCTGCTGGATCAGGTGGGTTTAAGCTATAGGCAGAAGCTGAGGGCTGGCCTTAGATGTTTGTAAAATCATAGAGGGTGTGGATAAGGTGCACTGTCACAGTGACCACAGTAGACCTAAATGTAAACTGCAGATGCTGGAATTTTGAGCAATAAACAATCTGCTGGAGGACATTAGTCTGCCAGGCAGCATCCGTGGAGGGAAATGGATGGACAGCATTTCGGATCGGAACCCTTATTGTTCACTACTCTTCAGATGTGTGGTGATGTCTTTGCATTGGGTGGAATTTATTTTATTTGTGTATAGATCATGTCAATGTTCACCATTTGGCTTTGATTTGGAGCATTCATGGCCGTTTAAATGAGCAAAATTTGTCACTTTTTTAAAAGGATAAATGATGACTGTGAGATTCTTTGCTAGAATGAAGGCATTCTACTTTAGATATCTTCTGCATTTTCCTTAGAAAATGATTTTCACTTTGATGCTCTTATTCTGCATATGTCTGAACCAATGTTTATGTATTGCTGTTAAAGGCAAATGAAGGAAGAAATGCTGCGACGTAAAGGTGAAGACAAAGCGCGTCGTGAAGAGGAAGCTCGGAGACTTGAAGAAGAAAAGACACTTCAAGAACAACAGCAAAAACTTGAAGAGGAGCGTCGACTTCTGGAAGAAAAGACTCAAAGAGACAGAGATGAAAGAGAGCGATTGCAGAAGCAAGTGAGTTCATTTTACAAATTCTGTATGTAAGATTTCTATGCTTTCAATGCCACTGTAGACACTAATCTTCTCAATTGTGCACTTAAGAAGCAAAATGATCTTGCACCACGATACAATTTCTAATCACCTCAATGTTAATGCCCCCGGTTGGCTTGAGGGAAATTGTAAAAATGCATTTGCACGTAAAAGTTGCTTAAGTATTGAGGAATATTGCCATGATCAAATAATAATATTCCCCATATCACGATTAAATAAATAGTAATGGACCAATCCAGCCTTTTAGTATTTATTCCCCTAACAGATGTCAATTATCCTCCTCAACTTGTAACTTGTCTAGTTTTGCTTTTATGTATTGTGGATTTTTGGATAAATAATTTGCAGCTAATGCTTGCGGCAACCTGGCAATCAAAACCTATCATGGCCCAAAATCACCTGGATGGCTACTAGCAGCCATTGGCATCTGATGGAATGCTTGCCTTACAGTGGGATTGTACATTGTTGTTGTGCAATATAGTGAATAATTATAATGTGCCTTTGCAAAATTTGTGCATATTTTTTGTTGTGGTTCTGTATTGTTGTGTAAGGAGAGTTGTTTAAATAATATGTCTGCATCATTTAATATGTCTTGAGTATTACATAAAAAGATAGGAATTAATCAAGGCATAGAATAACATACAGTAACTCTTCTTTTGGATAATAGGCAAAGATAGTATATTGGTCATTGCACTAAGATAATTTCAGTATAATGCAGTACCAGGCATGTATGACAAGGTGCTGCAGCATTAGTGTTGCTGCCTCGCAGCTCCAAGGAGGTAATGAAATTCACCGGTCAGCACCGGCTACAACCTATGAGAACCTTTGACCTCCTGGACACACTAGGACCTCCTGGCGACCCACGTATGGCACGGGAATTCTCACTACATGTTGAAAAAGTTGTTGCGACCATAATGAGGCCGCAACTATTTCCCAGAGTACATAACTCCTCATGACCATGAAGGCAACCACCCGCGAACATGTAGCAACCACAGTCTCCTGCAGTCGCCTAAAACGTCGCCTAAGTGGGACGGGCCCATTACCGGAAGACTGGAGAGTGGCGAATGTTGTGTCTTTATTTAAGAAGGGCTGCAAGCCTAGCCCATGGGGTTACTGTGGTGGGAGAATCCAGGAGTGGATTCTGAGATGCAGGTTCTATATACATTTCATAAAACAAAAACTGATTAGGGATGATAGACACAAAAAGCTGGAGTGACTCAGTGGGACAGGCAGCATCTCAGTGGGTGACATTTCAGGTCGAGACCCTTCTTCAGACTGGACTTGGGAATAGTCATGTATCCCATGGGATGTAGGGATAGGGATAATCAAACTGATTAGGGATAGTCAGTATGGATTTGTGTGTGGGAAATCGTCTCTCAAATTTGATTGTGTATTTTGAAGAGGTATTGATGGCAGCACTTCTCTGTTAATTAGAGTCATCTTATGCACCATTCTTCCAAAATCATATTCTTTATTTATTACATTTTCTAAATACATTATAAAATAAATAATAACATAAAAAAACAAAGGTAAGATTAAATAGGAAATAGAGATAAATAAATACAACTAGATCTGAACGAGCAGTTCTCCATCTGAATGGGGTGGACATAATGGAGAATACAAAGGGGCAGTGATATTCTGCTTCGTCATTGCATTGTTTATGATTAGCAGTCTGAATTTTTATCTTGTTCGGTTTCAGTTTAAAACCTCTATTTAAGTACCTATGGCATTTTCAGGGTTGGTTTTGTACATTTCATATGTTTGTAGAAAGAGGAAGATGATCGTGCTCGAGAGGAGGCCGAGAAGTTAAGGAAGGAACGTGATGAGCATTTTCAAAAGGAAGAACAAGAACGCATGGAAAGGAAAAAGGTGAAATTTGACTTTCTAATAAAAAGTTGGTTTGCATCCTTTGTGTGGTAGGGACTGTCATTTTGTTTTAATACAGCTGTCGACCACCACCCTTTGATTTTCGGGTCATTTTCCTAGATAGCAGTGTGTAGGCAATGAAGGGATATGGATCATGTGCAGGGAGATCAAATGCGTTTTATCTTGGCATTGTGTTTGGCACAGAATTGTGGGCTGATGGGCCTGTTCCTGTGCTGTATGTTTTTTGTTCTGTTTCCTTGGCCTCCATTTGAATTATTTTGTTCATTTTTACCCCAAAGGCTGCTGAATCATTGAAGTTTGCTCAAACCGTTACATATTCCCTTGGTAGATGCAAGAAATCCTTCATATTAACAGTCAGGCTGTTTGAATTTATTAAACAAGTAGAAGAGGCTGCAAAAGTAAATGTGTTCTCGATTTTCTATGCAAGTTCATTGAATATCTGCAAACATCAATTTGTACATTAGTTTCAATGTTGAGAGCAGTTCTTTCTGGTCATTGAGTCACAGAATAGATATAGATAGGGTTTACTGCAGTTATTCTAGAAATGAGATGTAATAGTGGAAAAAAAGGCTTCAAACAGAATTGGGGGGGATGAGAGGTGGTTGATCGATTAATTAAAATAGAAAACACTTTAGTGATTGAATGCGGGTATCAAAATCTAAAAGATTTAAAAAACAAATAGTAACAAGTTATTTTCACTGGTAAAAGGTGTTAAAGAGTTGGACATTCAAATTATCAGTTTAAAACAAAACATACGGAAAAAATTAGAACTGTTTGCTGGTGGTAATTCCAATATTTACAGTTTGTCTCGATGCACAGTCACCTAACTTATTTTATAGTTTATAATTTCACCGAGTTCGTCCAATATTTTGTGATTTGCTCAAGATTCCAGCGTCTGCAGTTTCTTGTGCCTCTCTAAATAATACTCTGCAGTAATTGGCTGACTAGTCCTTTGCTATGATTTTCAAACAACATTCTATCATTTGTAATTTTCTTTGCTCTAGATACTCATTTAAAATGGAATTAACACATTGTGATAAACTTATGTATAATGGATTTATTGTATTGATTGAATTTGTATTTTTCAGAGACTTGAGCAAATTATGAAAAGAACAAGAGGATCTAACACTCCAGAAAAGGTATTCTCTACCTGCCACAAAGTTTGTACTGCTTCATTTACAGTATTTGTTCTTACTGTTGTTTTATTTTAACAGGCGGATAATCAATTGTCTACAGAAAAGAGAAATGGGGAAGATCATAAACAAGCAACACCTGATGAAGGTAATGTCTAAGTACTAATATTGCATTGCTGAAGAGGTTGTGAGTTATGCAATTAACCTTCATTATGACTATGCTCGTCCTCATATTTCTTCTATTATTGTGCCTCGATGAAATAAACAAAGATGTTCCAGTTTAATGGCACTTTCTAATGGATTAGCAGTAGATATTGGTGATTATTACCCATATCATCCATCTGAGGTATGCTTTTACGAAATTGTATTCCCTTCCTTTTTACTGCCAGCAGCGCTAACAGGGGAATATTTTCTTATATTCCCCTTTCTAGCGAACGCCTATGGACTTTACCTGTTTAAACAGCGGGGAATATAGTCTTATATTCCCCTGGTCTCACATCCGGGAACTTGGCAACGTGACGCTGCGTGACGGCAACGTGACGCTGCGTGCGAAATTTAAAATTTATTCTCAAAACAAACAAAATGGCAGCCGGTTGCGAGAAGAGGTTCGCGATTTAAAAGTTCGACCTTCACATTGTCACATAAATGAATTACATAAATTACATAAATGAAACATAAATGTTACATTCTTTTAGTACCCTTATTTACAATGTTGGAATGGTTTTAGTACCCTTATTTACAATGTTGCAATGCATATTGCAAAATGTATAGATACATTCATATCATATGAGATGTTCAGATTTTCCTCTAGATGTCTGATAATGGGTAATAATAACAATATTGACTGTCCTCTTTCGGGAGATACGACATATATTGCCCTCACTAGATCCATATTGCCCTCGTCTTCGACTCGGGCAATATGAATCTACTTCAGGCAATATATGTCGTATCCCCCTCAAGGCCAGTCAATATTCTATTAAGAAATTTCCATTGGAGACAAGAAAGAGATTATAGTTGCTGTAAATGGGAGGACGTCAGTGGGCCCGACAGCATCGGTGGAGGCAGAGGGACGGCAGTGTTTCTGGTATAAAATCTGCAATATGATAAGTTTTAATCTACAATTTGAGTGGGAGAAGGGAAAATCGGAAGTGTCAGTATTACAATCGAATGCAAGGGACTATGGAGCCATGAGGGCGGAGCGGGCCAAAGTTGACAGGAAAGATACCCCAGCAGCGAGGACAGTGGAACAACAATGGCAGGTATTTCTGGGAATAATTCAGAAGGTGCAGGATCAGTTACCTCTGAAGAGGAAGAAAGATTCCAAGGGGAGTAAGGGGAGACCATGGATGATAAGGGAAGTCAGGGACAGTATGAAAATAAAAGAGAAGTATAACATAACAAAGATGCGTGGGAAGCAAGAGGATTGAGAAACTTTTAAAGAGCAACAGAAGATAACTAAAACGGCAATACGGGGAGAAAAGATGAGGTAAGAAGGTAAGCTAGCCAAGAATATAAAGGAGGATAGTAAAAGCTTCTTTAGGTATGTGAAGAGGAAAAAAATAGTTAAAACCAAAGTTGGACCCTTGAAGACTGAAACAGATGAATTTATTATGGGGAACAAGAAAATGGCAGATGAGTTGAACAGGTACTTTGTTTGTGTCTTCCTTAGTGAAGACGGATCCAATCTTCCTGATATACTAGTGGCCAGAGGATCTAGGGTGACGGAGGAACTGAAGGAAATTCACGTTAGGCAGGAAATGGTATTGGGTAGACTGATGGGACTGAAGGCTGATAAATCCCCGGGGCCTGATGGTTTGCATCTCAGGATACTTAAGGAGGTGGCTCTAGAAATCGTAGACGCATTGGTGATCATTTTCCAATGTTCTATAGATTCAGGATCAGTTCCTGTGGATTGGAGGGTAGCTAATGTTATCCCACTTTTTAAGAAAGGCAGGTGAGAGAAAACTGGGAATTATAGACCAGTTAGCCCAACATCGGTGGTGGGGAAGATGTTGGAGTCAATTATAAAAGATGAAATAGCGGCACATTTGGATAGCAGCAACCGGATCGACCGGAGTCAGCACCGGAGTAAGGGGAAATCATACTTGACTAATCTTAGACAGAAAGCATTTGATAAGGTCCCACATAAGAGATTAGTGGGCAAAATTAGAGCACATGGTATTGGGGGTAGGGTACTGACATGGATAGAAAATAGGTTGGCAGACAGGAAACAAAGAGTGGGGATTAACGGGTCCTTTTCAGAATGACAGGCAGTGATTAGTGGGGTACCGCAAGGTTCGGTACTGGGACTGCAGCTATTTACAATATACGTTAATGATTTAGATGAAGGGATTAAAAGTAACATTAGCAAATTTGCAGATGACAAACCTGGGTGGCAGTGTGAACTGTGAGGAGGATGCTATGAGGATGCAGGGTGACTTAGACAGGTTGGATGAGTGGGAAGATGCAGTTTAATGTGGATAAATGTGAGGTTATCCACTTTGGGGGCAAAAACAGAAAGGCAGATTATTATCTGAATGGTGTCACATTGGGAGAAGGGGAAATACAACGAGATCTGGGGGTCCTTGTGCATCAGTCACTGAAAGTAAGCATGTGGGTACAGCAAGCAGTGAAGAGAGCAAATGGTATGTTGGCCTTTGTAACAAGAGGCATTGAGTATAGGAGCAAAGAGGTCCTTCTGCAGTTGTACAGACCACACCTGGAGTATTGTGTGCAGTTTTGGTCTGCAAATTTGAGGAATGACATTCTTGCTATTGAGGGAGTGCTGCGTAGGTTCACGAGGTTAATTCACAGGATGGTGGGACTGTCATATGTGGATAGAATGGAGTGGCTGGGCTTGTAAACTATGGAATTTAGAAGGATGAGAGGGGATCTTATTGAAACATATAAGATTATTAAGGGTTTGGACACCCTAGAGGCAGGAAACATGTTCCCGATGTTGGGGGAGCCCAGAACCAGGGGCCACAGTTTATTTTTTTGTTTAATATTTTTATTAGAAGCATTGCATATTATCTAAGGTACAACAGCACTTCAAATACAAATCAGACTTATCACAAACGTTGTACAGATATTACGGGATAATTTATATATGCTACTGTTTTTTATTTTTTTTGGGAAGATAAGGGAGTGAAAAAAAAAGTAAAAGTATAAATCAATAATTCAAGACGTTGTGATTAAATAATAATGATTATATAATAAAAAAAGAAAAAGAAAAAAGAATAAAGGTAAACAAGAAAGAAAAAAAAAACAATTATTATATAATTAAAAATTAAAAAAATGAATCTTTACATTGAATGGAACAGTTTCATATAACAATATCTATTGAGACATGTATACAGATCCCAATACTTTTTTCATCTAATCCTACACCAGAGTACTTATTGAGTTATAGTGCTGAGCTCAGCTACCCCCTTAAGTAATCAATGAATGGAGACCATATTTGTTCAAAAAGTTCATATTTGTCCATTAGGACAAACCTAATTCTCTCCAAATGCAACGTCTCCGACATTTCCACAGTCCACATTTTGATTGTGGGGGATAATGTTCCCTTCCAGAATTTTAATTTTTTTTTTCCCCAATTATCAAACAGTAATCAAGAACATTTATTTGACTTACTGTTAATATTAAGCTTGAGTCAGGGACTCCTAATATTATTAACTTTAGATCAGGGTCCAATTTAGTTTTAAGAACCTCAGAGATGATTCCAAAAATATCAGCCCAATAACTATTAAGTTTTATGCATGTTACAAAACTATGCGTTAAGTTGGCTTCTAAATTCTGACATTTATCGCAAATAGAAGAAATGTTAGGAAAAATTCTATTTAATTTTGTTTTTGAGTAGCGTAATCTATGTGTTCCCGATGTTGGGGAAGTCCAGGACAAGGGGTCACAGCTTAAGGATAAGGGGGAAATCCTTTAAGACCGAGATGAGAAAGACTTTCTTCACACAGAGAGTGGTGAGTCTCTGGAACTCTCTGCCACAGAGGGTAGTTGAGGCCAGTTCATTGGCTATATTTAAGAGTGAGTTGGATGTGGCCCTTGTGGCTAAGGGGATCAGAGGGTATGGAGAGAAGGCAGGTACGGGATACTGAGTTGGATGATCAGCCATGATCATATTGAATGGCGGTGCAGGCTCGAAGGGCTGAATGGCCTACTCCTGCACCTAATTTCTATGTTTCTATGTTTCTATGTATTACTTTAAATTGTACCAAAGTATGTCTGGCATTTAATGAGCATCGGTGTATACGTTGTAAACTTTCTTCCCAAGTGTCTTTCATTATAGATAGACCTATTTCATTTTCCCATGTCTGTCGGTATGATTCTGTTGTTGGGACTTCCCAATCCAAAAGAGTATTATATATGCACGCTATTAATTTTTCTGTATTTGGGTGCTTGTTAAGCCACTCATCCACTAATCCTGGCTCTCTATTCTTATAGTCTTGCATGTTTGACTTGATATAGTCTCTAATTTGTAAATACCTAAACAAGTTATTTGGGTGTAATCCATAGATATCTTTTCATTCTTGAAATGATAGAAATTTCCCTTTCCTGTACAGGTGTTCTATCCTTAATTCCTAATTTTTTCCAGTGTCTAATTTTATCCAATATAGAAGGTTTAAATAAAGGATTATTCATAATAGGTAAACAGAGTGACATATTATCCAGATGTAAAGTCTTAACTATTTGTTTCCAAATACGTTATATTGCTATAAATTATAGGGTTAACCCCATAAGTTTTTTTTTGTACTTCACTTGGAGCAAGAAGAATCGAACTTATATCAAATGGTAAACAGTCTTCCATTTCCATCTTTAGCCAAGCTGGTTCCTGGTCCATTTTTACCAGCCAAAAATTCATATTCTTAATCTGAACCGCCCAAAAATAATATAAACAATCAGGTAACGCTAATCCTCCATTTATCTTGGATTTACATAAATGTTTTTTACTTATTCTGTGATTTTTATAATCCCAAATAAAGCTGTTAATAATAGAATCGTTTTTTTTGAAAAAACATTTTGGGAGATATAATGGGATAGCTTGAAATAAATATAATAATTGTGGTAAAAAGACCATTTTTATAGCATTTATTCTGCCAATCATTGATATTGGTAGTTTTCCAGTATAAAATATTTTTTAGTTTATCCAAAAAATGAGGATAATTTAATTTGAATAATAGATTATAAGATTTAGATACATTAATTCCTAGGTATTTAAATTTATCCGTAACTATTTTAAACGGAAATTGTTGTAATATGTTTACTTTTATTCCAGTTATAGGCATAATTTCACTTTTATTCCAATTAATTCTATATCCTGAAAATGTACCGAACTTATTTATAATGTGAAGTAAGTTAGGAATACTGATCCCCATTTTTGTGATATATATTAAAACATCGTCTGCATATAAAGATATTTTATTTGTTGTGGTATTAGTATTGTATCCATATATTTCTGGATCTGATCTAATCCTTTCGGCTAATGGCTCGATTGCAAGAGCAAATAATAAAGGTGATAACGGGCATCCTTGTCTACAACCCCTAGAAAGATTAAATTTAGCTGATAACATTTGGTTTGTTAGTATTTTTGCTGTTGGGTTGGAGTACAAAATTTTAACCCATTTACAAAATCTATCGCCCAGTTGAAATTTCTGCATTATCTTAAATAAGTAAGGCCATTCAACCTGGTCGAATGCTTTTTCCTCATCTAGTGAAATGACAGCTAATTCAATATCATTAACTCTTTTTGAATATATGATATTGAATAGTCGTCTCAAGTTATAAGTGGAGTAACATTTGGGAATAAAGCCTGTTTGATCATGATGTATTAGTTTATTAATCACAAAACTTAGAAACATAGAAATTAGGTGCAGGAGTAGGCCATTCGGCCCTTCGAGCCTGCACCGCCATTCAATATGATCTTGGCTGATCATCCAACTCAGTATCTGTCTTCTCTCCATACCCTCTGATCCCCTTAGCCACAAGGACCACATCTAACTCCCTCTTAAATATAGCCAATGAACAGGCCTAAACTACCCTCTGTGGCAGAGAGTTCCAGAAACTCACCACTCTCTGTGTGAAAAAAGTCTTTCTCATCTCGGCCTTAAAGGATTTCCCCCTTATCCTTAAGCTGTGACCCCTTGTCCTGGACTTCCCCTACATCGGGAACAATCTTCCTGCATCTAGCCTGTCCAACCCCTTAAGAATTTTGTAAGTTTCTATAAAATCCCCTCTCAATCTCCTAAATTCCAGTGAGTATAAACCGAGTCTATCCAGTCTTTCTTCATAAGACAGTCCTGACATCCCAGGAATCACTGGTGAACCTTCTCTGCACTCCCTCTATGGCAATAATGTCCTTCCTCAGATTTGGAGACCAAAACTATACGCAATACTCCAGGTGTGGTCTCACCAAGACCCTGTACAACTGCAGTAGAACCTCCCTGCTCCTATACTCAAATCCTTTTGCTATGAAAGCTAACATACCATCGCTTTTTTCACTACCTGCTGCACCTGCATGCCTACTTTCAATGACTGGTGTACCATGACACCCAGGTCTCGCTGCATCTCCCCTTTTCCTAATCGGCCACCATTTAAATAATAGTCTGCTTTCCTGTTTTTGCCACTAAAGTGGATAACCTCACATTTATCCACATTGTACTGCATCTGCCAAACATTTGCCCTCTCACCCAGCCTATCCAAGTCACCTTGCAGTCTCCTAGCATCCTCCTCATGGCTAACACTGCCCCCCAGCTTAGTGTCATCCGCAAACTTGGAGATATTGCCTTCAATTCCCTCATCCAGATCATTAATATATATTGTAAATAGCTGGGGTCCCAGCACTAAGCCCTGCGGTACCCCACTAGTCACTCCCTGCCATTGTGAAAAGGACCCGTTTACTCCTACTCTTTGCTTCCTGTTTGCCAGCCAGTTCTCCATCCACATCAATACTGAACCCCTAATGCCGTATGCTTTAAGTTTGTAAACTTAACCTTTGGGATAAAATTTTTGTTAATATTTTCTGATCAGTATTTAGAAGAGCAATTGCTCTATGTGATCCAGGATCTTCCAGATCCTTATCTACTTTAGGAATGAGTATGATTGTAGACTCATTTAGAGTTTCTGGTAACTTTCCTTGTTCATAAGCATATTTATATATTGCTTGTAAACGTGGGGAAATCAAGTTGTGAAACTTCTTATAAAATTCAGCACTTAGGTCGTCAGGGCCAGCGGCTTTTCCATTTTTCAACTATCTGATTGATTCCTCAATGTCTTTTACTGATATTTCAGCATCTAACAAGTCTTTGCCTTCCTGATCTAAACCTTTGATATGACATTCATGTAAGAATGCTTCCATTCCATCCGATTGCCCCGTCAGTTTGGTTGAATAAAGTTTTTGATAGTAACGCAGAAATCTGTCATTAATATCTTTTGGCAAAGTTAATATTTCACCTTGTTTTGATCTGATTTTATATATCATTTTTTCCTCATCTGATTTTCTAAGCTGCCGTGGCAATAATTTTTGTGGTTTGTCACCAAATTCAAAATGTACTTGTTTAGTCTGTTAAAAAAGTTTTATAACATGATTTGAGTATATTTTATTTAGCTTATATTTTAATATTGCAATTTTATTATGTATCACCTTAGATGGAGATATTGCATTTTCAATATCTAATTGCTTTATTTAATTTTCTAAAGTTTGTTGCATCTTTCGGTTTTCCTTATTAAGGTATGCTTGCGCAGATATTATAGCACCACGCATAAAGGCTTTAAATGTGTCCCAAAGAAGTGACGCTGAAATTCTGGGTTTGTCATTAGTCTCAAAAAACAATTTAATCTGTTTTACCAGATAATCATAACAAGCCTTTTCCTTTAAAATTTGAGGGTTGAGTCTCCATTGAAATTGTTTATTAGTTATACCTTTTAATTTTATCTTAAATGTTAATGGAGCGTGATCCGAAATAATAATATTATGATATTTTGAGTCATTCGTAAATGGAATTAATTTTGAGTCTATTAAAAAATAATCTATCCTTGAATAGGTTCCGAATACAGGTGAGTAAAATGAGTATTCCCGACCAGAAGGGTTATCAATTCTCCAAACATCCTTAACATTTGCAGTATTAATAAATGAATTTATAAATTCGCTTGATTTAGATGTAACTTTTATTTTAGTAGATGATCTATCTGGATAATTATCTAAAGTACAGTTTAAATCCCCTCCCCCCCCCCCCCCCCCCCCCCCCCCATTATTAGATTATGTTGTGTAGATACCGGAATAGTATTAAATATTTTCTTAAAAAACAACGGATTATCGAAATTAGGTCCATATACGTTCATAAGAACTTTCTTTGAATATAATTCACCCGTAATTATTATATATCTACCCACAATATCTTCTATTATTGAGGTATGTTTAAGTGGTATACCTTTTCGTATAAGAATTGCAACCCCTCTAGACTTTTGCGTAAATGAAGAATGATACACTTTAGAAATCCATTTCGCTGTTAGTCTATATTGAGCATCCTTTTTGAGGTGTGTCTCTTGAAGAAAGATTATATCTGTTTTAATTTTATTTAAGTGAGCTAAAACCTTACCTCTTTTAATTGGTTCATTAATCCCTTTTACATTTCAATTGCAGAAGGTGATTCCATCACCCCCAGTTTTCATGTTAATGTCTTGCATTTTGGTGTTAAGGTGGATTATAATGGAGTAGACGTCTCAGCACGTCTATCCCAACCTCATACCCGTGCTTCTGATCGATGCGTTTTAATACATGTAACTATTATCTTACGTACATATCTTTTCAAACAAAATTCATAATACCATTCATAACTAAAAATGTAATATAATACTTTATGTGCAACAAAAATAAAATAAAAATAGGAATAATAGATGTTAATAGAGTTAGTAATGTGCGGAGGGTATAGGGTAACTACAGCTATTTTAAGTGTAGTTAGTGTTAGCCACACTAACATAGCCACATTAACGACTTCTGTTATTAAAAAAAGATATTAATCGTTCTAGCTCCAGGTTTTCCTTAATGGAAAATGTTTAATTGCCTTAAGGGCTATTTATATAGGGGTGGGGTGCTAAATTTAATGACTATAGATTATGAACACTTATTTGAATTTTTAATAATATCATAACTGTTTTGGGTGGGATAGCATACAATTTTAAGTGATAGTTAATACTAAACTATTCCTATTATATGTTAGTTTTTTAGTGTATTTAAGAGTCCATTATTCTTCCTCCTTCTCTATGGATATTCGATACCATCAGGTAAATATTAGATACAGTTCAAATTCACGGTTCTTCATCCTCGTCTGCTTCTCCCTCTTCTACCTCTTCCTCCTTCTCGATGTTCCGAGCAAATTCATGTGCCTCTGTGTGCTTGATGAATTGATACTCTTTGTTATCATAGGTTACTCTTAGCGTTGCAGGATACATCAGACCATATCTCAGACCATCTATCTTCTTAAGAATGCCTCTTGTTTCTGTAAATAGAGCTCTTCTCTTGGCGACTTCCGCAGGGTAGTCTCTGAATATGCTAATCCTATCTCCATCGTAGATGAGGTTTCTCTTATGAATTATTGGCGTGCCCCTCTGTGGACGGCGTCTCAGTGCCCTGTGTGCCCGACCAAGGAGGGGCTCTTGATCCAGATTCAAAACAGTTTTTAAAAGATTTGCAGCGAATTTTCGAGGGTCTTGATCTCCTTCTTTACCTTCACTCAATCCAACAATTCGTAAGTTCTGGCGCCTTTGACGTCCCTCCAACACATTTCTCAGTTATTTTGTGCAATAAATCTGATAAACGTTTGTTCTCGGAGAGAAGTTTCTCATTCGCCTTAACACTTGTACTGGCAATATTAGACAATTCATTAATTGCCTCTTGTTGTTGATCAAGTGACCGTAAAATAGGTTCTAGCTCATTATCTAGCTTATTATCAACGTTCGACTCCATCAGCTCAAATTTACGGTTTACCTCATCCACATGTTGCTGCATCTGCCTGTGTTTTCCATTCATCAAGCATAGTCTTTACTGTAAGTACAATTTCTCTGCTTAAATCATCTTTCACTTGTTCTTTAAACACTTGGAAATCTTCTCTAAGGATCCTTAAATCATCTATATATTCCTTTTTCATTTTTTTTAGCTCACCCATAATAGTTTTTGTTTCTGCAGAAACAGCTTTTTTAAGTTCTTTCATCTCGGATTTCCTCCTTAAGATGTCTTCCTGGGAGGCTGTCAAACTCGAGCCCAAGGCTCCAGGCAGTCCTACTTCTTTTTTTAGTGTTGGTATTTTCGGTTGGGGGGGGGGGGGTATGCTGCATCGACATACTATCGGTAAAGTCGCGCGCCTGATGACGTCACGCACCTTTCTAAAGCTGCCGGTGTCGTTCTCACCCGTTCTCCTCCGGTAAATGACTTTACATCACCCCGTTTTTCCCCCGTTTTTTTATACTGCTTCAGATTTTTTTGGTCATTGTGTCTCTGTCATTTCATCTTCTTTATTCATTTTAAGTCCTGAATCTTTCATCACATTTGCCGTTCAACACCATCCAATAAATCAAAAATGAAAAATTGCAGGAATCACTCAACAGGGCAATACCATCCAGGGGGAAAGAAAGTAAATGTTTCAGGTCAAGGGCCCTTCAGCATGCTTCCAACATTTCCAGAATCAAAATGCATTCTAAATATTTTTCCTATTTATGGAACTATTCAGCATCCACTGATCTTGGATTTCAATAGCTGTCATGAAGGCATTTAGTCTGTTACAAAGAGTTCCAAAGCTCTCTTAAACTCACTGACTTCATCCATTTCGCCACTAGCTTCCATCTGGCACTCAAATTCACCTGTACCATTTCCAGCATCTCCCTACCGTTTCTAGACCTCACTATCTCCATCGCAGGTAACAGACTACTGACCGACATCTACTACAAACCCACTGACTCCCATGGCTATCTGGACTACATTTCTTCCCACCCTGCTTCCTGTAAGGACTCTATCCCCCTACTCCCAATTCCTCTGTCTACGCCGCATCTGCACCCAGAATGAGGTGTTCCACACCAGGGCATCGGAGAGGCAAGGCAAGGCAAATTTATTTATATAGCACCATTCGTACAAGCAGCAATTCATAGTGCTTTTCAAAAGAAACAAAAGAATAACATAATAAAAAGACAGCAGAACAACCATACAACACAGGACAACAAAATAGCCAATAATCAAAAATTACAAAACAAGCAATAAGACAAATGCATGAATAGTAAAACAAAGTCACTAAAACAATAAAATGATTTTAAAAGCACATAAATGGGATAAGATTAGAAGGTTAAGATTACCTGCATGTTGGGTCATGGAAAAGCTACAGTAAACAACAGTGTTTTTAGGCCTGATTTAAATGAGCTTACACTGTACACACCTCGGGTGTTCAGGGAGCTTGTTCCACAGGTATGGAGCATAAAAACTGAACGCTGCTTCAATCTTTTTAGTTCTGACCCTAGAGGTCCTTCAACTTCTGGGTCCTCATTCTTTAGGGACGGGGGTTCCCCTCTTCCATTATAGATGAGGCTCTCACCAGGGTCTCCTCTATATCCCGCAGCCCTGCTCTCACTCCCCATCCCCCTACTCGTAACAAGGACAGAGCTCCCCTTGTCCTCACCTTCCACCCTACCAGCCATCGCATACAACATATAATCCTCCGACATTTTTGCCACCTCCAACAGGTTCCCACCACTGGCCACATGTTCCCATCTCCTCCCTTTTCTGATTTCCGCAGAGACCGCTCCCTCCGTAACTGCCTGGTCAATTCGTCCCTTCCCATCCAAACCACCCCCTCCCCTGGTACTTTCCCTTGCAACCGCAGGAAATGTTACACTTGTCGCTTTACCTATCCCCTCGACTCCATCCAAGGACCCAAGCAGTCATTCCAGGTGAGGCAGAGGTTCACCTGCACCTCCTCATCTACTGCATCAGCTGTTTCCGGTGTCAACTTCTCTACAGCGGTTAGACCATGCACAGGCTTGGCGATCGCTTCGCCCAACACCACAGCTCAGTCCGCAATAACCAACCTAACCAATAACCAACAATGGGAGGCTCAGCACTTCAACTCCCCCTCTCATTCCAAATCTGACCTTTCGGCCCTCGGCCTCTGCCATTGCCAGAGTGAAGCCCAGCGAAAAGTGGAGGAACAGCACCTCGTATTTCACTTGGGTAGTTTGCACCCCAGCGGTATGAACATTTACTTCTCCAATTTTAGGTAGTCCTTGCTTACTCCCTCCTTCCCCTCCCCTTCTCAGCTCTTCCACAAGCCTACTGATCCGCTTCCTTTCTTTTTCCCGCCCCCCCCACCCCCCTCCCCCCGACATCAGCCTGAAGAAGGGTCTCGACCTGAAATGTCACCTATTCCTTCTCTCCATAGATGCTGCCTCACCCGCTGAGTTTCTCCAGCATTTTTGTCTATCTTTAAAGTCTCTCATGATCCCTTAACACATTTACAGATTGCTTTCTTTTTCATCTCTTGCTTATTTTGGTCTTAAGTGGCTTAATACACTTTCTGTGCCATGTATTTTAATTACCCATCGGAATGTGTAACATTTCTGGGGTCTCAGACTTGGACAGATCTTATTAATTGCTTATATAAATGTCTTTATCTTTCAAGGAAACTTGTATGGTCTTTTATCATAATTCCTTCAACTTCTTTTAACATATTTGAGGTTGTCTATACTCAGTTTTGAGTACAGCCATTATACTTCATGGTGGCACTTTATTCATTAAACATTCTACTACAATATACAAGTTTGAATATTTACCTTTGAAATAAAATTAACCCTTAGTTACTGAGACATTCTGACTAATATTTTATAAATAAAATGCATTAAAAGACAAATTCTAACATTTCCCTGCGCATTTTTTAGATCAGCACTCCAGGATTTCTGTCTCTAAATTTCATGGTGTTCCAACAACAAGCACCAGAGGAATAGAACTGAGAGGTTGTTAAGCTATTTTAATTTTATATTACACTTGGTTTGACTTCATTTGGAGTACTATGCAGGTGAATGACTACATAGGTTGATGTGGTTAATGATACCTTGTAATGATCTGTGTGGCAGTCCTTTGAATTTATAAAAGATGGAGATGAGTTTAAGCCACATATCGTTTGCCATTAACATACTAGTGGCTAAAAGTGTAGGAAATGTTAATAATAGGAATATATTGCAAAATAAATAATAATATAAAATTGAGCTACATTTTCTTATGCCAAATTTTTCAGTTTACAAAGTGTTATTGAATACTTCACAGCAATTTGTAGTATTAGTTGATGACTCTTTTTGTCCCATCTTCTGAACGTTTGGAATTTTACCAGCTGCCTATACCGTGGAGCTGAAACAAGTCACTAATCCCTCAATTTTCATTCTTATTGTCTTTAAAAATACATGTTAAATTGTCTGGATAAGCAACTGTCCACATTTATTGATAGGGGTGCATGTAATACATGTGGGCAAAAAATATTTATTTTGCTGCTCTCTATGTTATGAAATGGCAAGATCACTGGCATCACTTTATCCATTTGTGCCTTTCATTTTTGGATCAGGTGGGATGAATTGCATTGTCTCTTGTGGTCCAGTCTGACAAAGCTAAAGGCTATGAAAGCATCTGATAAGTTGGTTATAATGAAAATATTTTAATTTACGAGGAAGACTAATGATCATAAGAGAATCAATTCTTCCCTCCCCCAACTTACAACCAAGAGTAGATTAGATGTGGAACTTTCTATCATGAGGCAATTGAAGCAAACAAGCCTAGTCATGTTTTAAGATAAACCAATGGGAATAGATGATTAAGAGTAAATGGAAATTAATGTTATGTTGATGAATGGAGAGCAAATAAGCTGCTGTGCAACATAATCTCAATATAGATGATAGATGACAAATGTTTGTTTTTGTGCTGTAAATATTAGTTCTAAGTAATATTCTTGCTATATCCAAAGTTCTGCATTGTACAAATGTTGTACTGTTCATGTAATTTATTTTGTCATTTCTTAATTAGCTGATAAAATCATTTTACTTAATTTCAGAAACCAGCCAGAATCCCGATTCCGTAACTGAAACAAAAGTGACAACTACGATCCCTGAGCAAGTAACTAACAAAGAGTCGGTAATTCAAGAAATGAGCAATGACGGGGAGTTTGCAGTTCATTCTCAAACAGATATACAGTGGTAAGAGGAGAAATAATTCATTACACAATAATTGGTTTCTGATACTTACAATATACATTAATGATTTGGATGAAGGGATTCAAAGTAACATTAGCAAATTTGCAGATGACACAAAGCTGGGTGGCAGTGTGAACTATGAGGGGGATGCTATGAGAATGCAGGGTGACTTGGACAGGTTGGGGGAGTGGGCAGATGCATTGCAGATGAAGTTTAATGCGGATAAATGTGAGGTTATCCACTTTGGTAGCAAAAACAGGAAGGCTGATTACTATCTAAATGGTGTCAAGTTGGGAAAAGGGGAAGTACAACGGGATCTGGGGTTCCTTGTACATCAGTCTATGGAAGTAAGCATGCAGGTACAGCAGGCAGGGAAGAAAGCGAATGGCATGTTGGCCTTTATAACAAGAGGAATCGAATATAGGAGCAAAGAGGTCCTTCTGCAGTTGTACAGAGCCCTAGTGAGACGACATCTGGAGTATTATGTGCAGTTTTGGTCCTCTAATTTGAGGAAGGACATTCTTGTTGAGGGAGTGCAGCGTAGGTTTACAAGGTTAATTCCCGGGATGGCGGGACTGTCATATGCTGAGAGAATGGAGCAGCTGAGCTTGTACACTCTGGAATTTAGATGAATAAGAGGGGATCTCATTGAAACATATAAGATTGTTAAGGGCTTGGACACACTAGGGGCAGGAGACATGTTCCCGATGTTGGGGGAGTCCAGAACCAGGGGGCACAGTTTAAGAATAAGGAGTAAGCCATTTAGAACGGAGACGAGGAATCACTTTTTCTCACAGAGAGTGGTGAGTCTGTGGAATTATCTGCCTCAGAGGGTGGTGGAGGCAGGTTCTCTGGATGCTTTCAAGAGAGAGCTAGATAGGGCTCTTAAAAATAGCAGAGTCGGGGGATATGGGGAGAAGGCAGGAACGTGATACTGATTGGGGATGATCAGCCATGATCACATTGAATGGTGGTGCAGGCTCGAAGGGCCAAATGGCCTATTCCTGCACCTATTGTCCATCTCTCCAGTGTAGCTACCGGTCCTGCTGAGTTACCCCAGCATTTTGTGTTCTATCTTCGATTTAAACCAGCATCTGCATTTCTGCCTACAGCATAACTGTCCATACAGTTGTTGCATCATTTCATCCTATTTCAGACATTCCCTTTGTTCTATGCTTTGCCATCCCAAACCTTCTCTGACACTTAAACTAATTGGCTTTCTCTTTTCCGTTCTGATGAAGATTATTCTTTCTTTCTTTCTTTTAAAATCTTTTTATTCGTTTTTTTCAAAAGCAAAACAAAACAACAAAAAAGTAATGATAAACATAACAGCGATATTGATACATAGGGATCAGGGTTACATTAATGAGGGGTACACAAAAATGCTGGAGAAACTCAGCGGGTGCAGCAGCATCTATGGAGCGAAGGAAATAGGCAACGTTTCGGGCTGAAACCCTTCTTCAGACTGATAGGGGGTGGGGTAGGCGGGGAGAAGAAAGGAAAAAGGAGGAGGAGCCCGAGGGCTGAAGGAGAGGTAGGAAGGGGAGGAGACAGCAAGGGTTAACAGAATTGTGCGAAATCAATGTTCATGCCACCAGGATGCAGGGTCCCCAAGCGGAATATGAGGGGCTGTTCCTCCAATTTCCGGTGTTGCTCACTGTGGCCATGGATGAGGCCCAGGACAGAGAGGTCGGATACGGAATGGGAGGGGGAGTTGAAGTGCTGAGCCTCCGGGAGGTCGGGTTGGTTAATGCGGACCGAACTGAGGTGTTCGGCGAAACGATCGCCAAGCCTACGCTTGGTCTTACCGATATAGATCAGCTGACATCTAGAGCAGCGGATGCAATAAATGAGGTTGGAGGAGGTGCAGGTGAGCCTCTGTCGGACCTGGAAGGACTGCTTGGGTCCTTGAATAGAGTCGAGGGGGGAGGTAAAGCGGCAAGTGTAGCATCTCTTGCGGTTGCAAGGGAAAGTGCCCGGGGAAGGGGTGGAGCGGGAGGGAAGGGAAGAATTGACAAGGGGGTTAAGGAGGGAGCGGTCTTTGCGGAAGGCAGACAGGGGGGGAGATGGGAAGATGTGGCGAGTGGTGGGGTGCTCATTAATGACAGGTATAACCTAAATATGAGTCCAGTGTCAAAATACACATTGAATATAGACTTCCCGGTCTCTATGTAAATATAGTTAAGTGTTTAAAAGAAAACTTATATGTATAAAAACAAAAAGATAAATAGAAGAAAAAAAGAGAAAGATTCATCAAAGTGAAATGCTGCTTCATCTTTCACAGAAGCTACCTGATCTGCTAACTTTTACCAGTTTTTTTTATTTTTATTTCTGATTTCTAGCATCTACAGATTTTGTTTTAAATTCTCATTCTTATACTTTGGCTTTGTAAAGAAACTGTTCCACAAACTAAAGCTAGATTGCTCCACTTCCAAAATAAAGCATGTTTGGAAGTGTAAATTTTCTGACAGATTAAGCTTTTTAATCATATTGGTCCAAATAAAATGTCTACAATCACGACAAATTGTCTGCAAATCTGGTATCCGTGTATATAAAATACTTGACACACCCTTTTTTTTAAAACTCTTATTCTGTAGTCCTTCTGCTGAGAAAACCATTAGAGAGAATGGTGTTTCCACGGAGGATGAAAGCTTTGAAGATTACATTGATCTTGCATTTGGAATATCTACCAGAGTAGCCACAGAAACCATTAATGATGATTGTAAGGATGAAGTTGGAATTCCAGTGAATCCAGTTATTGCATTTGAGGAAAATGGATCCATGGAGTTATTAACCAAAGTAGATGGCATTCAAACTCAGCAAACAGCAGGTATGCTCGTGTTGAAAAGTTTAATAAGATCATAGCGTTGTAACTCCCATGATGTTGATCCAAGGGACTAATGCCCCTTTGGACTATAGACATAGTTCATGAGTTATTGGAGTAGAATTGGGCCATAACCCTTGACACCTGTTCTAATCAAGAATTTTCTATCTCTGCTGTAAAAATATCCACTGACTTGGCCTCTACAGCTCTGTGGCAATGAGTTCCACAGATTAACTACCCTCTGACTAAAGAAATTCCTCTTCATCTCCTTTCTAAAAGAGCGTCCTTTAATGCTGAGGCTATGACCTTTGGTCCTAGACTCTCCTACCAGAGGAAACTTTCCACATCCACTCTTTCTATACATTTCCTTAATCTGTAAGTTACAATGGGGTCCTCCCTCAACCTTCTAAACTCCGGCGAGTAGAGGCCCAGTACTGTTTTACGCTCATCATATGCTAGCCCATTAATTCCTGGAATCATTCTTGTAACCTCCTCTGGACCCTCTCCAGAGCCAGCACATCCTTCCTCAGATATGGGGCCCAATTTGCTCACAGTACTCCAAATGCAGCCTGACCAGCACCTTATAGATCCTCAACATTACATCTCTGTAGACATGTAAGACAATATAAAATTCCGCTGCTATCTATTATGTAGGCGAGGAAAGTTAAGGCCCTGTCCCACTTTCCCAAGTTTTCCCCTTGATTCGAACTCGGAGAATTACGGTAATAGTCATTCGTGGGTACTCGGGGTTATTTTTTTAACTCGTGGACATTTTTCAGCATGTTGAAAAAACATCCCGACTTACCTGATGTCCCGAGTTCCTAAGGCTGGCATTACGAGCCGCTACGAAACATCTACGGACTCCTACAGCCTCCGGCGAGCTCGCTACCGACATTCCCCAAGTTCGAATCAAACTCGGGATAGTTCATGAGTAACTTGGGAAAGTGGGACAGGGCCTTTAAGATGAAGCTCAATTGACTGTGACTAGGAGTGAATAGTCTGGTTCTGTGCTGCATTTTATAACTTCAACCTATGCATTTTTTCTAAGACTGTTTAATTGTGAAATTTATTAATCCTGAATACTAAAATGAAATGTATCATTAAAATTATAGAATAATACATTTTTATTATGAAATAACCGTAATGCATCCTGTTATTTGAAAACTGATAATTGCAAAATGTTTATGAAAAGCATGCTGATCCTGATAGGAAATGTCAATTTTATAGCATTAAATTGTGTGGATTTTTGTTGAATGAATTAAGGATTGGTTATATGTGGATTGTTTTTATTTCTTTGGGGAAGGGCTATGATACTATTGGAATTGTTTTCTGAAACTATAAATTCTGATATTTCATTGAATTGAATACTTTTTTTAAAACAATTGCTTGTGTTCATAAGGTGTGCTGGGTTCAGCAGACCATGGAAAGGACAGTTGCCCATATTTAACATTGCTTATTTATCCTTGGATAGAATATTTTTTCGTTGCTTTTCAAAGCTTTTCACTGTACCTCGGTACACGTGACAATAAAATAAATAAATCAGATACTAAACTGATCAGATAATATTCATTCCCTCGATTTAAAATATTTTCTACATCATAACAGCAATAATTTGGCAGAACTCCAAATACCTCTCCCCAGCACATCCAGGCAGCAGGTCACAATGACTTAATTTGAACTACTCAGTCAACGTTTGTTCATGAAATAAAAATGATCAGAATAATTCTGTATGTCATCTTGAAATTATGTGATGGAAGTAATCAGGGCAAAGAAAAAATAGCTTTAAAAAGAGTGGAGAACAATGAAATATTTGTAGTCAATCTTTTGGGGAGGTGACGAAGATGATTAATGAAGGTAGGACAATGGATGTTGTCTACATGGATTTTATAAGGCATTTGATAAAGTCCCCCATGGTAGGCTGATCCAGATGATTAAGATGCATGAGATCTACAGTGACTTAGTTGTTTGGATTTGAAACAGGCTTACTTGGAGAAGTCAGAGGATTGTGGTGAAAGGGTGTTATTCTGGCTGGAGATCTGTGACCAGTGGAGATCTGCAGGGATTTGTCCTGGTACCTCTGTTTGTGATATATTTAAATTACTCTTACATTCATTTACATAGATTGGTTAGTAAATTTGTAGACATCACCAAAATTGGGGGTTGGGGACAGTGAGGAAAGCTGTCAAAGTATACAGCAGGATATAGATCAGCTACAGAAATGGGTGGGGAAATGGCAGATGGAATTTAATCTGTGCAAGTATGATGTGTTGCACTTTGGAAGCTTGAATGTAAAGGGAAAGCATTCCATTAACGGCAAGACCTTTAATAGCATTGGTGTATAGAGGGATCGTGAGGTCCATGTCCACAGCTCTCTGAAAGTGGGAACACAAGTAGTGAGAATGGTAACAGTGTATGTTTTCATAAGTTTGGGTATTCCAGAAGAGAGTAAGAAAGTCATGTTGCAGCTTTATACAACGTTGGTTAGGTTACATTTGGAGTGTTGTGTGCTGAACTGGTTGCCCCATTACAGAAAGGGTGACAGTCAGAACCATTTTCCAAGAATGGAAATTTCAAAGACAAGAGGGTAGAGCTTTAAGATGAGAGGGGCAAAGTTAAAGGAGTTGTGCGGTGCTGCATTTTTTAAATGGAGTGTGGCGAGTACCTGGAACGTGTGGATCGTATGCAGACAGAGGAAATTAGTTCAACTTAGCATTATGTTCGGCATGAACATTGTGGGCTGAAGGGCCTGTTCCTGTGCTGTATATGCTGCTATTCCTGCAAAGCTCTATATCGTCATCTTTATGTGCATGGGGTTTTGCACTTGTGGTTTAAACTTGTAGTTTCCCAGGATTATGTAATTGGATTCTATTTAAAAAAAACTTGATTATGAATATATTCTTGGATATGAAAAATAGTGTCTATAAACATTTGATTCATGTCTGAATTCGGATTTGAACAAAACAATCTCTAATACTTAGTTTTGAAGTCATGTTTCTACTTCAATGGTCAACTTGCATTAATTTTGCGAACTGCTTTTGTTTGTGTTTCAGAAGTGATTTGAGAATGTTGAGCAGGAACAACGAAGTGTGGTCAGAGAGCACATTCACAATGATTGGAATTATTTTTGCTTCACATCATAAAGGATTGCAGTGCAGCCATTTTAAGATCTAAAATTGGAAACTAACCACAACTGTGAGAACGGGAATATTAAATATGCAAAATGCGGGTAGAGAGATTCGTCATTGCTAACTGAACTTCTAGATAATTCTGATCACTGGTTAATCGTGCTTAGTATGCATTGTATATAAACTGCTTTTCCAACATGCTGCTTCAGGGAATTGGCATTCTTTATAATGAGATAAGAATGACAATTGCAAATTTGTGATTGTGCAGGGAAGTACCTAAATTAGCAGAACCTTTATTTGTTTTGGACCCCTATTACTTGAATAAGCCTCGTTGTGCTGCAAGTAGTTGATAAAAAGCATCAGATAGTTATTTACCAATTGGCACTGTGATCTCAGCAGAGTCCCATGCAATCTCTTAAATAATAAGTAGATCCTTTTTAGCAGTTTCACTGTTACCTCCTTTTCAGAATTTTTTAACACCAGCTACAAAAAATAATGTTGAAAATAGTGCATATAAAATTGAATTTTAATAGCAAATCTGTAATTGATAAATAAAATACCTATTTTACACAGGTTGGTAATTATCAAAACAATGTTCAAGCCAATTACTCAATTAATTAAGTATATCTAATATATTGCTACTGATTCAACTTGTGAATGGACAAGTGGTTGTAATGCCTTATGGTCTGATAGAAAATACACTGGGAAATTATGTACTTAAATGCACGCTTTCAATTGCCTTATTAGATCATGAGACAATTTAAAATGTTTTATTAAGTATTTGTTTTTGCTTGTTTCAGAGCAAGAAACCTGGTATTAAAGATGGCATTCCTCTCTGTGACTTTCACTTACTAGATTTGGATGCTTTAAATTTAATTCATTTGTATGTTACTGCACCAATGGAATTCATAATGATCATCTCAAGTTTGCTGCTAGAAAGCATGACTATTAAAACCTTGCACTTTTCCACTTTTTTTAAGTACTACTGAAACTGAAATTATTACAGACTGGATTAAATATAACCAGGTATCAGCTTGTTTTTCTGCCCAGGCATTATGAATAAAACACCTTCATGGAAGGATTTGCATTTGTTCAGAACATGAAATTAATGTATGCAGTAGGGTAATTTAAGGCCAGATGGTGTATATTTTGTAGTAAACCTTTCGTCTAAGATTTGAAAACCTTCATCCATCCAGAATTATAAGAAAAGCCATTTGTTGTTTAATAATCATTGTATAGCTGCATATTTTCTATTTTTTCTGTATTGTCTTCTCGTATCTTATGTATATAGAAATTATTTAAAAATTACATTCTTAAATTGTTTTTGTTGTAATCTGTGTAGATTATGTACAAAAACATGCTTTTTGAGTTATTACATTAAATTCTAAATTGATTTGCAGTTGTGAAGGGATAGTTGCCTCTAAACTGATCAGATGTGATTTATTGCTAATTTTTACAACAGGAGTGTTTCAAATTTAATTTTTCTAATCCAGAGAATTATGAAAATATTTGACTTTTTGTATCTCTTGTGAAGTTGGACTATGCTGGACTAAATGATTTTGAATATTAATTTGAGGATGGCCAGCATCTGTTAGACAGTTTACTATATGAGAAATTGCAATGAAAGCTCAGTAAAATCTGCACAGGTTTGAAGAGAAATGACCTTTCATCTTCCACTGTTCTGCATTCCCCCATCCCACCTGAATTTTGTAATCTGAAAAGATCAAAATTTAAAGGAGACCAGTTTAATAATTTACACAAATAAAATGCAATAAAATAGTTTCTGTAACCGTCTGTATGGCAACATTGATTTATAGTGTACCTGTTTGAAAACATTGTCTTGATTGCACTTTCCACCATTTTGAATGATGCACTTGGATTACAAATTCCACTTTTACAAAAATTATGAAAATAAAGAAGTTCATTGTGTTCATTGTGGGTTTTTATAATACATATATGCTGAAAGGTGCACACAAATATCTGTTCACGTTCAGTCATTTTGTGTCTTCACTATTTTCTTGTTGCTGCTTGATATTCCCTCCTTGTAAACCCTTGTATTTTCCACAGCAGCATACTTTGAGCAGTAGAATCGATAAACTAGACTTTATCCATTGTTTCCCTTTCTAGAACATTGACAAGCAAATGGCTATAATATCAATGGTTGTAGTATCAGTTGTTGTGCAAAGCAATACCACATACTAAAAAAATAATTTTCATATTTTAATCAGTCATTAGGCAAAGAACATAATAATCACATCTGAATTATTGTTTTAAAAACGTGCTTTGAAAAATTAATATCTTGACCCAATATTTTTTGTGTTCAGGAGGTTTACCTCTACTGCAATGTTCATGCCCATGCCTCATCATGCTCATCGTATTGCCAATCAAGTATTTGCATCTGTTCAAAGTATATGTACTGAATGTTGCAAATTGACTAATGAAGTTTGAGATTCTTTTTCATTTCTTAATGAAAACAAAAATACCACATGCTGTTTCTTTAATGATGCCAGTTGGGAGAATATTACGTGAAAGCTTTTACAACTTGAATTAATTCTATTGCACCATTGGTAAATCATAAAAACGCAGACTCAATTCAAATGTAAATTGTCATGCCTTCTGTTTAATTTGGTCAACTTGCATTCAATAGACTTCTATTATACCTATGATGTCAGATATTAGCCAGTATTGTTGATCTATTAATCTTTCTGCGATATCCATTCCCATTGATAATTTCAACACACCAATAAAGGTGTAAATCTCTGGAAACATTGACTCTTAAGTGCACTGAGATATTATTGCCACAGGTTTAGTAATAACACTGACTGAAACCACTTGCTATTCATACCTTTTGTAAATGATGGGTCAGTAATTTTCTGGAGCATCTTCCATGATTTCCATCACCATCTTGTGATGGAAAGCGAAGTCATGGAATGTCAACACATAGAAAATAGGTGCAGGAGTATGCCATTGGGCCCTTCGAGCCAGCACCTCCATTCAATATGGTCATGGCTGATCATCCAAAATCGATACCCCGTTCCGGCATTTTCCCAATACCCCTCGATTCCCTTAGCCCTAAGAGCTAAATCTAACTTGAAAACTCTCTTGTAGTTTGGGGTTGATATTTTTTAATTACTACATTGTTAAAAAAAAATGAATTACCCAGGTTTTTCAATTTGCCAGTCCAGGTTGCTAATATGGCAAGGAAACTACCAAAAGACTAGAGGTGTAGGATGGAACTGCAGATGTTGGTTCACACCGAAGTTAGACACAAAATGCTGGAGTAACTCCTATCACTTGTGATCTTATGATGAACTCAGCGGGTCAGGCAGCATCTCTGGAGAAAAGGAATAGGTAATGTTTTGTGTCAAGACCCTTCTTCAGACTGAGAGTTGGGAGAGGGATACTCAAGCTATGAGCTACAAGAAACCATTTAGCCTCTCCCTGACTGTCTGAAGAAGGGTGTCGACCCAAAACGTCACTTATTCATTCTCTCCAGAAATGCTGCCTATCATGCTAAGTTATTCCAGCATTTTGTGTCTTAAAAATTAGAGGGCATATCTTTAAGGTGAGAGGGGCAAAATGTAATGGATATGTGCAAGGCAAGTTTTTTCAGTGTAGGGTGCCTGGAATCTGCTGATGGGTGGTGGAGGAGGCAGATATGATAGTGGCATTTAAGAAGCTTTTTGATAGGAAATTGTTATATCGGGATAGGGATAACATGCAAGCTGAGGAGATTAGTTTAACTTGGCATCCTATTTGACATGGGCATTGTGGGCTGTAGGGCCTGATCCTATGCTGTAAAATGAATTAATACTTGGTCTGATGCTGGTCAACCTGTCCATGATATTTACGGGAGGGACTGCAAGTTAATTAAAATATTTATGGAGACTCCCTTTCTTTTACCTAGCAAATTATACTTTTGGATCCGTTTTCATTCTCTAGTTACTGCAGTTTATTACTTCACACTTATTGTTGAGCTGGGTGAACCCGAGATTTAAATTTTATTTCTACTGTCCTTGCCTGTGAGCACTAGAATATTGTACATTCAGAGCAAGCAACCAAAGGCTACTTTCTGCCTCTTAGTTTTTAAAGCGCAAGGGCCGAGCTTTATTAAATTGCTTTGTTCAAAGATGTGTGCATACTTGAATCAATGAAACCTGATCACCGCACCCTTCTACCTGCCTCTCAATAAACAAATCCAGTATGTTATAAAAAGATCTATGGGCTGAAAGATCAATGTAAAACTCTCTACCCAAGACATCCAGTCAAGAATACTGGTGGACAGCTTGTCAACTAAATAGCAGTGACGTTTCACTCGTGTCAACAGGTAGAGTCTTAATATTTAAATCCGAAAACAAATTGCTGGAGAGATTTAGTGGGTCAAGCAGCATCCAGGAGCTATTGGCATTTTAGGTCTTGGGTTTGAATCAACAATTCCTTTTCACAGCTGCTGTTCATTTTTCTTTTTTTTAATATTTATTTTAGAAGCAATTGTGCAATAAGAAAGATAGGAAGTGTTTTCCAAAATTGGATGTAGGCATACAATTTAGTGATTAACGGTGGGAAGTTTATGTTAAACAAAGAGGAATACTTTCTAGTCACGTAAATTCCAAGATATCTAAACTTTTCAGTAACGATTCTGAAAGGAAATTGTTGGAGTTGAGAAGAGTCTTGTTCTTTTATTGGCATGATTTCACTTTTGTTCCAATTTATTCTGTATCCAGAAAAAGAACCAAATTGGTCTATAATGTTTAAAACATTTGGAATACTAAATTGGGGATTAGTAATGTATAAAAGTACATCATCTGCATATAACAAATTTTTATTGGAGGTATATTTGGTATTATATCCATAAATGCCTGAATGGCACCTGATACTCTTGGGAAAGGGTTCTATGGCTAAAGCAAATAACATTGGAGAAAGAGCACATCCTTGTCTGTTACCCCTAGATAAATAAAATGTAGGTGAAAGCATTTGATTTGTCAATATTCTAGCTGTCAGATTGGTGTATAAAAGCTTCACCCATAAAGTAAGGTTTTCTCCCAATTGGAAAATTTCCAACTGAAATGATAAGACCATTCCACTTGGTCGAAAGCTTTTTCTGCATCTAGAGAAATAATTGTTAGATCTTCGTTTGGCATTCTCTGCGAATATATTATGTTAAACAAACGTCTCAAAGTATAAAACGAGTGTTGTTTAGGTATAAAGTTTGGTCTGGATGTATTAATTTATGAATAACTAGGCTTAATCTACAAGCCAAAGTCTTAGGTAGTATCTTCTGATCCGTTTTTAAAAGGGCTATTGCCCTATAGGATCCAGGCTCCTCGAGATTTTTTTTTTTTTTGAATTAATGTAATAGTTGATTCAGCAAGGGTTTGTGGTAAAGTCTGTTCTTTAAATGCGTGAATGTAAAGGGCTTGCATGGAGAGATTAAATCATTAATTTTTTTATAAAATTCGTTATTAAGCCCACCCGGGCCAGGAGTTTTTCCACTTTTCAATGATTTAATAGTCTCTACAATGTGTTTTGTTGTTATCTCTGCGCCTAATTCATCCCGTTCATTACATTGAATTTCTCCCATCAATTTATTTTTCTACTACAAATTTAAGCACCTGCAATCTCATGAGTCAAACATACATTGGTAGGAAACCTATGTATCAGAGCTGGCTTCTTTCCTAATTCTGCTTTATAATAAAGTTTAAGTTCTAGAAAATTCTTATTTATAGTCTCCATAAATAAGATGGAGGCTGTAAATTGCATTAATTTAGTTGAGCGATGCAACGCGGTCCACCAAGTCCGCGCTGACCAGCGATCCCCACACACTCGCACTGTCCTACACGCACGAGGACAATTTTACAATTATACCAAACCTGACAATAGACAAAGTGCTGGAGTAACTCAGCAGGACAGGCAGCATCTCTGGAGAGCAGGAATGGGTGACATTTCGGGTCGAGACCCTTCTTCAGACTGAGAGGGAGTTAAGGGCCTGTCCCATTTTCATGACCTAATTCACGACCTCTGCCAAGTTTGCCCTTGACTCATACTCGCAGCATGGTCGTCACGAGGTCGTAGGTAGGTCGTAGCAGACCGTGAAGCTAGTCGTAGGTGTTCGTGGCATCAAGTAGGTAGGGGCGTTTTTTCTAGCCTGATGAAAAATGTCCACGAGTAAAAAAATGTCGTGAATTAGGTCGTGAAAGTGGGACAGGCCTTTTACAGAGATGAGGATCCGTGTCTCCCTCTCCCCTGACTCTCAGTCTGAAGAAGGATCTCGATCCGGAACTTCACCCATTCCTTCTCTCCAGAGATGCTGCCTGTCCCACTGAGTTACTCCAGCATTTTGTGTCCATCTTCAGTGTATAACGTCTTCTGCAGTTCCTTCCTACGTCCTACAAACCTGTACGTCTTTGGAGTCTGTGGAGGGAAACCGGAGCTCCCAGGGAAAGCCCATGGAGGTCGCGGGGAAAATGTACAATCTCCGCACAGACAAGCACCTGTAGTCAGGGTCGAATCCGGGTCTCTAATTATTGTTGCGCCACCGTGTCCTGCCCCATTTGCTGATCTCAGCCCGGAATGTACTCGAGTGAAACATTACCTTCCACCTTTGGGCCGAGAAGTGGTAAAATAAACCAGTGTTATCACTTCTGTGTAACTGACACCCAGTTGTCAACAGCTGCACAAGTAGTACCAATGGTGAGAACAGAACTGATTCAGCTCTAATTTTAAGCTCACGACACAACATGGTTTACATAAAATTAGAATTGTGCTGTCACTTTTTTGAGAAATTATATCATAAGTTTTAAGTTATTTTCTGAAATATACTGCTTTCCTTTCAATATTTGCAATAGGTAGAAATGAATGGTGTGAAGCCTAAGAATATGTAGTTATAAAAAAACATGGCAGTTTAAAAATAATTATGCGGGGGAAAAATTAGAAGCTTAAATGTTTATAAAACAGTTTTGGATCAAGGCTATGTTTATACAATTAGATTCATTGTATGCTAATCCTGTTATGCAGTTCATCAACTTTGTGCAAACCTTTAATATTAAACTCGGTGGTAACTATTAAAATCCACACCCTAGTTTATGTAGCAAAGTAATATGTCATTACTCAATAATGTGGACTATTAGAGTAGAATTGAAATGTTCTGTCCTAAATTGCACTGTTATTATGAAACCATCATCTTGACCCCAATCACTTACTTATTCTATTATTGCTGTTTGTGGGTAAATAAATTATCTTGCTTCCTACTACAAAATATTAAAAGTATGAGAGAGGAGGAAAAGAAACTTAGTCCTTCTCTCATGAATGTTATTTCAAAATTGCTTAATTAATAGCACCAACTTTTAAAATTAACTAATACCATTTTTAAAACAAGCATAATTGTCAATACTTAATGAACCTCAGGTAAACTTAGGTCCAAAAGTGTTCCTTTGCTTTTTCCTGGGTTTTTCATGTTCCAGCTGACTGCAAAGTTGGTAAACTCAAGTATTCTCGTTGATGTTTTGATGTTTTTGCTGTTCCTTGTTGTTGTGGAATAAAACTGCTTGGAGCAGTTCTTGTGTTTCAGACATTTGCTGACAAACTCTTCTCAGTTGCACCGTCAATTCAGTTTCATCAAACACTGCTACAAAATAAGGATCTGAGAAATGAGAAAATGTGAATTAATTGAAGGCTATTCAAAAGAACATGGTTTTAATTGTTTGCAACCTATTTTGCATCCTCTAGAATTATGAGTCCGTGAGTAAATGCATTATGACGTGTAACATGCAAGCTCAGTCTCTGATTGTTCCAATGAGATGGTGAACTACCTTCTTGTACGAATTAAGTGGATTAAGCAGTTTGATGTAGCGAATTAATTTAAAAGCAACTTCAGACAGTCCAGAATTAATTATGTAGGTGCTGGCTGGAGATACAAACAAAATACAGTAAAGCTCTGAAAATTTGCCATCCCAAAAGCTCAGCCACAGGCATTCAAGATAATGTTTACAGTGCTTTCCATTTACGTGGTTCCACCCTTCCGTTCTGTTTACAAGGGACCCAGATCCCATGTTCACTTTACACTCACCCTAGTTCCCACATACCATTTCCATTTGCTTCATTTGTTGGAAAATATATCATACTTTGTAACATCTTTAAAAATGTGTATCAACGGAAATAACATTCAATAGCCTGAAAAATCTGCCAATCTAGCACCACCAAAGTCCCAAGTGTGCTGGAGGATGTGAATTCTGAATTAGATTTATTTACAGTAAATTAAGCAGATTGATCCTATTATTACTTTAGGGTGCAGAAATGCATAGAGAGATTTCCGACGTGGCAGCATACACATGAAAACTTTTTTGGAATGAAAAGAAGCAAGACAACTGATCCTTTTAATCAGATGCCTCAATGACAAACATAAATAAGTAGTAAGATTGCCCACTTGACATCCTCAGCAAACATTTTCCCCACCCCTACCCCCACCCGCATGTCATATTCATGTCATATATTTGTATGACAATCCCTACCCCTACCCTAATCTATATGTACCATCTACTTTAATTTCAGACTTCTTCAATCTGTTGCACCATCTCAGTGAGATCCACCTCACATACTATTTCTCAGTAACCTTTCCCTCCTGTCTCAATCACGTACACCATTGCATGATCAGTCAAAGACACAGTTGACAGCTAGGAATGAACTCAAGCTTTCCTTTGGATCCAATGAAATCTAGATACCAAACGTTTGGGATTGGGATCTGATCCTAAATTAGATTAGGATTAATCTTTGTTGTGATCCAACTGATCTAACATACAGTCTAGGATGAACAGAAGTTTACTTCAACCAGACAGGAGACTTGAAGCTGTCATCTTTGAACCGGTTGGGAAACACCTCAGAAGAATATCCATGATCACGATGAATGCTGGAGCAGTCTTGAAGTGCCAACTGATCCACTGCTCCTTATTCTAATGTTTCATGTGCCATTTGCTAGCCATTTAACCTAATTTATTCTCCTTCCCCGTCTCAAATTATGTTTGCCCTCTTGCCTACCTCCAATGATGTTTTATTGGTGGTTGCATTTTCAGTTAGACTTTAACTCTGAATTCCTTTCCCAAAGATTTTTCATTCAGTCTTCCCTTTGACCAAGCATTGGATCACCTAACCTGCGTTTATATAGGACGATGTAAAATTACGATGCCTTGGCTCATTTTACTGCACTCATCAGGAGCCTAAGAGGAAGAAGAAGGCTTTGTGTCCCCCCGACACATGTTCTGATTTTTCAAGTTGCACAAACTAGTTTTTTCTTCCTAATGGGCAAGGTGCTATATATAACATTTTTCTGTTAATAGTTTGTGGCCTTAAAACTAATTTAGTTTCAGTTCCTCAAAGGATGGGTGCAGATCAGACACAAATTAGTTACCCTGCCTCTTGCATTGTCACAGAGGCTACACTCATTCTTTACTGGCTCTAATATGCTTTAGGATTTCCTAAAATCATAAAAGGCATTGTTTTGTTCCTGAAAAATAAATTTCAGAAAAGATACAAGGATTTTTAAATGATACAAAGGAAGATTTTACCTGTTCACAGGACGGGAACATTTAATGTCTAACTAATCTCATTAGAGTTGATCAGTTTGGTGATTCCGGAGTTGCATAAAGCTCAAATGTTGGATGGAAAGAACATCTCTTGAAGGATTTTGGAAAATTAAAAGCATTTTACAACAATTTGATGTTTTCATGGTACCCAGTGATGTTACTAACTTTTCAATCCAGATCCATTTGAAATAAGATTAACAGATGACCTCGCTGAAATTTTCATAATAAGTTTTGACAAATGCAGATATGAAAAACTATTCCCTTTGCAGGATGTCTAGATTTAAAATCTTTATCAAAGATTCCTGTGGGTAAAATAAGGTTTTTGTTGATTTGCTTAGTCAAATGAGTCTAGATTTAAAATCTTTATCACACATTCCAGAAGACAAAAGAGAAGATCTTTGTTGATTTGCATAGTCCATCTGAATTTTCCACCTGAAAAGATAGTGAAAACTGATTTGATAAATAAAAAGCAAAGAAGGCTTCTCACTTAAGCAGATGAAACAAAAAAGGCCAAATAATAACGCTTGTTTCAAAGAGCCAGTGCAGATAGTGAGATGAAGATTTGTTAGTTTCTATGAATATCTGAAATATTTTTTCCGTGTAATTAAAAAGTACCATGTAATGAATACGGCAGTGTAACAAGGGAGAATCCAATCAGTGGCAAATTCAATCTCAAGTAAAATAAGTAATATAAAATATAAAATCTACAAATCAACTTGTGGAAGATGAAAGTTGCTGTTTTTCACCTTTATTTAGATTCCGTAAAGTTAAAAGGCCCAGATGTTGAAATCTAATTTCTTGATGTTGGAGGAAATGTAAGATGTAATCAACAATCTCCTTCGTATGTGGTCTCAACAACAAGGTAAACATTTCTGTATTGGAGACAAATTACATGAAGAATTATCCACAATCGCTGAATTCTCTTTTAAACATATTCATGATATTGAAATGATACACCTACTGACAAGTATAGAAAGAATAACATTGTTACAATATTGACTAATGACCTCTGTTCAGTCTTAGAGTCGTGCAGCATTGAAAAGGGCCCTTTGGTGCAATGCGTCTGTGTTGACCAAACTGCTTACCTGAGCTAGTAGCATTTGATCCATATGGCTCGAATTTAAGTTATCAAATGGCAATACTTCACATTTATCCATATTAAATCAGATCTGACAATCCTTGGCCCACTTTCCCAGTTGTTCCAGATCCTGATGTCATCTCCGATAACAAAGATTCACTGTCTACCATACAACCAAATTTCATGGTATCTGCACAGTTACTAACCATGCCCACTACATTATCATTCAAATCATTAATATAGATGATAAATAAGTGGATCCAGCATTGATCCCTGCAGCAAATCTCTGGTCTCCAATCTGTAAAACCAGCCTCCATTACCACCCTCCGACTCTTAACAAATCAATTCTGTATCCAATTCACTAGCTCACCCCAGATCTCATGCAATTCAACTTGCGGGATCAGCCTACCATTTGAGACCTTGAGATACTATTTCACTCATGGCTATCCCTAATCAGTTTTTGTCTTGCCAAATGCAGGTAGATATTTTCTCTGATTCCCCTCCAGTAACTTTCCCACCACTGGTATTATGCTCAACAGCCTGTAGTTCCCTGGCTTGTCCCTGCACTAATTAAATATGTTCAAAATTTGCCACCCTCCAGTCTTCCAATATCACATCTGTGATGAACAACGATACAAATATCTCTGCCAGGGCCTCAGCAATTTCCTCTCTGGCTATGTGACTTGGGATATATACCTGTCAGGCCCTAGGGATTTATCCACCTTTATGCACGGAATGACATCCAGCACCTCTTTGTAATACAGTTTTGTTCCAGGATATTGTTGATGGAATTTAATACAGAGAAATGTGAAGTGTTGCATTTTGGAACGTCTAACATGGGCAGGACCTACACAGTGAATGGGAGGGCTCAGGGAAGTGTTGTGGAGCAGAGGGATCTAGAAGTGCATGTACATAGTTCCTTGAAGATGGTGTCACAGATAGATGGGGTGGGCAAAAAGGCTTTTGGCACATTGGCATTCATCAGTCAGAGTGTTGAGTATAGAAGTTGTGTGTCATTTTGCAGTTGTATAAGATGTTCGTGAAGCTGTGTTTATAGTATTGTATTCCATTCTAGGCACCATGTTATAGGGAAGATGTTGTTAGGTTGGAAAGGGTGCAGAAAAGGATGTTGCCAGGACTTGAGGGTCTGAGCTATAGGGAGATGTTGAGTAGGCTTGGACTCTATTCTCTGGAACGCAGAAGGATAAGAGTGATCTTATAGAGGAGTATAAAATCATGAGAGGAATAGATCAGGTAGAAGCACTGAGCCTCTTGCCCAGAGAAGGGGAATCAAGAACCAGATGGCATAGGTTTAAGGTGAAAGGCGAAAGATTTTATCGGAACCCGAGGGATAATCTTATGCAACAAAATACTAAACATGACTACTTTCATTTACATTACATTGCTGTATTCCAAACATTATGGTGCCCTGAAATGGGGGGGGGGGGGGGGGGGGGGGGGGGACTATGTATAAACACTGCTGCAATTTCTGCATGGTGAAACCAAAATGTACAAAAATACCCTTTAATAAAATCTCACAATGTGCACTTTAACCATATGTGATTTTTTTTCCATTATAAATCTCAAATTGTGAAGTACAAAGTCAAATAAATAAATGATGGGTCTTTGTCCCAAACATTTTGGAGGGCACTGTACCCGATCTATTCCTCTCATGATTTTGTACACCTCTATAAGATCCCCCCTCATCCTCCTGCATTGTATGGAATAGGGACCCAGCCTACTCAACCTCTCCCTATAGCTCACACCCTCTAGTTCTGGCAACATGCACGTAAATCTTTTCTGAACCCTTTCAAGCTTGACAATATCTTTCCTATAACATGGTGCCGAGAACTGAACACAATATTCTAAATGCGGTCTCACCAATCTTATACAACTGCAACATGACCTCTCAACTTCTATACAGCAATAAGAGGTCCAATGTTGCCCCTTATCTAGGGCCATCTTCAAAGATGTATGTTGATAACTCCTTAAAAATTGAAGATGTGCAATTAGTTCAGTTATTTTAGTTTAGTTTAGAGATACAGTGTGGAAACAGGCCCTTCGGCCCACCAAGTCTGCACCGACCAGCGATTCCCACACATTAACACTATCACCAACACTATCCTATACACTCTAGGGACAATTTTACTTTTATACCAACCCAATTAACACACAAACCTGTACATCTTTAGAGTGTGGGAGGATACCGAAGATCTCGGAGAAAACCCAAGTCACGGGGAGAACGTACAAACTCCGTACAGACAGCACCCATGGAAGCACTCTAAGGCCACTGCGCCACCATGCCACCCTAGTATTCTAGAAAGACTCATATAGTTCTTCCTCAAATTTGGTGCTATACATTTGAGGCACACAATGTAAGATAAGAGAAAGGTGTTTACAATTCCAAAGGCTAGAGGAGAAATATTCTTTGCTGATTTAGCAATCTGAGAAGTAAATGGAATTTGACATTTAACAGAAGCATTTCAACTATAGGTGTGGTCTGATCAGGACTCCATGGAACTTGTTCAGCATTCCATTTGCCTTAACCTGTTACTGCCAAGTGTTTCTTTCAATATTAGTCATGAACTGAGTGGTGGCACTGAACAGATGAATGTTTTGGCATAACATTATGTTTGAACGCAACATGCCTCAGAGCACACTTATTACCGTACTCACAATTCTCAACTCAGAATAAACCTTTGCTGTTTTTTGGAAAATAAAATTTTTCCACCAATTATTTTTCCTACAATAAAGACCAAAGTGATAGTCTAAATTCATGTTTCATTGAACCATTAACATTTCTTTACCATGTACTCCAAGGTGGCAGATTATACACGCTGCTTGGAAGGAGAGATCATTATTTTCAGACTGAGCTGTGAGCATTAGTAGATGAGCTACTGTGTTCACATCTAATTCTTGTATTATTTGTGTTCTTATTGTTTCTAGGGGGGAAAAAAAGAACAATCTATTCAACAAACACGGTTCAATATCTATAATCCAGATTGCATACATTCACATCTCACCACATAAAGTGCATTGAAAGAATGCCGTTTAGCTCAAAGCAAGGGATGACAATTCAGCTGTCATATGAGTGGTTTGCTTTGCTACCTTTACTTAGCTCAGCAGTGCTGAGTTCCTCCAGTACTTTGTCTCTTGCTCAAGATTAGAAACAGAAAATAGGTGCAGGAGTAGGCCATTCAGCCCTTCGAGCCAGCATCACCATTCAATATCATGGCTGATCATCCAAAATCAGTACCCCGTTCCTGCTTTCTCCCCATATCCTTTGATTCTGTTAGCTCGAAGAGCTATATCTAACTCTCTTGAAAACATCCAGTGAATTGGCCTCCACTGCCTTCTGTGGCAGTGAATTCCTCAGATTCACAACTCTTTGGGTGAAAAGATTCCAGCATCTGCAGTTCCTTGTGTCACCAATTTACATTTTGTGCTTTGTTGCAAACATAAATAGGGGCAAAAGGAAATAATTTGAAAATGCTTTATTTTTACTCTAAACACCCTTAGTTTAAATGCAAGATTCAATTTCATTGCCATTTTCCTATGTAGGAATATAAATAGGTGTTCAATTAGATCAAGGCGAGACCTGGGTGACAAAATGCTGGAGAAACTCAGCGGGTGCAACAGCATCTATGAAGCGAAGGAGATGGGTGACGTTTCGGGCCAAAACCCTTCCTCAGACGGATGGGGGGTGGGGGGAGGCGGGGGGAAGAAAGGAAAAAGGAGGAGGAGCCCGAGGGCTGAGGGAGAGGTAGGAAGGGGAGGTGACAGCAAGGGTTAACAGAATTGAGAGAATTCAATGTTCACGCCATGAGGATGCAAACTCCCAAAGCGGAATATGAGGTGCTGTTCCTCCAATTTGCGATGTTGCTCACTCTGGCCGTGGAGGAGGCCCAGGACAGAGAGGTCGGATACGGAATGGGAGGGGGAGTTGAAGTGCTGAGCCACCGGGAGGTCGGGTTGGTTATTGCGGACCGAGCAGAGGTTTTCGGTGAAACGATCGCCAAGCCTCCGCGTGGTCTCACCGATATAGATCAGTTGACATCTAGAGCAGCGGATGCAATAGATGAGGTTGGAGGAGGTGCAGGTGAACCTCTGTCAGACCTGGGATGACTGCTTGGGTCCTTGAAAGGAGTGGAGGGGGGAGGTAAAGCGACAAGTGTAGCATCTCTTGCGGTTGCAAGGGAATGTGCCCGGGGAAGGGGTGGAGCGGGAGGGAAGGGAAGAATTGACGAGGGAGTTGCAGAGGGAGCGGTCTTTGTGGAAGGCAGACGGGGGGAGATGGGCAGATGTGGCCAGTGATGGGGTCACGTTGGAGGTGGTGAAACTGGCGGAGGACTATGTTGTATGTGCCGGCTGGTGGGGTGAAAGGTGAGGACCAGGGGGACTCTGCCCTTGTTGCGAGTGGGGGGGATGGGGAGTGAGAGCAGAGTTACGGGGTACGGAGGAGACCCTGGTGCGAGCCTCAACTATAGTGGGGGAGGGGACCCCATGTTCTCTGAAGACTGAGGACATTTGTGATGCCCTGGTGTGGAACACCTCATCCTGGGAGCAGATGCGGCGTTGACGGAGGAATTGGGAATAGGGGATGGAGTCCTTACAGGAAGCAGGGTGGGAGGAAGAGTAGTCCAGATAGCCGTGGGAGTCAGTGGGTTTATAGTGGCTGTCGGTCAGGAGTGTATCCCTGCGATGGAGATAGTGTTGTCAAGGAATGGTAGGGAAGTGTCAGAAATGGTCCAGGTGTATTTGAGTGCCGGATGGAAGTTGGTAGTGAAACAGATGAAGTCAGTCAGTTGTGTGTGGGTGCAGGAGGTGACACCAAAGCAGTCGTCGATGTAACGGAGGTAGAGGTCAGGGATGGGGCCCTGGTACGCCGCGAACAAGGATAACAACAACAAATTATAAAAGGACTGGACAAGCTAGATGCAGGAAACATGTTCCCAATGTTGGGCGAGTCCAGAACCAGGGGCCACAGTCTTAGAATAAAGGGGAGGCCATTTAAGACTGAGGTGAGAAAAAACATTTTCACCCAGAGAGTTGTGAATTTGTGGAATTCCCTGCCACAGAGGGCAGTGGAGGCCAAATCACTGGATGGATTTAAGAGAGAGTTAGATAAAGTTCTTGGGGCTAATGGAATCAAGGGATATGGGGAGAAGGCAGGCACGGGTTATTGATTAGGGACGATCAGCCATGATCATATTGAATGGCGGTGCAGGCTCGAAGGGCTGAATGGCCTACTCCTGCACCTATTTTCTATGTTTCTATGTTTCCAAGGCCTTCAGTATCAGTACCAAATCAGAGTTATACAGCAAATAAACTGGTCATCATAAACAGATGCTGCCACCCTTATCTCTTTTCATTTACGTTTTGCCCCTTAGTGTTGCTTCACATTGCACTGACAATTTCAGCGATCAATTCACTTATACCTGCTTCTCCGATGAGGTGAAATTGAGTTTCAATGACCACTGCTTTCAATCCTTTTCTAATCTCCTAATTGAAAATATACTTGCATTTCTGAGGGGTTTATGCGGTGATGTTCACTTTACTCTAAGGGATTGCATTAACAATTTAATTTATTATGTTATATTAAATGCTTAGCTTTCAAAAAAAGATATATCACAACTATCTGCTGATATAAATTGCTGCACAATCACAAAGGATGCAATAATATCCTCAGGGTTACACAAAAAGCTGGAGAAACTCAGCGGGTGCAGCAGCATCTAAGGAGCGAAGGAGATAGGCGACGTTTTCGGTCAAGACCCTTCTTCAGACTGGTCAGGGATCAGGGAAATGAGAGATATAGATGGTGATGTGAAGAGATAAAGAACAATGAATGAAAGATATGCAAAAAAGTATCGATGATAAAGGGAACAAGCCATTGTAAGCTGTTTGTAGTGTGAAAATGAGAAGCTAGTGCAACTAGGGTGGGGGAGAGATAGAGAGAGAGGGAATGCCAGGGCCCGAGGGCTGAGGGAGAGGTGGGAAGGGGAGCAGACAGCAAGGGTTAACAGAATTGAGAAAATTCAATGTACAAGCCCAGAGGATGCAGACTCCCCAAGCGGAATATGAGGTGCTGTTCCTCCAACTCGCGGTGTTGCTCACTCTGGCCGTGGAGGAGGCCCAGGACCGAGAGGTCGGATACGGAATGGGAGGGGGAGTTGAAGTGCTGAGCCACCGGGAGGTCGGTTGGTTAATGCGGACCGAGCGGAGGTGTTCGGCGAAACGATCGCCAAGCCTCCGCTTGGTCTCACCGATATAGATCATCTGGCATCAGGAGCAGCGGATGCAGTAGATGAGGTTGGAGGAGGTGCAGGTGAACCTCTGTCGGACCTGGAAGGACTGCTTGGGTCCCTGAAAGGAGTGGAGGGGGGAGGTGAAGGGACAAGTGTAGCATTTCTTGCGGTTTCCTCGAAAAATCCATTCTCCAGGCCCCCATCCTCTCATCTTTACCATGGACGTCCAGTCACTCTACACCTCCATCCCCCACCAGGACGATCTCAAAGCCCTCCGGTTCTTCCTCGACCAGAGGAGCAACCCATACCCGTCCACTGACACCCTCCTCCGCCTAGCGGAGTTGGTCCTTACCCTCAATAACTTTTGACTCCTCCCATTTCCTCCAAAAAACATGGAATTTTCTCAATTCTGTTAACCCTTGCTGTCTCCTCCCCTTCCCACCTCTCCCTCAGCCCTCGGGCCCTGGCATTCCCTCTCTCTCTATCTCTCCCCCACCCTAGTCGCACTAGCTTCTTATTTTCACACTAAAAACAGCTTCCCTTTATCATCGATACTTTTTTGCATATCTTTCATTCATTGTTCTTTATCTCTCCACATCACCGTCTATATCTCTCGTTTCCCTGATCCCTGACCAGTCTGAAGAAGGGTCTCGACCCGAAACGTCGCCTATTTCCTTCGCTCCTTAGATGCTGCTGCACCCGCTGAGTTTCTCCAGCCTTTTGTGTACCCTCGATTCTCCAGCATCTGCAGTTCCTTCTTTAACAATAATATCCTCACCTTGCTTTGTGAGCTCTGCAATGCAAGCTGTCACATGCTGCAAGGTCTCAGTGTTGACACTAAAGTACCTGAGGGCCTGGAGCAGAGCTGCAGCACATCGACTGTCGATAATAGCCTGAAACACAAAAAAAACGTTATTTAATGAATCAAAACCCAAAGTCATGGGCAATCCTGTGGGTCTCCCAGAACTACTACTGATTTCTCCAAATATTAAGCATGGTAGAAAAAAAGGTCTACAATTTCCCCACCTGATTTTCCCCACTACTCCCCACACCATTAACACCACCACCCCAACAATCCCCAGGCACACCCACACAAAGAAAATCTAAAATGTTTGCAGTAAGCGTCCTAAAGTTGTAGAATCACACATCGCATGAACAGACAATTGCACCCATGACATCCATGCTGGCTATCAAAGTACCTATTTATATTAATCTAATTTACCAGCACTTGGACTGTGGCCTTCTTGACAATTTCAGTTCTCATAGAAATACTTAAATGTTGTGAGATTACCTGCCTCCACCACCCACTCAGACAGGGCTATCCTTAATTCCAACTTTCCTTGGGGTGAAAAACATCGTCCTCAGATCCCCTCCAAACCCCTTGAGGGCCTGTCCCACTTGGCGATTTTTTCAGCGACCGCAGGAAATCAGTGTCGCCAAAACATTTTGAATATTTCAAAATCCAGCCGCCACAAGAAAAATGTTACGACACTTGATAAAACTCCGCGCGTCTTACGTCGTCACCGCCGCATCACGCCGCAAATTTTTCGGTGACCTGATACGTCAGTCAATGATGCCGGCAGTCGCCGAAAAAAATCGCCAAGTGGGACAGGCCCTTTATCCTAAATCTGTGCCCTCTAATTTAAAAAATGTCTGCTTGTTGAAAAGTTTCCTATGTATTTTATCTGTGCCTCTCATAATTTTGTATTCTTCGATACCCTCTCCAATTCACATCCTTTCTATAGTGTGGCAACCAGAACTATGCATATGCAGTCAAAGAATCATAGCGTGATACAGTGTGGAAACAGGCCGTTCTGCCCAACTCGCCCACACCGGCTAACAATGTCACAGCTCCACTAGTCCCACTTGCCTGCGCTTGGTCCATATCCCTCCAAACCTGTCCTATCCACGAATCATGCTGGCTGAGACCTAATCATGGTTTAGAAAGGTGTAACATAATAAATATATGTGTAGAAAGGAACTGCACATGATGGTTTAAACCGAAGATGGACACAGAAATCTGGAGTAACTCAGCGGGACAGGCAGCATCTCTGGAGAGAAGGAATGGGTGACGTTTCGGGTCGAGACCCTTCTTCAGACTGAAAGTCCCATGTCTTTCAGTCTGATGAAGGGTCTCGACCTGAAACGTCACCCAGTCCTATCCAGAAATGGTGCCTGTCCCGCTGAGTTATTCCAGCTTTTTGTGTCTATCGTAATAATATATATATATATATATACACGTAGGGTAAACAGTTCGGGTCCCAGTAACAATCCCTGTGGCACACCACTGGTCATAGACTTTCAATGATAAAAACAACCCTCCACCATCTTTTTCTGATTCCAAGCCAACTGTGGATTCAATTTGTCAACTAGTTTTGATCTCATGGGCTGTAAGCTTTCTGGCATGGGACCTTGTCAGAGGTTTTTTTGAGGTTATGTAGATTACATCAGCCACAGTATATGCATGCTATTACTTGTTCCTACTCTCTGACAAAATTTATTAATGCTCCAACACACTCTGGAACCAATCCTCAATTTATTTAAGGGAATTTATTTATTTGCATTCTCCAACAAGTTCCCAATTTGCAATTTTCCTCCTTCAGTACAGTGCATAAGCTGGTGAATATAACATTAAGATTCAGTACCTAGACTGCTTCTTGGTTTTTTCTATTATTGTTTCTACAATCACAATTCAGAAATTGTGCTTTGTTCCAAGGAAAACTGGCATACCTTTAAATTGCAGGAACTTACCAGCTGAGTTTCACTTCTGGCTAATTTATGGATAATGGTAGCACCAAGATAACTGATTCCATGATTTGTTTTGTGAACTAACAGTAGCTTTCCTAAGGTGTTCAAGATATTTTCTGACATAATAGCATCCTGTAAATAAAATAAAACTTTTCATCAACTAAACCAAATGATATTGTACCATCTATACTTCATAATTTCATTATTTTCTTTAGAAATCAAGCCATTTAGTTTTCAACAATTCATGTTAATACTTCAGATTTGTCTAAAAAAAAACATAGGAATATAAGACCCGGAGTTATCAGCCAATTGCTTGTCCATTTACCGGTCTATGCTCGAGTCACTTTGTGTCAGTATCCCTTAATTTCACTAAATGGCAAAAGTCTATTGACTACTTAATTGTCACTGTTAGCCTTTTCCTTCTCAGTACATGAGTAAAACGCAAGTAATCTGGCCAACTTGGGACCGGTGGTGCTGGATTGGCATTTTTTCCAAACTATTGTATATTATTCAAATGAATACCCCAGCATATTTCACATACCATTGCGTTAAATTTCCCAGTGAACTAGGAAGATTTGAAAGCAGTGCAGGAGACAGGACCTTTGGCAATTGAGAAAGAGCATGGAAACTGGGGCCTGATCTTCTTCATTGAACTTTACAGCCTTCCATCACAGTGAGGAATGTGGAATCCACTGTGATGGGTGTTTATGTTAACTTTTATGTGGTTGTGTGTCTCGTTGCTTTTCACTTAGTATGGTTGCTTGGTAACTCAAATTTCACTGTACCTTAATTGGTACATGTGACAATAAACTGACCTTGATATTGACCTTGAACTGGGGCCGTGGTGAGTTGAATGGGAGTGTGAGAAATAGAGCCCCAGTGAGATGGAAGAGTGCAGCAATCAGCGTCTGGTGAAGTGGAAGGGAGTGTATGAACCAGCTCCCCAGGGTGTTAGAGGGAGAGTGGCAAACATTACCTGGTGAACCAGAAGCTGAACCATTGGGATATTTAACTGGTCTAATGGTGTATTGTAGGAGTTTTACTTTATCTCTACCCTCTCTTTTACAATCTATATAATTTCCAAAAAAAGGTTAAAAAAAAAATCCTGTTACAAAGCCTTTAATTATATCAGTGTCCTGTGTAAAACTTTATGGAAGTGCTTCACAACTATATCCATAGTTTTTCACCACTTTCTTTCTCAAAGTTATTGACTCTCGCAGCATGGAAACAACCAACGCGTTCATGTGGACTAAGTTGCCTGTCTGAGCAAGTACTATTTTCCTGCATTTTGCACACATGCCTCTCAACTTTTCCAATCCAAACGTCTTTTAAACTTTGTAATTGTACCCAGCTCTACCATGTCATCCAGCAACACGTTCCACGTACCCACTACCTTCTGTGTGAAAACGTCCCCTTTAAATCTTTCCCCACTCACTTAATCTATGCCCTCCCTCTACTTTAAGACTCCCCTGTCCTTGGAAATAAGACTGGGATCATTCACCTTCTCTGTGCCCCTCATCATTTTATAAGGTTACCTCTCAGCCTCCTACGCTCCAGGGAAAACAACTTTAATTGATCTATTCTCTTCCCATAACTCAAGCCCTACAGTTAAATCTCGTCTGCCACTCCATGGCACACTTTCCCAGATGATCCAGATCATGTTGTAAACTTCGATAACCTTCTTCACTTTCCACTATCATAGATGGCCTTCCACAAAAAAAATAATCAGTTATGTTCCTTAGATATGAACTAATCCTGGTAGAAACAAGGAACTGAACATGCTGGCTAATACTAAAGATAGACACAAAGTGCTGGAATAACTCAGTGGGTCAGTGACCCATCCCTTTTTTCTCCAGAGATGCTGCCTGACCCGCTAAATTACACCAGCACTTTGTGTCTATCTTTGCTATTAACAGGGGTTCCCCTCTTCGACTATAGATGAGGCTCTCACCAGGGTCTCCTCTATATCCCATAGCTTCGCTCTCACTCCCCATCCCCCCCACTCGTAACAAGGACAAAGTCTCCCTTGTCCGCACCTTCCACTCCACCAGCCTTCACATACAACAGATAATCCTCTGACATTTTCGCCACCTCCAATGGGATCCATCACTAGCCACATCTTCCCATCTCCTTCCCATTCGGCTTTCTGCAGAGACCGCTCCCTCCATAACTACCTGGTCAATTCATCCCTTCCCACCCAAACCACCCCCTACCCTGGTACCGCAGGAAATGCTACACTTGTCGCTTTACCTCCCCCCTCGACTCCATCCAAGGACCCAAGCAGTCTTTCCAGGTGAGGCACCTCCTCCAACCTCATCTATTGCATCTGCTGTTCTAGGTGTCAACTGCTCTACATCGCTGAGACCAAGCACAGGCTTGGCGATCGCTTCGCCCAACACCTCCGCTCACTTCGCATTAACCAACCTGATCTCCCGGTGGCTCAGCACTTTAACTCCCCCTCCCATTCCGAATCCGACCTTTCTGTCCTGGGCCTCCTCCATGGCCAGAGTGGGTCCCACCGCAAATTGGAGGAGCAGCACCTCATATTTCTCTTGGCAGTTTGCACCCCAGCAGTATGAACATTGACCTCCAATTTCAGGTAGTCCTTGCTTTCTCCCTCCTTCCCCTCCCCTTCCCAGCTCTCCCACAGCCTACTGTCTCCGCCTCTTCCTTTCTTCTTCCCGTCCCCCCCACATCAGTCTGAAGAAGGGTCTTGACCCGAAACGTCACCTATTCCTTTGCTCCATAGATGCTGCCTCACCCGCATTTTTGTCTATCTTCGATTTTTCCAGCATTTTTGTCTACCTTCCGATTGTTCTTTCTTAAACAACCAATCATTTGTGTCTATATTTGACCTAATCATAGTGATGTGCCTAGTTATACATGAAGATAGTTTGATTAATTTCATACTCAACATCCAAGGGATATCAAAAGTTATTGGCCAGAACAGTGTCAATGTTATATATTTCCACCACGTAATTTTATGTAATTTTACAGAATAATCTTCCATTGCTGTCAGCCTCACCAATATTCTTAATCCCCCAAATCCATAACAGCCATGCTCCTCATCACGTGTTTTAGAGCGTTTTCCAAGCGTGATTTACATTAGCTCACAATCATGAATGATTTTGGGCTCTGTCTACTCAACTTGAGGTTGTTAAATCTTCTGTGAACTTGCAGTAGAAAAAGGAGGTTACTCTTCAGCTTGGACAAAGAATATCTGCTCATCCACTACACTACCGATTAATCCAGAAATATTATTTTTTATTGCCTCTGGTAATTCTCACATTTCTAGCAGTCCAAATGAAATGCTTCCAAAGATTAATAATGGTAGTCATAAGATATTTTTTTTGACACTAAACTCATGAAATAAATTATTGATAATTATACTCCATGAATCTGTTGAAAGTCTTCAAAAATAAGTGTTTCCTACCATGTTGGAGTGGTTCTCTGCCAGAGTGCTGAGTAAGGTCAGGGCTGCTTCATTTACATTTACACTGGAAAATTGCAGCAAATCATGCAGTTGAGCCAAGCAGTTCATAGTCACAATGTCCGCTTGAATGTTTTCTGTCGTGAGGAAAAGGATCATCAATTATAAGTTAGTGAGTGATAGGAGCAGAATTAGGCCATTCGGCCCATCACCATTCAATCATTGCTGAGCTATCTCTCCCTTCCAATCCCATTCCCCTGCCTTCTCCCCATAACCCTTGTCACCAATACTAATCTGAATTAATTCAGAATTGAAATCCGCTAAGGTGTTACCTATGATCATTGTTTGGGGCCACACACTCCATGAAAGTACGTAGCTTGATCTCTAACCTGGCCTGAGTTAGCCCAATTCAACTAGTTGGCAATGGGAATATTCCAATCCGCATTCATTTGCTTTAGATGATGGTGTTAGCCAGAGGACCAATTGATAATGTATAACATATATCAGGACTTGTCTTGTGCACCACAATCAACCAATCTTATACTAGGGTATGATATTGAAGAGATGTCGCTACCAGACTTTGATACAAGCCCCATGTTTAATACAGGGGAAAATGGATAGGAAAAATTAAAAAGCTTTTCTTGGATGAACATTTTTCCTTTTCTTAGTGGGGTGAATCAATAAATAAAAGAAGATTTAAAAATTGTTGGGAAAAAGCAACAGGTCAGGCAGCATGTGTAGAAATGGAAACAGAGTTAACATTCCAGGTCAAAGACCCTGCAACGAGAACATAATTTATCAGCCACAGTGCTCTCTACCCATCTATATCACACACATTTCGCCCACCGGCATATCCCCCAACCCTACCTCCTCCTTCATCTGGTTCTGGTCCCATCTGTTCTTAACCTCTTCCCTAATGGCTCCCATATTCACCTTCCTTAGCAGATTCTCGTATTGGCAACCTTTATGTTCCTGCTAGTCACCTTCCAACAGCTATCTCCACCTTCATCCTCGTCTTCCCTACCTCACTTCATATATGCATCATCCTCCCACTTATATGAGAATATCATACTCATGTTTATTCCCAGGATGGCGGGACTCTCATATGCTGAGAGAATGGAGCGGCTGGGCTTGTACACTCTAGAATTTAGAAGGGTGAGAGGGGATCTTATTGAAACATATAAGATTATTAAGAGTTTGGACATGCTAGAGGCAGAAACCATGTTCCCGATGTTGGGGGAGTCCAGAACCAGGGGCCACTGTTTAAGAATAATGGGACGGAGTTGAGGAAACACTTTGTTGTGAGTCTGTGGAATTCTCTGCCTCAGAGGGCGGTGGAGGCCGGTTCTCTGGATACTTTCAAAAGAGAGCTAGATAGGGCTCTGAAAGATAGCGGAGTCAGGGAATAGGGGGGGGGGGAAGGCAGGAACGGGGTACTGATTGTGGATGATCAGCCACGATCGCTTTGAATGGCGGTGCTAGCTCGAAGGGCCGAATGGCGTACTCCTGCACCTATTGTCTATCGCTTTTTAACATTAACAATCAAATTTCAATCTCTTAAATGTTTCAACTAAGTTTTCTCACAAGCTTTCGTTTATGGTGGCAGGAAATATGTAAATAACTGAATCGAAATCAATTAAAGACTGTACAACCATCCTTCCTTATGCGTTTGGGACAGCGGATTCTATCAGGATATGCTCTGAAAAAATTAAGTGTAAAAATATTCCTGCAACAGGATTTATAGAAGTTAAAATATAATGATTTATGTTGAATGTAAAATTGAACACCTACTATTTAGAGACAAGTTCCTGAGGCAGTAGCATGCTTGACAGCAAACCTGTGGGAAATAACAAAGTGATTACAAATGCTCGAGTCGATTCATTGTTGATGAATCAGGATAGTTCTGTAAAAACCTAAGAGCACTTCTTTATTCTAAGGACTCTAGTCCTTAAACCTCACTCTTTTAATCAAGCCTTTCACCTTCTTCACTAATGTCTACTCACATGGCTTGGATATATATTATTTTTGAAATATTTTTCTCCAGACTTGTACTAAAAGATGTGCAATAGCTTGTGATTTATTTTATGTTTTGCAATCATGAAACAACGGATTGAAAAAAACAGCTTACCTTTTCCACTGAGGAAGACATGAGAGACAGTAGCATCTTGAGAAGAATGCCATCCCCTATTTGAAGCATGGACTGATGGTGATGTGGGTTGGTTGCTATGTTGCTCAATGCAGCACAACTGTAATACTTTGAGTGAAAAGAATATATGATAAGAATAGTACCACACTAATTTCACCATTGGATATATTGAATAATTCCACCAGGTGGCGCCGTCAGCAATGGCAGCCTCGCCAACTCGTCTGTCTTTTTTTGTTATTTTTAGTGCATTTTAAAAGGTATGTGCTAATGTTCTCTGGTTTGTTTTATGTGGGATGTGGGGGGTTCAGGGGAGACTTTTTTCAATCTCTTACCTTGCTGGAGATGCGATTGTTTTCCGGAATGTATCTCCGGTCGCTCTGCGGCCTAACATCATGGAGCTGGCGGCCTTGCTCGAAACTGAATTTGAGCCCCACCGCTGGGCCATGGACTTACCATCGGAGCCAGAGATCCCTTGCCTGGGACCGACGCTCCAACCGTGGCCTGCGGATTTCAACATTGAGGAGCTCGCAGTCCCGGGTACAGACTGATGTCAGGAAGCTCCAAAGTCGCAGGAGGTGGTACGGCCAGCCCCGACCCGGGATCCGATCACCTGGCACGATGAGCTGAGATCCCCCCGATGCAGGAGCTTGATCGCCCCGACGTGGAGGGCTTGACCGCCGGCCACGGGAGCCAAGATCATACCGTCAACAGAAGGCCCGAGGCCCCCGACCGCGGGAGAACAAAGAAAGGAAGAGATTTAACGTTTTTTTTGCCTTCCATCACAGTGAGGAATGTGGAGGAGTCACTGTGGTGGATGTTTATGTTAAAATGTATTTTGTGTGACTTGTTGCTTTTTATTGGTATGGTTGTCTGGCAAGTCAAATTCTTCGTATGTTGCAAATCAACTTGGATAATAAAGTATGATTATGGTATCTGGTATATCTAATTGGCTACTTGCCAATGACATAAATATAGAAAAAGCTTGCTATTCCTTTCAGTTGATCATGAAACACTGAGAAGTAATATAAAGAGCAAACTATAAAGCCTAATTAAATGGGGTGAATATACCTACTATGCACAGATGCTATTCCTGTTCAAACTATTGTTGTAAGTATGTATAACAGTCAATTTGTACTCAAACAAGTGACTGGTTCCACACACTGCATTTACAATTCCTGCAGAGGGTGGAGTTTAAATACTCGTCAAAAATGTTTTACAGTCATATGTGCCAGGCAGCAATGAAATTCTTACTTGCAGCAGCACAACAGAATATCTTAACATAGTACTGTGTAAACAATATAATAAACAAGAAAAACAAGTTCAGTGCGTGTGCATGTACACACATATATATGCATATGTACACATATACATTGCACACATATATTACACATATGTCAGGGAGAGTGAGGAAGCCATAGAGAGGAGCTACAGACAGGTGGTCACTCCAACACCACAGGAGGCAGAAAAGTGGGTCACAGTTAGGAGAGGCAAGGGGCAGAGGCAGGGATTAGAGAGTACCCCGGTGGCTGTGCACCTTGGCAATAAGTACTCCTGTTTGAGTACTGTTGGGGGGCACGGCCTACCTGGGGGTAGCAACAGCGAACGGGCCTCCAGTACAAAAACCGGCCCTGTTGCTCAGAAGGGTAAGGAAAAGAAGAGGAGGGCAGCAGTAATAGGGACTCTATAGTTAGGGGGTCAGGTAGGCGATCCTGTGGACGCAGTCAGGAGATCCGGATGGTAGTTTGCCTCCCTGGTGCCAGGGTCTGGGATGTGACTGAACGTGTCCAAGATATCTTGAAATGGGAGGGAGAGGAGCCAGAGGTCATGGTACATATGGTACATATATAGGTACCCAATGGACATAGGTGCAGAGCGCAGAGAAAAGTTTCTGGATCATTGGGAGGAGGGTGACCTGAAGGCTAAGACTTAAACTAGATCGGTTGGGGGGAATAGAGAAGGCAAGTAGTCCATTTGTAGAGAAGAGTTGGGAGTGTTAAGGAAAAACAAATCCAGGGCAAAAATCTAAAAGGACATAATTGCAACAAGCCTGAAGGCTTTGTGTCTCAATCATTCAGGATTATGGCTCCTGGGAGCCTGTGCCACGCGACAGCTGGTTAGAGAGGAGATTAAGTAGAAAGGAATGGAATCGATAGTGGGTGTTGTGTACAGGCCACCTAACAGTAGTAGTGGAGTTGGGGATGGCATCAAACAGGAAATTAGAAATGCGTGCAACGAAGGTGAAACCGTTATAATGGGTGACTTCAATCTACATATAGATTGGGTGAATCAAATTGGCAGGGGTGCTGAGGAAGAGGATTTCTTGGAATGTATGCGGGATAGTTTTCTAAACCAACATGTGGAGGAACCAACGAGAGAGAGCAGGCTATTCTAGACTGGATATTGAGTAATGATGAAGGGTTAGTTAGCAGCCTTGTTGTACGTGGCCCCTTGGGCAAGAGTGACCATAATATGGTTGAGTTCTTCATTAGGATGGAGAGTGACATTGTTAATTCAGAAACACGGGTCCTGAACTTAAAGAAAGATAACTTTGAGGGTATGAGACGTGAATTGGCCAAGATGGACTGGCAATTGATTCTTGAAGGGTTGACGGTGGATATGCAATGGAAGGCATTTAAAGACTGCATGGATGAACTACAACAATTGTTCATCCCAGTATGGCAAAATAATAAATCAGGGAAGGTGGCGCATCCGTGGATAACGAGGGAAATCAGGGATAGTATCAAAGAAAAAGATGAAGCATACAAATTAGCCAGAAAAAGCAGCCTACCAGGGGACTGGGAGAAATTCAGACCAACAGAGGAGGACAGGGCTTAATTAGGAAAGGGAAAATGGAGTATGAAGAAAACTGACAGGAAACATAAAAACTGACTGCAAAAGTTTTTATCGATATGTGAAGCACAAAAGATTAGTTAAAACAAATGTAGGTCCCTTGCAGTCAGAAACGGGTGAATTGATCATGGGGAACAAGGACATGGCAGACCAATTGAATAACTACTTTGGTTCTGTCTTCACTAAGGAAGACATAAATAATTTGCCGGAAATAGCAGGGGATCGCGGGTCAAATGAGATGGAGGAACTGAGTGAAATCCAGGTTAGCTGGAAAGTGGTGTTAGGTAAATTGAATGGATTAAAGGCCGATAAATCCCCAGGGCCAGATAGGCTGCATCCCAGGGTACTTAAGGAAGTAGCCCCAGTAATAGCAGATGCCTTTGTGATAATTTTTCAAAACTCTTTAGATTCTGGAGAAGTTCCTGAGGATTGGAGGGTAGCTAATGTAACCCCACTTTTTAAAAAGGGAGGGAGAGAGAAAACGGGGAATTACAGACCAGTTAGTCTAACATCGGTAGTGGGGAAACTGCTAGAGTAAATTATTAAAGATGGGATAGCAGCGCATTTGGAAAGTGGTGAAATCATTGGACAAAGTCAGCATGGATTTACAAAGGGTAAATCATGTCTGACGAATCTTATTGAATTTTTTGAGGATTTAACTAGTAGAGTGGATAAGGGAGAAGCAGTGGATGTGTTGTATCTGGACTTTCAGAAGGCTTTCGACAAGGTCCCACACAAGAGATTGGTATACAAACTTAAAGCACACAGTATTGGTGGTTCAGTATTGATGTGGATAGAGAACTGGCTGACAGACAGGAAGCAAAGAGTAGGAGTGAACTGGTCCTTTTCAGGATGGCAGACAGTGACTGGTGGGGTGCCACAAGGTTCAGTGCTGGGACCCCAGCTATTTACAATATACATTAATGATTTGGACGAGGGAATTAAATGCAACATCTCGAAGTTTGCGAATTACACGAAGCTGGGGGGCAGTGTTAGCTGTGAGGAGGATGCAGGATGACTTGGATAGACTGGGTGAGTGGGCAAATGCATGGCAGATGCAGTATAATGTGGATAAATGTGAGGTTATCCACTTTGGTGGCAAAAACAGGAAGGTAGACTATTATTTGAATGGTGACCGATTAGGAAAAGGGGAGATGCAGCGAGACCTGGGTGTCATGGTACACCAGTCTTTGAAAGTAGGCATGCAGGTGCAGCAGGCTGCGAAGAAAGCGAATGGTATGTTGGCATTCATAGCAAAAGGATTTGAGTACAAGAGCACGGAGGTTCTACTGCAGTTGTACAGGGTCTTGGTGAGGCCACACCTGGAGTATTGCATACAGTTCTGGTCTCCTAATCTGAGGAAAGACATTCTTGCCATAGAGGGAGTACAGAGAAGGTTCACCAGACTGATTCCTGGGATGGCAGGACTTCCATATGAAGAAAGACTGAATAGACTTGGATTGTACTCGCTGGAATTTAGAAGATTGAGGGGTGATCTCATAGAGACTTACAAAATTCTTAAGGGGTTGGACAGGCTAGATGCAGGAAGATTGTTCCCAATGTTGGGGAAGTCCAGGACAAGGGGTCGCAGTTTAAGGATAAGGGGGAAGTCTTTTAGGACCGATATGAGAAAATCGTTTTTCACACAGAGAGTGGTGAATCTGTGGAATTCTCTGCCACAGAAGGTAGTTGAGGCCAGTTTGTTGGCCATATTTAAGAGGGAGTTGGATGTGGCCCTTGTGGCTGAAGGGATCAGGGGGTATGGAGAGAAGGCAGGTACCGGATACTGAGTTGGATGATCAGCCATGATCATATTGAATGGCGGTGCAAGCTCGAAGGGCCAAATGGCCTGCTCTTGCACCTAATTTCTATGTTTCTATGTTTCTATGTGTGTGTATATACAGTATATAGGCATATACACATACAAACAAACAAACATGTTTGATGTGCACAGCGCCATATGATGTTCTCCAGATGATAGCTTCAGTCATGGCATACCAAACTAGTAGCCCATTTCCTATGGATCAGCATATGGATCCCATTGCCACAGGCTGTCAAATAAACAACAGGCTGTGTAGAACATGCAGGTTGGGGTTTTCATGTTTCCTAATATATGAAAATCATACAAACACTTAAAGCAAAATGTCTCCTTTGTACATTTCATTGTAATGGTAAGGAACACGGACAATTTTGGCTTATTTGGTGACTGGCATATTAAATAGCTGATGAAGTGACAAAGGAGATTTGATAAACAACAGGATTTACATGGTTAGGACAAATTTGGAGGGATATGGACCAAACACAGGCAGATGGGACTAGTGTAGCTGGACATGTTGCCCAGTGTGGGCAAGTTGGGCCAAAGGGCATGTTTCCACACTGTATCACTCTATGACTCTATAAAGAAGGAGCTGGGGATTTTCAAGCTGTGAGTGACACGTAACTGAATCAAACCTGGAGAGACTGCTGATTTTGTGCAATTACATTTTTCAAAAAAACAAATTCAAAATTCAATTTAATTTCCTGGTGCCTCTGTTAATGGCTCCAACAGATTACAGTTTAATGGTAAAGTCATCATATCCTCCAAGCAAATCCCAATAATTGACTCAAATTTCACATTACATGTGTCAATGTTATATAACGTGTAATGGAGAACTGAATCAAAGAAATGCAAACATATAAACTCACTAGTTATCAGAGACCACTGGAAAATAGAAGCTGACAGGTAAGAGGGAACCAGTTCAGGTTGATACTGGACAGATTTCTTGAAGCAGATTACTTGTTGGCTTATCTCAGACAATTGAGAGTCAACTGATCTGATGTGCATCTGAGTTCATACGTTCTAGGCCATTTGGCCCATTAAGTCTATTCCCGCCATTCAATCATGGCTGATCTATCTTTCCCTCTCAACCCCATTCTCCTGCTTTCTCCCCATAACCACTGACACCCTTACTAATCAAGAATCTGTCTATCTCCGCTTTAAAAATATCCATTGATTTGGCCTCCACAGCTGTCTGTGGAAAATATCACATAAAGATTTTGTGTGATCTAGTATCCCGTTAAGGCCAGACCAAGTAAGAGAGGTAAGCTCACTTTCCTTAGTAAACCTAATCTAATAACAGTGCATTTCAATGACTATCATAAAGATTTATAATCACCATTAATGGCCACTAGCTATTTGTATAGATTAATTAGCTGAAGTTTGAATTAATGTTCCTGGATTATTAGTGCATAAGCATTTCAACTACCCTATCACACCCCATGACCGCTGAGTCTCAATTAGTTGTACCTGAAGCCTCACCAGGAACAACATGTTAAAGATGCTAGGGGATATTCCTGGGACATACTAAAATTTTATCATGGTATCCAGCAGAATTGATATCAGTTTCGAACCCACTCCAAGAACAGCAAATGCAGCATGGTTTGATAATAGAGATATTTTTTTAGCCAGCAATATTTGCTGGTCTATGAACATCCAGCATCACTGTAAATGACTGATCCCCCATTTAAATAGTCAAACGCTTGTGATGCTATTAGCAATAGCCTATTATGGGAAATTGTTTCAATAATCTAGCCTTCCACAACGAGTGGAAGATTTAAAAATATATATTTTATTATGAACTCCATTATTGTATCTTTGCTCTTATTTGGTGCTTAGGTACAGAATGAGATTGTCATTGATTATTTACCTGGACCTCCGAGTCAGGAGATTGTAAATGAAGGATCAAGACAGGGAGAGCCTTTTCTTTGCAGAGCAAATGTTGAATCTTTTCTATAAAATAAAAGTTGAATTTATTTAAAGCTACTAGGAATGATCTTTAATCTTGATTTAAATTTAAGAATACATAAGAGCAAGACAAGGCCCCTAAATCTGTTCTGCTAGTCAACAAGATCAAAGCTAGTTTTCTATCCTATCCACTTTCCTGACCAATCTCCAAACACCTTGATTCCCTGTGTCTAATCATGCTCTGATCATTCTGACTACTTTTCCCCTCTTTTATGTAACCTCCCTACTACGTTCTTCCCCGCTATGTTGGTTTATCCATGATACAAGTCCTTAACTATTTCTTTGTAGAGGAGACAAAGATTCCATTACATTCTTGGCTGAACTCCCCCCCCTGGGTCACATCATTAACTTCAGCTCATCTAAAGTGTGCCTGTCCATGTTCTAACGTGCACCATTTATCCATCATATTTTGTCTTTTGATCTAAAGTGGCACTCTGGCTCTGTACTCAAGTCTCGCCATAGCAGCACTCAGAGTCATAGAGTGATACAGTGTGGAAACAGGCCCTTCGGCTCAACTTGCCCACATCTCCCAGCTACACTCGTCCCACCTGCCTGCGTTTGGTCCTTATTCCTGTACCTGTCCAACTGTTTCTTAAACATTGGGATAGTCCCAGCCTCAACTACTGCCTCTGGCAGCTTGTTCCATACACCCACCACCCTTTGTGTGAAAAAGCGACTCCTCAGATTCCTATTAAATCTTTTCCCCTTCACCTTGAACCTAATGACCTCTGGTCCTCGATTCCCCTACTCTGGGCAAGAGACACTGTCCATCTACCCGATCTATTCCTCTCATGATTTTATACTCACTCAACTCTGTTATCTAGTCTTGCAGGACAAATCACAGAGAACTCTGTATTTCTCCAACTAAATGTTCTTGAGCATAGTTCGCTCCATTTACCCATCCATTTGAGGGTGTGCTGCAGCCCCTTAGGGCGTACGTTTTTGGCAGAGGGGTTTGTAGGAATTCTAAACTTGTCACCTTTTGTAAAGCACATCAACACACATATTTAGGACATATAAATACATATTCATGCATTCTTTACATGCTTAACCATTGCCTGTTATCAAGGGCGTGCCATTATGCACATCCCTAAGTTCTGGAGTTCCTAATATAAAAGTCTGAAGAAAGGCTTCAACCCGAAACGTTGACTATTTCCTTCGCTCCATAGATGCTGCCTCACCCGCTGAGTTTCTCCAGTATTTGTGCTTATCTTCCTAATATAAAATCCTCCTTAAAAGCTACATGAAAGCTTTTAGTCACCTCTTTCCACATTTCAACCTTTGCTCAATGTCAATTTTTATTTTGATTAGATTCTGTGAATTACATTGGGAGCTTTCAATATGCGACGGGAGTTTTATTATTGAACAAAGAAATGACAAAAGGCAGAAGCTGGAATGTAGTCATGGTGCCCTACTAGAGTTACTTATGTTTTCTTTTTATGGGCTAAGGTTCAGCAGACAGATCAATCATTCTGATAAAAATCAGCACTTTCTGTACCACGAGGGTGAATACAATGACTTGCAATGTTAATTCAAGGCTTGTCATTTTGTTGATCAGTCTGAAGAAGGGTCTCAACCCGAAACGTCACCCATTCCTTCTTTCCAGAGATGCTGCCTGTCATGCTGTTACTCCAGCATTTTGTGTCTATCTTGTCATTCTGTTTACCTGATCTTGAAAGGTTGAGAATGGCGCCCACTGCATTCTGTTGCACTCTAGGATCATATGACTTAGCAAGAACCAGCAGAGGATTAATTCCCCCTTCAGAGGCAATAACTTCCCTGTTGAATGCTGGCAGGTAAACAACAAAGAGAAATGACAGTCAGTAAAATATCTATTAAAAAATCCAGTCAAGGGTCAATGGACATGAAATGTTAACATTTTAACATGAAACATTGCAAAACATTTCAAAGTGAGGGCTCTTATAAATTGAATGAATTATGGCGCCAGCAATGGCTGCCTCGCCAACAGTCTGTCTGTCCCTTTTCTTTGCGTTTAATAGTATGTGTTAAATGTATGTTTTTAGTTTTTGTTTAGTTTGTTTTATGTGTGGGGGAGGGAGTTGGGGAAAACTTTTTCTAAGCTCTTACCTCGACGGAGATGCGATTTTTTTCCGTATCGTACCTCCGTCCGCACTGTGACCTAACATCGAGGAGTTGGCAGCCTTTGCTGGAGATCGACGAGAGCTCCACCGTGGGGCCTGTGGACTTACCATCACGGGGCCCGTGATCCCTTTGCCAGGGATCGACCTCGGAGCTTTAACATCTCGGAGCCCGCGGTCTCTGGTCAAAGACCGACTTCGGGGACTCCAAGCCGCGGGAGTTTCGACCACCCCAACACGGGAGTATCAATCGCCCCGGTGGGGGTTCGACCGCCGGCTGCGGGAGCTACGATCACCCCGATGGAGTATTCGACTGCCCCGATCGCGGGAGAATACGAGGAAGCAGATTGGACTTTTTTGCCTTCCATCGCAGTGAGGAATGTAGGGAATCCTCTGTGGTGGATGTTTATGTTAACTTTTGTTAATTGTGTGTCTTGTTGCTGTGTTTTCATATGGCTATATGGTAATTTGCCTATCACTGTACCTTAATTGGTACACGTGACAATAATAGTCCTTTGAATCCTTTGATATTGTATGCACAGGAAGAAGCTTGGTAATGGGAATAGCGCTGAATCAATATTCAAACCAACTATCAACATTCTGTACTAAAACAACACCTTGGGTCTTGCTAAATTTCCATACAAATGAAAATGATAATTAAAAACTCAAATTATAATATTGACAAACCATATTACTCCACAACTGCTAGGATAGTGACAGATGTCATTATGGTTCCATTTTGTGAATGTACATTTGGTATATATTTACGTAGTTAAGTTGTTAGTTCATCCAAAATCTAAATATTTGGGCCAGTGAAGTTATATAGAAAGGATTACAAATAATTTTAGTATATATTTATGATATCTGAACAGTGGAGAAATTAGAACAGAATTGTGTTATGGTCTCAGTGGGCTCCAATGGTTGAAATGTACCAGAGAAATTTTATAAACTACCAGTATTCAAACAACGACACAGGTGCTGGGGTAACTTAGTGGGTTAGGCAGCATCCCTGGGGAAAATGGATAGGTGACATTTCATGTTGAGACCCTTCCTTAGACTGATCAGACCAACCCAAAAAGTCACCTATCCGTGTTCTCCAGGGATGCTGCCTGACCCGCTGTTACTCCAGCACTTTATGGCTTTTTTTGTATACCAGCATTTGCAGTTCCTTGTTTCTACAAGTATTCAAACAAACTTGGCATGTTGCTGTTCTGTCAGGATACAAGAACATTTGATATGCACAATAACAAATGAACATACAAATTAGGAGTGGAGGAGCACCACTAGACCCTGGAGATGTTCTCCACCATTTTATCATATGTGTTTAGTTTAGCTTATTGACACATACAGGTACAGTGAAAAGCATTTTTGTTGCATGCTATGCAGTCAGCAGAAAGACTTTTCATGATTCTAATCAAGCTATCCACAGGATAAAGGGAATAACAGTGCAAGAATCTCCAATGAGGTACATATATGAGGCACTGAATAACATCAGTCCAGTAAGGTCCAATTAAAGATAGTGCAAGGATCTCCAATGAAGTACTGTCGATGGTAGATCAGGACGGCACTCTAGTTGGTGATAGGGCAGTTACTATTAGGGTAATTGTGGTTAATCTAATTGTATCTACTCCACATTCCTCTATAACCTGAATAACTTTCTACCCTTTTCATATGGAGAATCTATCTACCTCTGGTTTAAGATTATTTAAATAATCTGTTTCCGTTCCCCTTTGATGAAGAGAATTCTAAAGTACAGCATGTAGATCAGCAGAACACCTGTACCGAGGGTTCAGTCGTGACCTTCTATGCTGTCTGGATGGAGTTCATGTGTGTGTGAGAGCACGTTGGGTTCTCCAAATTCCTCTCATGTCCTAAAGGTGTGCTGCAGGGTTAATTGGCGAATGTAAATCACTCCTAGTAGCGGCACATGGCAGTGGGGTCGGTTGATAGGCACATGAGGAAGAGCAAGTTATAGGGGGGGCATTAATGCAACCACATCTGAAGTGATTGCCCCCTGTAACTGAAGCATAACCACTCTACTTTTGTATTTAATTCTTCCAGCAACAAACAATGACATTCTGTTAGCTTTGCAACTTACTTGCTTTACCTGCCGAGGTGCATCTTTTCTTTCAGCAGTCGGAACACAAAACTTTGGGCACCTGCTATCTTTTTCTCTTTGGCAATTCTGGCATGCTTATTACTAAATCATGTAGAAATGTGCCCTCTATTTGGTTGAGTATTTTTAGTAAACCTACCTGAGATGGCCAAAGATGCGATGCTTGCACAAGAGTTGCACTGTACTGTGGCATCTCCAGAACCAAGCAGTTCCAATATAGGTTCCAACAGCCCAATCTTCACCACCGTCTCTTTGTTCACTTAAGAAAAAAGGTGGAGAAAAACAACAGGTGTAGGGAGGTAACCAGGTTCAATAGACAATAGGCAATAGGTGCAGGAGTAGGCCATTCGGCCCTTCGAGCCAGCACCGCCATTCAATGTGATAATGGCTGATCATCCCCAATCAGTACCCCGTTCCTGCCTTATCCCCACATCCCCTGACTCATTATCTTCTCATAATGAGAATGGGCTCTCAAACATCGACTGGTATTGACGAGGGACAGGAAAGTATTTCAGGTATTATTACTAAAAACCAGTACTTAAAGTAAAAATGAAATTTAGCATGCATTTGGTAATCAGCTGTAGTTAACAAAATTACTTAAACACTGAAACTAAAGATTAAATGCAAACAGGACCTTGCCATTTTTTTTTTGCATGAAACAAAAACAAGTAATGTTAGCAGGACACACAATCTATTTAGAAACATTGCCAGCTGAGCCCTTGTCACCTGAGCTCTGAAATATAGAAAGTCACACTGAATGTAGATAATGCAGCTGCTTTTCTTTTGGCGGCTGCCAATAAAACTCAATTTCTCGCACAATGCAGGGGAAAAAAAACAGTTGTGAAGCCAATATGCTGAGCCTGGCCCTTGTGTGAACTGTTTGCACTGTTGGTTCCAGAACAAAAGAACTGCTCTCTCACAACTTTAAAAAAAATAAATCCATATTTACATCCAATATAAAGCTGGGTTCAAATGACATTGTTTGAGCCTTTTGACCAAGATTTCCTCTATTTTAATTGGTCCCAAGCCTGGTGCAAGCTGCCCCAACCTTGATGCTCAGTTTCATAACAATGCCTTTCAAATGGTGGAAAGTTTAGACAGAAATTAAGGGAGCACAGGGTGACTGGCAAGACATGAAAGAACAGGCAGGTAGCTCACGAGATTCTTGAGGGCATCTCGCTCCACAAACAGAACACTCGCAGGGGTGAAGGTTCCCTGGGGAGTTCTGTCACAGCCAAAACACAGCATCACAGCTCATTTTAATCAGAGAGGGCAGACAGAGATCAAACTAGCAATAGATTAGGATTTTATAGTTAGGAGAAGCAGACAGGTGGAACTGCAAAGGTGATTCCAGGATACTATGCTGCCTCCATGCTGATACGATCAAGGATATCACAACAGCTGCAGAACATTAGATTTATATAGAACAGAAACAGGCCCCGGGGCTCAGTGAATGCATACTGACCACCAAGCACCACTTCAACTATTCCCATTTTATTCTCCCCACATTTCAACACCCCCCCACCCCCCCCCCCAATTCTACCAATCATCTACCTTGGAGCGCAGGAGGATGATGGGGTGATCTTATAGAGGTGTATAGGATCATGAGAGGAATAGATTTGGTCGATGCACTTACTTTTACCCAGAGTAGGGGAAGCAAGAATCAGTGGACATAGGTTTAAGATGATAGGGGGGCGGGGGGGTGAGTATTTAACAGGAATCTAAGAGACAACCTTTATTTACACAAAGGGTAGTGGGTAAGTGGAACGAGCTACCAGAGGGAGTTGAGGCAGGTACTATCAGAAAAAACATTTGGGAAAGTACATGCATAGGATAGGTTTAGAGGGTTATGGGCCAAAACCAGGCATCATTTGGTCGCTGTGGGCACACACTGACCAACATGACCCATCTACACAAACACAAGGACTAGTGTAGATGGGACATGTTGCTCATAGTGGGCAGGTTGGACCTGTTTCCATCCTGTATGACTATATGAGGGGCAATTTACCAAAGCCAATTAAACTACCAATTCTGCGGTGTGGGAGGAAACCAGAGTACCTGGAAGTAACCCACATAAACTCCACAAATCCAACACCAGAGGTCATAATTGAACTTGGGTTGCCGGAGCTATGAGACAGCAGTGCTATTAGTTGTGCCATTGTGCTTCCATGAACAGGAAGTGGTTCTGGAGGGTTGTCATCTGGAACAGAACCAATGATACAGGTAGCAAAAGAGATGAGGTCCTACAGCCATATTTTAAAGAATTAGGAAAGATATTAGGAAATTTACCTCAAAGGGTAGTCATCTCTGGGTTCTACGGTGCCATGCCCCACAGCAGGGCAGGTGTCCAGTGAAGACTAATATGCTGCTGAAAAGATATTTGCGAGTAGATTTACAGTGGATGCTGGAGGCATTAGAACAAGTTCTGGAAAAGTTGTGATCTCTTTGCAGGTCAGATGAGCTGCGTCTTTACCAAGCTCTGACCCCACCCCAGTATGCTTGTGGCTTGGAAAAGGTGGGGGCAGGTTATATTGGAGTTTCTTGGAGAGTTTATGTTTTTAATTGCTTGATGGGAGATTGGAAGCAATTTGAATTCAAGAGATCAGTAGCAACGAGTTTGCAAGTTAGACAAAACCAAATTTGTAAAAGAAATCAAGTTACTCTTGCCAGACCAGAGGAAAAAATTGCAGTAGTTACGGCAGATTAGCTAAGTGCACACACATGGCCACAGGAAGTTTAATAAACATTTTTTAGCAATTACTGCAACATGGCTTAAAGGAGCAGAAACTTGTTGTTCTTCATTAATTACTTTCAAACGAGATGAAAGAGACTAAAAAGTAGGAGAGGGACTGAAATATAGTTTCATGAAGAAAAACTGCTGTGAATAGGGATGAAATTAGAGGAATCATCAAACAATCTTTATGCATTGAACTATAATACTGGGAGTAAAATCAAAATAATCCATGCGAGAGAGCAAACCTGTGGGCAGATTTCTGACATTGAAAACTGAGAGGAGATAATAATTATATTATTAAGCAAACAATTAGTGTGAAAGATGAGGAAATAAGAAATTTTGCAAGAGCATTTTGTAGTTATGATCATAATGTTCTTAGGTTTAGCGTAATTATGGAAAAGGATAAAGGTAAAATAGTAGTACTAAATCATCTGAAGTGGAGTAAGGCCAGTTGTGCAGGTACTAATAGGTGACTCAGTGAAAATTGACAGGAACACAATTACCTAAATGTGAGTCATGATCAAATCTGTGGGAAGCTAACAAGAAAGAGGTTCTTGTCTCAATAAAAAACAAAGGTATTTTGTTAAGTCTAGAGTCCTTGGGTTACACGTAATATAAAACAAATATAGGAAGCATAATCAAAAGCGCAATGCCGCACAAGAGTATACAAATGTAGGGGAGAAATTAAAAAGGAAATTAGGAAGGCAAAAAAAAAAAAGAAAAATACTAACAAATAAATGAAAATACAAATATGTCTTTCAAATACTGTAAACCCTTGTTTTATTGGACCTCTCTGCACTAGGTTAAAGCGATGGACCTACTGACAGGTGCTGACACCAGGCCCAGCTCGCGCCGCCTGGCTGGTCGCTCACAGCCCCCGCTGCCTCCAGCACACCTGGCTTGCTTCGGACATCCACGCCAAATGTTCTGCTACCACCGCCGGCCCACACAGCTTCCTTGGCCGCTTCCAAGCTGCTACCACCACCGACCCTTACCTGCACTCCAGCCACCTGTGGGCTGCGACCATTGACTCCGCCAATCATCGCCTCTCCCCCGGCCACCAGCAGGCCGGGTCCGTCATCTCACCTGGATCCCAGACCCAGTTCCGGACCGAGAGACTGAAGAAGGGTCTTAAGAGAGTCATAGTCATACAACAAGGAAACAGGCCCTTTGGCCCAACTTGCCCACTCCAGCCACATGCCCCATCTACTCATCCCACCTGCCTGCTTTTGGCCATTATCTCTCCAAACCTACCCTACCCGTGCACCTGTCCAAATGATTCTTAACGATCGTACCTGCCTCAACCACCTCCTCTGGCAGCTTGTTCCATATACCCACCACTTATGTCATCTGGTCCTCGATTCCCCTGCTCTGGGCAAGAGATTCTGTGCATCTACCTGATCTATTCCTCTCATAATTTTGTACACCACAATAAGATCACCCCTCATCCTCCTGCACTCCAAGGAATATAGTCCCAGCCTACTCAACCTCTCTCTATAACGCAGTCCTGCGAGTCCTGGGAACATCCTGGTGAATCTTCTCTGAACCCTTTCAAGCTTAACAACATATTTCCGATAGCATAGTGACCAAAACAGAACATCTATATTGCTAAAAGTCTGATCTTGACCATTTCCTGTTGTTCTGTATATTGATTTTAGAAGAAACGCTGCCACTTACGGCTGTGATTTTTGGCCATCTTACTCAGAGTCCCCCTCCGCTGTGCAGGACAAGAGGATTTTTCCCATCGATGAAAAATAAAAGAGTTATTGGTGTTTAAAAAATGTTGAGATTCTCTCTCCTGAAGGCCAAGCCCCTTCCAGAGGGACTATAAAACCCGGAAGTGTTGAGTACCTCAATCAGCCTCTACAAGATGGGGGAGCGAGAGGGTCTCGTCTCTCAGTCTGAGCTGTGAATAACACTGAACACATGTCTACTAAACTGTGAATGTGGTTTTACTGACCTTGAGTGCCCTTAATGTGGTTTGAAAATGAAAATGTGGTTGGTTTGAAATAAAGCACAGCAAATGGTTGGTGATGGTTGGTTTGAAATAAAGCACAGCAAATGGTTGGTGGTGGTTGGTTTAAAATGTAGCACACCAAATGGTTGGTGGTGGTTGGTTTGAAATGGCATATGATTAAAAGTCTAAACTTGACAACTTTCTGTTTGCACTGTATATTGATTTTAGATAAAACGCTACCACTTACTGCTGTAATTTTTGGCCATCTTACTCAGTCCCTCTCCACTCATCAGGTGCAGAGGATTCTTCCCATCAATGAAAAATAAAAGTGTTATTAGTGTTTAAGAAATGTTGAGAATCTCTCTTCTGTCAATCACGCCATGAAGGCCACGCCCCTTCCAGTGGGAGGGATTATAAACCCGGAAGTGTGGGTGTGGCTTAGTCTCTGCAAGATGGGGAAAGGAGATGTCACGACTGTCTGAGCTGTGAATCAACTGAACACACTGAATATCTACTGAACTGCGAGTGTGGTGTTTTTGTGGTGTTTTGATGGTGGTTTCACCCTGCTTGAAATGGTATGAAACTGCATTTGAATGTGGTGGCCTTGCACCCTGCTTGGTGGTCGGAAACTGCACTTGAATTTGGTGGCCTTGCACCCTGCTTGAAATGGCATGAAACTGCACTTGAGTTTGGTGGACTTGCACCCTGCTTGAAGTGGTCAGAAACTGCACTTGAATTCGGTGGCCTTGCACCTTGCTTGAAGTGGTCGGAAACAGCACTTCAATTTGGTCGCCTTGCACCCTACTTGAAGGAGTATTGTGAGCAATTTTGGGCCCATAATTGGAGAGGATCCAGAGGCGGTTTATGAGAATGATCCCAGGAATGAGTGGTTAACATCTCATGCACATTTGACGGCACTGGACCTCTACTCATTGAAGTTTAGAAGGATGAGGGGGAATCTCATTGAAACTTAGTGAATATTGAAAGGCCTGGATAGAGTGGATGTAGAAGGATGTTTCCACTAGTTGTAGATTCCAGGACCAGTGGTCATAGCTTCAGGATTAAAGAATTTTCTTTTCGGAAGAAGATGGGGAGGAATTTCTTTATTCAGAGGGTGATGAATTTGTGGAATTCTTTGCCGCAGAAGGTTGTGGAGGCCAAGTCGGTGGATAGTTTTGATTTGGCAGAGATTGATAAGATTCTTGATTATGGGGAAGAGGCAGGGGAATGGAGTTAAGAGAGAAAGATAGATCAGCCAATATTTTAAAGGTAGAGTCCGAGTAGTCTTCATGGGCCGAATCGCCTAATTCTGCTCCAATCCCTTATGAATTTATGAACCTATGAATGCATGGAAGCAGTGGATGCGGGCCAGATTCACAATGCATACTTTGCAGCTGTCTTCACAAAAGAGGGGGATGATGTTGATGTTTTGTTAAAGAGAAATGTGACGTATTCGATGGGATAAACACAGTAAGAGACAATGTTTTTTAGGAATTTAGCATGTTTGAAAATGGACAAATCACTAGGCTTGGATTAAATGCATCCCATGCTGTTAAAAAAAACAAAGGAGGAAATGAAAGAAGGTCTAACCACCATTTTGTATTTCTCCCTTATTGCAGAAATGGATGGCTCCAGATAATTGGGTGCTCACATTGTGGTAGCGTTATTTAAAAAAGGAGGAAATTATAAGATAATTACAAGTCATTTAATTTCATATTGTTAGTGGACAGATTATTGGATTTAATTCTCTGAGGCATCTTAAGACAACTTAGTAACTGTCAAAAGAGATTTATTTGGTAACATGTCTGACTAATTGAGCTTTCTGAGGTGATAACAAAGAGGGCTGATGAGACAGTGGGTTTGATATAATCTATATGAATTTCAGCAAGACCCAGGTCTTTAAAAAAAAAATACCAGGCAGGTCAAAAAAGTAAAATCTCATCGTATTCATGGGAAGGAAGCAAATTCCATCCATAACTGCTCCATTAGCAGCCTAATGGATGATGGTGTTTATATGAAGGCTACTTCCTGTGGATTTTCACTGGGGTTAGTATTCAGTCCCCTGTTCTTTGGCTTGTTTATCAATGATTTAGATCAAAATGTACGAAACATAATAAAGAGGTATTCAGATGATAGTATGTCGAGCTGTGTGGTTGACAGGAGCTAGAAAAGCTTTAGACTAGCTTTAGTTAGTTGCACAGAAAAATGTGAAATTGAGTTTAATGTGAAGAAGTATAAGGTCTCATGCTTGTTGACAAGGCAAGGAAATAAGTAAGAAATTTGAGGACTGTGACAAATGAGCAAGTAGAAGAACCAAACTGTATTTTTGCAATTCATTAAGAATGGAATGACGTGTTGGTAGAGTGGTCAAAAGGTGAAAGGAATAACTTATTGGTTACACCTTACACTGTTAGTCACATTACAAGAAAGTTGCATTTAGCGGGGGGAGTATGCAGAGTAGATTGAATAGGCTGGGGTTGTTTTCTTTGGAAGAGAGGAGAATGTGAAGACTTAAATGAGGTATATACATTTTTGATGGGCTTAAATAGAGGAGGTATCTCTTAGCAGTGGCCTCAAAAACCCAGTGGAATGATTACAGGGATGATGAGTGTAATGCATTTCTGCTGGTTATTTGCATGGTGGGGAACAAACTGTTTCACTACCTGAATGAGTGGCAAAGGCAAAAGCCCTCGTCAAATTGAATAAATACTTGGATGTGGAAATACTTGACTGCAGAACCAGTGCTGTGGACCTGGGTGTTGGAAGGTGCGATAACCCTGCAAAGCTTTTCAGACTTGCGCAGCTGTGATGGGCTCAATGGCTTCATTCTGTAGTAAATGATCTGATCCAGTGGTTCTAAACATTGTAACTGTATTAAAAATCAAATTTGTACCCATTGTGTTTGCCCATTGATAAATGCTTTTGCAGCAAGTCTGTCTTATGGACTGAATGACAGACCCACTGTATCCCACAGTGTCTGAGAGATTGGGGAAAGAGGTACAGGGGGTTGATGAGGATGTTATCTCGATGTTAGGTTAACATTAAAGGCATTTTAATGTTAACCTAACCGTCTTTCCATGGTCCTCAACTGGCTTGATTGCTCTACTGCCTCTCATACGTCCAATGGCCCATTACCCTAAACTTTTTAACTCACCAGTCATTTTCCTGGAAATATTCTTTCCTGGCTGTTTTTTTCATCCTAGATATTAAAGTCGAGACAATCTGCTGGCAGATTAGGGTGTCTATTTTTTTGCAGAATAAATTGCACAACTTGCTAATGCTTCCAACCAATGCTTTAAAAACTTTCAAGATCAGTTAAGAGGCATATATATATCGCAATTTTAACAGGCACAAACATGTTATCCCTCAACTGGCCAACTCACCATTACCCTCCACTAAGAGATTGACCAGAGATAGAGATGTCTTCCTTTGCACTTCCAAATCACTGGACTGTAACAAATTATGATATGGCTCCAGGTATTCTTCAGGCAACTCACTCTTCACTGGTAAAAAAATAATTGAAAAAAATTAGTTGTATAGATACATAGAGAATAAGTGCAGGAGTAGACCATTCAGCCCTTCGAGCCAGCACCGCCATTCAATGTGATCATGGCTGATCACCCACAATCAGTAACCCGTTCCTGCCTTCTCCCCGTATCCCTTGATTCTGCTGGCCCCAAGAGCTCTACCTAACTATCTTTTGAATGCATCCAGTGAATCGGTCTCCACTGCCTTCTGAGGCAAAGAACTCTACAAATTCACAACTCCCTGGGTGAAAAAGCTTTTCTTCGTCTCAGTTCTAAATGGCCTACCCCTTATTCTTAAACTATGGCCCCTGGTTCTGGACTTCCCCAAAATCAGGAACATGTTTCCTGCCTCTAGTATGTCCAATCCGTTAATAATTTTATATGTTTCTATGAGATTCCCTCTCATCCTTCTAAATTCCAGTGAATACAAGCCTAGTTGTTCCATTCTTTCATCATATGACAGCCCCACCAGCCAGGGAATTAACCTGGTGAACCTACGCTGCATTTCTTCAATGGCAAGAATACTCTTCCTCAAATTAGGAGATCAAAACTGCACCCAATACTACAGGTGTGGTCACACCAGAGCCCTGTACAACTGCAGAAGGACCTCTTTGCTCCTATACTCAAATCGTCTATGAAGGCCAACATGCCATTAGTTTTCTTCACTGCCTGTTGTACCTGTTTGTTTACTTTCAGTGACTGATGTACAAGGATACCCAGGTCTCATTGAACTTCCCCTTTTCCTAACCTGACACCATTCAGATAATAATCTGCCTTCCTGTTTTTGCCTCCAAAGTGGATAACCTCATATTTATCCACATTAAACTGCATCTGCCACGCATCTGCCCACTCGCCCAACCTGCCCAAGTCACTCTGCATCCTCATAACATCCTCCTCACAGTTCACATTGCCACCACTTTGTCTCATCTGCACATCTCCTGTGTGGGACCTCATCTGACACCATTCAGATAATAATCTGCCTTCTTGTTCTTGACAACAAGGTGGATAACCTCATATTTATCCACATTGTACTGCAACTGCCATGCACCTGCCCACCGATCCAGTTACTGCTATCCAAATGCGCCACTATTACATCTTTAATAATTGACTCCAGCATCTTCCCCACCACCGATGGCAGGCTAACTGGTCTATAATTCGCTGCTTTCTCTCTCCCTCCTTTCTTAAAAAGTGGGATAACATTAGCTACCCTCCAATCCACAGGAACTGATCCAGTATCTATAGAACATTGGAAAATGATCACCAATGCGTCCACAATTTCTAGAGCCACCTCCTTGAGTACCCTGGGATGCAAATCATCAGGCCCTGGGGATTTATCAGCCTTCAGTCCCATCAGTGTACCCAACACAATTTCCTGACTAATGTCAGGTCCTCTGTCACCCTTGATCCTCTGTCCCCTAGTACATCTGGGAGATTGTTTGTGTCTTCCTTTGTACAGACAGAACCAAAGTACCTGTTCAACTCGTCTGCCATTTCTTTGTTCCCCATAATAAATTCACCTGTTTATGTTTTCAAGGGACCTACATTTGTCTTAACTTATCTTCTGTTCTTCTTTAAATCCTCTGGCTTCCCGCTCATCTTTGCTATGTTATATGTCTTCTCTTTTAATTTTATACTGTCCTTGACTTCCCTTGTCAGCCACGGTTGCCTCTTACTCTTAGAATCTTTCCTCCCCTTTGGAATGATTATGCATCCTGCATATTCTGTATTATTCCCAGAAATTCCTGCCATTGCTGTTCTACCGCCATCCCTGCTAGAGTCCCTTTCCAATCACTTTTGGCTAGCTCCTCCCTCATGCCTCCATAGTCCCCTTTGTTCAACTGCAATACTAAAGGGCCTGTCCCACTGCGAGGACCTAATTTGCGAGTTTAGAAGAGTTTGCGCTCAACTCAAACTCGCAGCATGGACGACATGTGGTCCTAGGAGGTCCTAGGAGGTCACTGGAACTCTCCTTCATGCTTGAGGGAAGTTCCCACATACTCACGGCCTCAGTTTGGTCGAGGAAGATTTTTCAGCATGCTGAAAAAATGTCCTCGAGTAAAAATTGGTTGGCATGGTTCTTTTGAACTCGTAGTGTAGTGGTTGTGGGGTCGCTATGTAGTTATAGGCTGTCGAGGTAGCCGTAGGCAATCTCCTTTGCTGACCTGGCATTCAGAACCAAGGAAAACCGTCCGGTAATGATAAATGCCCGCTAAACTTTATTAAAAGTTGTCTGGCTTCTTAAAAGTGTCTCCACTCCTTCTCCCCCTGTTCTCCCCCTTCTCTCCCCTTCTCCTCCCCCCCCCCCCCCCCCCCCCGCACCCCACTCTCTAAAGGACTTACCGTATACTGTGTCAGCCATCTTTTACCTTCCTGTTCATAGCGGGTGTGAATTTCAGACAGCGCTCCCCCGCTTTCCCTGGTCCCCGCCTTTGTGATGTGTGTGTGTGTGTGTGTGCTGACGGTCGATCCTGCTCGCGGTTTCATCACTGATGGTCGATCCAGCTCGAGGTTTTTCATGCGAGTGCCCTCGAGCTTGAAGATCGAAGACAGTTGCTGAAAAGACGCATTTGTGGGACAGGCCCTTGACACTTCTGGTTTTTACCTTCTCACTCTCAAATTACTTACCATATTATGGTCACTACCTCCTAATGGTTCCTTTACCTTGAGTTCCATTATCAAATCTGGTTCATTACACAACACTAAATCCAGAATTGCCTTCTCCCTGGTAGGCTCCAGTACGAGCTGCTCTAAGAATCCATCTCATAGGCACTCTACAATCTCCCTTTCTTGGGGTCCAGTGCTAACCTGATGTTCCCAGTCTACCTGCATGTTAAAATCTACCATAACCACTGTAGCATTACCTTTGTTACATGCTAATTTTAACTCCTAATGCAACTTGCACCCTATCAGCAGGCTACTGTTTGGGGGCCTGTGGATAACTCCCATAAGGGTCTTTTTACGCTTACAATTTCTCAGTTCTATCCACAATTACTGTAAAATGTGCAGATACACATGATATGACACTGATATTCTGAAATTCCTCTGGAGGATCATGAGGGTTGCGTGGGAAAAGCAAGTTATCCCCAAAGCCTGGCGAAGAGTGCTGATCCCAAAAGAAAAAAAATTTGTTCACCATCGAACAGTTTTGGCAAATAAACCTTCTTAACATAGAAGGCAAGATCTTTTTCAGTGTGATGGCAAAAAGACGTACAATGTATCTGAAACAAAACCATTTCATTTATATGTCAATCCAAAAGGCTGGCATAGCAGGCTTCTCGGGATGCCTTGAACATACCAGCGTCATATGGCAACAAATCCAGACTGCTAAGAAAGAATGAAAGAATCTGGATGTCTTGTTCCTCGACCTGGCCAACGCCTATGGATCAGTTCCTCATTCGCTACTGTGGACTACTTTTGAATTCTTTCAGGTGCCTGCAATAATAACAAATCTGGTAAAAAATTACTTCCAGGATCTGCAATTTTGTCTCACAACATCAGACTTTACCACAGCGTGGCAACAACTGGAACTAGGCATCATGGCGGGGTGCACCATCTCCCCATTGACCTACACTGTGGCAATGGAATTTATTATCTGAGCATCAAAATGGGTTGTAGGAGGAATACGGCTACAGTGTGGTCAGCGATTGCCATCTATACAAGCCTATATGAACGATATAACATCACTGACAACAACTGTCCCCTGCACTGTCCTCTGGAAAAACTTCATCAAAACATCACATGGGCAAGGATGAAGTGCAGAAGGAAATCCATTGTCAAAGGTCAAGTCAAGGATCAAAGATTTCATATTGACGGAATATCTGTTCCAACGGTTTCAGACATGCCAGTGAAGAGCTTGGGCCGATGGTATGATGCGAAGTTCAAGGACACCGAGCAGTTTGAACAACTCAAAAAGGATACCATCATGCCCATAGCTCGCATCAACTAGACCTTGCTACCAGGAAAACGTAAGCTGTGGTGCTTCCAATTTGGCATACTACCAAAATCATGTGGCCTTTAACTATGTAAGAAATCCCCATCAACAGAGTGGAAAAGCTGGAAAGAATGATCAGCACACATGTGAAACAGTGTCTTGGACTTCCACGATGCTTATGTGCTGTCGGACTGTACGGCAGTGGCAAATTGGAATTGCCCATTGAAGGACTTGTGGAAGAGTTCAAATGCACTAAAGCAAGGTTGGTCATGACTCTCAATGAATCTGAAGATACTGTTATTCGAACAGCGGCCCCCCGTGTGGCAACGGGGAGGAAGTGGACCTCATCTGAAGCTGTTCAAAGTGCTACGTCTGCTCTTCATTTCTGGGATGTGGTTGGCCAAGTCCAACACGAGAGAGCCGGGCTCGGGCTCATCCCAAAAGCTCTTCAATGGCACAAGGCAATATCAATGCAGAAGAGACAGCTTGTGGTGGAGGAGGTGAGAAGATGGGAGGAGGCAGAGTGACATGCCAAGGTCGTCTCAATGGCCAAGCAGGCCAATGGACAAACTGGGAGAGCCTCAAAAGAGGAAACTTAGCTGGTGTGACATCTGGCAAATGGAGGGATCTCAGCTAATTTTGTCATCAGAGCCACTTATGATGTTCTACCATCACCCCAGAACCTGAAGCAGTGGTTCGGAGAAGACCCGATTGCTCCCTTTGCCAAGCACCTACATCACTAAGGCATATTTTAACAATATGCACTACGAGCCTCGCCCAAGGGTGTTACACTTGGCGGCATAACCAAGTTCTCAGACAGCTGTCATCAATCTTGTAACAGAGGCGAACGATCACAAATGCTTCCCCACCAACATCGGCAGGAAATGTCCACTTCACAACATTTGTACCAGCAGGCCAACCTCCAGAGCATCAGATAACTTAAAAGGATGCAAGCATTCTGCAGCCTGCTCAGCATTGGAAAATGGAAGTGGACTTGGAAAAAAAGCCAGACATTGTGGCTACATCACTCCGGCCAGACATGGTCCTGTGGTCCACAACAGCCAAGTTGGCATATGTTGTGGAATTGACAGTTCCATGGGAAGATGGTGTTGAAGAAGCTTATGAGAGGAAAAAGACCAAGTGATCTGAACTGGCAACTGAAGCTGCCCAGAATGGCTGGAAGACCAAGATTTTCCCTGTCGAAGTGGGATGCAGGGGATTTGTTGCTACATCTATGACCAGGCTATTAAAGAAAATGGGGGTGAGGGGTCGCTGCCTCCAACAAGCAATCAAATAATTATCAAATTCTGCAGAAAAAAAGCAGCAATTGGCTTTGGATCAAAAGGAAAGATAACAATTGGGCTGCAAGATGAAGACAGGAGGGTGTGGAATTGAGGGGGTGTAACTGGGACGCCAGGTATCACCATTGAGCCCTCTGGAGGCGTTGTGGGCTTATCAATGAAACGTCAAAGAAGGAGGGTGCCCACCTGATGACCCCGATGATGTACCTACCCTACCTTTCACCACTCCAATCCCACTGCAAATATCAAGATTGCCGACTTACTACAGGGATTGAAACATCAAGTCCTATTAGCTCTACTGCTGAGGGTATATGGTACTGCTTGTGAGAATGCAAGAGCAGATTAAAAATGTTCTGCTAAGTACTGGGTTGTGCATTAGAGGCATATTTTTCTTGGAGCTTGATAGCTCCTGAAACATCCCCCACATTAATAGCACTGGGAAAGATGTAAATTGACATAAACAGGTTTTCTCAACCCGAAAATGTCACCCATTCCTTCCCTCCAGAGATGCTACCTGTCCCGCTGAGTTACTCCAGCGTTTTCTATCTTTGTTTTTAGCATTGGTACTGTTTCAACGTGATTTCCATTGGCCTCATACCAAATTGCAAATCGTCTGCTTTTATCTTAACTTACACAATTTTACAGCACATTTGGACTACTCGCCTGAAGGTGTGATAGCAGCACAGGAATTGTCAATGGAAAATATGCTTTGAGTAGCCATCTTGCAAGAAGCCCCCCAGATGCCAAGCAGGAAAATAGTTTTTTTAAATATGTGACCTACAATGCCTTCTGCATGTTAGAATCACAAATCGCTGGTTTTGTTCACATGACCAGACAAAACACATAGTAGGAACAGAAACAATCATCATGGTGGGGCTCTTAAACCAGCAATTCCCCAAAACAACCGTTCTTTGAGCCATTGGATCCATTTTGGTACAAATCTCAGCTGGGAGTTATGGGCATAAACTTCTTATGCCTTCTGCAGCCCATGGGATTTTAAACTTTAGTTGAGATACAGCGCAGAAACGGGCCTTTCGGTCCACCAAGTCCATGCCAACCAGCAATCACTAGCATTATCCTACACACTAAGGACAATTAAATGTTTTACTGAAGCCAATTAAGCAACAAACCTGTATGTCTTTGGAGTGTGGGAGGAAACCGGAGCACCCGAAGAAAACCCATGCAGTCACAAGGAGACAGTACAAGCCCTGTACAGACACCACCTGGAGTCAGGATTGAACCTGGCTCTCTGGCGCTGTAAAGCAGGAACTCTACCGCTGCGCCACTGTGCCGCCCCTAGTAATCAAAGGTGGGAAATGCCAGGCATGGATATTGCTGAACGGCGGCCCAAGGCAAAAAGAAGGAAAAACAAAGTGGAACTTACTGTCATGAAAGACTAACTTGAAACAAAAAAAAGATGTGTAAATCAGCATTTGCGGGTCCTTGTTTCTGCTCTCTGCCCCCCTGTTTATAGGTAGCAGGCCTCTTCCTTCTGGATGTTCACATCAATTAAATTGCAAAAATGACTTCAAATTTGCCTCACAACTTAACTGCATAAATGAACTTCTAAGTTCTAAGAATTTCTAACTCTATGATCTGCAGAACATATACAGGCCATCAACAGTCACCCAAGAGCAATGGTGTTTAGCCTTACCGAAATCAAATTAGTTTTACAAGATGTGATCTGTGTTAAAACATAAATCAGTACAGCACAGGAACAGGTCCCTTGGCCCACAATGTCTACGTCATTCATGATGCCAAGATAAATTAATCTCATTTGTTTGCATAAGATCCATATTCCTCCATCCCCTGCATGTCCATGAGTTTCACTGTATCTTAATTGGTACATGACAATAAACTGACCTTGAAACCTTGCCTATCTAAAAGCTTCTTAAACACCACTACTATATCTGCCTCCATCATCACACCTGGCAGCATGTTTCAGTTCATCCACCAACCCTTGTGCAAAAACTCTTGCTCCGCACATCTCCTTCAAACTTTGCCCCTCTTACCTCAAAGCTATGCCTTTGACTTTGACATTTGTCTTTGACATTTCCACCCTGGAAAAAAAAGTCCTGACTGCTACCCTAACTATGCCTCTCATAATGTTATATACTTCTATCAGATTTTCCCTCAACCACAGATGCTTGAGAGAAAATAATCCAAGTCTATCCAATCTCTCCTTGTCACCAATATCTCAAAATCCAGGCACCATTCTGGTAAAACTTTTCAGCACCTATCCAAAAGCTCCACACCCTTCCTATAATGGGGCGACCAGAACTGTTAATATATCTCCTTGTGTGTTCTAATGAGACTGCAATTAATTTTGTTCTTTTTGATCACAAAACCAGTTCTGCTCAATCCCATGAATCCTGTTTTTACTGGTGCTGTGTCATCCACCTCATGACATCCATAGTCAGATCATAGCCCAGAAAATTGGATGCAAATGTGACATTATGTGTTTCATGAGACTATTGCTAACTATCTGGGCCTAACATGCAAATACTGGTACATAGAAAACATAGAAAATAGGTGCAAGAGTAGGCCATTCGGCCCTTCGAGCCTACACCGCCATTCAATATGATCATGGCTGATCATCCAACTCAGTATCCTGTACATGCCTTCTCTCCATACCCCCTGATCCCTTTAGCCACAAGGGCCACATCTAACTCCCTCTTAAATATAGCCAATGAACTGGCCTCAACTATATTCTGTGGCAGATAATTCCAGAGACTTACCACTCTCTGTGTGAAAAATGTTTTCCTCATCTCGGTCCTAAAGGAATTCCCCCTTATCCTTAGACTGTGCCCCCTTGTCCTGGACCTCCCCAACATCGGGAACAATCTTCCTGCATCTAGCCTATCCAACCCCTTAAGAATTTTGTAAGTTTCTATAAGAGACCCAATCAGTCTTCTAAATACTAGTACAAGCCAAGTCTATCCAGTCTTTCCTCATATGAAAGTCTTGACGTCTCAGGAATCAGTCTGGTGAACCTTCTCTGTACCCCCTCTATGGCAAGAATGTCTTTTCTCAGATTTGGAGACCAAAACTGTACGCAATACTCCAGGTGTGGTCTCACCAAAACGCTGTACAACTGCAGTAGAACCTCCCTGCTCCTATACTCAAATCCTTTCACTATGAATGCTAACATACCATTTGCTTTCTTCACTGCCTGCTGCACCTGCATGCATCTTTCAATGATTGGTGTACCATGACACCCAGGTCTCGTTGCATCTCCCCTTTTCCTAATTTGCCACCATTAAGATAATAGTCTACCCTCCTGTTTTTGCCACCAAAGTGGATAACCTCACATTTATCCACATTATACTGTATCTGCCATGCATTTGCCCACTCACCCAGCCTATCCAAGTCTCCTTGCAGCCTCCTAGCATCCTCTTCACACCTAACACTACCCCCCCAGCTTAGTGACATCTGCAAACTTGGAGATGTTGCATTCAATTCCCTCGTCCAAATCATTAATATATATTGTAAATAGCTGGGGTCCCAGCACTGAGCCTTGCGGTACCCCACTAGTCACTGCCTGCCATTCTGAAAAGGACCCGTTTATTCCTACCCTTTGCTCCCTGTCTGCCAGCCAGTTCTCTATCCACATCAATACTGAACCACCAATACCGTGTGCTTTAAGTTTGTATGCTAATCGCTTATGTGGGACCTTGTCGAAGGCCTTCTGAAAGTCTAGATATAACACATCCACTGGTTCACCCTTATCCACTCTACTAGTTACATCCTCGAAAAATTCTATAAGATTCGTCAGACATGATTTACCTTTCGTAAATCCATGCTGACTTTGTCTAATGATTTCACCACTTTGCAAATGTACTGCTATCCCATCTTTAATAACTGACTCTAGCAGTTTCCCCACTACCGATGTTAGACTAACTGGTCTGTAATTCCCCATTTTTCTCTCCCTCCTTTTTTAAAAAGTGGGGTTACATTAGCTACCCTCCAATCCTCAGGAACTACTCCAGAATCTAAGGAGTTTTGAAAAATTATCACTAATGCATCCACTATTTCTGTGGCTACTTCCTTGAGTACTCTGGGATGCAGACTATCTGGCCCTGGGAATTTATCGGCCTTTAATCCATTCAATTTACCCAACACCACTTCTCGGCTAACCCATATTTCAATCAGTTCCTCCACCTTATTTGACCCCCGATCCCCTGCTATTTCCGGCAGATTATTTATGTCTTCCTTAGTGAAGACAGAACCAAAGTAGTTATTCAATTGGTCTGCCATGTCCTTGCTCCCCATGATCAATTCACCTGTTTCTGACTGCAAGGGACCTACATTTGTTTTAACTAATCTCTTTCTCTTCACATATCTATAAAACCTTTTGCAGTCAGTTGGTATGTTCCCTGCCAGTTTTCTTTCATAATCTATTTTCCCTTTCCTAATTAAGCCCTTTGTCCTCCTCTGCTGAACTGAATTTCTCCCAGTCCTCTGGTAGGCTGCTTTTTCTGGCTAATTTGTAAGCTTCATCTTTTGTTTTTATACTATCGCTGATTTCCCTTGTTATCCATGGATGCACTACCTGCCCCGATTTATTCTTTTGCCAAACTGGGATGAACAATTGTTGTAGTTCATCCATGCAGTCTTTAAACACCTTCCATTGCACATCCACTGTCAACCCTTTAAGAATCACTTGCCTGTCTATCTTGGCCAATTCACTTCTCATACCTTCAAAGTTAACTTTGTTTAAGTTCAGAACCCTTGTTTCTGACTTAATTATGTCATTCTCCATCCTAATGAAGAACTCAACCATATTATGGTCACTCTTGCCCAAGGGGCCACGTACAACAAGGCTGCTAACTAACCCTTCCTCATTACTCAATACCCAGTCTAGAATAGCCTGCTCTCTCGTTGGTTCCTCTACATGTTGGTTTAGAAAACTATCCCGCATACATTCCAAGAAATCCTCTTCCTCAGCACCCCTGCCCATTTGATTCAACCAATCTATATGTAGATTGAAGTCACCCATTATAACTGTTTTACCATTGTTGCCCGCATTTCTAATTTCCTGTTTGATGCCATCCCCAACTCCACAACTACTGTTAGGTGGCCTGTACACAACTCCCACTAGCGTTTTCTGCCCCTTAGAGTTTCACAGCTCTACCCAATCGATTCCACATCCTCCAAGCTAATGTCCTTCCTTTCTATTGCATTAATCTCCTCTCTCACCAGCAATGCTACCCCACCTCCCTTTCCTTTCTGTCTATCCCTCCTGAATATTGAATATCCCTGGATGTTCAGCTCCCAGCCTTGGTCCCCCTGGAGCCATGTCTCCGTGATCCCAACTATAGCATAGTCATTGATAGCTATCTGCACATTCAACTCATCCACCTTATTACGAATGCTCCTTGCATTGAGACACAAAGCCTTCAGGCTTGTTTTTACAACACTCTTCCTCCTTATACAATTATGTTGACAAGTGGTCCCTTTTGATTTTGCCCTGGAAACCCACCACCTCTTATTCTCTGTTTATTATTTTTTTCTTCTTTCCCCCCTACATGTTGGGTCTGAATCTTCCCTTCTCTGCCTCCTGCCTCAGACCCTGTCTACTGGCTTTCTCTATTTGAGTCCCTCCCCCAAACCGTTCTAGTTTAAAGTCCCCCCGGTAGCCTTTGCAAATTTCCCTGCCAGGATACTGGTCCCCTCGGGTTCAAGTGCAACCCGTCCTTTTTATACAGGTCACTCCTTCCCCAAAAGAGGTTCCATTGATCCAGAAACTTGAATCCCTGCCCTCTGCACCAGTCCTTCTGCCAGGCATTTATCCTCCACCTTGCTCCATTCCTACTCTCACTGTCGCTATGTGTTATGTGTACATTTAAGGTATCAGCAGGATATCTCTATTTTTTTACCTGAATAACATACTCACATTCCTCACTGATATGTAAATAGTAGAGAGCAGCTGATTGTTGTAGACTTGGATTTTCAGAAGCAGCTAGTGTTTGCAAAGCCTTCAAGCTTTCCATATCAATCACGTTATTTTCTGAGGCTACAGAAACAAACGTAAACATGCCGATTATTTTATAGATGAATCATGAAGACTGAAATGGTGCCTGAAATGATACACTCATGTGTATCCAATTGATTCATGTTTATGTGAAAACCTCAAGATTGCTGTATAATAAAAGTATTATTCTACATTTCTGAGCATGAATTTTGACCAAATACCGTTTTCTCGAAGGAAACATTCCCCGGTTTCTAAATATGTTCAGAGCAACATGAAATTCAAGGAACATGACTAAATTTGTACAAAATGAATGTGATAAAACGGGGCATTAATTTCTTAATTAGCTGCAAAAACAGTTTCGCAGATCAACCAAATGCTGTACACAGCCACCAGTGACTTTTCACCTTCGAACAGATTTCATGATTTAATATTGACCCTTTCAGCAACGGGTTTGCACAGATTTGCTGCATTTTTTCACAATATTTACCAGTGATTCTAACACACGAATAAATGTGTAATTTGTAATTTTTAAACTGGGGCTAAATTGAAAATGTAAAATGTCTTCTCATTTTATGCTAATAAATCGCATATTATATGATGGGATCCAGCTTCAAAAGTTATTGATCATCTTCAAGTTCTGGTGATGTTTTGACTTTGATCTTCCTCAAGCTAGATTCACGATGTTACATAAGCAGTCATTATGTTACGTAATTCTGAATGGATCAATGATCCAGAAATTTGAGGGGTGCATGTTGATGCTGCTATTGAGTTAAAAAAAATCTGATTAATAGAATGAACCAAAAAACTGGCCAAATGTGGTTAAAGAACAAGAAATTCAATTTAGTTTAGTTTAGTTTAGTTTCGAGATACAGCGCGGAAACAGGCCCTTCAGCCTACTGAGTCTGTGCTGACCAGCAATCATCCCATACACTAGCATAATCCTACACGCTATGGACAATTTACAGAAGCCAATTAACCAATAACCCTGTACGTCTTTGGAGTGTAGGAGGAAACCAGAGCACCTGGAGAACACACACGAGGTCACAGGGAGAATGTTAAAACTCTTCACAGACAGCACCCTGTAGTCAGGATCGAACCCGGGTCTCTGGCGCTGTAAGGCACCATCTCTACCACTGCGCCACTGATTCATGATCTCATCTCTTTAACTTTAAAACTCTCATCTTGTATGTGTGTATATGTGTGTGTCTTTATATTTTCGGCAAAACACTACGCGATAATTATAACATTTTTACATATTCTGACACATTTTTCCCCTCTAAGCAGTGATGAACCACTTAAAATTTGACGCTATATTTCACGACTTATTGATGATTAAAGTAAAAAAAGACAAAACTGCCTCTTAAGCTTTGACTGATGACATCACAATGATGTGGGCGGCCATGATGGCTCGGGTTGGCACCCGTTTCACACACAGAATATTCCACGAGCTTCGAATGATGTTAGGGGGAGGGCCATATTAAATTAACGTTCCGCTTTTTCCGACCTGGGCTTCTACCCGCGACGCCCGGCTGGGGTTTTACGTGGCCATCAAGGAGGCATCGAGACAGCAGCGGCGAAGGAGACATTGACTCCGCAGTGGTGAGGCATCGAGTCCGCAGCGGTGAGGCATCGCGACGGTGAGGCCTCGTGGCGGCGGTGGGGTCCGGGCCTGTCGGTTGACCACATTGAACACATTGTGGGGCGGGGCCCAACAGGTCCCACTTGGTCTATATCTCTCTAAATCTCTCCTTGCCTCCTTTGGGGGCTATGGGTGAGTGGTATAATATTGCGTTGGGGGGGGGGGGGGGGACCAGGCCTCATGTGTGACTCATAAAATACATGCATCCTAGTTGAATAACCTAACTGGCAAAAGACAACCAGTGTATGATAAAGTTAATAAATGTGATCTTAGAAATTATTTATGTCTGAAGCCATACTAAAAGGCAGTTTTTCACAAATCCACGTCAATACTTCATTTTTTTTTAATTCAACATAATAATTTCTTGTACAACCGTGTCATGAAGGCACATCACATTGAAGCTACATTGATGGCAAAATGTTCTAAATCTAGCAAATTAAATGATTAAAATCTCCTCCAGTTATGCACAGTAATTACACTGGAAAACAAAGAGTGGAAATAATAAAAATATCTGGAAAATTCCACAGTGCAAAAACGTTTTTTTTTAAACAATCCCTGTTGGGAATCAGGCCAAAAGATCCTAGTAAATTCAAACAAGGTAGAAAATTAAGCTTATTATAATGTAATTAATCTAAAAGTTTACCTTCCTCAATGTGCTGTAAAAACTCCTGAGCAGCCTCTTTTTCATGTTGTTGCAGAGCCGGCATGTTACGATAGTCTGACATTGTTCTTTTTTGCTTGAGGCAGGAACAACACTGTACATTCTTGAAGAACTCTTTTATTTTCTCCAGGAGATCTTCGGAAGTCCTCTCTATCCACTCCATAAAATTCTTCAGGTGCTGCCTGCACAAGTCACAAATCGTTGCCATGTCTTGACTTTAACGTCGTCCGCTCACCTGTGACTTCAGTTTTCAAATAGCACACAAAGCAAACCCGCAGGCAGAAGAGGAGTCGACACTTCTAATTGCTTACCCGAGCGAGTGTGTAAAGAGTTTTCAAGCTAATAACATTCATATAAACATCACTGAAGGTAGAGAATCACAAAGTTCCCAATGCGTACAGCTTCTAATGGTTTGACTTCCATTTGCTTCCTTTGTTTCACAATCACACACTCACCCTGCTCCCGTTTATAGAGAGTACATCTGTAGTGCAAACCAAAGATTAGGTGCAAACATAACAAAGGCCAAACAGAGCTCTTCTGTTAATAACATGGGCGTGGTCTGAACTGGCCTCATGTCACAGGGAGGTACAAACTCTCATGAAAATCCAGCTCATGCATAAGAAGTAAAAATGTGTTGACATTCAGTTGAGAACCTGACAATCTGCAATTGCTTTCAGAATAAATCTGGCTTGAATAAATCTTGGTCCTCATTTTAACCCCTTTTAGAATTCTGAACAAAAGTTAAAAAGGAGTGTAATATAAAATCATGTGCTCGAGTGCGAGAAGGGTATCTCTGAAAAACATGCATAAGTGACGTTCTGAAGAAGGGTCCCGGCCTGGAAATATCACCTATCCATGTTCTCCAGAGATGCTGCCTAGCCCGTTGATTTAATCTGGCACTCTTTGTCCTTTTTTGTAAACAGCAGCTGCTGTTCCTCGTTTCTAGCTCTATTGATATGTTTTATACCAAAAGTTTTTGTGTAGGATGCTGGTTTAAATCGAAGGTAGACAAAAAAATGCTGGAGTGACTCAGCAGGACAGGCAGCATCTCTGGAGAGAAGGAATGAGCGATGCTGCGTGTCTCGCTGAGTTACTCCAGCATTTTGTGTCTACCCTATCTTTTATGTCAGGATGAATGTTGTTTTATGGGAAAGGAGCCGTGTCTGGATAACTTCTCAGTCCCAGAGCGCCACGGTCTACAAGGGGAAGCCACCGAGCCACGCTCTGCTCGGTGAACCTGGGGGACCATGGCCTAGAAGGGGGAGGTCGCTGAACCGACCCCTGCTCGTTCCTCGAAGACCAGAGACCGCAAAGATGTAGCCGGCAACGATGACGGATGTGACTGGTGAGGACTTTGCCTGTAGGAGGAGAGGTAACCGGGGTCTGCCCTATCACGCCCTTGAGATTGGCTGCAGGAAACAAAGGTGGATGGACGAGGTGAGGACGTCAATTTGCAGGTCTACCCGTACGTCCAGGGGAAGGCGATGGCTGGATCCTCGCAGAAGCCTAGACCTTGCCTGGAACGAGCACAGCTCATAATACCAAGAGCGTGGACTGGACTTTGTATTTCTGTGCAATTTGCTAATCGGGGTTGTGTTTAGGTATGGCCATAATCTACTGGACCGTTTGTAAGAATAGAATTTCACTGTGCCTTTGCACTTCGCACATGTGACATTAAAAGCACCTGTAGGAAGGAACTGCAGATGCTGGTTTAAACCGGCAGGTTTAATGCTGGTTTAGACCAAATTAAAGTCTGAAGAAGGGTCTCGACCCGAGACGTCACACATTCTTTCTCTCCAGAGATGATGCTTGTCCCATTGAGTTACTCCAGCATTTTGTGTCTACCTTTCAGATTAAAAGCACCATTGAACCATTGACTTTTTTTTCAAAGGCATTTCACCAACATTAGTTTAATGTGTGTCAGGTATGAGTAAACTATATGCTCTGTCACCTTTCTAAAGTGCTTAATTTCAGGAATATTTAAAAACATTTCTGCGATTTCAATGCTGCAGCAAGGGACTTTTGGACTGATCATTATACAAATTTAGTGGTGGCTTCCAACATAGTTATATTTAAAATCATGGGACAAATTCAACAAGTTGGATTTTTATACCCAGTGTTTTGACCAATAATTATCACTCAACCAACATTACTAAAACATTTACCTAACATTAATTATCACATTGCTATCACAGAACTTACTGTGTGGTGAAATAGTTGCTGTATCCCCGTAAAGTGCTATAGGATAGTCAGATGTTGGGAAAGGTGTTAAATGCCTGAAAGGTTTTTTGGTTAAAATGTTTTTGGAAATAATAAGCTCACGATGGGAGGCTGGTTTTAAAGAATCTGCGCTGCAACACTTCCTGAATTGTTGCTGCTGAACCTGCAAATGCCCTGGGGTAATTTTCCACTTCTATCTGACTGGGCAGCCTTTTGTGTTCGTTTTCTAGTTCTACACAAAAGTTGAGAGTCTTTAGTTTACAACAGAAGTCTTTAATGTTTCACTCAATGCTGGCAGCAAAACTAGTCACAATGTCTGCCCACATACTGTCTGCCCACAGGATAAACTATATACAAAACATCTCCCTCTGTCCTGTGCAGCACCACCTGCTGCACGGGAGGAGCAACAGGTCCTCTCACCCCACATTCCCACTTTTCAGTTTGAACGTCTCCATTTGGCTGGACCTTGCTTCACTTTTTTTCCAGCCTTTTTTTCGTTTCACAACTCTTGCTAAAGGCTCAGAATCAACAGAGTTTTCCTCAGTGTTCTGTTTTGAAGAGATGTCAGTATTTGCTTTATGTGTTTGCTGTTCTTTCTCCACTTGGCTGTAGTTTGTCTCGGCAGTCGTCAGTGTTTCGGATGCGAACGCGATTGGTTCTTCCTTGCCGTTCAGTGCCGTTTGTGAGATTACAGCTCCAAGACCAGACGGCGAAGCATCGGCGGCCAGCGAGATTGGCTTCGATGGGTCATAGTGGACGAAACGCGTCTTCTGGGTGAGCATCTCCTTCAACCTGGTGAATGCATGGTCACACTCTTTGGACCAGTGCCATTCGACGTCCTGTTTTCGCAGGTTGTTCACGCAGTTGCTGACCATGTTGCAATCCGTGGTCGATGACAATGCCATAGTTGATCCATCGTAGATCAAGGCGTTCATGTCAAGCTGGAAAGCATGGATCCAGTCGATGGCGCGCAGGGATGTACCTTCTTTACCACCGACGATCAGCGGCAACATCTGTGTCATACCATTACAGGAAACGGCGACAGTGCATTTGCCTTTCGTGGAAATGGGCTGTCGTCCGTATCCGAAATGGCAGATGTTGGCCGGTTTCAGTTTCGGCGATCCGATCCTCTCCCAAAAGTCCTGACCCACTAGCATCACAGCCACACCAGTGTCCACCTGGAACTGTAGATCGACGTTCGAGACCCACTGCGAAATCCTCAGCTTGTCGGTGATCGTGGATACATTGAGCACTTCAATAGGAATGGTCTCTGCGATTTGGTTGACTGTGTTTTGCGCTTTCTTGCCCTTTTGCAGCTTTCCTACGGATTGACACACTGCCTGGAGATGACCTTTTTGGTTACAAGCATAACAAACGGACTTGATATACGGGCACTCGCAGTGATGAAGAGCAGTCGAGCCGCACCGGTAGCAGCGTTTTCGATCCTCCCCCCACAGGGGAACGGCTCTTCTGAAACTGTCCCACCTTCTCCGGATTTGCTCTGGGCCGATCAAGTGGTTTCTGGCGTTGCGGACGGGTCTGACGAACTGAATGCACCTCCTGAGGGAGCTTCGACGCTGTTTCGCCGGCCATTTTGTGCAGTTCTTTACTCAGCAGCTCCGCCATCTTTGCACACTGCAGCACATTCTTCAATGAGGCGTCCAATTCCTTGAGAATCGCCTGCTGGATGAATGTGTGCCTGCAGCCCATGACCAGTCTATTCCGCAACACATTGTCTTGGTTTTTTTCGCAGCATTGTGTTTTAAAATCACATGCCTTTGCCTTGGTATGAAGATCGGCAAGAAATTCGGTAATCGATTGCCCTTCCTGTTGCACCATCCTGTAGAAATCAAGGCTAGCTACGAGGAAATTTCGACTTTCTTCGAAATGCAGGTGCAAAGCCATTGTGATTTCAGCATATGAGGCTTCAGTTACTTCTTCTGTAAGTAAATTTTGAAGCAGTGCAAAGGTTTCTGGAGACATTGATGAACACTTGCTGTAGGAAAAATGCTACTAATATCAATATAATTCCCATTCTATCTGGTTTTCCATGATATAGAAAACCAGATATCCTGGCTTTGAGATGTTGCACCAAACTTCAACAAAGGAAAAATGAAGACTTTGTTTAATGTGAACCAAAATATGAACTCAATGAACTGTAATCTTTTTTTTTTGCCCATTGTTCATAAGTGATAGGAGCAATATTAGGCCATTTGGCTCATTGTCTACTCCGCCATTCAATCATGACTGATCTTAACCCCATTCTCCTGCCTTCTCCAAATAACACCTGACACCCGTACTAATCACGAATCTATCTATCTCTACATTAAAAATAGTCATTGACTTGACTTCCACAGCCTTCTGTGGCAATAAACTCCACAGATTCACCAGCCTTTGACCAAATAATTTCATATTTTGATCATGTGAAATGCCTCCAACTATCTCTATTCTGGAAATGAATGGAAAGCAAGAGCATTGCCAAAAAACATTTCATTAATTGGAAACTTTTTCTCACTTTCTTTATCAGATTTGCTCTGACCCCAACTGTCCCATCCCTGAAGGAATATTCCACTACTCACCTGTTCCCACAATGCAACCCGTTCCCCAACACAATATTCCACCGCTCACCCATAACACCCAACTGCGCAGGGACCACTCATTTCCCCTTAACCCCTAGCACTCCCTCCCCCTCCTCTTCAGCCTCCCTCTTTTTAAACTTAAAAATAAGGTTCAATTGCACTTGCTGCCAGGACTTTAAAAAATAATCCGATTGCACTTCCCCTGCCTCCCCCAGCATTCCCTCCCCCAGCACTCCCTCCTCCTCCACTTTTTAAACTTTAAAAACTTGCTGCCAAGATTCAATGTTCTGTGATTGCAACATTGTTGTGGGCAGGGCCTGCAAGGATTTGAATTTTTGACACTGAGAAGTTGTGAAAAGTCAAATATTTTAAGTTTTAAATGTGAATAACTTGTAAAATATACCATCAATCTGAATGAAACTTGATACAACACACCACAGGACAATGCTAAGTAAAGTGGTCCAAAAATAGTAGCACTATCACCTGTACCATTTTGGCGTAATTCAGGCCATGAATCGCATGCATGCACACACACAGACAAGGTGAGAGTTTTAGTAATATACTAGAACAAGTCTATTCTGCCATTCAATCATGACTGATGTCTCCCCTCTTAACCCCTTTCTCCTGCCTTCCCCCCATAACTTCTGACATCTGTAGTAATCAAAAATCTATCTACCTCAGCCTTAAAAATATCCAAAAATATGGCCTCTACACCCTTCTGCGGCAAATAATTCCACAGGTTCACCACCGTCTGACTAAATAAATTTCTCTTCATCTCCTTCCTAAAAGAACATCCTTTAATTCTGAGGCTATGACCTCTAGTCCTAGACTCTCCTACTAGTGGAAACATCCTCTCCACATCCACTCTTTCCAAGCCTTTTGCTATTCTGTATGTTTCAATGAGGTCCCCCATTCTTCTAAACTAGAAGCGAGTACAGGTCCACTGTCGACAAACACTCATCATAGGTTAACCCAGGGGTGGGGAACCTTTTCATGTCGGAATGCCACATTAAGTTAGCTGGAATCTAATAAGGCCGCATCCAAGAAGCTTCAATTAGATATACTTCAAAATGTACATTATTTGATTAAAATAGCCCTCATGACTTCCTAATGTTTTAATTGTGGCCATCAGTCGGGGAGGATTATTTCGTTGAATCTTCTATTACTCTTTGGTATCTTAAATATGTTCATTTTAAGATTAAAATAAACATAATAAGACGAGCAAAAACATATTAATAAAAATAAAAGGATTTGTTATACAAAATTTGGATTCATTCAAAAGGCCGCACTTAATGGCCTAGAAGGCCGCAGGTTCCCTATCCCTGGGTTAACCTATTCATTCCTGGGATCATTCTTGTAAACCTCCTCTGGACCCTCTCCAGAGCCAGCATATCCTTCCTCTGACATGTCTTGATTACATTGACGTAATTGGGCTTTACATTGGACTTTGAATTCAGCTATATGACTGCAAGAACTAAATAAGCTCTGTAGCCATAAATGTCAGTTTTGAATAAATCATTCATTCAAAAAATCTGTTATTTTCTGCATAATGTAATCATTAACTGTTACTGGATTAATGTTTGCATATGGTCAAACAACTATTCAAATGGTTTAAATATAAACAGGGTCATAGTGGAAAAAGGTGTTGCTATGCTTGAAAGGCAGTTGCATAAAACCTGATGAATTAATGTTAGTACTGGCATTGTTGATGTTACTGCCAGGGTTTCAAACGAACATTTATTTCTCCCACTTGGACTGGCAACAGGCTTGTGTGGTCGATTTGGGTATCGGCCTACCATCCCCACCCCCGCTTAGTTGCTCTAACCATATCAAAATCTCAATATTAAGTAGCATCTGCAGTAGGGTCACAGAACAAAAGATTGTTTTGTTCAAAAACAAAATGATTGCTTATTGGAGTGTGTGGCATAGGGAGTAATCCCGAGATTACAACCCTGAAGGACTTCCTTTTTAGCTTTCTACCTAACCACTTACACTTTTTGTGCAGGACCTACTCTCTCCCATTTGCCTATATCATTTGTTTCTATGTGGTTCATGACCTCTGGCTGCTCACCCTCCCTTTTCAGAATGTTCTGTAGGCTTTGAAGCCTTTGCATATGTAATAAGCATCTTAATTTCCATTTGAAACTTCCATGAAGATTTGCTAGGCAGTATCAGGACTGACGGCCTTAGTGTTCAGTAAATGTACAGTTCAAGGCTGAAACTGTCAAGGTGACATTTCATATTACGTTCAACTGAGTGTGGAGCCAAGGGGGCAGAAATGTTTGTACTTCCCCCACAATAAAAGGCCCTGTTCCTGTGCAATACTGCCCTACGTTATACAGAGATTAGTAGAGTTTAGAGATACAGTACAGAAACAGGCCCCTTGGTCCACTGAGTCCGAGCCGACCAACAATCCTCGTACACTAATACTATCCTACACACACCAGGGATAATTTACAATTCTACCAAACCAATTAGCCTGTATGTCTTTAGAGTGGGGGAGGAAGCCCATGCAGGTCACGGGGAGAATGTACAAACTTCGTAAGACATTAGTGTAGGCACAAAGTGCTGGAGTAACTTAGTGGGCCGGGCAGCATCTCTATCTCTGGACAAAAAGGATGGGTGACATTTTGGGTCGGGACCCTTCTTCAGACTGAAAATAGAGGGAGGTGGGTGAAGAAGTGGAGGCGTCAAAAGACCAAGACCAATCATGGCCGGCCACAAATGACCTCAGGCAGGCCGGTGCCTGGTTGGCCCATTGTTGGCTAGGTAAGTTGTGATCTCAAGAAGAAAACAATGTGGGGAACTATGGAACTGGTTAAATGACTAGGGTGGTGGAAGGGGAGGAAGCGGAGGAAGGGTGAAGGGAGTGTAGGTAGAAGTTACCTTAAATTAGAGAATTCAATGTTCATACCGTTGGGTTGTAAGCTACCCAAGCGAAACATGAGGGGCCGTGCACCGGCAATGGAGGAGGCCCGGGACATAGAAGTCAGTATGGGAATGGGAAGGGGAGATAAAATGGCTGGCAACCAGGAGATCCTGTAGGCCAAGGTGAAAGAGTGCCAACTTTCAGCGAAATGGTCGCTGAGTAAGTTTTGTCTCGCAGAGATATGGGAGCCCACATCGGGAACACCAGATGCAGTAGCTGGGGTTAGAGGAGGTACATGTGAGAACCTCTGTCTAACCTGAAAGGACTGTCGGCATCCCTGGTTGGAGTTTAGGGAGTTGGTATAATGATAGGTGTTGCATCTCCTGCGGTTGCAGAAGATAGTAACTGGGGAGGCGCTGGTTGGGTGAGAAGGGATGTGAACCAAGGAGTTGCGGAGGGAGCGGTCTCTGCGGAAGGTGGAAAGGGGTGAAGATGAAAAGATTTGATTAGTGGTGGGATCCCTTAGGAGGTGACGGAAAAGTTGGAGGATACTGTATTGGATGCGGAGGATGGTGGAATGAAAGGTGAGGACCAGGGGAACTCTGTCGTCGTCTGGGGACGGGGGAGTGAGAGTAGAACTACGGGGCACAGAGGAGACACGTGTGAGGGCCTCATCTGTGGCAGAAGGGAGGAACCCACGTTTTCTGATGAATGAGGACATCGCAGATACCATGCTGGGGCCTCAAATGAAAATGCAGGGATTGGAGAGATACGGATTATGTACAAGCAGAAGAAATTAGTTTATCTTAGCATTATGTTCGGCACAGACTTTGTGTACCACAGGTATTGTTCCTGTGCTATATTGTTCTGTTCTAATAAGCTGGAGGAAAAAGGAATGCCTTTCTGAGCCATTAAGTGATCGGGCCCTCATTCTTACCACTGGTACAGCCAATTGTAGCATTTGTGGGTTCTCCATTAGACATACAACTTTTGTTGGCACCATTCTGCACTGAGAATGTGTCTGCTGCAAGTACATTGGTTAGGATTAAAGTTGACATGTAACTTAATTTTTGCAGGCAAATCTGAGACCATGCTCCGCAAGTCTTCTCGACTGATAGATTCAAAAGTTTAATTGAGGAGCAAAGACCAGAACAGTGTTCTTGAACTTCTACAGGTGTACAGTAGAGAGCATATTGACTGGTTGTATCACGGCCTGGTTCGGCAGCTTGAATGTTCAGGAGCGAAGTAGACTGCAAAAAGTTACAGGAGTCACTGCCTCGAAAAGGCAGCCAGCATCATCAGAGACCCACATCACCCTCATTTCACCCCTCCCATAAGAAAGAAGATATAGGAGTCTGAATAGTGTAACATTAAGAACAGCTTCTTCCCTACAACCATAAGACTACTAACACAACAGCCTCCAAATAAGCTCTGAACTACATAGACTTGGGAGCATTGGTTTTGTCCTTTGTCTTATTATTGTGTGTTTGTTTTTATGTATCTCTACATACATACATACATATATATATATATATATATATATATATATACACACACACACACACACACACACACACACACACACACACATATATATATGTGTGTGTGTTTGTGTGTAATCATATCTTCGCGATAAAATGATGCGGTAACGGTAACATTTTTACATATTCCGGTAGAGATTTTTCCCGTGGTACAAAATCGCCTCTGAAAATTTCAGGCTTTATTTCTCGGGTTATTACTGAAAATGTTAAAAAATCTGACAAAACTTTGAAATAAAAATGACTGTCTTTCACTGATGACCTCACAATGGGTCTGCGTGCCCTTCTTCCTCGCGCTGCATGTGATGTTACCCCCCCCCCGACCTCTCCCTCCTCCCCCCCGTTATTCAAGAATCGGCCCACCCCCGCTCCAAAAGATGCAGAAAGATAGGGCGGGGGATGGGGTAAAAGGTGCGAATGAATAATATTAATATAATATCAAGGGGGGTGGTTAGTGTGTGTGGGTGGATAATGTGTCTATGATGCCGCAGGCTGCATCCCCCCCCCCCCCTCCGCAACTGCTAGTCGAGTCTAGTATCTATCTACTTTTAAAACTCTGTGTGTGGGTGTACGGCGTTTTGCATTTGATTCGTTACTCCGTGCAAACCACACGCAAAAACGCCGACATTTTTACCATTTCACTAGCGATTTTACTTTTACATTCGCACATCCACTCCTTGGTCAATTATTTCCCCAGATTTTGAGTAAAATTCATCACAAAACTCAAACACAACTCGATTTTTAAGATCTAAACGGCTCTTACCAGCTGCTGATGTCACAATGCAAATATGCCGACCAATCCAGGCCCACCTGCCTCCAGTATGCCTCCAAGTACGCTCGCGCCACGACTCCCGCTGCTGGACTCCAGTATGCCTCCAAGTACGCACGAGTCACGCCTCCCGCTGCTGGACTCCAGTATGCCTCCAAGTACGCTTGCGCCACGCCTCCCGCTGCTGGACTCCAGCCCGCCCGCTTGTCCGCTCACTCCAACCCCCCCCCCACTTTACCTCTTTCCCCCATCCTCTCCTTTCTCTCCCCCACTTCACCCCCACTCGCCCTCTCCCCCCAGACAGAGCAGAATGCCGGCTGTTGCCAGAGCCGCCATCCTCGCTGGCAGCCCGCAGGCTCACTCGGCATCACGCCCATCCACCCACTCCACCCTCCCCCCACCCCCTCCCCGTACTCAGGGTCTGAAGCGCCGAGGATGCGAGGCCTGACAGTCTCTGATGGGGCCGCTTTCACAGACTTAACCGTGAGCGGCCCCCGTGTTTAAACAGGGCTCTGGGAACTCGGCTTCTGATGGGGACGAGGAGGCTTCCAGAGCGAATGCAGGGACAACTTATAATCCAGCAGCAGAGTGGCTCCGTTAATGGATTCATTCCACAGTGAGTTCAGTTTGGTAACAACCCCCCCTCTCCTCCCCCCCCTCTACCCCTCACTTCTCCCCCCCCTCTCCACCCACCCTTCTCCCCCCTCACCCCTTCGCTCCTCCCATCCATACCCCCCTCTCACCCCCTCCCCCTCTCACCCCCTCCCCCCTCTCACCCCTCCACCCTATCACCCCTTCCCCAACCCTTCCCCCACCTCTCCCTTTCCCTTCCCCCCACCTCTCCCCCTCCCTTCCCACCCTCCCTCTCCTCCCCTCCACCCCCTCTCACTCTGTCTCTTGCCCCTCGGTCTCTGCCCCTCTCTCTCTGTCTCTGCCCCTTCTCTTTCTGCCCTCACTCTGTAACCCCCCCCCTCTGGAAGTGCCTGTGCGTCGGGGGCTATGCGTCAGTAGATGGGGCCATTATTAGATTAGATTAGGTTATGGGGTAAAAGGAGCAAATTAATAATATTAATATAATATCAAGGGGGTAGTTAGCGTGTGTGCGGGGGGGGAGTAGTTAGCGTGCGTGACGCCGCATGCTGCCCCCCCCCTTCCCCGCAACAAACCCAACGGTTCTGCACTTGGTCTAGTATATACAGTGGCTTGCAAAAGTTTTCATACCCCTTGAACCTTTCCACATTTTGTCACGTTACAACCACAAACGTAAATGTATTTTATTGGGATTTTATGTGATAGACCAACACACAGTGGCGCATAATTGTGAAGTGGAAGGAAAATGATACATGGTTTTCAAATTTTTTTACAAATAAAAAACTGAAAAGTGTAGCGTGCAAAAGTATTCAGCCCCCTTTACTCTGATACCCCTAAATAAAATCCAGTGCAACCAATTGCCTTCAGAAGTCACCTAATTAGTAAATAGAGTCCACTTGTGCGTAATCTAATCTCAGTATAAATACAGCTGTTCTGTGAAGGCCTCAGAGGTTTGTTAGAGAACATTAGTAAACAAACAGCATCATGAAGCCCAAGGAACACACCAGACAGGTCAGGGATAAAGTTGTGGAGAAGTTTAAAGCAGGGTTAGGTTATAAAAAAATATCCCAAGCTTTGAACATCTCACGGAGTACCATTCAATCCATCATCCGAAAATGGAAAGAGTATGGCACAACTGCAAACCTACCAAGACATGGCCATCCACCTAAACTAACAGGCCGGGCAAGGAGAGCATTGATCAGAGAAGCAGCCAAGAGGCCCATGGTAACTCTGGAGGAGCTGCAGAGATCCACAGCTCAGGTTGGAGAATCTGTCCACAGGACAACTATTAGTCGTGCACTCCACAAATGGGGCCTTTATGGAAGAGTGGCAAGAAGAAAGCCATTGTTTAAACAAAGCCATAAGAAGTCCAATTTGCAGTTTGCCACAAGCCATGTGGGGGACACAGCAAACATGTGGAGGAAGGTGCTCTGGTCTGATGAGACCAAAATTGAAGTTTTTGGCCTAAATGCAAAAGGCTATGTGTGGCGGAAAACTAACACTGCACATCACCCTGAACACACCATCCACACTGTGAAACATGGTGGTGGCAGCATCATGCTGTGGGGATGCTTTTCTTCAGCAGGGACAAGGAAGCTGGTCAGAGTTGATGGGAAGATGGATGGAGCCAAATACAGGGCAATCTTGTAAGAAAACCTGTTAGAGTCTGCAAAAGACTTGAGACTGGGGCGGAGGTTCACCTTCCAGCAGGACAACGATCCTAAACATACAGCCAGAGCTACAATTGAATAGAAACATAGAAATATAGAAAATAGGTGCAGGAGTAGGCCATTCGGCCCTTTGAGCCTGCACCGCCATTCACTATGATCATGGCTGATCATCCAACTCAGTATCCTGTACCTGCCTTCTCTCCATACCCCCTGATCCCTTTAGCAACAAGGGCCACATCTAACTCCCTCTTAAATATAGCCAATGAACTGGCCTCAACTACCTTCTGTGGCAGATAATTCCAGAGACTCACCACGTCTGTGTGAAAAAATGTTTTCCTCATCTCGGTCCTAAAGGAATTCCCCCTTATCCTTAGACTGTGACCCCTTGTTCTGGACCTCCCCAACATCGGGAACAATCTTCCTGCATCTAGCCTATCCAACCCCTTAAGAATTTTGTAAGTTTCTATAGGATCCCCCCTCAGTCTTCTAAATTCTAGCGAGTACAAGCCAAGTCTATCCAGTCTTTCCTCATATGAAAGTCCTGACATCTCAGGAATCAGTCTGGTGAACCTTCTCTGTATCCCCTCTATGGCAAGAATGTCTTTCCTCAGATTAGGAGACCAAAACTGTACGCAATACTCCAGGTGTGGTCTAACCAAAACCCTGTACAACTGCAGTAGAACCTCCCTGCTCCTATACTCAAATCCTTTTGCTATGAATGCTAACATACCATTTGCTTTCTTCACTGCCTGCTGCACCTGCATGCCTACTTTCAATAATTGGTGTACCATGACACCCAGGTCTCGTTGCATCTCCCCTTTTCCTAATTTGCCACCAGTCAGATAATAGTCTGCCCTCCTGTTTTTGCCACCAAAGTGGATAACCTCACATTTATCCACATTATACTGCATCTGCCATGCATTTGCCCACTCACCCAGCCTATCCAAGTCACCTTGCAGCCTCCTAGCATCCTCCCCACACCTAACACTACCCCCCAGCTTAGTGTCCTCCTCAAACTTGGAGATGTTGCATTCAATTCCCTCGTCCAAATCATTAATATATATTGTAAATAGCTGAGGTCCCAGCACTGAGCCTTGCAGTACCCTACTAGTCACTGCCTGCCATTCTGAAAAGGACCCGTTTACTCCTACCCTTTGCTTCCTGTCTGCCAGCCTGTTCTCTATCCACATCAGTACTGAACCCCCAATACCGTGTGCTTTAAGTTTGTATACTAATCTCTTATGTGGGACCTTGTCAAAAGCCTTCTGAAAGTCTAGATATAAGACATCCACTGGTTCTCCCTTATCCATACTAGTTACATCCTCGAAAAATTCTATAAGATTCGTTAGACATGATTTACCTTTCGTAAATCCATGCTGACTTTGTCCAATGATTTCACCACTTTCCAAATGTACTGCTATCCCATCTTTAATAACTGACTCTAGCAGTTTCCCCACTACCGATGTTAGGCTAACTGGTCTGTAATTGCCCGTTTTCTCTCTCCCTCCTTTTTTAAAAAGTGGGGTTACATTATGGTTTAGATCATAGACCATAGTTACAAATGGTTTAGATCAAAGCATATTCATGTTTTAGAATGGCCCAGTCAAAGTCCAGACCTAAATCCAATTGAGAATCTCTGGCAAGACTTGAAAATTGCTGTTCACAGACGTTCTCCATCCAATCTGACTGAGCTTGAGCTATTTTGCAAAGAAGAATGGGCAAAAATTTCAGTCTCTAGATGTGCAAAGCTGGTAGAGACATACCCCAAAAGACTTGCAGCTGTATTTGCAGCGAAAGGTGGTTCTACAAAGTATTGATTCAGGGGGGCAGAATATTTGTGCACGCCACACCTTTCCGTTTTTTATTTGTAATAAAATTTGGAAACCATGTATCATTTTCCTTCCACTTCACAATTATGCACCACTTTGTGTTGGTCTATCACATACAATTCCAATAAAATACATTTACGTTTGTGGTTGTAACGTGACAAAATGTGGAAATGTTCAAGCCACTTTGACGACTGTATATATATATATATATATATATGTGTGTGTGTGTTTGTGTGTGTGTGTTTATATATACATATATATGTGTGTGTATGTATATATATATATTTGTTTATATATATATACAAATGTATATAGAAAAATGTTTGTATGTTCATATATATACTGTATACATACACACACTGAACTTTGCTTTCTCATTTTTTATATTGTTTACAGTGTACTATGTTTACATATTCTGTTGTGATGCTGCAAGTAAGAATTTCATTGGTCTGTCTGAGACATATGACAATAAAACACTCATGACACACTCGATTCCCTGAATTTCTTTGAACCTCTCACAAGGTGATGACGCCTTCAGCAGCGGGTGGCAGGGACCGGGACACCGGCCTCCGTCAGTCCGTGTAGAGCGCCGCTCTCCTGGCAGGTGCTGGAACTGCAGTGGGTTGGCCATCGGAGGAGACCGGGCCAACTGCCACTGAAACTCCGTGTAGAGAGCGCCCCTCCCCTGGCAGGAGCTGGTACTGCCGCGGGTTGGCGAGCGGTTCAGACCAGGAGCCTGCCCCCCGATACTCCATGCAGAGCGCCCCTCCCCTGGCTGGAGCGGGAACTGCAGTGGGTTTGGCCGGCGCTCGTCAAAGGAGAAACGCTGCCCGATCGCCCCTGTTGTTCGGGAGTCAAGATGGCGTCCGGTTGCGTTTGATGGATGTCAGGAATTGGCAGGTTTGTGCCAAGACGCGAGAAGGGAAATTAGATCTAGCTGCCCCCACAAGCTGAGGGTAGAGTGACCGGGTGATTGAGTAAAATAGGTCGGTTTAATGGTGGGCTGCGAGGGTAAGAGGCGCTGCAAGGCGCAGCGCCGTGCGGGGCAGACGGTTCAAAATGGCTTTTCTTCGCCTTCGCCAGGAATCGATTTTATGGCGAAATAAATGTCCCACCAGCTCCGGCCGTCGGCTGGGTGTCGGGGAGTCATAGAAAGTCCAATGTAAACAAAATACGGGGTTGTCTTGACGGTCAGCAACCAAATTTTCCCTATCGTCGACGCGCTCTGTTGCTGCAATTGGCGTTTATTTGCGGCTGCCAGGGCCTGACGTCAAGGGCTTGCTCTCAGATTTGGGAATGGTTATGTTTAATAATTACATGTGCACTATGGAAACATAAGCCTGAGTTTATTACTATCTAGGAGTTCAACCTCCGTCAACAGGCGGTTAGAATCGGCGTTTAAAATACTTTTGTTTCATATTTAATACGTGCACTTTTATTAATTTCCCCAATGGTCGCCAGGACGAAAAGAGTTATCTATGGCGATTAGGAATGTTTGCATACCAGTTCAATTTTAAATTTATTTATTTTTATTACCAGTGGCGACGGTCATAATTTATGTTCTTCACATAAATGTTCGTGATTGAGGAGTTACTAAACCAGAGACTGCAAATAGGCAGGGAACTATTCAATTCAAAATGTATACTTCTCCCTCTTGAGTAGTTTTTTCCCCTTTAAAATGGAGTTGTGATTTGTATTGCCGTCATTGGGTAATTATGCTTATAGATGAAATATTGGTGTTATTTTTAGGAATTAATTGTAGCCATTTAATTTTGTGTTTTCTCCATCCCGAGGGAATAATCTCTGCTATGTTTTCCGGTACGTTAATCAGTAATTCAAAGATACGATAGCTCTTTATTTACCGGTGAAATGGTAAAGATCAAATTGATTTTTTTTAACGTTTTCCGCGCTTTATTGGTTTGGTTATTGTTCTGTACTTAAATGTTGTGTAAGGTGAAAACACTGGACTTCAGCACCATGGAAACGCAAGCAACATTCCATGGAGGGAGAAGGTGTCATCATTCTTAATCAGCCGATAGGAATAATTACTCTAGGCCTACAGTGGTAAACAATTAAAAATAAGTCTAAAAATAAAGAGCAGCCTCATCGCATGTCATGGTGAAGGGACAGTTTAAAAAAAATATTTATGCAATATAGGAAAAGCAGGGCTGGATATTTATAAGAGTTAAGGATTAAAACATTGGGCCTGGATTAATATATGCACAAAGTTTTCCCAGTCCAAAAATAAAGAGCAGCAGCTTTTCCTTCTTTTACTAATACCTAAAATATTGCCCTTTTATATACAAGACATTTTTAACAGTAATTAAAAAATGTTGCCCAATAAAATCTTAGTATTTTAATTCTTAAAAAGGAAACAAACTGTAAATGTTTTGAGTGGTGGTAGATATTTAAATCAAATGCATATAACATGTAAGATGTTTTCTACTAAGATTTGTGCATTTAGATAAAATGGTGAGAAAAGAGTAAGTGATTTTCTATTGAACAATAGACTAGGTTTTGATCTATAAATGACAATCGCCCAATGAGAGTCTCAACCTAAAACGTCACCAATTCCTTCTCTCCAGAGATGGTGCCTGTCCCGCTGAGTTACTCCAGCATTCTGTGCTTATCCCCTAAATTGTTGATATGTGTGATTGGGACAAGCTATTCCTTCTGGAAGCTAAAAAATCTTTATTCTAGCCTGTACATATTCATTAAAGTTGGTCAAGAATGGAAACCTGGTCACGTTTCATGCCAAGTACGGTTAGTACTTTTATCTGCAAGTGAAATAAATTATTTCAGCAGTGTCTAAGAAATAGGATTGTCAGTTTGCATGGCATAAGTACTCAAGGTATACACTGAGCCATTGAGAGAAGGCTCGCCTTTTCTCTTAACTTTTCTGTTTAAAATTGAATATGTTTTTATCCAATATCTCCAATTGTGTGATTGGTGTTTGGGAACATAAAATCTGTCATAACTGGGGAACAGAGAAAACTTACTTAATGAACATTGGTTTGGGCATTGTTTCGTTTTTTAAATCTCAACCTTAAAGCTTGAATGATTTTAGGAAATGTATATAAGACAACTTGTGCAATCTGACCTTGAAGATAAGGGGCATAAGATTCAATTCAATTCTACGGGAACTATAAAATGATACTATTATGCTCCTAATGTAAAATAAAAAGTGCAGTGCTGTATTAATCTATCATTTGTTTTGGATTCGAAGGGTGATTTTGGTTGGTTAAAATCCCATTTGGAATCTTTGCTCAAGCAGTGGAACAACTGAAGTATCAGGAAGGGATATAAAATAGAGTTGGACTTTTCAGGTTCAGAATTCCATTGAGAAGTCTCTTCGAGTTTTTGTTCTTGGCATTAAATTGAATTGCACAATGCCAGGTTTGCAGCGGTTGTGGTAATTGAAAATGGATAATTGAAATAATTGAAAATGGATATATTGATTTATAATGGTAGATGATCACTGTGGATGTAAAATAAAACCGTTAAGTCGTATTGAATGCCTGTGATTAAGTTTCAAAGTCCAGCACAGTGATCCAAATTTATTTCTGAGATAAAGTTACAATTGAATCTAGAAATTTTGAAGTGAAATTTCTCAATTAAGATATGTTCATTTCACGTGAGTTTCTTTCAGAACTTTCCCTGAATCTAATGAAACTCATGTACTTAATATTCTTCACGTTTTTCAAAGTATTTGAGTGATTTAATGTGCATTAATGCTCCATTTGAAATTAATAATTCTCATTAAAATAATTAGTTCTCTCAAATTGAAAATCACATGAACAAATTAATTTATTTCATTGTTGCGTGAACTTTACGCTGACATTACAGTTCCTTGCAATCAGGTTGTTGAAATGAAGCATTGATTTGATTTGCAAATAAAAAGAATACCGTTGAACTGTTTTCTGAGTTGAACTGGCTTTCAAATTTTAAATAAACTGGAATCTGTTGAATTTCCAATTATTCCTCCCTCATGGACACACTGCTTTTCCCTGAATGAAAGGTGCCTTAAGACATGCAAATATTAAACAAATACAAAATAGTCTTATTACTTCAGTTAGTCAATTGAAGGTGATGGAAAGGTTTTGTTGAATACAACATCTCAATATATACTCAATAAACATACTGCTGGCTATTTTAAAGATGGTTCACTGGGGTGGTAGCTTTAGAGAAGGTACACATATCATCTACAGTAGCTATCTTTGTAGATGATAGCATTTTCGGTATATTTGGATAATCAGTTTTAAATTTAGCTTTACATTCTTTTAATTAGTTCGAACAAAATGATATTTGAAGGGTATTCCAATTTCAACAATTTTAACAGTTTTGGTCAGTTTGGTTTCTATTTACTACATTTTTTTCAAACTACTCGAGCTAGATTAAGATATAACATTGTGAACAACAACGATGTATTCTGTCGTCATAAGTGATAGGAGCATAATTAAGCCATTCGGCCCATCAAGTCTACTCCGCCATTCAATCATGGCTGATCTACCTCTTCCTCCGAACTCCATTCTCCCGCCTTCTCTCCATAACCCCTGACACCCATACTAATCAAGAATCTATATCTCTGCCGTAAAAATATCCGTTGACCTGCCCTCAGCAAAGAATTCCACAGATTCACCACTCTCTGACTATAGAAATTTATCCTCATCTCCTTCCTAAAGGAAAGTCCTTTAATTCTGAGGTTATGACCTCTAGTTCTAGACTCTCCCACCAGTGGAAACATTCTCTCCACATCCACTCCATCCAAGCGTTTCACTATATGCTAAGTTTCAGTGAGGTCCCCGTTCATTCTTCTAACCTCCAGTGAATACAGGCCCAGTGGCATCAAACTCTCCTCGTATGTTCACCCACTTGTTCCTGAAATCATTCTTGTAAACCTTGTACGGTGCAGTAGTTAAATTGATATTGGTAGTAAAATAATTTGGGAAAAGTAAAAAAGGATTGATTTATTAAAACAATAAATTGGCTAGAAAAAGTTTAAAGTCTTATCATATTGTCCAGTTATTAGAATAGATACAAAAAGTACCTTTTGTCTGCAGAAGTAAAACCTTGGGTGACCACTCAAAAGAAACAACCTAAATGTTCTAAGTTGTAATGTAACTTTTTGTGTAGATCTTCAACAACAAACTACCAATGAGGTGTTGGCAAAAGAGCATTTTAAGTGGTTTATGAGGTAATCTGTTTAGTAATGCAACACTTAGTTGAGATTTTGTTCCAGTCTGTAATCTGATTGTAATTGATTAGAGAAGATTTACCACAATTATACAGGACCCTGGTGAACCGGCATCCAGAGTATTGTGTACAGGTCTGATATCTCTACCCAAGAAGGAAAAAAGTTGTAGAGGACGTGTAGTGAAGGTTCACCTAATTAATTCCTAGTTAATTAATTGCAAGAGGAGTAATACTAAGCAGATTAGGCCAATATTTTTAAAAGAACAAAATAATTTAATTGAAGCATAGAATATTTTTTTACAGAGCTCAACATGATTGATGTGGACTTGATGTGTTCCTTGGCAGAGTATTTATTTCCATGGATCACAACACTGTGTGAAGGTGATGTCATTTAAGATGCTGGGGATTATTTTTTTTCTTCACAAAGAGGATAGTGAATCTTTAGAATTTTCTGCCCTTGGGACTCTATTCCTTGGAGTGCAGGAAGATGAGGGGTCTTAGAGAGGTGTATAAGATCATGAGGGAAATAGATCGGGTAGATGCACAGAGTCTCTTGCCCAGAGTAGGTGAATCGAGGACCAGAGGACATAGGTTTAAGGTGAAGGGGAAAAGATTTAATAGGAATCTGAGGGGTAACTTTTTCACACAAAGGATGGTGGATGTATGGAACAAGCTGCCAGAGGAGGTAGTTGTTGAGGCAGGGATTATCCCAACATTTAAGAAGCAGTTAGACAGGCACAGGGATAGGACAGATTTGGAGGGATATGAAGCAAATGCTGGCATGTGGGACTTGTGTAGTGGGGACATATTGGCAGGCGTGGGCAAGTTGGGCCGAATGGCCTGTTTCCATACTGTATCACTCTCAAGAATTTTTGTGTTTTAGAAAATGACATTTGAAAAACAATTGTGTCAGTAAAGGAAGTTAGGGGTCAGAGAATTGCAGACTTCAATAACAACCATTTTTCCCCATGCAGGATTTTCAAAACTTTTTAATAGCTTTTAAGTTTTTATGTTACTGCAAGTTTAAATAAGGCTGAATATTACATTATAGTTTAATAGTGTATGGATGAGCATGTGTCAACAGAAGTGATTGCTTCTCTCACCTTCAACTCCCAAGTGAACATCAGCTCATACACCTCAACCGTTCTGGACTATATAAAATTCTGCACGGACAACGTCACTACCCACAAAGAGATAAAGACCTACCCCAACCAGAAGCCGTGGATGAGCAGGGAGGTCAGACTCCTGCTGAAGGCTCGCGACGCCGCCCCCCCCCAGACGATGCCTCCCTTCCTGACGAGCTAAACCATTTCTATGCCCGCTTTGACCGGGACAACAAAACTCCAGCCATCAAAGTTGCTCCACCCCCACATGAACAACCCCTCAGTCTCTCCACCTCTGCTGTACAAGATGCACTGAGCAAGGTGAATGAGCACAAAGCTGCCGGCCCCGATGGCATCCCCGGGAGGGTACTCAGGGCATGTGCTGGACAACTATCCCTGGTCCTCACTGACATTTTCAATCTGTCACTGGCCCAGGGTGTCGTCCCCACTTGCCTCAAGACATCTACCATTGTGCCAGTGCCCAAACAATGGTAGATGTCCTACACTCTGCCCTGACCCACCTGGACAGTAATAACACCTACATCAGGTTGCTGTTCATTGACTTCAGCTCCGCCTTTAACACTGTCATACCCCTAGCTTGATCACCAAACTCAACGGTCTTGGCATCTCCACTTCCCTCTGCAATTGGACACTGGATTTCCTCACTAACAGACCACAGTCTGTTAGGATCAACAACCTCACCTCCTCCACTGTAACACTGAACACTGGCGTGCCACAGGGCTGTGTGCTCAGTCCTCTCCTCTACTCTCTCTTCACCCACGACTGCATCCCTAAGTATGGCTCCAACGCCATCATAAAATTTGCCGACGACACCACGGTGGTAGGACTGATCAGCAACAACGACGAGTCAGCCTACAGGGAGGAGGTCCAGCACCTGACAACCTGGTGTGCCGATAATAACCACGTCCTCAACTCCCAGAAGACGAAGGAAATCATTGTCGACTTCAGAAAGAACAGAGGGGGCAGACACACACCCATCCATATAAACGGGACTGAGGTGGAGCGGGTCTCCAACTACAAATTCCTCGGGGTACACATCTCGGAGGATCTGTCCTGGTCCCTCAACACCTCCAAGCTGATCAAAAAGGCGCAGCAGCGCCTTTACTTCCTGAGGAGGCTCAAAAGAGCCCACCTGTCCCCCCCCCCCAGATCCTGACCAACTTCTACCGATATACCATTGAAAGCATCCTGACCACCTGCTTTACGGTATGGTACAGCAGTTGCACCATAGCAGACAGGAAGGCACTACAACGGGTGGTGAAAACCGCCCAGTACATCATCGGTGCCCCGCTCCCTGCCATGGATGCCCTCCACTGTCTGAGACGGGCTGGGAAGATCATCAAGGACCCCTCCCACCCTAACCATGGACTGTTTGCCCTCCTACCATCGGGGAGGCGGTACAGGAGCCTCAGGTCCCGCACCAGCAGGATGAGGAGTAGCTTCTATAATAATACCATTGCACTGCTGAACTCGGAGTCCCGCCGATAGATTTCCACATCTGTATTTATTTATCTGTATTTACCTATATATTGCTATCGCTTCGTACTGTCACTAAACTGCATTTCGTTGTACCCATACTTGTATCTGTGCAATGACATTAAAGTTGAATTGAATTGAATTGAATTGAATTCTGCGGTGAAACTGATAGACGGTTATTAAGAGACAATTGTGGCTTGATTACTGCAGGAAGGTTACATATAAACAATATTTTCCCATAAGACTTTATTTTTTGCAAGACTACTTTTGTCTGTACTCGCTTGTACTCACTGCATTTAGAAGATTGAGGGGGATCTTATAGAAACTTACAAAATTCTTAAGGGGTTGGACAGGCTAGATGCAGGAAGATTGTTCCAGATGTTCGGGAAGTCCAGAACAAGGGTTCACAGTTTAAGGATATAGGGGAAATCTTTTAGGACCGAGATAAGAAAAACATTTTTCACACAGTGTTGAATCTCTGGAATTATCTGCCACATAAGGTAGTTGAGGCCACTTCATTGGCTATATTTATGAGGGAGTTAGATCTGGCCCTTGTGGCTAAAGGGATCAGGGGGTATGGAGAGAAGGCAAGTACAGGATGAATTGGATGATCAGCCATGATCATATTGAATGGCGGTGCAGGCTCGAATTGCCGAATGGCCTACTCCACCTATTTTCTATGTTTCTATGTCTGCTCGTCTATTTTCAATATAACTTTTACATGGTTTACATAGTTTTCAGGTCCCCCATCAAAATCGCATTACAACCAATTCAGCCAGCATTATATAAAGAGTGTTTCCATACAGAAAGGATTTTGTCGAATGCCTTAAAGTCCATATGAACACCATCCACTGCCCTACGTCAAAAAACATAATCAAGTTTGTACAGTAAACAACAATGCTGGAGAAAATCAGTGGGTGAGGCAGTGTCTAAGGAGCCTCACTCTACACCTCCATCCCCCACCAGGAGGGTCTCAAAGCCCTCCGTTTCTTCCTCGACCGGAGAACCAACCAATCCCTGTCTACTGATAGTCTCCTCCGCCTAACGGAGCTGGTCCTTACCCTTAATAACTTAGTTTGACTCTTCCCATTTCCTCCAAATACAAGGCCTATCTATGCGCATGGGTCCTATCTATGCGCATGGGCCCTAGCTATGCCTGCCTCTTTGCAGGGTACGTTGAACAATCCTTGTTCGAGACGTACCGTGGCCCTATTCCTGAATTCCACCTCCGCTACATCGACGACTGCATTGGTGCTACCTCCTGCACCCACACACGACTTACTGACCATCCATTTCACCACTAACTTCCAACCGGCATTCAAATACACCTGGGCCATTTCTGACATTTCCCTACCATTTCTTGACCTTACTATCTCCATCACAGGTAACAGATTACTGAACAACATCCACTATAAACCCACTGACTCCCATGGCTATCTGGACTACACTTCTTCCCACCCTACTTCCTGTAAGGACTCCATGCCCTATTCCCAATTCCTCCAACTACGCTGCATCTGCGCCCAGGATAAGGTGTTCCACACCAGGGCATCAGAGATGTTCTCATTCTTCAGAGAACGGAGGTTCCCCTCTTCTACTATAGATGAGACTCTCACTAGGGTCTCTTCTATACCCTGTGACTCTGCTCTCACTCCCCATCCCACCCCCCCACTTGTAACAAGGGTAGAGTCCCCCTTGTCCTCACCTTCCACCCTACCAGACGTCACATACAACAAATAATCCTCCGACATTTTTGCCACCTCCAACGTGATCCCACCACTTGCCACATATTCCCATCTCCTCCCCTGTCTGTTTTCCGCAGAGACCACTCCCTCCGTAACTCCCTGGTCAATTTGTCCGTTCCCACCCAAACCACCCCCTCTCCAGGCACTTTCCCTTGCAACCGCAAGAAATGCTACACTTGTCGCTTTACCTCCCCCTTGACTCCATTCAAGGACCCAAGCAATCTTTCCAGGTGTGGCAGAGGTTCACCTGCACCTCCTCCAACCTCATCTATTGCATCCGCTGCTCTAGATGTCAGTTGCTCTACATCGGTAAGACCAAGCATAGGCTTGGCGATCGCTTCATCGAAGACCTCCGCTCAGTTCGCAATAACCAACCTGATCTCCCGGTGGCTCAGCACTCCAACTTCCCCTCCCATTCCGAATCCGACCATTCTGTCCTGGGCGTCCTCCATGGCCAGAGTGAGGAACACACATAAATTGGAGGAGCAGCACCTCGTATTTCACTTGGGCAGTTTGCACCCCAGCGGTATGAACATTGAATTCTCTAATTTCAGGTAGTCCTTAATTTCTCCTCCCCTTCTCAGCTCTCCCTCAGGCCTCTGGCTCCACCTTCTCCTTTCTTCCTCCTGCCCCCCCTCCACCTTCACATCAGTCTGAAGAAGGGTTTCGACTCGAAATGTTGCCTATTTCCTTTGCTCCATAGATGCTACCTCACCCGCTGAGTTTCTCCAGCATTTTTGTCTACCTTTGATTTTCCAGCATATGCAGTTCCTTCTTAAACATCAAGTTTGTAAGACTTGTCCTGCCCTGGACAAAGCCATGCATTCACTCCTTATTTCACCCATTCACTTTTAAATGTAAGTAAATCCTCGCCTCTTGGATGAACCTAATAAATTCCACCCTATATACGTCTCTTGCACATAAGATAACCTACTCAATATTGAGAAACTTAGTCACACTCAAGGACAACCCTGTTCCTTTTACATATTTCCATAATTTGTCTCCCACTGGTTATTGTGAGGTTAATAGCATAATTTCATCAGAGTGGTGCCACCTTTCCAATTTTTGAGCTCGACCCTATTAGCTCAGTGAATGACTCCTCCAGTACGTCCTTTTAGAGAGCTGTTGTGATATTCTCCATGAGTTGGAATGAAACTCCATCTCTCTTATCCATCTCTTGGCATGTCTGAAACATGAAATCCCTGAAATATTGAGCTGCCAACTGTGTCCCTCCTGCAACCAAGTCTCTGTAATGGCCAGAACGTGGCCCATGTGTAGGAAGGAACTGCAGATGCTGGTTTAAACCAAAGACAGACAAAAAAATGCAGGACTTTAGAACAGTCTGACTGTCCCTGATTAGATGTTATCTCTGTTTGCTTTGTTGTTGCCTTCTCGCTTACAATTATCTATTCTACATTTTCCTGATCTCCACCCCCTTTGTCTCGTTCTCACACCTGACACTTCCTTATCTCTATATCTCCCCCTCCCTTGACTCTCAGTCTGAAGAAGGTTCTCGACCCGAAACGTCACCCATTCCCTCTCTCCAGAGATGCCGTCTGTCCTGCTGAGTTACTCCAGCATTTTGGTCTACCCTTGTATTGTAATTGCACTTCACTCCCTGATTTCCCATATCTGACAGGTGGTGCATTTTATTCTACTGACAAATGCCCCTTTAATACACACTTAAAATAAATTAAGGAGAAGTAAAGCCTTATCTTCTATGTGCTCAACCTGAGAATGGGTCCGAACCTGTACTTGAAATTTTAAACTGCTCTAGCTCCTCCTTTCTGCTGCGAAGACTGCCGGCTCCGGAAAATACCATTAAAACAGTGGATGGTGAAATAATGAAAAGAAACAGTGATTGCAATTAACCAAGCGATTTAGATGCATCTTATAATAATCCAGTTGAATAACTTTGGAAGTGTAAATAATTAGGTTACTTTTAACATTAGATCACTGCTGTCTTATTTTCAATTAATTTTTCTATGTCTAAACTTGTCCTCCAGAGAGTAAATTCTCTGTTTGAAACAAGGATAGGAAAGACGTTCGCATTTCAATTATGTAAAGAGTTAAAATGACATTGCATCACTTTGTGTCCATTAATACAGCTGATGTATGCTATCTGATACAAAACTTTTTTTTGGAAAAGAAACAATTGTAGTCATTTTCAATTTGCAGGGGGGAAAAAAAACACATCGAAGAACAAAGTATCACTATCTCAATGCCGATTTATCTCACCACAAATAAGCCAAGGTCTGATCTCTAGCTGAATTGCAAAAAAACTTTTGAGTGAATTCATCCATATTCCTCATTACCTCTGTTTTGTCAATGTAACCTCCCCTTGTTTAGATCACCTTCTGTCACAACTTATCTTGCAATCACTGTTACCAAACCTCCCAACTATCCCGCTTTTGGCGGGATATTCCCGCTTTTTAGGTTCCCTTCCCGCCATCCCGATTTGTACCCTAATTATCCCGCTAAATTCTTCCTCCCGTGGTGAACGCCGGCGCCATGTGTCCCCGGTTTGCCGGCCCGCGCGATCAGCGGCACTTTGCCGGGCCCTAGTGGCCGCGCGTGCGCAGTGGGGGAGGGTTGCCGGGCCCCAGTGGCCGCGCGTGCGCAGTGGGTGAGGGTTGCCGGGCCCCAGTGGACGCGCGTGCGCAGTGGGGGAGGGTTGCCGGGCCTGGCGCCATTTCGAGCCACGCCACGCCCGGCCCAGAGCCCGGGCGGCGCCGGCCCGCGCGATCAGCGGCACTTTCTTGCCGCCAGCCGGCCGCTCGCGGCAGCCCCATCACCGGGCCTCCCCCCCCACCCCCACCCCCACCCAGTGCGCAGGCGCAGACCCGCCGGCAACCTGGCCAAGTGCGCATGTGCCGCACCCGCCCACCGGCAGCCCGCTGATCTGCACCAGTGCGCAGGCGCATAGCCGCCGGCAACAACCCCAAGTGAGAGAAATTAAGGTGAGTCTAGTGCCAAGTTTATCAAAGTTTAACAAAGAATTATAAATGTTTCAGCATACATGTACCTTTTTCACATTTTGGCATTTAAAATACTTCTTCACAATTTAGAATTTGTGACATGGGACCCCGAATAGGGCGCCGCGACATATTATGAATTTTCATTTAAAAATATGAATTTTGAGGGGAAATATTATGAATTTTGACAATCAAATGTTGGGAGGTCTGCTGTTACGTAAAATTCCTAATTCTTCATACTTCAGCCACATGTACTTAAACTCTGAATGCCTCTTAGCCTTGCTGATTTGAAATAGTTTTCTCTTTATTTTAATTTAAAATTCATATCTGTGTTAAGAATTTTACCACAAATAACTTGGGCAGCCTAATACATTTAATCTCTTCTGTTCTTCATTTCTTTAACTTTGACGTTCGTGTCCATTCCTCCATTCCTTTTGTTGTGAGCAACACTGATGACCTATTTTAATAATTTTCCTTCTCTGACCTTTGAAAACCTTGAAACCCATTTATTTCAACCATCCCAGAGCTCCCTCTGTTATTGAAACATGAAATCCTCATTTTCTGAAGGATCTCAGCATTTTTTTTTCAATCTCTCAAATACTATTTAATATATTATGTTAATCATAGTGGTGTTAATTTGAATTTGAAATCTTCATTGGAGTCACAGTTTTAGCAGCAGTTACACATTGTAAGTTGTACATTGTAACATTCCTAACCTTGTAGAGCATGATATTTGCGTTCAACTGGCTGTATTGATATGGTTTGTTTCTTGGCTAAATATTGCCAGGTCCCATTTCAAGAATTAAATGCTGCGCACAAGGAATGAATACACAATCCTTAGGATGCAGTTGGTATAATTTCTCTATTCAAGATCCCATGGATTATTTGAAGAAGGAATGATTTGTTTCCTCCAGTGTTTTGTTCAGCAACGCCCCTCAACCAGTACCAACCCAAAATTAGGGTTGAACATCTGTTCATTGCTGCTTATCAGCATGTGCAAACTATCTGTTTTATTGAGGGTAGACACAAAATGCTGGAGTAACTCAGCGGTTCAGGCAGCATCCCTGGAGAGAAGCAATGGGTGACGTTTCGGGTTGAGACCCTTCTTCAGACTAATGTCAGGGGAGTGGGCGGGACAAAGATAGAATGTAGTCGGAGACAGTAAGACTAGTGGGAGAACTGGGATGGGGAGGGAATGGAGAGAGAAAGCAAGGGCTATCTGAAGTTAGAGAACTAGATGTTTATACCGCTGAAGTGTAAACTACTCCAGATGCCAAACTTGCTAATATAAAACACAACATGACATGTTGTGCACTTCTTATCTCTAAATTGAAATTAGTGAACCATTTGCACACTTAAGATTACCCTTTTAATATAACAGCAAAAAAGCTGCATAACCTGAGGGAGAAGAATAATATTTGCATAGTCCTTTGAATTTATACTCCCAGGCTTATGACCATTTTCAAAACTGAAAAAAAAGTGTGAGATGAAGTGGCTCAATAAAGGTTCTGTGCAGCCAATGCCATTCTGTCAGCTATCGCCTCTGCAACTTTTCAAGAATATACATTTAAAAGATAGTTGGCATGGCACATGGATAGGAAAGATTTAGAGAGATAAGTCATACGAGTCCCCAAACGCAATATTCCACCATTCACCCATAGCCCCCAACTGCGCTGACGTGGCAGTAACTTGTAAAAAAATAGATAAATGAGAACGCATCTCACTCTCCCTCTTCAGTCCCCTATTCCCCTCCTCCATTATCTTCCTTCTCCCCACCCTCCACCAACCCTCCTCTGCTTCCTCCCCTCACCTCCTCCCTTCCCTCCTCTCTCTTCCCCCTCCCCATCTCCATTACCTCGCCATCCCTCTTCCCCCTCATCCCCAGCAGTCCCTCCCCCTCCTCTTCACCCTCCCTTTTTCCCCTTTCCTCCTCCCCTCCTTCACTCTCTCCATCCCTCTCTTTTCCCCTACCCTCAGTCACTCCCTCCATAACCCCACTCCCTCCCTGCTACCCCACTCCTCACCTTCCCCCTTTCCTACTCCCCCCCCCCACATTGAAAATCACAATGTTTTTATTTTTTAAAAGGGAGTGTCCCCCCACCCCCCCCCCCCCCCCCCCGCGATCTTTTTATGGAAATGGAAACCACCACCCGCCCCCCCCCCATTTAAGTCTTTTTTTTTGTAAATGAAACCTCCTCCCAAGAATTTGTTTAAAACAGTTTTTTTGAAAACCAAATTTTTAATGTAAATTAGATTTGGGATCCCATTGTGAAGTATCCCAAGATACGCTGCTAACGGGCAGTGCAGATGGAAGTAATTTTGTCAAAGTGGTTTTTGTGAAGTTTAAAATGTGGATAACTTGTAAAATATACCATCAATCTGAACAAACCTGATACAGCACACCACAGGACAATGGTGAACAAGGTGTCGCGCTATCTAAACCAGTTCCCCAAGGGAATATTCCACCACTCACCCATTTTCCCAATCGGAGGCCTGGTCCACCATTGAATCCTGTTCCCCTCTCTCTGTCCCTCTCTGTCTCCCGACACTCTGGTCTGTGAGATGCCACTGTGACATCAATCCTGCAACTGTCAGAAACCTCTCATAGCACAGTAACAGTTATTCTGAGAATTTGGCTTTTTGAAACGTTTAAATATCAATAACGTGAAATATAACATCAAATCTGAAGGAAACTTGACGGGAACGACCACGGGACAAAGGTGCGTAAGGTGTTACCGTGTACCGTTTTGGCGTAGGTCCCCCCCCCTTTATTCCCAAATCTTGAGTTTTTAAGTTTAAAAATGTAAAGTTTCTTGTAAAATATAACATCAAATGTGAAGAAAGTTGATACGTACGACCATGGGGGGAAAACTGAGTAAGATTCTGCAAAAATGTTTGAGCTATTGTGTACCGTTTTGGTGTAGTTCCTTGATCTCACAGACAGACAGACGGACAAACGACGAGACTTTTAATTGTATACTAGACTAAGTGGGACCCGTTGGGTCCCATGTTTACATGGGAGGGCTGGTTCCCCAACATAATATTCCACCTCACGGGGGGGGGGGGGGGGCTTTCTGGAGCGCTAGTATGGGTCTTGTAGGTTGAAACGACTGGTTTCCAGAGGGTTAGTATGGACATTGTGGGCCGAATGGATTCTTGGGCTTGTAGTTCAGTCACTCAGGCCTGGTGGGCTGGCAGTTCACTCGCGGCTATTCCTTGAAATTCCATTTCAAGCAGAGTGCAGGCCACCAAATTCATTTCATACCATTTCAAGCTGAGTGCAGGCCACCAAATTCAAGATTTTTCAAACATTCATACTCTTTTATTTTTTATTGATCGGAAAAATCCTCGTGGCTGCCTTAGCGGAGGAGGACTGTGAGTAAAATGGCCAAAAATCATAGTGATATAGGGTAGCGTTTTTTTCTAAAATCTATATACAGTGCAGACAGGAAGTGGTCAAGATGAGACTTTTAGTTATATATAGATAGGTATAGATAGATGGACTAAACACGGGCAGCTGGAACTGTTGTAAATGGGTCATCTTGGTCGGTTGGGCCAAAGGGCCAGTGTCCTTGCTATTGACTCTGACGCCTCACTTCCTGCAATTGGGAATGGTTCTCTTTATAGTGACCCATTTTGGATATGATACTCTTTATCTGATAACCTCATTGAAAGAGCAGTTCCTGTACTATGCAAAAAACAGGGCAGTAGAGAGATTGTGGCTGGGAAGCTATCTGAACTTATCAAAATTAATCCCCTAGCCATCTCAAACTGTCAATATTTATCTCCAAATGCATAGTCCATATTTTTGTATATTCCTCCAAGAAGATTCAGTAAGATGCAGCCTGAATTTAATCATTAATAGATGATGGCACTTGAAAATTTTGTATGTACTGAGCGGTTAGTGAAGACATTCTAGCCACATTGTTGCCTATACAAAATATCAGTAGCAAATTGTTTCCACCTGTCAAAGCCGCTTCCTTGAGCAAATAAAATGCAATCCAATTTGTGACAACAGGAAGCATGGGTATGTATGGATTCAATGTACATGATATGTGGAAGCATAACCCTTAAATGAGCATAGCTTTGAGCTTTAATTAATGAGATGCGCTAGTAAGTGCAGTTAATGGTTTAACTTAAGATGTACAGTAAAATACATGACTTCTCCTGTTTGTAGGTGAGCAATTTTGTTGAAAGTAATACCTGAAGATCAGCATGGTTCGATCTAATTCAAGATCTCATTCGTCGAGATCAAGGTCTCGATCTTGTTCCAGTTCTAGATCAAGATCGAATTCCAGATCCCGTTCCAGGAAAAAGAGATACAGGTAATGATTTAAGATGTGTTTACTTCCCGCTCTTGCTTATAATAATTGTTTAGTATTATGTTTTGTGGGACTATTAGTTTAGTTTAGATATACAGCGCGGAAACAGGCCCTTCGACCCACCGAGCCCACAACGCCCAGCGATCCCAGCACAATATTGCTATCCTACACACACCAGGGACAATTTACACATGCACCAAACCAATTAACCTACATACCTGTATGACTTTGGAGTGTGAGAGGAAACTGAATATCTCGTCGATATCCCACAAGGTCATGGGGAGAACATACAAGTTCTGTACAGACAGCAGCCATAGTCGGGATCGAACCCAATTAAGGCAGCAACTCTAACTGCTGCGCCACCGTGGCCGCCCAGAATATCTATAATCTATTCATATCAATCAACACTTCTATCTTAAAAGTTTTGGATGAGTATTAATGATAAGAATTGTAGCTTCCAAAGATTTAAGAAACTTTGATTTTAAAAAAAAAAAGGAATTTGGAAGAATGAAGCTGAGAATAAGGATCATTACCCAAGGTCTAGATGTAGTCCTATGTGCATATTTTCTCTCGTGTCATACAAAGCACAGTATCTCCAGGTGTATTTCTCACTGGATAATTTTGTTCTCAGTACAAAAGAGTAATTGTAATCAATAATTATATTAAAAAGAAAAATCTAATCATTTAATTGAAGAATATGGGGAAAAGACAAGGCCGCGATCTAAACAGTTTATTGTCACAAGATGGACCAAATTATCTTTTATGTTGCAAAATCATGTCTTGGTAATTTCTAAGAGAAATGGGTTTGTTCTCTGGATACAGGATCACAGAAACTGGGTATAGGCTGCTGATCACTTGGCTTTTTTCTTTCCTATTCATCAAGATTCCATTCAAATCACAAAAGTGAGGGGTTCCAGCTTGTGTTGTACAGTAATGCTATAGAATTTCTATTCATGTAGAATTTTAAAGAATTTTACTATGATTTGGGCATTTATGTAAGGATTTGGATGGAATCTTAATATACAGTGCATTCAGAAAGTATTCAGATCCCTTCACTTTTTCCACATTTTGTTACGTTACAGCCTTATCCTAAAATGGATTAAATTCATTTTTTTAATCATCAATCTATACACAATACCCCATAATAAAAAAGTGAAAACAGGTGATTAGAGATTTTTGAAAAGTAATTAAAAATAAATAACTGAAATATTACATTTACGTAAGTATTCAGACCCTTTGCGATAACACTCAATATTGAGTTTAGGTTCATCCTGTTTCCATTGATTATCCTTGAGATGTTTTTACAACTGATTAGTGTCCACCAGTGGTAAATAAAATTGATTGAACAAGATTTGGAAAGGCACACACCTGTCTATATAAGGTCCCAGAGTTGACAGTGCATGTCAGAGCAAAAACCAAGCCATGAAGACAAAGAAATTGTCCATAGACCTCCGTGACAGGATTGTGTCGAGACACACATCTGGGGAACGGTATAAAACAATTTCTGCAGCATTGCAGGTCCTGAAGAGCACAGTGGCCTCCGTCATTCTTAAAGGGAAGAACTTTGAAACCACCAGGACTCTTCATAGAACTGGCCACCTGGCCAAACTGAGCAATCAGGGAGAAGGACCTTGGTCAGGGGGGTGACCAAGAACCCGATGGTCTCTCTAACAGAGCTCCAGAGTTCCGCTGTGGAGATGGGAGAACCTTCCAGAAGGACAACCATATCTGCAGCACTCCACCAATCAATTCTTTATCATAGTGGCCAAAAGGAAGCCACTCCTCAGTAAAAGGCACATGACAGCCTTCTTGGAGTTTGCCAAAAAGGCATGAGAAACGAGATCCTCTGGTCTGATAAAACCAAGATTGAACTCTTTGACCTGAATGCCAAGTGTCATGTCTGGAGGAAACCAGGCACCACTCATCACTTGGCCAATACCATACCTTCGGTGAAGCATGGTGGTGGCAGCATCATGCTGTGGGGATGTTTTTCAGCGGCAGGAACTGGGAGACTAGTCAGGATCGATGGAAAGAAGAACGGAGCAAAGTACAGAGAGATCCTTAATAAAAAATAATAAGAGCGTTCTGGACCTCAGGCTGGGGTGGAGGTTCACCTTCCAACAGGACAACGACCCTAAGTACACAGCCAAGAAAACGCAGGACTGTCTTCGTGATAAGTCTGTAAATGTCCTTGAGTGGCCCAGCCAGAGCCCGGACATCAACCCGATCGAACATCTCTGGAGGGACCTGAAAATAGCGCTCCCCATCGACGCTCCCCATCCAACCTGACAGAGCTTGAGAGGATCTGCAGAGAAGAATGGGAGAAATTACCCAAATACAGGTGTGCCAAGCTTGTAGCATCATACCCAAGAAGATTTGAGGCAGTAATCGCTGCCAAAGGTGCCTCAACAAAGTACTGAGTGAAGGGTCTGAATACATATGTAAATGTGATATTTCAGTTATTTATTTTTAATTACTTTGCAAAAATTTCTAAACAGCTGTTTTTGCTTTATTATGGGGTGTTGTGTGTAGATTGGTGATTTAAAAAAAAAAGAATGTAATCCACTTTAGAATAAGGCTGTAGCGTAACAAAAAGTGGAAAAAATGAAGAGGTTTGAATACTTTCTGAATGCATTGTAAATAAGATGCAATAACTGTTGTAAACAAGAAGCATCATTTATTGTCTTAAACAAGAAGCATCATTTATTGTCTTAAATGTCCAGGCTTTTATGGTATTTTTAGTTAAGCATGTCTTTAAAAAATCTGATGACAGGTCTCAACCTGAAATGTTACTTATCCATGTTCTCCAGAGATGCTGCCTGACCCGCTGAGTTACTACAGCACGGTCTTTTTTTGTAAACCAGCATCTGCAGTTCCTTGTTTTTACTCTTTATAAAATATGCACTTTCTTTATAATTAGTGGTATAATTCAATGATACTATTTTCACATGTACGTAGGTACAGTGAAATGCTTTGTTTTGCATTCAACCCGGTAAAGTCGGTACAGCTGGCCTCGCCTCGCAGTGCACGAGTGTCGCCACGTGTCTGGCGCTGACAAAGAGTTGCAAAAAATCACCTATGATTATTATAATTTATAGGTTCTCCATATCTATATAAATTCATTCCCATAGGCAACAGAATTAGTCCTCCCCCTCCCCCATTAATAATCTTTTTTACATCAGGTTGCTGACAACCTCCAACACTACCTTTGGGATACTTCAGCTGTGCTATATTTCATATGTTAGAGCTGATTACAGAAATTGTTATAGCAGGTTAGCTGCTGTTTAACCACTTGCTCTGCAATCCAGGAAGTAAAACTACCCTTGTGAGCTTTATGACATTTTCCTATGATTTTAAGCCCTTCTGCTGCAAGTTAAAATGGAAATAAAGTTAATTCTAGATGTCCTTAAACTTGAATCAAGAAAGATATTGTAATGAAAAGCATTGTATTACATTTCGGTGTTTTTATTCTGCACTGTTCCTTGGATTAAATAATGATATTTGTGACATTTTTTCTGTGGATTCTCAGCTCTAGATCCCGTTCTAGATCCTACTCTCGATCTCGCAGTAGAGATCGTAACTATCCCAGAGAATATCGAGATTATCGTGGTAATAGAGGAATGAGACGTCCCTATGGTCAGCGTGGAAGAGGAAGAGGCTATTATCAAGGAGGACCCCGATACTATCGAGGTGGTTATAGGCTTAACTGGCAAAATCGAAGGCAGTCTCGTAGTCCACGACGAGGCCGTTCAAGGTCAAGAACGCCAAAACGTAGATCGACATCTCAACGATCCAGAAGTCGATCTCGACAATCACGCCGGTCATCCTCTGCAAGGTCTCCTGGTTCATCATCTTCCCGTTCTTCTTCACGCCACAGTAGATCTCCGGTGACTTCAAAACAACGCAAGCCCACAGACAAACGCAGAAAGAAAACTGATGGAACTGTTTCACTAGAGGAGTCTGAAAAGAACAAGCAAACAGAAAAAGTTGGAACAGATGTTAAATGTGATTCTGATTCTACTAAGGTCCACAGTGAATTTCGTAAATCTCCTCCCATTCGAAGTGAAAGCTGGGCAGGGCTTTCAACCTACAATGACAATAGTCCAAGATCCCGTCACAGTTTATCTTCACTTCCTAGCCCATCTAGCCTCAGTCCTACACAATCTATTTCCTCCCATCACAGTTTCTCGCAGGCTGGTCCACCTAGGCTGAGTTCATCTAAGGCCAGTCCACCGTCCTCAAGTTTGCAGCACAGTCCTGAACAGCACAGCTCCTCAGGGCACAGTGCATCACAATACAGCCCTTCTCAGTGCAGTCCACTCCGAAAAAGCCCAACAAAAGTAGTTTCATCTCAACTCAATGTTCCAAAGGAAGAAGGTCGACTGAAACAGTCTGCTTTTTCTGGTGACGCTGCGAACGTGGAATTGTCTAAATCCAAGTACCTGAAAAGGTAACTGATTATTTGTTTTATATTGCTCTATGACGACAATTTTTTGCTTTCAAAAGAAGTTTAGTTTAAACATTTAAAGATTATTGTTGCATATAAAAGTAATGTTATCAAAATTATTGCAAAATTTGGTGGATTCCTTTTTGCTAAATATCAATTTTATATTTAGTGAACCAGATTTTTAGTGCTTGCATTACTTTCTGTAATCTACATAGTCTGGAATTTTTAAAAAATTAGCAAATTCATTTTTTTGTACATCAACAATGTTATTAACATTGGCCGTAAAAACTACCGGATTGTCAAACTAATCAGTCCTCTAGGGAAAGAATCTGTTGCCCATCTGGCTTTAAGTAACTCCAGACTCACCAAAGTGGTAAATTCTTAATTGGCTTCTGTTTGAGTCAGTTAGGGATGGACAATAAATCCGGTGGATAAATTAATAATACAGATAAACTCTTACTTATATTGTGCAACTCTTAACAACTAATTTGTTTTATTATTACCTCTGCTGGAATTCATTCTAAACATAGAATGTTGTTGTCTGTGGTTACCATTGATCATTATTTTATGTAATTAAGAATAAGTTACACAATTAGTTTGCATAAATTGGAGGAGCTAGGAAATCAAATTAGTTCTGCATATACAATTCTAATAATCAAAAGGGAATAATTTTTACCAATTAAATAGTTCTATGTGTGGGTAACACACATTTAGAAGTTGTAGAATTATGTAAGCCACTCGGACATTTTATTCTGCTGGGACTTCAGTTCCTATTTGAACAGCATTCAAGCTTTTAAAATTCTTTAATGGACTTTTGCAGCAGAATATGTTTTGCATTTTACATTGCTTTTTTTTCTCTAAATAGGTTTGCCGAGAAAGAGGAGAGTAGAACCTTTGTGCTGGACAGAGGAGATGGAAGAGAGAAGGATGCTCAAAAGGAAAGGGGCTTAGAGAAAGACAGGGCAAAAGGAAGGGAATGGGTGGGTAAAGTAGGAGTAGATTATAGTAGCCTTAAAGGTGAGTACTTTAAGAAGGAAACTGACAAAATGTTGTATTTAACGGAGTCTCCAGAGAGGCGTAGACAATTTCTTTTGGTTGGGTTGGCTGAAGCGGATAGTTGTAGACCTAAATTTCAGTACACTGTGACCAATCAGAAGGAAAAGGGTTATGAATCTCATTGGAATCTTGGCTATGAGGAAAATAAATACAAAACAAAAATTGTGATCAAAGGAGCAAAAGACCACGATAGGTTTGGAGATGAAAGGTCATTCAAATTTAATGTGGCTAGCTTTTCATCCAGTGCAATTAAAGAGAAGCTTAGGGATGAAGACAAGTATGCAGAGAAAAAATATGAGGAAAGAACAGCACCAAAGAAAGAATCTATCTCACCTGATCCAATGAAAGGTGAAAAGTTCAAAGAGCTCTATGATCCATGCTCTTCATTGCCAGAACCAAAAAACACGGATGTCAGAGAAAGGGATAAAATGTCTTTTACAGAGGAAACTCCATCAAGGATGAAAACCTTGCCCACTACATCTGATCAACCTGAAATGAAATTGAAAATGTCTGCCCTTCAGTTTGAAGATTCTTGTGTGTAAGTCTGTTCTCATTACATTTGTGTTATAGTTTTTTTTGCATAAGATTGTTTTTGAATTGTGGTATGCTGCTTATAAAATACAATTTATCTAAAAATATTTTATTTACTGATTAGTTAAAATGAAAATGTGCTATTATCTCCATCTTATTCCTTTTAGTTTGGATTAAAATTTGAATGAATAATAGTTAATAAGACATGAATGATGAGCAGTGTTTTAATAATAGTTTGTTTAATCAAAAAATGGTATTTGAACTGATTGCAAAAAATTGTAAATGTTCCATAAAAAAAGTGGTTAACCTATTCATTTGATGTGAAATGTCCTATGTCTGTCACCCATGCCATTCACTGTACAAACAGAAATGACAGATCTCCAATGATGTGTTTATTTAATTGATATCTTCTCTAGCACTTCAAAATCAGCCTTTATGTAATTAAATGTTGCTGTTTTTGAAAAGTAAAGCATGCAAAACGGTTGGGCAGGAGTAGACTAGCTGGTTCATTAAGCCTGCCCTCATCATAGTGACTGAATAATAATGACTGATTTTAACCATCCAATTTCTGGGGTGAAGTAATTTTATTGAAGAAGCCTGAAAATAGAACACGTGTAAGGTCAGCAAAGCGTAATATTGGTACCTTGCGGTACAGCGGCGCACTGGTAGAGCTGCTGGCTCGGAATGCCACAAACCTTGGTTCGATCTTACCTACAATGCAGTCTGTGTGGAATGTGCACAATCTTGCAGTCACCGTGTGGGTTTTCTCTCTGTGCTCCGATATCCCCCCACATTCCCAAGATATCCAGGTTTGTAGGTTAATTGGCTTCTGTGAATTGTCCCTGGTGTGTAGGATGCGAAGGTAGGGTAACAGAACGAGCGTACAGGTAATGGGTAGTTAGCGTGGGACAAAGGGCCTGTTACTACGATGTATCTCCAAACTAAACTAAACCTACTATAAACCCACTGACTCCCATGGCTATCTGGACTACACGTCTTCCCACCCTGCTGCCTGTACTCCATCCCCTATTCCTAATTCCTCCGTCCATGCCACATCTGCACATCAGGATGAGGTTTCCAAACCAGGGCATCGGAGATGTCCTCATTCTTTAGGGAACAGGGGTACCCTCATCTACTATAGATGAGGCTCTCACCAGGGTCTCTTCTATACCCCGTAACTCTGCACTCACTCCCCATCCCCCGCACTCGTAAAAAGGCAGTGACCCCCTTGTCCTCGCCTTCCACCCTACCAGCCATCACATACAACAAATAATCCTCCGACATTTTCACCACCTCCAACGGGATCCCACCATTGGCTACATCTTCCCATCTCCTCCCCTTTCGGCTTTCTGCAGAGACCACTCCCTCCGTAACTCCCTGGTCGATTCGTCCCTTCCACCCAAACCACCCCCTCTCCTGGCACTTTCCCTTGGAACCGCAGGAAATGCTACACTTGTCGCTTTTCCTTCCCCCTTGACTCCATCCAAGGACTCATGCAGTCTTTCCAGGTTCACCTACACCTCCTCCAACCTCATCTATTGCATCCGCTGCTCTAGGTGTCAGCATCTCTACATCGGTGAGACCAAGCGTAGGTTGGCGATCGCTTCGTCCAACACCTCCGCTCGGTTCGCAATAATCAACCCGATCACCCGGTGGCTCAGCACTTCAATTCCCACTCCCATTCCGAATCCGACCTATATTTATTTATACATTATACTTATGGGCACCTTTCAAAGACTCTCAAGGACGCCTTACAAAATTTAATAAGCAGATTACAAAACATATAAGCAGAATAAAACAAAATACAAAACAAAAATAGTAGGGACAAGACACAATTCAAAGAGAGAGCAGCAGCAGCTTAACACGCCAGCGTTCACTCTCCCTTCCGGCAGCCATCTTGGAGACAAAACAATCAAAACATCTTTTAACATTGAACATCCACCACAGTGACTCCTACACACTCCTCATTATGGTGGAAGGCGAAATATAGTTCAAGTCCTTCCCCTAGCTCTTCTGCGGTCGTGGGCCTCGAGCCCCCGCTTGACGGGACGATCTTGGCTCCCGGAGCCGGTGTTCGGGCCCTCCGCATCGAGGTGCTCCACTCCCGCATCGGGGGGTTGTCAGCTCACCTACGGCGGGTGAACAAACCTTGCGTCAGGGCAGGTCGAGCCTTCCGTGGCGTTGGAGCTCCCGACCAGCCTCGCCCCGAGACTGAGAGCCCTTGATGATAAAGTCCACAGTGGTCATGGTGGGAGCGATCCCAGGCAAGGGATCCGCTCTGATGTTAAGTCCACGCCCCGCGGTGGGGCTCACGACAGTCTGAGGAGGCTTCCTGCTCCAGCGATGGTAGGCTACAGAGCCCGGAGAATGTGATCCGAAAAATGATCACATGACCGGGAAGGTAAGGACTTGATAAAAAGGTTTCCCCCGATCCCCTCTCCCCCACATAAAACACACCAAAGAACATTCAAACAAACTTCTAACAAACTAAAAATAGCAAAAAGAATGGAAAGACAAACAGACTGCCGGTTGGGCTGCCACCTTCCCCGTGGCCACGCCCCAATAACCTTTCTGTCCTGGGCCTCCTCCATGGCTAGAGTGAGGCCCACCGTAAATTGGAGGAGCAGCACCTCATGTTTCGCTTGGGTAGTTTACACCCAGCGGTATGAACATTGACCTCCAATTTTAGATAGTCCCTGCTTTCTCCTTCTTTCCCCTCCCCTTCCCAGCTCTCCCACAACCCACTGTCTCCGCCTCTTCCTTTCTTCTTTCCGCCCCCCCCCCCCCCCCGCCCCCACATCAGTCTAAAGAAGGATCTCGACCTGAAACGTCGCCTATTTCCTTCGCTACATATAGATGCTGCCTCACCCGCTGAGTTTCTCCAGCATTTTTGTCTACCGAAACTAAACCCATATGTGATTAAAAGCTGTTTCAGGGATATTGTGGAGGAAATATATATATATTTATATATGAAGACTGTTTCTCATTTAATCTGCCCCTCCATCATCAAACAGTGCAGCTCTGTCTTAAGAGAAGCAGACTCTACCCGTCTGCTTTGCCATTCTCTGGAAAAGGAATCTCCTAATAACCCTTTTATTTTTACATTATTTAAATTCACTTGACCTATTTCCTCACAACAGATTAATTTAGAAAATTACATTTCAATCCCTCCTTTATTTATAGATCTGCAGAAAAAAATACCTTAGACTTTCTTATCTTTAGAAAAAATATTTTTATATCTACCCTCTCGAAGTCATGCTAGTCCAAGGTAGACAAGCCTCATTTCACATGTAGAATTCAAACTCTGACATAAAAGATTCAAAGGGAGTGACAATAATGTGCCAGGGAGAAAAGACCTCCAATATATCAGTATCCTTCATGGATTTTGATTACTGATGAACAAGTGGAAATCGATGAGATAACCATATAACATATAACCATATAACAATTACAGCACGGAAACAGGCCCTCTCGGCCCATCCAGTCCGTGCCGACCATTTGTTTTCCCCTAGTCCCATCTACCTGCACTCAGACCATACCCCTCCATTCCCTTCACGTCCATATACCTATCCACTTTACTCTTAAATGTAAAAATCGATCCTGCCTCCACCACTTCTGCTGGAAGCTCATTCCACACAGCCACCGCCCTCTGATGTTGCTCAACGGGTTTTAGATACTGCAGCACCTAATTTTAACGTACTAATGAAAGGTACTGCTGGGAAATGTTATTTCACATCACAAAAGAGTGGGAGTTGGATATTTAAAACTCCTAATATTTAAAGGATGTTGAAGATTGTTATACTCGTAGAATTAATATTTGTGCAACTAGGACCCAACTTGGCCTTGTGGTTTTAGAAGAAGTGAGTTGAAAGTACAAAAACAAGACTTGAAAGCAAGGACAAGTTTGAATGAACTAATAAACTCGATAAGGGTACTGTAGAAGAGGAATTTATGGGAAAATAGATAAAAGGAAATGCCAGTAGATCCAGTGCCAGATACTTCTGCAGCTACTTCACAGCAGCAAAAATGTATCGTAGTTACAAACCGAGATCCCAGGAGAAAGATGAACCATGTGGTATTGGTTTGTTATTGTCAAGTGTACTAAGATACAGTGAAAAGCTTTTGTTTGCATGTTATCCAGTCAAATTGAATCATACTATACAACTGGTTGCATCGTGGCCTGGTTCAGCAACTTGAACGTCCAGGAGCGAAAAAGACTACAAAAAGTTGCGACCACTGCCCAGTCCATCATCGGCTTTGACCTCCCCATCGTCGAAGGGATCTATCGTAGTCGCTGCCTCAAAAAGGCAGCCAAAATCATCAAGGACCCACACCATCCTGGCCACACACTTATCTCACCACTGCCATCAGGAAGAAAGTACAGGAGCCTGAAGACAGTAACGTCCAGGTTCAGGAACAGCTTCTTCCCCACAGCCATCAGGCTATTAAACACAACAAATAAGCTATGAACTCTGAACTGCAAAAGACTATATTATTAATTGTTATTTATTTAACTTTTTTTCCCCGTTATATACAATGTTTACATATTCACATATTGTGTTGTGCTGCAGCAAGTAAGAATTCCATTGTCCCTTCCCCGACATATGACAATAAAACACTCTTGACAAGAGTACAATCAAGCCATAGAAAAATGCTCCATGTAGTGCAAAGAGAAAAATACCAGCATGAGAATATGTCCAAGGTCCACAATCAGAAGGCTTGAAAGATCAGGGCTACATGCCAGCTGATTGGAGGACTGTTCAGTCGTCTGATAACAGCTGTTCCTGAATCTGGTAGAGCATGCTTTCAAGCCTTTGTATCTTGCCCACAGAAGAGGGGGGGATTATTGGGATGAAAAAGATCCTTAATTATTTTAGCTGCGTTCCCAAGGCAGTGTCAGGTGTAGATGGAGTCTGTGGTGGTTGGTCTGTGTGATGGACTTGGCTGCATCCACAGTTCTCTGCAATTTCCTGTGGTCTTGGGCAGAGCTGCTGCCAAAACAACCTGTGATACATCTTGATAGTATACTTTCTATAGTGCAGCTGTAGAAGTTAAGGTGACGTATCAAACACCCTTAGTGTTCTGAGGAAGTAGCGGCATGTTGTGCTTTCTAGCCTCAATGTGGGTGATCCAGGACAGATTGTTGGTGATATTTATGCCTAGGAACATGAAGCTTTTGACCATCACTACTTTAGCACCATAGATGCTGATTGATGCATATACTTCACCTTGCTTTGTGAAGTTAATAACTAGCTCCTTCATCTTGGTGACATTGAGGTAGAGGTTTTTCTCTTGATATTAAGCCCTCTATCTCCTTCCTGAACTCTCTCTCGTCATTGTTCAGGATCCGGCTCATTACAATGGTGTCTGCAAACTTGTAAATGGAGTTAGAGCAGAATCTGCCACACAGTCGAGAGTGTATCGGCAGTATTGTATGGGGCTGAGAACGCATCCTTATGGGGTACAGTTGAGAATTATTGTGGAGGTTATTTTGTCATCTATCCTCACTGATTGGGGTCTATGGGTCAGGAACTCAAAGCTCCAGTGGCAGAAGGGGGTGCTGAATTCTTGTTCCAGGAGTTTAGCGATAGGTTTGGTTGGGATTATGGTGTTTAAGATGGAGCTTTCATCAATAAATAGGAGGCTGACGTAAGTGCCGTTGATATCCACATGTTCCAGTGATGAGTGTACAGCCCGGGAGTTGGTGTCTGCCGCGGGCATATTGCCACAGTTGCACTGCATTGTTAAACTACAATGGATCTAGGCTGTCTGGAAGGCTGGAGTTACTGTGCATTGTGACCAGCCTCTTGAAGCACTCCATGATGGTGTTTGTCAGATCCAATGTGTGATTAACAAACGAGGTCAAATAAAATATTAAATCAAAATACAAATTGGCAAATGCTAGTGGCAGATCAGAATTTTTTTTTTTCAGGAACCAGAAGCAAGAGACTAAAAGGCCAATAAGGAGAGAGAATATTTTGAGAGAATGCAATATAAAATCAAACAGCTGGTGCCCGAAACAAAAGCTTTTCATTGAACCTCGATACACGTGACAATAAATTAAACTCAAACTTAAACTGTTGATGAATAGAAAGGATGAGGGATCGCTAAGATGAGTGTGTGAAAATTGGACAATGAGACTGGAGAATTAATAATGGATGTATGGCAATACTCTACTGAACTGTTTGTAAGAAAATAATTTCACTGTGCGTTTGCAATTTGCACGTGATAATGAAAGCAACATTGATAAAGAAGTAAGTTCTGTTTCAGGTCACATAGGGTGTAGGTAAGAATTTTCAAAGAACTCTACATGCTGCAACAAAGGGAAACTTCGTAATTAATATGGAAATATAGGCACAGCAGTAACTTAACTCCATTATGGAAGCAGTCTAATTTACAAATTAAGGCCCAAATTATTACTCAATTAATTTCTACTTCATTTTCATTTATATCATTCCCTCTTTCTCCCTCCACCTCCCATACTCCACGACCTCGGAGTTAAATTGGAGTTATATTTTCCAGCTGCCTTTTTTAATTAAGAAGTACAGAGCATAATTTTAATCATTCTCATTATTACTCTGGGCAAAACAAATATTATTGTTTTGTCTCTGAAATTTGGCAAACTGTAGTAAAGGATAACATGTAGCTTTTGCCTAGTTGTCTTGGAGGCATTAAAAGTCAACTTTTGTAGCATGACGAGTGGTGAAGGTCGCCCAACGCATCACAGGCTCCTCACTCCCCTCCATTGAGTCTGTCCATAGTAAACGATGCCTGCTCAGGGCGCACAGCGTCGCCAGGGACAGCTCACACCCCACCCGTAGACTGTTTACCCTCCTCCCATCCAGGAGACGCTACAGGTCCCTCCGTTGCCGTACCAGCAGGCTCAAGAACAGCTTCTTCCCTGCGGCTGTCACACCTCTCAACACTGCACCTCAATGACTGCCTATCTCCACCCCTCCCCCCCCACCCGGACTATCCAATCACCAGCAAATTGCACGGATACCACTGTATATGTATAGATGTATATACTCATACTACTGCGCAATTACTTGTTTATTCGTAAGTTCGCTCTTGGAGATACCAACTGCATTTTGTTGTCTCTGTATTGTACACTGCACAATGACAATTAAAGATTGAATTGAATGACCAAATCTTAGATAGACCATATCAGCTTGGAGGTGATTGGTTCACTTGCTGAAGGATATTAGTGAAAAAGTTGTATTTAATAACAATTTGAGTGCTTTTTGCTAAATTACCTTATGAATATCTGCTCAAAACACAAGACTTCTATGCCTGCTCAGAAACTACGTCAGTGATCAGGAAACATTGGTACCTACGCACTTCCGCATCCAAAAACGGCACACAGCAAATTCATTAGAATAGTTTGTTTCTTTCTTTGCAGACCTGGAAGTTCTGTGACAACTGAAAGACAGCTTTCCAGTGCTCTTGTCCATTCCAGCATGAAAGAGCAAGGATTCCGTTCTATCTTTGATCATCTTAAGTTGCCTCAGTTTTGCCGAAGTTCTTCAGAATCATTTATTCACCATATTGTGACCCTGGTTCATCATGTTAAAGGTATGTTGGTACCTGGATAGAAATATCATTCAGCATGCTAGAAGCATTTTAATATTTTTCAAAATATTTTTCATGCATCAGCTTAAAAGTAAAGTAATTAGATTTAAATTGTTAACTTTTTGTGTGTCTTTGATACTGTTCCGTTTAGAAAAAGGTGTATATGTAACTTTTATTCCTGAAAGGCAATCTTAGCTCCTGATACTGGCGTCATATGAACAGTCATTTATTTTTTTCCTGAAAAATTGTTTTCCTTGAAGGTAGGAGGAATGGAAATACAATTATAACTTAATATTTGCAATATTTCACTATTGAGAATTATCAGTTAAGGAATAATCTCTTTGCAATTCACTTCTCACCCACTAATCCTTTCTTAATTTTTCAAAAGCAACATACTTTGGATACTCAAAATCAGACAGATCCTATAGGAAGAAAGAGAAAATGCTGAAAATATTTGATTAAACAGAGCCTATGGGATATGAAACACAAAAATATTGTTTCAGATCACCAACTTTTCATTAGTATTGGGGTAATTTCTTTTTTACACTCGCGCAATGTTTCAAGCCAGAAAAAACTCCTTGGGTCTAGACTCTTTTCATCGTATAGAAAGATATAAAGTAAATGCTGGTCGGTTATTCTATATGAGGTAACCGTCATACCCAGGTTTAATGCCATCTGATTGGGTGCAATACACAAGGATTTCTGGCAGCATCCTTCTGTTGAGGAATGTTTAATCATAGCAAAATACAAATCCCATGGCTGTTAGCTACGTACTGTTTAGAACTCTTGCACCATTGAACAGTCTTGACCATTTGTGCATTTTGAAGTAGACGTTCATATTTTAAATTGAGAAAAATAGTACTGCATTGTCTCAACAAAGGGAATTCCATTTTGTATTTAACTTTTTTGTCATAGCTGACTTTCTGAATTCAAAATAAGAATTGTGAGAGGGGTAATATTTAGCAAATTTCTCTACAAAGATTTGAGGCTGCATAAAGTTTGTTTTGTAAGTAACATTATAATCTTGAATTGTAAAATTGTTGGAATAACAGGATTGGGATTTCAAAATTGGGATGTAGATAATACATTGTTTCTTTTAAAATGAAGGTAATGATTGAGTCAGATGAGAAGAACATTGTGTTACAGAAGAGAGCCCGCTTTTGAAGTAAAATTGGTTTCAAACACTTCCCTGGTTAGTTATGTGTAAATGCTGACATTTTGAAAAGCTAGATGTGTCTCCCTTATATTGATTTATTTAATCAAATGAATAGAGAATTACTTTGATTACTGATTTAAGGATAAATGTGGTCAGAAGTCCGATCAAACACATGATTTATTTTCAAAACTAGTTGGCATTCTACCTTTTGCCTCTGACATTTATTCTTCATTATCTTTTTTTAAAAGTTCTGTTTATTTATGGCTTCTGGGATTCTGATGTGCACAATGGCTACATGACAATTCCATTTGGAAAGAAATGCTTTCAGTCAACTAGACACTAATCTGGGTTCCATGTAAATCCCAGATTCTTCATTTCTCTCCACATTTCATCATAACTGCACAGCAAAGCAGTTATGTTCTCTGTAAGATGAAGCTTGTAAACTAGTATTAACAATTTAGACTAAACAAAGCTCTCAGCATGGTGTCATTTTACAGGTACATCTATCATCACATCATTTAGTATGATTAACAGAAAGTCTAAAACTCTGTTTCAGTAGCACACTGTAGAAAATAAATTTAATCAACATTTTGGCAATACACCGGTTTGAAATAATTTGATTTTTTTAAACTTTGGAATACATTATTTTTTAATTGACTTCTAATTAGCTGTACTTATAGGCTGTACTTTTTCAGTTTCCTCATTTTTTTCCAGGAAGGTGGCTTATATTGGAAATATGTACTTTATGTGAAAGTGAAACTATTGATTTGAAGTTCCCTGATGTGCCAGACAAAATTTGGAAGAAGATAACATTTCAAAGTATTTGAAATTATATAACTGCTAAATATAATATTGGTGTATGTATGTTATTACAATAACTAATTTAATTGAGAATATTTATGTCAGATAAACTGCTTTGACTTATAATTACTATACTTTTCTGTTTTAAATTCTGTTTTAATCCAAATAACTGAATGGCAATAACTAGATGGGGAAAATCTAAAAATTTCAGAAGATGGGTAAATTATGGTTGATGCTTGATTACTTAGATAATTTTAATATGACGAGCAGAAACTGCAGAATGCACATTACTTTGCATCTAAGTTTGTTTGCTGCTGACAAGATCGGAGATTTTATTATTGAGACATAGGACATGGAATATTTTCTTTAAATTGTATCATCTATGTATTGTGGTTCATTGGAATTGAAATGTAAGATTTTGTCCTTGCATCCTTACCACTGAAGGACTAACTATCATTATCGATATAATAAACCACTAACATGGGTTAGTGTCTTTTGGAAGCGAGGTGTAAGGGGGTGTGCTGGTAGTTGCAGAAGGTGGGGGCAGAAAGGATGCTGACTCTGTTTTGGTTGTCAATAACCAGTGGATCTTTGTTTAATATAATAACACCAAAATTCAGTGATAGCTTTTACAAAAGTACTGCAAATTCAGGATTCTGCCTGATTTATTTTGAAATGTATTGATATTTCATGTAAATTTATGGCTTGCAATAGACTGCTAGTTAGCTACTTTGTGGCTACCAAATGGAATTGTTTGGCAATTAAGAATTATTAGTAGTTTCTTTTTTTTAAATGACGCAATGTTGTTGTTTCATTCCATTTCCTACCATAACAAAATTGTGGATAATTTCAAAGAACTATCTAAATAAACAAGATGGAATTTCCATCTTGGTGGAGTAAAAAGGAAGTGAATTCCCATTTGTACGAGCACACTTTAGTATATTTCTGAAGTATTAATGGCAGTTATTAGTAAAATTTTCAGTGGCTTCTGTTATTAGTTTTATTAATGTGAAGCAATTCATAATGACACTGTCTTTGATTCCTTGCCAATGGTAAAAAGAGTATTCATATTGAATGCTTTAGCTGCACACAGTGCCAATTGCTGTTTCACTTGCATTATTGTAATGATTGTAGGATAAAACCTTTATATTTGTAAACGATCATTTATATCATTGGAACAGAATTTAACTTCCTACATACACATAATGCTTCTTCCAAAATGTGATAAGTTCTACATGGCATTAAACACAGTATGGGCATTAAAATATTTATTACAACTGTAAACTGTGATTCTTTTTGACAATTGGTGATTGTAAGGTATTTGATAGATGATTTCTCATTGAATATGCATTAAGCAATTTTTAATTATACTAGGATTTATCTGTAAAACCGATTTAGAATGTATTCTTTATAATGTTGCACTTAACATTCTATATAACAACATTTTAAATACATTTGGACAGGTACATGGATAAGGAAGGTTTAGAGGGATATGAACCAAGTGCAGGCAGGTTGGGCTATTGTAGACGGGGCATCTTGGCCAGCATGGGCAAGTTGGGCCAAAGGGTCTATTTCCATACTGTATGACACTTATCTCCATGGCCCAAAGCTAACTATTGAAATGCTCAAATAATGCTTAAGACCATGAATTATGTAATAAATGGAATGTGGTGCTTCAGATTACTGAGAATATCTGAATTGTTTTAATGTTTGTATAAATGCTCACCTCTAATGCAGGTGTCTGAACAAATTTATGTCATTATTGGTGACACAAATTTGAACCTCCAGCCAACATTTCACAATTGATTTGGACCATGTTAGGTGGAACTACGTAGGTATACAATCCTAAACTCAAACATCAGTTTCATTGATTATAGTAATATACAATAAATGATGATAAAGATTTTTTTTAAATGCATTTGCTTTTAATTTATTATCTGGGCATGATCTTTTTTTCAGTTTGCCAGTATATAAATGCACTGTGGATTGAAGCAACTTCATTATTTACGTTTTTCTTAATCACTAGTTGTGGTTTGTAGATTTAGTTGTTACTTCATGCATATGCAGTTGGAATACTGAGGAATTAATTATATCTCAATGTAAGCTTTAAAAATAAAACAATTATGGATTTCAGTAAAATTGCATTCAATTCGTTTAAAAATTAACTTTAAGGTAAAGTACAACAAACAATTTTAGAGTTCACTGGGAATTTTTTTTGTTTATGCTGTGGCAGTAAAACAAATTCAGCTAAGAATTTTGAAAATATGAATAGAGGAACATCAATATTAATTTTGGCACATTGAAATATTATTTTCTTTATAGAAGGGGATGCTGTTCATAGAGATTGAATAATTACAATAGTATACCATCGAGCAATTAATTAGCTTCAACTAGTATTACAGGAGAAAATATAAAATATATTTTCCTGGTAGATTAAGCAAGAACTTGCATTGACCTAGCCTGCATGGCTTTAAATGTGTTTTTTTTTAAGCCACTTTGGTATGAGAGTCTAATTTTATTGTGGTTGAGAAAGAACAAACATTTGTTTTTGGTAGCCAGAAGGTACTTTCTTTAGACATTTAGAAACATCCCTAATTTTGACACACACAAGTGCTCATTAAGATAAATCTTCTTGTAAAGGTTATTAACCAACTTAGAAAATGGAGGTGAGGTGTAGGAGAAAATAAAAGTTCCATTTTTTTCCTCTAGCTGCAGCTTATCAAACCCAACTATCAGCTATCTGTAAATAACTGTTGGATTTTTTTTTGTTTTTGATTTTTCTGTTTAAAGTGAGTAACTGGAACATTGATTCAATTAGAGAAAATATTTCATAAACAATAGCATATGTTCTGAGGAATCTTTAACATTACACTGCTTTGAAACCAATGTAATTTGATATGCTCCTTCCTGCATGTACAATATAATCGTATATAATATGCTTTCTATCATTTTGCTGTTTTTGAACATCATGCTTGACATAAACCTACAGAAATGCAGAGAAAACTTGCCCCGCCCCCTATTTTAACCAATATTACAAATGTACTTGAAATTGATCCTTTAGCACTTTAAGTCCACCAGTCTTTAGTCAACTTGATCATTTTCTAGTGAAACAGTTATAAAAATCAAATACATAATAATGTTAGTACACCAATACACTGTTACAGGTACAACTTTTGTGCTGAGCTAAAAGCCCAGTGATGTTTTCTTTTTCATTGCAAATAGGTCATGGCAATCCTGGGATGTGTTCATGTATTGAAATGCCAAGTCCCATGTTAAAAAATATAATAACGGTTGAAAGCAAAAAACACAGGCAAAGTTGAAGCTTCTGTCTTCCTGGAAAAAAGGCTTATAACTGAATTGCTAACAACAAAATTCCTCTGCACTCCTTGTTGGGTTTCATGGATTTATGATCGAGGCACTACTGTTGTAGTGACCCATTGAAGTGTTTATGGTTGGTTGTGAGGCAGTTTCTGGATTTAAGGCGGTAAGTTTTCCCATAGATATTGTACTTGTGATTTTATTAACCAGTTTTTTTTATTCCATAGCCAAATGTGAAACAGTTGCATTTTTTGTCATGTTGAGAAAAGGATATATTGTTGATCAAAATAAAATTAGCTTGAAAAGTCACCTGGGAGTGGAATATATTTTTTGTTTTTGAAAAGTTAGTGCACATGCTAAATCATCCAGATCCAAGATAGGTTTTCAACAGTGGTTTTGAATTGCATCTCAATTCTCAAAGTAGTATACTATATGGGTGAGGCAATAGAGAAAAAAAAACTTGCATTGTAAATAACTGGTCTGTTCACTGTAAAATCAAAATGCTGCATTCTTTCTTTTGCGTAATGCAGCTATTGAGTTAAAGGCAGTTGAAACTATTTGTGTTATGCATTATATTGTGAAAATTGTTTGCTTAATATATATGTCCATGGTACAGATTACAACTAACATGTACAGCTAAGAAAGTAAACTTGCAGCGATTACATTTACTGCATGATTCCACTGATCTTTTGCATCTGCCAGGTTTTGGTGTGTGTAACAGATATCTCAAAAATATTGTGCCGAATATGAAATTGGGCTAACTGAGTACAATTTCTTCTCTAAACTCAACAGAACACTATTTCAAGTCAACGGGGATGACCCTAAATGAGCGCTTTACATTGTATCAGAAGACATCAGAAGATCATGGCACCAGGCCGAAAAGCCCTGAAATCCACAGGTACAACATTTCATGCTTATCCTTTTGGAACAAATTGTCCCAAAAGATTTTGTTTTTAAAAAGTAATTTATTAATAAAAAGTAGCACTTTACGCCAATGGAGATCTCAACCTGAAGAAGCGATTGCATATTGTTGGTAAAGGTGGAAACGAAAGGAAGATTGCAGCTCAGTCTTTGCTCCGGCATTAAGGATTCACACAATGTTATTGTTGACTTTCAGGAGAATTGATATTTCTCCCAGTTCTCTACGAAAGCATACTCGCGTGACAGAGGAAGATATAAGCTCCAAGGAAGAGAACCGAAAGGTGACCATTTCATTTACAAGTTTTCAATTTATTAGCAGGACCCCGACATTTATTTCTTTATTTGCATTTTTTACTGAAATATTCTGGTTAAGAATTGTTGGAAAAAGAAAGTCAGTAAATTTAAGAAGTTTTTAAAAAATTTCAAGAACAGTTTAAGAACAGTTCAACCTGCTTATACTTTGTGGTTAGAGGCTCCATCAGTTTAATTCAGTATCACACATAATTTTGTGAAAGAAAAGTTTGATTTCTCTTAGCTCCCACTTCCAGGCATATGGGAATGAACAACACTGGCCAAGTGAGATTTGCCAACATTCCGCATGCACAGCCCAATATCCCTCAATTTTATTAATATCTAATAATCCATTGATGTATTTCCCTAAACATGTTCAGTACCTGAGCTTCCACAGCTCCTAAGAGAATTTCAAAGATTTTCTACACTCTGGGTAAATAAATTACTTATTTGTCCTCTTCACTGGCCACACTACCTTCAAGTTCATACTATTAGCAAATGTGGATATCTATATTACTAAAAGTCTGATCTTGACCACTTCCTGTTGTTCTGTATATTGATTTTAGAAAAATACGCTGCTGCTTACGGCTGTGATTTTTGTTCATGTTATTCAGAGTCCCCCTCCGCTGCGCAGGACAAGAGGATTTTTCCCATCGGTGAAAAATAAAAGAGTTAATAGTGTGTGAAAAATGTTGAGATTCTCTCTCCTGAAGGCTACGCCCCTTCCGGAAGGGACTATAAAACCCAGAAATGTTGAGTGTCTCAATCAGTCTATGCAAGATGGGGGACCGAGAGGGTCACGTCTCAGTCTGAGCTGTGAATAACACTGAAGACATGTCTACTAAACTGAGTGGTTTTACTGACCTGTCAGTGCCCTTAATGTGGTTTGGAAATGCTAAAGGTGTGTTGCCCTTGGTTTGGAAATGCTAAAGCTGTGTTGCCTAATGAAAGTCGCCGTACCTAATGAAAGTCGCCGTGCCTTCCATATAATTAAAAGACTAATCTTGACCACTTCCTGTTTGCGCTTTTTATTGATTTTAGAAAAAACGCTACCTCGTACAGCTGTGATTTTTGGCCATCTTACTCAGAGTTCCCCTCTGCTCATTAGGTGGCGAGGATTTTTCCCATCGATGGAAAAATAAGAGTTATTAGTGTTTAAAAAATGTTGAGATTCTCTCTCCTATCAATCACGCCATGAAGGCCACGCCCCGTCTGGTGGGAGGTGGGAGGGATTATGAAACCCAGAAGTGTGGGAGTGGCTCAGTCTCTGCAAGATGGAAGAGGGAGAGGTCACGACTCGCTGTCTTTAGTGGCCTTGCACCTGCTTGAAATGATATGAGACTGCACTTGAATTTGGTGGCCTTGAACCCTGATTGAAATGGAATTTCAAGGAATAACTGAGTCAACTGCCAGCCCACCAGCCGTGAGTGAGCTGCCAGCACAACAGGCTTGAGTGACTGAGCCGCCAGCCCAAGAATCCATTCGGCCCACAATGTCCCTTCAGCCCTCAACACCCATACTAGCGCTCCAGTAAACGCCCCCACCCCCCCTCTGGCCACCAATATTGGAATTGGTGGAGAGGTGGAATATTGCGTTGGGGGAACCAGTCCTCCCATGTGATGTTGGGTCCCACTTAGTCTAGTATTACATTTTTCTTCTAATTCATTTATATAGATTGAATACATTTGAGGCTGTAGAATCAACCCCTGAGGCAACGCACCAGTCTCAGGCTACCAACCCAAAAAAAGCTTTTTTTATTTCTTGCCTATTTTCTATTCATTAACTAATCTTCAATCCACACCAGACCACAAATTTCTGTAGTAACTCAGCGAGTCAGGCAGCATCTGCGAAGGACATGGATGAACGGAGAACTTCTTTAATGTATATGTTGAGGAGATTTTGCAGTGGAGCAGTAAAATGTAGACAAGATTTCAGAATCTGCAGTTCCTTGTGTCTTCAATCCACAATAAATACGTTTACTGTGCACTTTAATTTGTTTTCTAATTTCTTTCGTGGTGCCATGTTGAAGGCCTTCTGAATGTCAAAATATATCACTTATAGAAAGACTTTTTTTGAGTTTGGAAAATAGCTATTTTAAAGCAATGTAAAGTTGATTTCAGCCTTATTTGAATAGGTATAGTAAGCAAGAACTTGAGGTCATAGGTGACAAAAGCAGAAATAGACCATTCGGCCCATCAAGTATATCCGCCATTTAATCATGGATCTCCCCCCTAACCCCATTCTCCTGCCTTTGCCCCATAACCCCTGACACCTACACCTGTACTAATCAAAAAAATCTATCTCTGCCTCAAAAATATCTATTGGCTTGGCCTCCACAGCCTTCTGCGACAAAGAATTCCACAGATTCACCACCCTCTGACTAAAGAAATTTCTCCTCATCTCCTTTCTAAAGGAACGTCCTTTAATCTGAGGCTATGAATTATAGTCCTGGACTCCCACTAGTAACATCCTCTCCACATCCACTCTATCCAAGCCTTTCACTATTTGTTACGTTTCAACACTGTCCCCCCTCATTCTTCTAAACTCTAGTAAGTACAGGCCCAGTTCTGTCAAACGCTCATCATATGTTAACCCACTCATTCCTGGGATCATTCTTGTAAACCTTTTCTGGACCTTCTCCAGGGCCAGCACATCCTTCCTCGGAGATGGTGCCCAAAATTGTGCACAATACTCCAGATGTGGCCTGACCAGCACCTTATAGATCCTCAGCATTACATCCCTGTTTTTGTATAATAGCGTTCTTGAAATAAATGGCAGCATTGTGTTTGCCTTCTTAATAACCAATTCGACTTGCAGATTAGCTTTTTGGGAATTTTGCACTAGCACTCCCAAGTCCCTTTGCACCTCTGATTTATGGATTCTCTCCCCATCTAGAAAATAGTCTACACCTTTATTCCTACTACCAAAATGCATGATCCACACTGCTACCCTATATTCCATCTGCCACTTCTTTGTCCACTCTCCACCTGTCCAAGTCCTCCTTCAGTGTCCCTGCTTTCTCTGCACTCCCTGCCCCTCCATCTATTTACATATCATCCTCTAACTTGGCCACAAAGCCTTCAATCTCTCATCCAAATCATGAATATACAACGTGAAGAGAAGACCCCAGCACCAACCACTGCGGAACTCTGCTAGTCACTGGCAGCCAACCAGACAACGCCCCGTTTATTACCACTATCCATGCTAGTATCTTCCCTTTGATACCATGGGCTCATCTTCCTTAGCAGCCTCACAGGTGGCATCTTCTCAAAGACTTACTGAAAACCTAGGTAAACAACATCCACTGACTCCTTTGTCTGTCCTACTATTTACTAATTCAAGCAAATTCATCAGGCAAGATCTCCCCCATAAAAAAAGAATGTTGACTTTGGCCTATTTTATTATGAACTTCTAAGTACTTCGCTACATTCTCCGTTATAATGGACTCTTAAAATCTTATCAACCACTGAAGTCAGACTAACTGGCCTATAGTTCCCACTATTCTGCTTTGCTCCCTTGTACAGCGGGGTAATATTGGCAATTTTCCAATCATCTGGAACCACTCCCGACTAGTAATTCTTGAAATATCACTATTAATGCCTCCACAATTTCTAAAGCCACCTCTTGCAGAACCCTAGGGTGCAGTCCATCCGGTCCGGTGACATCCACTTTCAGCTTCCCAAGCACCTTCTCCTTAGTAATAGCCATGCTACTAGCTTCCACTCCCTGACTCTTGAATTTCAGGCAAATTGCTGGTGTCTTCTACTGTGAAGACTGATGCAAAAAAGTTATTCAACTCCTCTGCCATTTCTTTATTCCCCATTATAATTTCTCCTGCATCATTCTCCAGCGGTCCAACGTTCACTCTTGCCTCTTTCTTACTCTTTATCTAACTGAAGAAACTCTTAGCTTACCTTCGTATTTCATCTTTTCTCCCCATATTGCCTTTTTAGTTAACTTCTGTTGTTCTTTAAAAGCTTCTCACTAATCCTTGCAATGTATATGCCTTCCATTTTAGTTTTATACTGTCCTTGACTTCCCTTGTCGGCCACGGTCGCCTCATTCTCCTAGAATCTTTCTTCCACTTTGGAATTATTCTTATCTTCTGAATTATTCCCAGAAATTTGTGCCATTGCTGTTCCACCGTTATTCCTGCTGGGCTCCCTTTGCAGTCAAATCCCTTTGACCAGCTCCTCCCTCATACCCCTGTAGTCCCCTTGCTCAGCTGAATTACTAACGCATCCAATTTCACATTCTCCTCCTCAAATTTCAGGTTAAATATTATATTGTGGTCGCTACCTCCTAGTAGTTCCTTTACCTTAAGTTCCTTTATCAAATCTGGTTCATTACATGATATTAAATTCAGAATTGCCTTTTCCCTGGTAGGCTCCACTACAAGCTGCTCTAAGAAACCATTTTGGAGGCACTCCACAAATTCCCTTTCTTGGGGTCCAGTATTGGGGTGCTTGCATTGACCTAGCCTGCATGGCTTAAAATGTTTTTTTTTTTTTTAAGCTACTTTGGTATGGAATCTAAAGCAATCAGCTTTTGGGGTCTCAACACCTTCCTCAATGATGTCTGCCAGAGATTTTAGGAGCTGGGTTTGATGTTGGTCTCAACAGGCAATCTGTTATTTAAGTATGGTTAAAGCCCTGTCCCACGGTACGAGTTCATTCCAAGAGCTCTCCCGAGTTTAAAAAAAAATCAAACTCGTGGTAAGCACGGAGAATGAACGTAGCGGGTACGTCTGAACTCGGGGACGTCTCTTAGCGGCTAGTACCGCTAACGGCTGGTAAGCACGGGAAGACTCGTGAAGATTTTTCAACATGTTGAAAAATGTCCACGAGAGGTCCGAGTACCGACGAGTGGCCATTATTGTAAATCTCCAAGTTCGAATCAGGGCAATCTCGGGAGAGCTCTTGGAATGAACTCGTACCGTGGAACAGGGCTTTAAGGAGATGGCATGTTTCAATACTAATAGCCTTCTAGATTTAATAGCTGTGCACTACATTTATTTTGCTTGTGAAACGTGACAGTGGAAGGGAGGTGAGAAGGATCGGATGGCGAGTGCCTTGTGGGATAGGAAGAAAAATAGATTTCCTCTGCACTTTTACTGTTTCCCTGCATCCCAACTCCCTGTATTCATATCCACATACCTCCTCATGTTGATCCAATTTAATTCAATGGTACTTCATTGTCACGTGTACCTGGGTAAAGTGAAATGCTTTGTTTTGCATACAACCCGGGAAAATCATGTAGCAGACATTCTCCCCTCCCTCATACTCCCTACCAGGTCCCCCTTTGTTCTCGGCACCCCCGTCTAGCAAAGCAAGTCATGTTTCTGGTCCACCAAATCCATTGTATGATGCCGCCTCGTGGGTGCAGCCGGTGTCTACAAGATTTTCTGCGTCTCAGTCTGGTGGGAGTGGTTTTCTGGCATTTGCTACAATCCCTTGTGTATTTGAGTAGGTATCAGCACTTCAGTCTTTTCAAAAGCATCTAGCCGTATAATTTTGTATAGTTTTGCATTCATTTTGGACATTTGTTAATTGTCAACATGTTTCTTTCTGTAAGAAAGGTGAATGTGAAATGATTAATGTAGTTTATTTATCCTAATTTCAATTTCAAAATATAATCTTCAAATGTGTATCATTGCTTCATAGCTTCTGTTCACCCTATTTTTACTATTTCAAATTCTTTATTATTACAAAATTCCCAGTGGTATCCTATTGCATTTTTCTCTTGTAGTGTCTCATCTGTTTAATTTAGTTACCTTTTGTATTAATTAAAGAATTTAAATGTTGGTGCCATTCTACTTTGGGGTATATTAAAGGTTTCTATTAATCATCGCTTATGTATTCAGTGCTTTCTCTCCCCCCCCCCCCCCCCCCAAAATAATCAGGCAGAAAAAAAATTGAAATGTGATGCAGCTGACTTGCGCCATGATATCGATCGACGTCGAAAAGAGAAAAGTAAAGAACGTGAAGGTTCGCGAGAATCCAGTACATCAAAGAAACTTCCGTTAGAAAAATCAGGGAAAGACCAAAAAGAGTACAAAGATTTCAAATCCTTCAAGGAGGGAAGGTGAGATTGTCCTTTTAAACTTTTAATTCTGGTCTAAAGAGTCAAGAGTGTTTTATTGTCATCTGTCTGCAAACGGAATAATGCAATTCTTATTTGCAGGAGCAGCACTACAGATACAGTGCTTTCCATAATGTTTGGGATAAAGACCCATCATTTATTTATTTGCCTCTGTACTCCACAATTTGAGATTTGTAATAGAAAGAAATTGCATGTGGTTAAATCCTTTTATATGCTGAAGAGAAAACTGAAGGGGACTAGCCCCCAAACATGCAACAGCTAAAGATGGCTGCAAAACGGGCCTGGCAGAGCATCACCAGAGAAGACAACCAGCAACTGGTGATGTCCATGAATCGCAGACTTCAGGCAGTCATTGCATGCAAAGGATATGCAACAAAATACTAAACATGACTACTTTCATTTACGTGACATTGCTGTGTCCCAAACATTATGGTGCCCTGAAATGGGGAGACTGTATAAACACCGCTGTAATTTCTACATGGTGAAACCAAAATGTATAAAAATACCCTTTAATAAAATCTCACAATGTGCACTTTAATCGTATATGGTTTTTTTTTTTCTATTACAAATCTCAAATTGTGGAGTACTGGGGCAAATAAATGAATGATGGGTCTTTGTCCCAATCATTATGGAGGGCACTGTATGTAAACATAGTTGAGCAAAAACCTGGAATAACCCAGTGGGACAGGCAGCATCTCTGGAGAGAAGGTGGAATGGGTGACATTTTGGGTCGAGACCCTTCTTCAGAACTGCATCTGCAGTTCCTTCCTACATATTATGTAAATGTAGTACTCTGTAAACACCACAATATTATTTTTTTTTTAAAAACAACAGTAATAGTGCAAAGACAAAATAATGCCACCAAGTCTACGTAGTTCAGAGCTTTTTTGGAGGTTGGAGTTTTTAATACCTTGATGGATGTAGGGAATAATCTGTCCCTGAACCTGGATGTTACAGTTTTCAGACTCCTGTAATTTCTTTCCCATGGTGAGAGTGAAATGATGGTGTAGGTCTCTGGTGATACTGGCTGCGTTTTTGAGCTAGCAACTCCAGTAGATCCCATCGATGGTGGAGAGGTCAGTACCTGTGACTGGGCAGTTTCACCACTTTTACAATCTTCTTCATTCCTGGGCGTTTTAGTTGCCGAACTAGGCCACGAAGCAAAAAGTCAATATGCTCTCTACTGTGCACCTGTAGAAGTTCAAGTATTCATTGATGTACTGAATCTCCTCAATCTTCTAAAGAAGTGGAGTCATTGATGGGCTTTTGTGACAATTCCATCAATGTACTGGGTCCAGGCCAGATCTTCAGAAATATGGACACCCAGGAATCCGAAGTTTATTTGCACATGACGTTTTAGTATGGACTTTTAACATTAGTCAGTGGCAAGGATATTTGCCATAACGAGGATTTATTTTTCAAAAACAGACCTTTCAGTACCAACAAAATCAGAATAGTCTGCTAACTTTGATAATGGTAAATTAGCTCAAACATGGAGGTCATTCACTTGAAAGCATGATTGTTCTAAATTTCTTAATTGTCTGAATATTTATGTGGAACTGTACTAAATGTCAGAACTCCTACCAACCTAGTCAAGTAGTCACATGTGATGGCCACAGTGAAATTCTTTGCTTGCATACCCAAGGTATGCAAATAATCGCCACATAAATGGCGCTTACAAAGTATCCTGCACTAAGTTCCCCCTTTGTTCCTCCCCCCTCCCTCACGGCGGTTCCTACATTGTTCTTCCACTTCCCTCACGGCGGTCCCCTTATGCCGGGTCCTCCTTTGATCCTTTCCCCCGGTGGCAGCGTCCTCACTCCCACATGGTCCATCCTCGTCCATTGCCCACATGGACCGCTGCACAGACCTCTCCACTATCACTGTGGGGCCCTCTGGGCGCTTCCGTGGCGCCGACCCAGGCCCCAGCCGCGGACTTCGCTGACCCAGGTGCCAGCCGTGGGCTAAGATGGGAAAGGGCAAATAGGACTTTCAGTTGGCTTCTCTATCTTGAATAGTTGGTCTTATTATTTGCTGTTGTCACCAAAAGAGCATTGTCTGATACAGAGTGTGTGGTCTTTGGTGTGCATTAGTAATTTTTATAAATATTGTTTCCTTTAGCAAGTATAGAAATAAAGATCGGGATCATTCCAGTTGCTCCTCACCATCTTCACCTTCACCTGAACCCCAAGAGGACCGAGAAGTCAGAAAAGAAAGGGATGACGGAACAAGTGGTTTTAAATCGTTCCAAGGACACACTGATAGTGCAGTTTTTCAAGGGCGAGGAAGATCCAGAGGAAACTTTGTAAGTGCAATGTGGTGCTGTAATTTTGATGTTGAACACATTCATTAATACATGATACTTTCAATTTACTATGTGGTTTTCAGTTTGTTTCATTTGACAACTGAACAAGACAATTCCAATGTTCTTTAATTTTTAGCTCCCATTGGGTTAACCAGTGAATCAGGCAATTATTAGCCATTGGAAATTTAAAATTAAGTCCGGGCTGATTTTGGACTTTGTACAATTCATCATGATTTGGTTTCCTTCGAACCAGGATATGGTTTATTTTATGAAGCAGAGAATGAAGGGAAATAGAACTGATTAAAATGTTAAAAAATACATTTACCACAATGCTTATAATGTAGAAATTCATGCCAAGGTGCTTAACAAAATTATGAAAAATATGTGAATGTTGGGATAATTGTGATGACACAAATGCCCAATTGCAACATCAGGGAGATGGGCCTCAGAAGAGGTACCTGAGAAGAAATTAGAGTTCAGGATGGCGAGTTCATGTACAGCACTTGGATAAGAACTACATCATTTGCAGTCTTTTAGTTATGATAAACTGACAAAGACTATTTGTCATCTTGCTGAAGATGTTTAAGTTTCTGGAGATTAATTTATTTTTACTCTAATGTGCAAGACAAGTAAATGCTAGCAAGATGTAAAATTGATTAAAAATGACAATTTTCCACTCTGTATTAGGAGGAGACTTTTGTGTAATCCCATTTGTTTCCACTAACAATTCCTTCCTTAGAAACATTGCTATACAAATGAACTTTATCCCACAATAACCAAAATTGAAGCGAGAGAGTAAGTTGTAAATTTCACTTTCTTTATGGTTGGTTGCACAATATATGTTCCTTCTCTAGTTTATGAAGTGAAACAGCAATCTGCAAATTATTGGCATGTGTGCATATCAATTATTTTTCTTCTATTATAAAAGTATGCAACATTTTAGGAAATAATAGAATATTTTGATCGTTGGTGTACTTTGCTAATGTATTTGGACCATGTTGCACTTAGTCATTATCTCTTTAAAAATAATAATTTTCAGGATTAGGATTAACAAACCATTAAATTTAACGCGTAAATATAAACCAAATGGGCATTGTAATAATATTCAATGCTTTCTGTTGTATATTTTGAATCGCAAGATACAGATGAATGATTCAAATATTCAAATAGCACATGAGGATGTTAATAATAGAAGTTTACTGGAGTATGAGATATATATATCACTGAAATAATTGCAGGAAACGCTATACATGAAATATCTAACAGATTATGTGCTTTGAACATTTAGCAGTTCCGAATAAAAGGTGGCAGAGGGAGAGCCAGAGGAACTTTCTCTGGTTTGAATACTGTTTCCACCAGTACTACAAATCCAAATTTTCAAAAACGACCCAAGGAAGAAGAGTGGGATCCTGAATATACTCCAAAGAGCAAGAAATACTTCTTGGTGGGTATTGGCATGGGCTACTCTTCAGAATTTGCTGTTTTCTCTCCCTAATGCGCATAAATATACACTTTCTCACTTAGCTAATGATTCATTGTGTAAGTGGCATTTGCTAGCATTTGTGCTTAATGAATATTATAAATTGTTTTTAGCAGCCCTCATTCATTTCCATTATATTTTTATTCAGTCATTGAGAGACACTGCACATTATTAAGATAAAAAATACTTTAAATGCCAGTTCAGAATTATAGTATATTGAAGCAGATTGTGATACAAAAGATTTAAATTATGTAATGCAAACATTTAAGAAACTATTTACCAGCATCAATGTTGCTGCTATAATGCATGGATCATCAAATAAGGCATGGTTCCAGGATGGCTAAAATTCTCAGTTCTTTCTGGTGACACCATATTCTTGGCTTTAGCTACAGCGGCTCTTAAATATTCTAATCATGCAAACTAGAACGTAGATTCCCATCTATTACTTGAACTTACTGATGGTCTCTGAATTTTCAATGCTTTGTTTATACATGTTGCAGGAAGTCTGTTCGTATATTTATGGCAATCCTAATTTTTATCCTGAACTATCCTGTCAGCTAAATGTGCTCATCTGCAACCTTCTGCTTAGTGTTTCCATTTGCTATTCAGATGCATATGTAAAACAAGTGGCAGGTTCTGGTGCATATTTTAAGATCTAGTTTAGATTATTACAGTATTTGGTACTTTTGGTATTTTTAATGGTGGCTTGCATGTGCCTTTTCTTATCTGTATGAGTAAATTGTAATTTTGGGGAATTCCAGCAGAAAAGACATAACCTGATAAACTGGTGAAGTATTTCCTGTTCTTTTCTCTCTTCATGGTAGCATGATGACAGAGATGATGGGGTGGATTACTGGGCCAAAAGGGGAAGGGGGCGAGGTACTTTTCCAAGAGGACGTGGGCGATTTATTTTCAAAAAATCGAGCAGCAGTCCAAAGTGGACACATGACAAATATCAGGGAAGCGATGAAAAGGAGGAAGAAAATGGAGGAATAGAAGATGAAAAGGAGAGACACAAAGAGGAAAAGGTATATCTTTTGATGAGAGCCGGATTAATGCTTGGATTTTCTAAGATTTGTGTTTAAAGATATTTAGACAAGCATTTTTTTGTTGTAAATTTCCCTTTGCACAATCACCTACTGTTGAGAAGAGAGGTAGTCCAACGCATCACCCCAGGAAGACAGTAACCGTAGTAGTTGTTTATGGTCAGCGGTGTCAGAGGTCTAACCATTTGAAGGAGAACAGTCTATTTCATTAAAGTGCTTAAGCTGGTAACTAGGCCAAGAATTGAAAATTTCACTGATAAATGGATTTGTACTCATCAAAGATCATGCTATATAAAAGTAATAGCGCATAATCTTTTGTTGGTTCATTTCATAACGCATATGAATGCAATTCAGCAGTCAGATATGTGAATTCAGTTAAGAATCTGCAGGCCGTAATTTTAAGGCTATGAGTAAATACTGCAAGCTGATCATGCCGTCAGCAGAAACATGATTGTATTCACATCCTTTGGGCAAATGTTTGCATGATGTTTCTTTAAACTCTGAAAATTGGTAACAATTTGTTTCCAAAAACAGCATAATTTCAAAAATAATCAATAATTTGAAAAATCCGATATTATCTCATCAATTTTTGACTTTTTGCCAGTTTAAAATATTCCATATTTGTATTATTTCAAAAAGGTCAGATGCTCTTTTAAGGTCAATTTGAACTTGTGCAGAGTATCACAATGATTGGATAGCCATGCCGCACTATTCACAGTTGATTCTAACTGCTTTTTGGGACATTTATTTTTATTCTGACCAAATACTGATGGTGCCAGCAATAGTAGTAAACTTTTAATTGAGTAACCTTGCGAATGAACATTTGTCAAGGATGTCATGTAAATGATGTGAAAATGAAATTGGAACCCTGAATAAATGTGGAAATAAGAATTATTCATACAAGTATACTGTTGGCTTACCCACAGTATCTAATCGTACAGGGAATGAGGTTAGTAAGGCTGGGATATTAATCAGTGATATTAATGTAATCAGTTATTTTGAGTTTATTTTTAATATTAATTAAGTTGGGGTTGCTAAACATAGTTATACAGTGTCCTCTATACAACACTCCACGCATATTTCCATGGATCAAAACTAACAATATTGTTCATACACATTGGTAACAATTGGCATGCATCTTCCCCTTTTTTTTAGCAAGAATGTAAAATAAGTTAATTACCAATATTTTAGCTTGTTAGATTCTAGTATAATGATCCTACATTTTTGTTACGTACTGTCTTAAATAACAGTGGATCAATTTAAATAGGTCGTCTTCTTATTGTCCACACACAAGATTAGAAGTTGTTCAGCCAGAGCTGAACACACTTCTCGGCATCTGCATACAATGGTGTCTGTCTTGTCGCTTCTTGTGCGTGGTGGTGGATAGATTGGTGGAAACAGGGCCGCGACGTGACCGCTCTTTCCTTGACCCCAATTTAAATAGGTAAAGAGAATCCATTATCTGCTCATAATCATTTTTTTAAAGTAGGCTGTGTCAAAAATGAATATTTTTATCCATTTCTACAGTAGCCTATGAAAGGGAAAGGGTCTGTGGAAGGGAATAGGGAAATTTTTGCAGCTCCACAGAATACAAAGTTACAAGTCATCTTCAACGATACAACTTAGTTGTACACACAGTTGGCACAGAGGTAGAGTTGCTGCCTTACAGCACCAGAGGCCCATGTTTGATCCTGACTACGAGTGCTGTCTGTATGGATTTATACCTTCTCCCTATGACTGCATGGGTTTTCTCCCGATGCTCCCACATTCCAAAGATTTCTGTAAATTGTCCTTAGTGTGTGGGATATATCTACTGTTTGGGTCGGTCGGCATGGACATGGTGGGCCGAAGGGCCTGTTTCCATGCTGTATCTCTGAACGAAACTAGTCCTTCTGCATCTTAGTATTCAATGTATTGTAGCACTTTATGTTCTTGTTTCTCATTTGTTTAAGTACCGTTACTTGTTCCCAAAAGCACATTTTCACTGCCACAGCTCTTAATTACCTGAGTACTTCTGGGCTGCAAATCCATCTCACTCTAGTTTTAGTCTCAAGTAGCCTCTTTCACAGTCCCAATTTTTGAATTGCCTCAAAAGATGGATAGGAAGCAACAGTTATATCACAAGTTCAATAGGTTTCTCAATTTTTTCAATCTTTTAGGAAATACTCTAGTACTGAAAAAAAATGCAGTACATTTGACACCCCTGATCTAGATATTATCATGCAGAGTTTTGCTATTGCAAGTTTTGGCATCTATTTTACATTCCTTTAGACTTTAGAATGTGTATACATTAAAAAAAAAAATGCAAAAAAGTGATAAAGAAATTAACTGGAAAAGTTACATTTGAATTGTCTCATTCTAAATCATTCTAAATGATGAGTGGTAGCACAATTGACAAGTCCTTGCAGTTTATTTTAAACAATGGAAACATGCAAGTACATAAAGTTGGTGCTATGTTAACAACATTTAGTATTGAACTGTTAACTCGTGGTTATTGAGCATCATTTGCATTAACAAAGTTCTCCAATATCACCTCAGGAATTAAGTTTACTTAATTATCAGTGTTGTACTGAAAAATTCAGTTCCTAATAAATGCATGTGTTTACTTTGTCGCTGAAATAAATGATTGAGGGATATGGTCTAAACATTATCCCTTTTCAAAGAGTCATAGAGTGATACAGTGTGGAAACAGGCCCTTTGGCCCAAGTTGTCCCAGATACACTAGTCCCACCTGCCAGCATTTGGTCCATATCCCTCCAAACCTGTCCTATCCATTTCCTTCACCCTTTGCATTTCTACTGACTCTTCAGGATGAGTTGCATAAGTGCCAGTGCATGTGCAGTACATTGCCCTAAGTTTTCATTGTGTGTGGAGTTGGACAGGTATTGGTAGGTTATTTGACCATATAGAGTCAGAAAGTTCACTCTGCACCTGATTCTCTCAGACTGACCCTGAGGGGGGCCCCTGACTCAAAGCATCACCTATCCATGTTCTCCAGGAATGCTGCCTGACCTACTCTCTCCAGTTACTCCAGCACTTTATATCGTTCTAACATCCAAACATGGTGTTTTACTGTGAGATTTGCTGGATACAACAAAAAGTGAGAATACTAGGGGTTTCTTTTTGAATTTGGTTGCTAAATTCAGTTTTAGTTTAATGAAGAATAACTCAATAAAATGTGAAATTTCTTTCTTTGCTGGAAAATATTTGAAAACCATTTGCAGTATCTTAGAAATAAATGTTACTTGCAAATATTTAATCAACATTATTTACCTTGTCCGTTGTTTAAATAAAACAATTCTTCCTGGAGAATATTGTAGGACCTAAAATAACAAACCATAGACCTCAGCATAAAAATGGAGTTACATGTTTAAAAGTTGTAGGTAGAAAAATTGCTGGAGAAACTCAGCGTATTCCTAGGTGTCACGTATTCCTTCGCTCCATAGATGCTGCGTTTGGTCCATATCCCTCCAAATCTGTCCTATCCATGTACCATGTATATGTACCGCAAGACCACCCCCCCCCCATTCTCCAGCATTTTTGTCTACCTTCGATTTTTCCAGCATCTGCAGTTCTTTCTTAAACGTGTAAAAGTTGTTATACATTTGGTTTATTTTTAAACTACAAATACCCCTTTCTAATTGTAGTTTAAGATAAAGCAATTTTATTTTGAATTATGCTGTCATTGATTATTTCATTACAATAAATGCAATGCCAGACAATTTCTGTTGTCAAATTGACATAATCAACAACAGAAAGCACTTTACTTCCTTTTCAATAAAAATGAGTATGACTATGCTTTGTTTTTACATTAGTGTTACCTTGACTTTGGCATAATTTGTTCTTGACTAGTTACAACCGTGTTAAACGAATCTATACGATTATTTTAATCGTCGTGTAAAGAGATGAATCATTTATCAAAATGTTTATTGTAAAAATATAAACAGGGCTGATTCAATTCAAATTCAATAATTAGTTACATAATCATAACAGTAGCAAAACATTGAATGCGCAACAATTTGTCTTGAGTTCTGATAACTTGTTTTCATACCTGTCAAATTTGCATAAAAATTGTGCTCCAATCTATTTTGTAATGTTTTAAAACCAGTTTAAAGAAAATGTAACAATAAATATTGCTGCACTAATGTGCAATTATGATAAATGTATTTAAAATATGTGCATATTCTATGAATGTTGTGGGAAGATGGTGGCAGGTAGTTTTAATGTGAGCACTAATAATACTTAAACTACAGAGTCAATAGCTTTTTGAAAAAATAATTTATTAGGTTAACAGTGAAAAACTTAAATGTAGAGAATAAAATCAAAGAAATAATTAAACTTTTGCAAATAGATTATTTCAAATTCAACAGTGACTTAGATTTTTTTGATAAATGAGGGTTTTAATACAATTCTGGATTCATGTTTTTCTTTTTTTCCATAGGAACACGTTTAAATATGTCGCAGCACAGGAATTGAAATTAATTCCTTGGAATTATACAACTGGATTTTCCATCTCCTGTTCTTAACTCGCCTTTTTTATTTTTATTTTTGTCTGATGTTAGCCTTTAATTAAATTCTAATGTTGATTGTATAGTCTTGGTAAACCAGAATTCAAAACCTTTTAGTTTTGAAGGGTACGATGTGTGAAATGTCTGCCTTAATTGTTGGCTATTAACTATCTATTATATATCAGTATTTTTTAGATATTGATAACTGCATGGCTAGTTGATGTATGACATAAAAGCACAGTTTAGAAAATGAACATCTTGTATTTGAAGAAAGATATGGGGATTTTTTTATTGTGAGTAGCTGTATTTAGTCATTTTGTTCTCTGCTTCTCAAATAATATTTGCTTAATGAAACATTTGTCTTGTCTCTTCCTTAAATACTGCTTTTGCTTCAGTCCACCCAATTTGGTACTCTTGTGTAACTTGTCACTGGTGCAACACAGGCTGCTTTCTTTATTCTGTTTAGAGATTTGTTTGCATATATGTAAATTAAATAGGGTGCTAACTTCTCAAACAGGGGAGATAGATTAGTCGGTACACAAGGCTGGAGAAACTCAGCGGGTGCAGCAGCATCTAAGGAGCGAAGGAGATAGGCGACGTTTCGGGTCGAGACCCTTCTTCAGACCGTCTCGACCCGAAACGTCGCCTATCTCCTTCGCTCCTTAGATGCTGCTGCACCCGCTGAGTTTCTCCACCCTTTTGCGTACCCTCGATTCTCCAGCATCTGCAGTTCCTTCTTTAATACGAGATAGATTAGTCACTATTAGCACTCTAGAATTCAAACATATTGTGTAGATTCTCATGTATGGTGTAATTTACCAAAACGTCGGGCTGAGATTTTATTTTAAAAAAAATTAATTTTATATATACTAGCCGCAGGTCCTCGATGCGCGGCGGGCTAGTCTGGTCTACTGGGTGGGTTCTGCTCCGCGACATGTGTCCACCGCCGGGGCGGGGGAGTCGGGCCTACCGGGCGAGCCCTGGTGTGCGGCGGAGTCAGACCAAGCGGGTGAGTCCTCTGTCTCCAGTGGGCAAACTGGACTTTCTGGGCGGCTCCTCTGTCTACGGATTGTGGCACTCCCCGGGTACTCCCGCCGCACGTGTGGCACGTCTTCGCGATATGCTGGCAGCCGGGCCAGATCCTGGTTGGCTCCACACCGGCGACTTGGCCCAGCAAGGCGGTGCAGCGCTCGCCAGGAGCTCCCTTCTGCACTGGCACGGCGCTGTTTTGTAAATGTTGGGGGTGGCACAGCAGTGGAGCTGCTTTATCACAGCGCCAGAGACCCGGTTTTGATCCTGACTACGGGTGCTGTCTGTACGGAGTTTGTATGTTCTCCCTGTGATAGCATGGATTTTCTGTGGGTTTTTCTCCCACACTCCAAAGACTTGCAGATTTGTGGGTTAATTGGCTTCAGGTAAAATTGTAAATTGTCCCTAGTATGTAGGATCGTGCTTGTGTGCAGGGTGGTCCCTGGTTGGCGCAGACTTTGTGGGCCAAAGGGCTATCTCCAAAGTCCAAAGTTAAGAAAAATGATGGGGGACAGTGTTAAAATTAGACTGAGGTCAGGAACCATCCTAAAATCTAAATTATTCTAAATCTAAATTATTCTAAAAAAAAAATAGTAGTTATAGGCCATGAAGTTAATTGAGTAGAACATAAGTAATTATAATCTTAAACAACTATATGGTTGGCAGAATGGTTCATCTCGTTGACCTGATACATCACAGCAGCAGAGGGGTTCAATTCCAGATTTTTCACATTCTCCCTGTGGGAGAAATCCCATGGATTTCCTCTGGGTGCCATGGTTACCCCAAGGACGTTCAGGTTGGTAGGCTAATTGGTAAATTGTGCCCTCGTCTGGGGAGAGTTACAAAAGTATGGGGAATAAATAAATGAGTACACTATAGGATTACTAGTTTGTTTAGTTTAGAGATACAGCGCGGATACAGGCCCTTCGGCCCACCGAGTCCACGCTGACCAGCGATCCATGCATAATAACATTAACACACACACGCAACAATTTTTTTTACATTTACCAAGACAATTTACCTACAAACCTCTACGTCTTTGGAGTGCGGGGGGAAACCGAAGATCTCGGAGAAAACCCATACGGTCACAGGGAGAATGTACCCACTGCGTACAGTCGGGATCGAACAAGTGTCTCCAGCGCTGCAAACTCTACCACTGTGCTGGCCATGTAAATGGGTCTTTGATGGTCAACATAAACTTCCAAATTTCAGGTTGTGGGGATGGGGGGGGGGGTGGTCTTGCGGTACATATACATGGTACATGGATAGGACAGATTTGGAGGGATATGGACCAAACGCAGGCAGGTGGGACTAGTGTAGCTGGAACTTGGCTGGTGTGGGCAAATTAGGCCGAAGGGCTTGTTTCCACATCATCACTCTATGACTACAGGGCAGTCATTACTTTATGTATCCAAAGCAGAAGGGGGACCTTAATGTTGTGTTAGCTACACCGTGGGTAAAAGAGTTAAAAGCATAGCTAACAGTCTTAGTAATGTAGTACTTGAAGACACTTGTACTCACACCTGTTGTATTGCAACCCCACGCCCTGAAACACCACAATAAAGTTCTGATTTTTAAACCATTGGGATCTCTTCTGGGGCAGAAGTGACCTGTAGAAGAGGAATGGGTTGCAGCTGAACTGGAGGGGAACCAATATCCTGGCAGGCCTGATTGCTTGTGCTGCACAGGTGAGTTTCAATTGGCAGGAGGGTGGGATCCAATGTAGGACTGACAATGGACAAAAGGTGCAAGAGTAGGCCATTTGGCCCTGAGTCAGCACCGCCATTCACTGTGATCATCCACATTTAGTACCCTATCCTGCCTTCTCACTGTATTCCGACTCTGCTATCTTTTAGAGCTATATGTAACTCTCTTGAAAGCATCCAGAGAATTGGCTTCCACTGCCTTCTGAAGCAGAGAATTCCACAGATTTATAACTCTCTGGGTGAAAACGTTTTTTCGGTTGGCGGTGCTGCGTGCCAGCAGAGTGTTCATGATTGTGACTTTTTTTGGTGTGTCTAAATGTTAGTTTAGGTGTGTCTTGTGTGGGGGATGGTGGGGGGAGAAAGGGGGAAACCGCTTTTGGTCGCCTCCTCGACAGAGAGGTGACTTTTTCCTTCCTCGCAGGCTAACAGCTTGGATTGGAGCGGCCTTTCCCGCAGACGGGCCCAGAGCTTCTGCAGCGGGCGCAACGGGCGAACTCTTGCCGGGGGTCGTCAGAGAGAAGTGCTCCAATCGCTGGTCTGGTGAATTTGGCGTCGTGGGGCTGTGGTCTGCAGAGCTTCTAGCCGCGGGCGGGGTGTGGACTTACCATCCAGAGTCTGGGATCCCTTGCCAGGGATCGCAGGAGAAGATCTCCGTCCGCCGGCCTGCGGCCTATAACATCCTGAAGCCGCGGTCTCCGGTAGGAAAGTGCAGATTCGGGCACTCCAAGCCATGGAGTGTGTTTGACCGTCCCAACGTCTGAGTTTGGATCATCCCAACGAGAGGGCCTGTACATCCAGCCATCCATAGAGGCGACTACAGAGGGTTCATGGCCCCGACCACGGATAAACAAAGGAGGAGGACTGACTGAACTGCCTTCCACCACAATGAAGAATGCTGTGGTGGATGTTTGTATTAAATTCTATTGTGTATTGTGTGTTTTATTTTTAATGTATCGCTGTTGGCAAATTCATTTCACTGCACCTTTGCATGTGATGAATAAATTTGACTTTAACTTTGACTTTTTTCTCATCTGAGTTCTAAATGGCCTACCCCTTATTCTTACTGTGGCCCCTGGTTCTTGACTCCCCCAACATGGGGAACATGTTTCCTGCCAAATCCCTTAATAATCTTATGTTTCAATAAGATCCCCTCTCATCCTTCTAAATTCCAGAGTATACAAGCCCATATGAGCCCATCACCATATGACAGTCCCACCATCCCAGGAATTTACCTCATGGACCTACGCTGTACTGCCTCAATAGTAGGAATGTACTTCCTCAAATTTGGAGACCAAAACTGCACACAATACAGTGCATTCAGAAAGTATTCAGACCCCTTCACTTTTTCTACATTTCGTTACGTTACAGCCTTATTCTATAATGGATTTTTTAAAAAATCAGCAATCTATACACAATACCCCATAATAAAAAAGCGAAAACAGATGTTTAGAAATCTTTGCAAAGTAATTTAAAATAAATAACTGAAATATCACATTTACGTAAGTATTCAGACCCTTTGCTATGACACTCAAAATTGAGCTTCTGTGCATCCTGTTTCCATTGATTATCCTTGATATGTTTCTACAACTTGATTGGAGTCCACCAGTGGTAAATGGAATTGATTGTACATGATTTGGAAAGGCACACATCTGTCTATATAAGGTCCCGTAGTTGACAGTGCAGGTCAGAGCAAAAACCAAGCCATGAAGACGAAGGAATTGTCCGTAGACCTCAGAGACAGGATTGCGTCAAGACACAGTTCTGGGGAAGGGTATAAAACAATTTCTGCAGCATTGCAGGTCCAGAAGAGCACAGTGGAGGTGGCTGAGCTGACACTCTGGTGTCAGGACAACAGCTTCCTCTTGAACATCAAAAAAACTAAGGAGCTGATCGTGGACTTTAGAAGGGCACATCATCCGAGGACGTACACACCATTGAGGATAAATGGGGATACTGTGGATAGGGTGAGCTGTTTTAAATACCTGGGAGTCCACATCTCTGAGGATATGACATGGACATCACACGCTGCAGCACTCGTAAGGCAAGGCAGTGCCTTTACCACCTCAGGCAATTGAGGAAATTCAGAGTATCTCTGAGGATCCTCCTGTGCTTCAACTCAGCGGCTGTGGAAAGCATCTTGTCTGGAAATATCACGATTTGGTTTGGGAACTCCTCTGCCCAGGACAAGAAGGCTCTGCAGAGAGTAGTGCGTTCGGCCGAACGCACTATGGCAACTTCACTCGCCCCTCTCCAGGAACTATACATCAGAAGATGCAACTCCAGAGCCAATAAGATCATGGGAGACCCCTTCCACCCCTGCAACAGACTGTTCCAGCTGCTACGGTCAGGCAAACGCCTCCGTTGCCATGCTTTTAGAACAGAGAGGTTGAGAAGGAGTTTCTTCCCAGAGGCCATTTGGACTGTAAACTCCTATCTCACCAGGGACTAATTTTACTGTACCATTCTACTGTTTTTTTTTAAATTGCTGTGTTTTTTTCCCCTTTTTCTTTCCTCCCACAATATGTAATATGTGATTCTGTTCCATTCTGTTTGTAGTTTGTTTATTTGTTTTTTGCACAAAGTCCATGAGCATTGCCACTTTTCATTTCACTGCACATCTCGTATGTGTATGTGACGAATAAACTAAACTTGAACTTGGAGCTCCAGAGTTCCTCTGCGGAGATGAGAGAAACTTCCTGAAGGACAACTATATCTGCAGCACTCCCACCAATCAAGCCTTTATCTGAGGCCTGACAGAAGCCACTCCTCAGTAAAAGCCACATGACAGCCCGCTTAGAGTATGCCAAAAGGCGCCTGAACAAGATTCTCCGGTCTGATGAAACCATGATTGAACTCTTTGGCCTGAATGCCAAGTGTCACGTCTGGAGGAAACCAGGCACCGCACATCACCTGGCCAATACCATACCTATGGTGAAGCGTGGCAGTGGCAGCATCATGCTGTGGGAATGTTTTTCAGCGGCAGGAACTGGGAGACTAGTCAGGATTGAGGGAAAGATGAACGGAGCAAAGTACTTAGATCCTTGATGATAACCTGCTCCAGAGCGTTCAGGACCTCAGACTGGGGCAGAGGTTCACATTCCAACAGGACAACGACCCTAAGCATACAGCCAAGACAACGCAGGAGTGGCTCCGTGACTAGTCTGTGAATGTCATTTAGTGGCCCAGCCAGAACCCGAACTAGAACCCGATCGAATATCTTTTGAGGGACCTGAAAATAGCTGTGCACCAACCTGACAGAGCTTGAGAGGATCTGCAGAGAAGAATGGGAGAAATTACCCAAATACAGGTGTGCCAAGCGTGTGGCGTCATACCCAAGAAAACTTGAGGCTGTAATCACTGCCTAAGCTGCCTTCACAAAGTACTGAGTAAAGAGTCTGAATAGTTGTGTAAATGTGATATTTCAGTTGTAATCCATTTTAGAATAAGGCTGTAACGTAACAAAACGTGGAAAAAATGAAGGGGTCTGAATACTTTCTGAATGCACTGTACTCCAGGTGTGGTCTCGCTAGGGCCCTGTACAAACGCAGAATGACCTCTTTGCTCCTATACTCAACTCCTCTTGTTATGAAGACCAACATGTCATTAGCTTTCTTCACTGCTTGCTGTACCTGCATGCTTACTTTCAGTGAGTGATGAACAAGGACCCCCAGATCTCTTTGTACGTCCCCTTTTCCCAACTTGACACAGTTCAGATAATGTTTAAGAAAGAACTGCAGATGCTGGAAAATCGAAGGTAGACAAAAATGCTGGAGAAACTCAGCGGGTGAGGCAGCATCTATGGAGCAAAGGAATAGGAGACATTTTGGGTTGAGACCCTTCTTCAGACTGATGTGGGGAGGGGGGGCAGGAAGAAGAAAAGAAGAGGAGACAGTAGGCTGAGGGAGAGCTGGGAAGGGGAAGGAATGAGATAGCAAGAACTACCTGAATCATTGGAGAAGTCAATGTTCATTCCGCTGGGGTGTAAACTACCCAAGTGAAATATGAGGTGTCGCTCCTCCAATTTGTGGTGGGACTCACTCCGGCCATGGAGAAGGCCCAGGACAGAAAGTTTGGATTCGGAATGGGAGGGGTAGTTGATGTGCTGAGCCACTGGGAGATCGAATAATAATCCAATATTAATCTGCCTTCCTGTCTTTGCTACCACAGTGGATAACCTCGCATTTATCCACATTAAACTATGCCTGTCATGCATCCACCCACTCATCCAAACTGTTCACGTCCCTCTACATCCCCATAGCATCGTCCTCACAGTTCACATTGCCACCCAGCTTTGTGTCATTTGCAAATTAGCTAATGTTACTTTGATTAGTCAAGTATGATTTTACTTCGGAGTCACGTGAGTGACTACGTGAAGAAGCCCCGCCTGGCGCTGGAACGGCATTACGTCGACGCTGACGGCACAGCAAGAGCTGCAGAGGCAGCTCCTCGACAGCGGTAGGGGGAGCGATCGGAACGGGAGATTACAGAGCCGGTTCCGATACCGGTGGCCGTCAAAATTAACGTTAGAAAGATTTTTTAGTCGCTCCACAAACTTTTGGCACGGGGGGGGGGGGGGGGGAATTTTATAAAGTCAGAAAGGCCATAATTAAAAAAATTCAATAAAAGGCCTTCAGACTAAAAAAGGTTATGCCTTGAAAAAATAATGGGGAAAAAAAGAGATTCCAAAAATAAAGTAAATAAAGAATTCAAGCCAAAAAGGGTTAAAAGGCCCAAAAACATTCCCTAACCTACCCTAAAGGGGTTTCATATATTAATATATATGATGGATTATGGTGGGAATATCTACCTCAGAGATTTGAAGGTAGTCTCCTTGAGGAAAAACTCAGGAGTAATAAGGGCAGTAAAAATAAAATGGAAAACTGACCCTAAAAATGCACTGATAGTGGTGGCTGGTCATGAAGTACCCCTCCCCCCCCGCACAGCACCAGTAAAAAAGAATATATATATATATATATATATATATATCTATATATATATATATATATATATATGTGTGTGTGTGTGTGTGTGTGTGTAAGTACAACACCTGAATAAGAAGTGAGGCCATGGAAAATAACCATGGAAAACAAAAATTCATTGGTCTCTCACTAAAGCTGTTATGATTAAAACAGCAGAATAATAATAAAACTTTTTATGTTTTATTTTAAGTACACTTCAGCACAAAATAAAAAATAAAAATATATATATATTTTTGTTTATATATATATATATATATATATATATATATATATATATATTATATATATATATATGTATATGTATATAGTATATAGTATATGTGTGTACTAGGTTTGATACCTGAATGTATGAGTGAGACCATGAAAAATAAATATGAAAAAAAAAAAAAAAAATTTTGGCCTCACCAAAGCTGTTATAGTGAAACAGCAGAATATGATAAAACTTTTAAGTATAAAGATATCAACGGTGAATCCGGTTATGATATCCATGTCTCAATTAGATGAGATATAAGGAAATACGATTTTAAAAGTATTTCAAACTGGTGCATGGCATTTCCATTCAATGGAAAACAAATAAAATATTGTGCAAAATAACCAATACATTTAATAGAAAATTAATTGCCATCAGTTTCTGGAGCTCATTGGGAAGAAATATATAATATTTAGGGACCAAATCTGCACTCTAGATTTGCAGATCAAATCAGGTTATGTTAAAATCCTGATTATTATGGAATAAAACCTGCCTTATGATTATTCAAAGTATTGATTACAAAAGAACAGACTATTGGTCTTTAAACTTTGGGGAAAAAAAAAATTATGATCCAATATAAAGATTTGATAATGGATCAAAACTAAGGCAGAAGTATGATAAATAAACATAATCAAACATAGCCTTATCCGAACCCATATAATTGGGAAAAGAAGGCCTGAAGTACGTGGAAGAGGTGCAAACAACTCTTACAAAATAAATTCATGAAATCTCCGATTGTGGGGGATTACAGGTGTATTATGATCATTAATTGAATATAACTAAGGACTACAAAAAAATTAGAAAGGATTGGTTCACCTGTATAAGAAAACGTAAAAATTTGATTTTAGGTTTGCACCCAAAAGTAACTCCAATAAAGAAGGGGTACGTACATATATATATTATAAATTACCTCAGTGTACAGATGTGATGGTATAAACCATACAAAACATCGTTTTATATACACTTTCACAGTGTAAGAACATTTTATTAAAATGGAACATCTTCAACATTGAAATACAGTTGTTATTAACAAAGTGTTAATCAAATATTACAGGTGCTTGAAATTAATTAAAACGGGTCAAGCAGTGCAAGTTAAAACATTGTCTAAAGGATTAAATCCAGTTTAAGGCTGTTAAACAGAATACTGGAAGAACAATTGCACTGATAAGATCAGCACTTGCACTAATGAGGACATGGTCATGGTTATCTTGATCACATTTAAATTAGAGTCAGCTGCAAATTAGTGCTGCAATTACAAGTCTGTTGAAAGGCAAAGACTTGACCCATCACATAAAGCCTATGTTTTAGGCATTCATAAATATTTGTAAATTACTATTTAGGAGTAATTCAGCACCATAAGAGGGGGAAAATTGTTCCATGATACAAATATGTCATGGTTTTGTTGACATACTTTGTCCCTCCATTAGAAAAGGAGCCTAGGTAAGAGTAATAAAGCTCCAAAAGAAGAAATACAGAATATTATAAGAATATGTATGCCTTTGTGAGAGGCTTATACAAATACCAAATGATACATTATCATTATTAAAGTAATGGATTAAAAAAAACAAAAAAAAACGGGTTCACAAGTTGCTTCAACTATAAGCTTAGCAGCTGTTGAAAGCTGAGGCAAGTATTAACAGATGATGGACAGTTCTGTGAATATTTGGGTAAGATAAAAATATTATCTATTCTTATAAAGATAATTGATACGTCTCTTTGTTGGGACTACGGACAATACGTCTCTTTGTTGGGACTACGGACAATAATACCAGGTAAATGCAAATGAATTGTCCTAAGAAATTCTCCAAACATTTGTATTAATTATTGAATTATAATTATAGAATTATGGATTAAATATCGATTGTTCTATTATGGAAGTGTCCAGGTCATAACAAGGTGTACAATACCACGGATGTGGCGTATATTAAATCACATAAGATAAGTAAAATAATAATCATGTGATTATCTGAGTAAACAGATGTGGCATATTCTAAAATGTTTAGTCCAGCTGTTTATCTCTAAGAAAGAGACAATGTTATCACAGACTACACATTAAGGGGGAAAAATACATTGTCATTAATATGGATTACTTACAATTAATCTGGTTGTATACCATATAACCATATAACAATTACAGCACGGAAACAGGCCCTCTCGGCCCTTCCAGTCCGTGCCGACCATTTGTTTTTCCCCTAGTCCCATCTACCTGCACTCAGACCATACCCCTCCATTCCCTTCACGTCCATATACCTATCGACTTTACTCTTAAATGTTAAAATCGATCCTGCCTCCACCACTTCTGCTGGAAGCTCATTCCACACAGCCACCACCCTCTGAGTAAAGAAGTTCCCCCTCACGTTACCCCGAAACCTCTGTCCCTTAATTCTCATGTCATGCCCTCTTGTTTGAATCTTCCCTACCCTCAATGGGTATACAGATTAAATAACCAATTTTTCAAATATTCTCGTGGGTAAACCAAGAACAGGGAAGGTGGATGCTTTTCTCTCAATTACATGAGGAAAAATGGGTTTTTATGTTCCTCGTTTTTGTCTGATAGGGCAGTGTCTGATGAAAATATAGCAAAACACGGCCAGATGCATTTTGGTGGTCTAAAACGGATCTTTCATGGTTTTCATAAATATTGAGTGATGTTGAACCACTTGTGATGCTTCATAGTTGCAGTAAATATTGTTGGCATCCATAATATGAAAATATGAATTGACTATCTGCAGGTTGATCAGACCATTACAATAGTTTAATAGTCAAAGAAGTCTATGAATGTTTAACTAATATAACAACATAACAATAAAATAATTATGTATAAAGAAGTGTTATACCTGCAATTTGCAGAAAAAAAAACAATAATATTTTATAAGAAATTGGAAGTCTGTGTATACAGTAAAATTATTTGTCATATTAGATATATGTGAGTTCTTGTGGATTGCATTTTTTCTGAGTATCTAATTGATAGAGCCAATAATAGGGCTCAGAGTGTTTTCGTCCTATTTACGGACAATATACTAACCAAGAAGTTATCAGGTTCATTCGTAAAATCCCGATATGAAAAGGGATATATGTAGATATAAATATAAGTATATATATGTATATGTGTATATATCTGTCCAAAATTGCAATACATAAGTCTGGAGACCAATATAGTCCTGAATTGCCTTAGGTAATGGACTCCAGTTCTATCAATGATTCAAAAAAAAAAGTTAACATTGAAAGTAATAATGCTGATGACTTTAGTATCAAGATAATAGTGCAAATATTGTAAATATTACGTTATAATTGTATGTGGATACAGATTACATTATCATATATGTTTATGAATTTACCAAACAAAGCAGACCAAGAAGAGCTGGAACCAAGGTAAACCTATAAGCATATCCTGTCGGCCTTAAATTGTTTGTGTGTGTGTGAACATTGATGAAATATGTTAAACTAACTAAGAGTCTCTGTGGTAATGAGACAGCACTATTTATTACACACAAAAAAACACATTAGGTTCAGTAAAATTGATGGTTCTAGAGAAATGTATTCTAGATGGTTAAACATTGAATAACAACTCAGTGGAACTAGACACTGAAATGTGGAAAATTACTCTGTTAAGGAGGTAGATACATTCACAGGAATGGCACAGGATGAGCCACTCGAGCAAAGATGCAAGGCCACAGGAGGGTGTAAAATAAATATTAAATTACATGAAATCAGTCATTGTGTCACGATTGGACATGGAGTGTTGGGTTCTCTATAATTGTTGCTTTGTTCATACCATCAAATTATATATATCAATTGATATTTTGTGATAAACTTGCCTTTCAATAGAAAGGGCATTACTTTTATTCTTTTATAATGTGAAATAATTTATCACATAACTTGAGGCAATGTTTGGGGGAAAAAATGTGTTATTTTTTGCTCATTACTGTGTGTGTGTGAGCCAGAGTGTCGTATGGAAGGAGTCTACGACATGAAAAACACAGAAAGCTTCAAAATCTTCACGTAGTCACTCACGTGACTCCGAAGTAAAATAGTAAGATTAAACGAGAACTTACCAGTTCGAAGTTTGATCGTTATTTTATGAGGAGTAACGATGAGGGATTACGTGCCCTCCACTCCCGACCCTCATAAAATAAATGATCATCTGGTAGTTCTAAATCTATGTTGAGCCTTACTATCTTACTCCGGCTATTATGTTCTGTGTTTTTCATGCCGCTGCTTTGAAGTATGCCGTTCCAGCGCCAGGCGGGGCTTCTTCACGTAATCCCTCATCGTTACTCCTCATAAAATAACGATCAAACTTCGAACTGGTAAGTTCTCGTTTAATCTTACTATTTCCCCTTCGTAAATCCATGCTGTCTCAGACCAATCCTGTTACTGCTGTCCAAATGTGCTGCTATTTCATCTTTTATAATTGACTCCAGCATCTTCCCCACCACTGATGTCAGGCAAACTGGTCTATAATTTTCTGTTTTCTCTTTCCCATCTTTCTTAAAAAGTGGGATAACATTAGCTATCCTCCAATCCACGTGAACTGATCCTGAATCTATAGAACATTGGAAAATGATCACCAATGCGTCCACGATTTCTAAAGCCACTTCCTTAAGTATCCTGGGATGCAGACCATCAGGTCCTGGGATTTATCAGCCTTCAGTCCCATCACCAACATTTCCTGTCTAATGTGAATTTCCTTCAGTTCCTCCGTCACCCTAGATCCTCTGACCACTAGTACATCAGGGAAATTGTTTGTGTCTTCCTTAGTAATGACGGATCCAAAGTACCTGTTCAACTCGTCTGCCATTTCCTTGTTCTCCATAATAAATTTACCTTTTTCAGTCTTCAAATGCACAACTTTGGTCTTAACTATTTTTTTCCTCCTCACATACATAAAGAAGCTGTAGCAGCCTGGACAAGGTCAGGAAAAGGCCAGACGTCAGGCAGGTTCGAAAGTAGTTTAATGTCACAGTGAGAACACACACACACACACCCCCGAGCAGCACCTTTGGAAACCCTGTGGCAGACCAACGTCCCTGTCACTCAATAGCCGAGGGGGATGACCCAAGGAGTGGCCTAACCCCCAGGGACCGCCACAGGACCCCCCCCAAGAACCCGTGGCACGAAACAGACAGGAGGGCACACACAGCAGCCAGCCTGGGTGCGCGCTATGCCCGGCACAGGAACGGGCAACTGACCAACAAGTGCAGAGGATGGAGAAGCCACTGGAGGAGGTACCCTAACGGAGGGCGCCCTCGCTTACGGGGCCGCGCTACCAGCACTGGCCGATCAATGTCAATATGCGCCAGCTTCAGCCACGCAACCGAAACAGTAGACGAGCCATGCTCTAGGACTCGGAAGAGACCCTCGTAAAGCCACTGGAGAGGTGTCCGATGAGCATCCCTACAAAGGAAGACGAACTGGCAGTCCTCCAGAGCAGAGGGAACGTGCGGGCGGAAGGACCCATGACGAGACGTGGGTACCGGCGCCAGCTTGCCCACCGTCTGCCGAAGACGTTGCAGGGTGTCCGAAGGCTGCTCCACCTGGCCTCGTGCCGGCGGGATGAACTCCCCGGGCACCGTCAACGGAGACCCATACACCAACTCGGCGGAGGAGGACGCCAAGTCCTCCTTGGGTGCGGTGAGGATCACCAGCAAAACCCACGGCAGAGCGTTCACGCAGTCCGGATCATTCAGCCGTGCCTTCAGGGCATCCTTGAGATGGCAGTGAAACCGCTCCACCGGTCCGTTCGCCTGCAGATGATACGCCGTCGTGTGGTGTTGGCGAACCCTCGGGAGGCGTGCCATGGCCGACCACAGTTCCGACGTGAACTGAGGCCCCCGGTCGAATGCTATGTCCAGTGGCGCCCCGAACCGGGCGATCCAGTGCGCCACCAAGTCCCGAGCACAAGTGGCCGTTGATGAATCGGGTAGCGGAATGGCTTCAGGCCACCGCGTGAAGCGGTCCACCATGGTGAGGAAATAGGTCATGCCCCGGGACAGCGGCAGCGGCTCCACGATGTCCACGTGAAAGTGTTCAAACCGCTGCCGAGGGATGGCGAACTCCTGCAACAGCGCGTGCATGGGTCGCTGCACCTTGGCGGCTGGAGCGGGATGCAGGTGCGCGCCCAATGTCCAATCCCCTTGCACAGCACATGCCACATGAAGCGGGAGGCTACAAGGGCTGTTGTCGCCCTGATGGAGGGATGCGCAAGCCCATGGAGCACCTCAAACACCCTGCGCCGCCAGGCGACTGGGACGATGGGTCGCGGAAGGCCAGTGGAGACATCGCACAGCAGCGTTGCGCCCCCAGGACCACAGACATCGTCTTCCAACTGCAAATCCGATACCGCCATGTGATAGGCGGCCATCTCCTTGTCCACCAGCTGTGTGGCTGCCAGGGCGTAATAATTAATACCCTCAGCGACTTGGAGAACTGCATGAACTGCACGTAGCGATAAGGCGTCGGCCACCCTGTTTTACTTGCCCTCGACGAAGCGGATGGAGGTGGTGTACTTGGACACATACGCCAACTGCGTCTGCTGCCGGGCTGATCACGGGTCTGAAACCTTGGCAAACGCAAAGGTTAGTGGCTTGTGATCCGTAAATGCAGTAAAAGGCCTCCCCTCCAGGAAGTAGCGAAAGTGGTGTACGGCGAGGTACAGGGCAAGGACATGGTCGAAACGCTGCAACGGCGCTGAGCACCACTGAGATGCCTGCTGAAGAAGGCGAATGGGCACCAGCATCCATCAACGAGCTGCTCCAATACTGCCCCAACCGCAACCTCAGAAGCGTCCACGGTCGGGACGTCCTCTCGTGGGTGGATGAGCATCGTGGCCCCAGCCAGTACATCCTTAGCCCTCTCAAATGCCGCTGTTGCTTTGTCGGACCACTCGACCTCCCTGCGATGACCAGCGATCAGGTGGAAAAGCGGACGCATAATTGCGGCCACTGCCGGCAAGAAACGGTGATAAAAAGCGACCATCCCCACAAATTCCTGTAGGCCCTTAACTGTGGTCGGACAGGGAAACCTGCGGACAGCGTCCACCCTGGCCGGCAGAGGCACCACCCACTGGAGTTACACGGTGGCCGAGGAAGTCGACGGCCATTACCCCAAAACGACACTTGGACGCGTTGATGGAAGGCTGCGTGTTCAAATCACGTCGGGGTCACCAGTTGTAGCAGCCTGGACGAGGTCAGAAAAAGACCAGACGTCAGGCAGATTCTAAAGTAGTTTAATGTCACAGCGAGAACACACACACACACACACCCCCGAGCAGGACCTCAGGAAACCCCGTGGCACACCAACGTCCCTGTTGCTCAATAGCTGAGGGGGATGACCCAAGGGGTGGCCTAACGCCCAGTGACCGTCACAAAGCTTTTATTATCCTCTTTCATATTCTTGGCTAGCTTACCTTTGTACCTCAACCTTTCTCCACGTATTGCCTTTTTAGTTACCTTCTGTAGTTCTTTAAAGGTCATCTTTGCTATGTTATACTTCTCTTTTATTTTTATACTGTCCTTGGCTTCCTTTGTCAGGCATGGTTGCCCATTACTACCTTTGGAATCTTTCTTCCTCTTTGGAATGAACTGATCCTACATCTTCTGTATTATTTCTAAAAATACTTGCCATTGTGGTTCCACTGTCATCCCTGCTAGGGTATCTTTCCAGTCAACTTTGGCCAGCTCCTCCCTTATGGCCCCATAGTCCCCTTTGTTCAACTGTAATAACGACACTTCCAATTTTCCCTTCTCCCTCTCAAATTGTAAATTAAAACTTAACATTTTATGGTCACTATCTCCTAATGGCCCCTTTACCTCGAGTTCCCTTATCAAATCTGGTTCATTACTAAATCCAAAATTGCCTTCTCCCCAGTGGGCTCCAGTACAATCCATCATGGAGGCACTCCACTAACTCCCTTTGATGGGGTCCAGCATTTTCTTGGGGTCCAACCTGATTTTCCCCAGTCTACCTACATGTTGAAATCTCCCATAACAACCGTAGCATTACCATTGCGAAATACCAATTTTAACTTTTGATCCAACTTGCACTCTACATCCAGGCTACTGTTTGGGAGCTTGTAGATAACTCCCATTAGGGTCTTTTTACCCTTACAATTCCTCAGTGCTATCCATACTGGCTCTACATCTGATTCTATGTCACCCCTCGCAAGGGACTGAATTTCATTCCTCACCAACAGAGCTACCCCACCCACTCTGCCCACCTGTCTGTCTTTTCAATAGGATGTATACCCTTGAATATTCAGTTCCCAGCCCTGGTCTTCTTGCAACCATGTCTCTGTGATTCCCATAGCATCATACTTGCCAATTTCTAACCGAGCCTCAAGTTCATCCACTTTATTTCTAATACTTTGTGCATTCATATATAACATGTTTAATCCATTACTCCCCTCACCCTTCACATCAATTCCTATTTCACTTGGCCATACTCTCCTATCCTTTCCTGAGCTTTCTGCACCGTTAATTCTGGCGTCTTTCTTAACTTTTCTTATACTCACTTTCCCTTTAACTCCATCCTTATATCTCCAGTTTCTCTCTCCCACCCCCCCCCCCCCCCCCCCCCCCCCACTATTTAGTTTAAACCGACCCGTGTAGCAGTGTCAAACCTGCCTGCCAGAATGCTGATCCCTCTCCTGTTAAGGTGCAACCCGTCCTTTTTGTACAATTCACCTTCCCCCAAAACTGATGCCAGTGGTCTAAGAATCTAAATCCCTGCTTCCCGCACCAGCTCCTCAGCCACACATTCAGATCCTCCATCTGCCTGTTCCTGTCCTCATCAGCACGAGGAACTGGAAGCAAACCGTAGGTAACTAGCCTGAAGGTCCTGCTTTTCAGCCTTCTTCCGAGTTATCTGAAGTCACGCTGCAGAATGTCTTTCCTCTTCTTCCCGACGTCATTTGCGCCGACATGCGCTACCACATCCAGCTGTTCACCTTCATCCTTGATGCTCTGCAATCGGTCAGTGATGTCCTGGATCCTGGCACCAGGGAGGCAACACACTATCCTCGAATTCCGCCTGTTGCTGCAGAAACCTTTGTCTGTATCTCTCACAATTGAGTCCCTGACTACCACGGCTCTGCCTGACGTCTGTCTCTTCGGTTTTGCCTCAGCGTCACCTTTTGACCTGTCCCCCGCTCAGAATGGCAGTGTCTTCTGTCCTGACAGCTTCCAAGCGGGTGAACCTGTTTTCAAGAGGTACATCCACCGGGGTCTCCAGCACTGCAAGCTTCCTTCCCTTCCTCATCGTCACCCCTCTTCTCTCTTCGGTATATTTGATGTAACGATCTCGCGGTAGGTCCTGTCCAGGAAACTTTCGTTTTCCCGAATGATCCCAAGATCATCCAGTTGCTTCTCCAGTGTCCCAATACGGTCCTTCAGGAGCTGAACCTGGACACACTTTCCACAGTTGTAGTAGCCAGAGATACCAGCAGTGTCCCTGACCTCTCACACCCCGCAAACCTCACACTGAATCAGCTTACCCACCATATCTTCGCCGCATCTCGTCCTCTCCAATTTTTGGCTTAGTCTCCTATCCTCAGCCTTCTGCCGAAGACTCTTGTGCCAAAGACACATTTCTCAAAAGACACTTCTCGAGCCAAAGACTCACATTTTTCTCGCAAGGCACTTTCCTCGCAAGGCAGCTCCCCGACAGGCCGCTACTCTAGAGCAAACCTTGCTTATGTTGGTTGATTAATTGCCTAATTCGCCAATTTACCAATTTGAGAATTAAATTCCTTAGCCAATCCCTACACTCAATCACCTGCTGCGGACCTTGAAGGTCTGTGTTCTAGGCTGATCCCGCCCGGTTTTTAAACCAACCGCTACTAAAATGAAACACTGAAAAAACTCCCAATAGCTTACCTCTCAGCCATTCCCTCTGACTCAACTACTTCCAGCCAATACTAGCTCTCATTGCTTCTGGCTGCTGCTTCTGTCCCACTTTCACTGTTGTTGAGGCAGGTGAGAGGCTGGAAGTCGGTATGGAAAGTTCAGTGGACAAAACAGGTATGTGCATGGCAGGGAGCAAGGAAATCCTGTTGGAGTGAATTGCATTAGTTGTAATGCGAGAGGTCTGACGGGTAAGGCAGGGTATGGGTAGGTATGTATGACTGGGACATGGTTGTCATTTTGGAAACCTGGCTATGGACATAAGTGATAGGAGCAGAATTAGGCCATTCGGCCTACCAACTACTCCGCCATTCAATCATGGCTGGTCTATCTCTCCCTCTTAACCCCATTCTCCTGCCTTCTCCCCATAACCCCTATGGGCTACGAGGGACAGGACTGGCAGCTTAACTTTCCAAGGTACATGTGTACAGGAGAGATAGAAGTGGGGGTAAAAGAGGAAAGGGATGTTGCTTTATTGATTAAGGAGAATTTCACATCAGTTTTCTGAGATTTCATTATTAATGGTTTATCAGATGAGGCTATATGGGTAAATATGCTCCTAGAGCTAACCCCCTTAGTCTAGTTGAGTAAAACACTGAGTCAAGCACTGGACCACTAAACGTTTATTTTATGACACAATAACGAATTTCCTATGCGATACCTAGCCACACCGCGGGATCAATCCTTGTATCTGCTTGTCCAAGCCCTTCAGCCTTGTGCAAGCAGATTCTTCATAGAAACATAGAAACATAGAAAATAGGTGCAGGAGTAGGTCATTCGGCCCTTCGAGCCTTCACCGCCATTCAATATGATCATGGCTGATCATCCAACTCAGTATCCTGTACCTGCCTTCTCTCCATACCCCCTGATCCCTTTAGCCACAAGAGCCACATCTAACTCCCTCTTAAATACAGCCAATGAACTGGCCTCAACTACATTCTGTGGCAGAGAATTCCACAGATTCACCACTCTCTGTGTGAAAAATGATTTTCTCATCTCGGTCCTAAAAGACTTTCCTCTTATCCTTAAACTGTGACCCCTTGTTCTGGACTTTCCCAACATCGGGAACAATCTTCCTGCATCTAGCCTGTCTAACCCCTTAAGAATTTTGTAAGTCTCTATAAGATCCCCTCTCAATCTTCTAAATTCCAGCGAGTACAAGCCGAGTCTATCCAGTCGTTCATCATGCAAGACCTGCCATCCCAGGAATCAGTCTGGTGAACCTTCTCTGTACTCCCTCTATGGCAAGAATGTCTTTCCTCAGATTAGGAGATTCAGCCCCGTGCAAGCAGATTCTTCCAAAATGTTACACAGTCCCAAGCACTCCTCCAGAAGATTGATAACAAACCACATGGGGGTTACCTTTTATAGGTCATTGAGCCCTGTGCGGCAGATCTACATGGGGGTGGTATCCCTACAAACCAATCACAGATATTGATTACATTAAGGTGTTATTGACAGTTCCCCAACCGAATTACAAAGCATCCCATTACAATGCTTCTACAGAAGCTTCTGGAAGGAAGTCAATCAATCAAGTAATGCAACATTCTCCTGGGGAGTATAAACAATTTAAACAAGGCTTCACACTTCAGCCAATCATCAAACAGTAACACAAACATATTGCAAGATTATTGACAGTATTTACAATCCTTCTGCAGCCAGCCTATCATGCTAATGCAGTTGCAACACCTTTGGGTTTCTCTGCAAAGTATTTGTACGTTTTAACAATAGTGGAAACATCTGGACCTCACCTTATCTCATAGTTCAATCTAGGACATAGACTTCCTGGCACCAATTTGCAGCTCTCATCTTTGAACAGAAATTGACCAAACAGGTTTTGCAGATGCCCTGATCCTCCATTTTATTTCTCTCTATTTTAGGTCATCTTAACAGGTGGAGCTGAGAAATAAAAAGGGGACGATCACCTTGTTTAGACTGTACTATAGCCCTAAATAGTCAACAGAATTTAGAAGAACAAATATGCCAGAAGATTGCAGAGAGCCACAAGAGGAGAAGTGAAAATATGAGAAAAAGAGTTTCAGAATAGGGGAATCAAGAACTGGAGGACATAGATGAGGGGAAAACATTTAAAATAATCCGAGAGACAACTTTTCCACACAGAGGCTGGTGGATAAATGGAATGAGCTGCCAGAGATAGTTGAGGCAGGTACAAATCTATAACATTTAAAAGACATTTGGACAGGTTCATGGATAGGAAAGTGTAGAGAAGGTACACAGACACCTTAAAGTCTTCACTACTTTATTAAGCATACATTATATATAGCCCTGGTTGTGCCCTGGAAGAACATGGGCAGGTGTGATTAGTGTAGATGGGGCATCTTGATCGGCAAGGGCAAGTTGCTCTGAAGGGCCTGTTTCTGTATGGTATGACCAAGATGACACATTCTGGAAGAGGATCCAGAAAGGCAAGTGAGCATGTTGGTTTCCGACGGGAACGTTGACGGACGCACCACACATCTCTGTCCTCCAGTTCCTGCAGACTTCTGCCGCTGGAAGTATAGGATTTTGGTGTGTGCTTTATCATAATTCCTTACAATGCTATGTACGACAGTGATCACAACTTCTACTGAAGTGTGGATGGCCGTTGGCTTGCTAGAAACTCATCTGCCCTTTGACGAGTCTTGTTTTTGTTCCTGCTGGGGGTCCACAGCCCCCTCCTCACCTGGCAAACCAAGTGGGGAAGACGGTTTAGTCGCCAACTATCCGACCATGGAGCAGGTAGCACGTGATTACATGGTACCGGTGGCGGGGGGAACTCATGTTTTTTTTAGTGGAAAACCTGATAAAACCTGAATGTAACCCTAACCTTAACCCTCGCCCTAGCCCTAACCATAATGCTTGGTATAAGTATAAATTGTCCCTGGTGTGTGTGGGATAGTGTGCGGGGATCGCTAGTCAGTGGGACTCAGTGGGGCGAAGGGCACTGTATCTCTGAACTAAATGTGACACAGAGGCCGCAGGGGTTGGACTCAAACCCCCAATGTTCTGCCTGCTCCTCATGGGAACTGTTGGCCACAGTTGTCCCAGAGGCAGGTCTCTCTTCCAGTGGTCTCTCCAAACCCCCAGAGGCAGCGGGGGTTTGGAGAGACCAAATCAATGTTACTAAAACAGATGATGTGGCCTTTGTGCAGTACTATTAGTGGGATCTAGCTGTCACAGGCTGGGTCCACAAATGGGGGGCGTCGGGGAAAGTGGGGGGGGGGGGGGGGGGGGGGTTGGTGAATGGGAGAAGGAGATGTGAGGGGAAGGGGGGTAGTGGAGAAGAGTGGAGCGGGAGGAAGAGTGGGGAAGGGAAGAAGGGGGGGAAGAGGGTAGGGGAGAAGGGTGGGGGAGGGGAGTGGAGAAGGAGGGATGGGGCGGGGTGGGGGGTGGAGGGGAGAGGGGAGTTCAGTCTACACTCACTGAATCCATCCCTGTGAAAAGTTATAGATGTGATTGGATCTGGAAGCGGACCAATACATCTATAATTAAAACTGAACTACTTTCATTTGCACAATTGATTTTATTGTATTAATTTTAATATATTAATGTTTAAAATCCATGCATTGACGGAAGAATATTTTATAGCCCATCTGTGGTCCCTATCCCTAACCGGGCGTCACCCATATAACCATATAACATATAACCATATAACAATTACAGCACGGAAACAGGCCCTCTCGGCCTTTCCAGTCCGTGCCGACCATTTGTTTTCCCCTAGTCCCATCTACCTGCACTCAGACCATACCCCTCCATTCCCTTCACGTCCATATACCTATCCACTTTATTTTTAAGATGCGTCATTTATAAGCATGCGTCAGTATGTCTGTCGTGCAATTTGACGGGTTTATGGGCGTCAGTCACTGACGCTCTGCTGTCGCCCGAAAAATTGCAAAGTGGGACAGGCCCGTTAAGGGCCTGTCCCACCAGCATGCGATTGTATGCGTCTAGCGTGACCAAACGTGGTAGCTTGAGGCGTACGGCCTCGTGGGGCCGGTCCCAATTCGAACCGTGGAGGCGTATGAAGTTGTGCGGGGCTGGTCCCGACATCATACTCACCAATCAGCTGGGCAGGAGGTGGGCGGACTGAATTTGGACGTCGCACGGCATCGGGCGGTGATGTGATCGCGCAACGCCACGTGCTAGGCGTACGCCGTCAAGACGCTGTGTACGACGTCGATATGCTGCGTACGCCCTCAATGTGCCGGCGGGCCGACAGGCCGTTGGTGCACGGGATTTTTGGACAGTGCAAGACTTTTGGAGCCCCGCGCGATGTCAGAGCCAGCCCCGCACAATTCCATACGCCTCCACCTATCGGAGTGGGACCGGGCCCGCGAGGCCGTACGCCTCAAGCGACCACGTTTGGTCGCGTTAGACGCATGCAATCGCATGCTGGTGGACAGGCCCTTTAGTAGGTATGTTACAAAACTTACCTTTAGCGGCGCTGCAGTTCTGCCACTGCCCGTGTGCGTGACTTTTGCGCCTTTGAGAGTGGGGAAGATTTAAAATGCCATTTACTCCAGACTATTCAAATCGATTAATCTCAGGGGGTTTAGTTGCTGAAGAGAAATCGCTCCGACATTTGTTTTATGGAGTTATTTTTATACTACACTGGATCATTTATTAGCATGAGTAAATTAAAAATCATCTTCTAAAGCCATGAATGCCGACAACGGGACGGATCTCACGTAGGGGACAAAACAAGGCACACAGTTTATTTTTACATAAAACGTGCTTCTTAGAATGCCTTTAATCAAAATTTCATGTTGCGAAAAGGTGACTTAGAAAATATACGAACCGGCAGTATTTTTCCTGCCGATTGGGGGTTAAATTCACCGCAAACCGCAACGTTCCAAACGATCGTGTTCCACAAAATCCCACTCGCAAGATGATTAAAACGCCCATTAATTTACGGGAATTAAACACTAAATTCCTTCCATTTGGTCTATAAATTCATGACAATGAGATTTTAAAATCATGTTATATTGTGAATCATTGTGTGAATGTTATTTGGATACTTAGGCTTTTTAAAAATGTTAACCTTTTCTTAAGAAATGGATAGATATTTAGATCTAGTAATTGAATTTTGTAATTAGCTACAATTAGTTAACTGATGATATGCTTTAATTTCAGATCATCCAAGTAAGATTGTTTCATTTTTGTTTCAGAATGCTTCAGTCTATAATAACTGAAAATTTCATTCAGTTCTCTTAATTTTTAATAAAGTTGTGGGCTTTTGACTGTCCTTGATCACAGCTTTTGTGTCAAGTCAATGGAAAAGCAATAGGGAACAAGATGCTAATTTCTGAGTATTAAAATGGCCATAACCATTTTAATACCGAAGATATGAAAGTGAATTAGGTTTCAAATTAAACTTCTTTTTATGCTTTATCTGATGAGATAAATTGCAGACTTGATTTTTTAAATCTCAAAACTTTGTAACGTTGCTACCTTTAGGCTCATTAGCTGATTGTACGCTTTGCCACTGATTAGCTAGATTATATTCGTCCGACATTTTGCGGAGAGGACAACCCGCAGTGTAAAAAAAAAGTCAAGCAGCAAAACATAGATAACTAAAAAAAAAATTCGTTTTCCAGCATCTGCATTGGAATTTACACTGTTGCAAAGTCAGGCGGCGTGATGTGGAGGGTGGGGGGGCAAGCGAGAGGTTAACATTAAAAAACCGCACACGGTGCTGGAGTGACTGAGCCGCCGGGCAGCGAATGTCGGGACCGAAGATCACAGAGCGGATCAAAGCTCTAGTATCTTTGGAGCTGTAGGATCTTTGGTCGGGACCAAAGGTACTGAACCAAGGCAAAGGACAGGCGGCGGGGCCCGGGGAAGAGTCGGCGAGGACCACCGCGGGCTTCCTGTTGCTGCGCAACCTACCCGCAACAACCCGGCTCTCCATTGGTCAGCTCCCGTGCAGCTTCACCTGACCAATCGGGGGAGGCTTTATGGAAAGGTGCCGCCTTGTCGGTTGCTGGCTGGAGATTTGAATTTCAGTCGGAGGAAGAGGGGAGGCGAGTGCGGAGGTGAGAGTGGAGGGGGATGGGGAGGGAGGTAAAGGAGGGGATCGGCGCGAGGTGGAAAGGAGAGGAGATGAGATGGGATTGTTTTGTTATTGTTTAATGTTTTATGTGTCACTCCTAACTCACTGTATGTCATGTTGTCACTTGTGGGCGGAGCACCAAGGCAAATTCCTTGTATGTGAATATACTTGGCCAATAAACTTATTCATTCATTAGAAAAGAGGTCTCGGGCTAACGGGAAACTCGACCGTGCCTGCCCGCCTGCTCCACCGTTCAGTGTGGCAGTGCTAACCTGCCCCAAGGGCTCGCCTCTTCCACTCGTCATGGGCACAGAGGTCATTTTCTGTGCTGTATGATTCATCTATGTTTGACCTCTAGCTCGCCAGGTGCAGATTTTTGCACTTCGTTTTGCCCATTGGAGCCCTGGTTCTTACGATACGATAGAACTTAATTTATCCGAGGAGTGGCAAGGATTGGGGATGTGCGAAGATTGTGGAGGTGGGGATTCAGCCTACCCCACCCCACGACAGAAGGGGGTGGAGTTGTACAGTTTAATAGCCACAGGGAAGAAGGATCTCCTGTGGCGTCCTGTCCTGCATCTTGATGGAACCAGTCTGTTGCTGAAGGTGCTCCTCAGGTTGACCGGTGCATCATGGAGGAGGTGAGCTGTATTGTCCAGGGTGCTCTGCAGTTTGAGGAGCATCCTTCCCTCCAACAACCCCCCCCCCCCCCCCTTCCAAACATCCCATCCTTGCACCTCTATAGCACATCACAGAGCTGCTGAGTAGTACGGATTTTCCGTATTTTGTACGGAAATGCAATAAGAATACGGATGTACGGATTTGCTTTGTAAAATATGGATTTTTTTTTAATCGGCCCGACCTCCTGTTTCATATTGCTGCTTACAAAATGCAAGGATATAAAAAGTCATACTGTAACTCTAAAAATTATAGCAGATTAAATCGGTTAGTATTTTTAATTTCAAGATCTGGATGGTTATTTGCTTTGATCTGCCTGTCCTGCTACAGGTTTAAACAGCGCTGTCAGTTTAGCGTGACAGCGTTATGGGTTCTAATTATAGCGCTACCAGCTGGAGCGCTATGGGCTTTACACATAGTGCTATGGCCACAGCGCTATGGGTCACAGACTGTTTAGGGAGAGGGAGGGAATAAAAGAGGGATGGAGAAAAAAATGGGGAGAGGGAGGGAAAGACAGGAAGGAGGGAGGGAGGGAGAGGGAGGCTTCCAAAATGGCTTCTACATCATCTGGTGCTGAAAGCAGGAAGCAGCCGTTCGAACAGAAGTATAGAAAGAAATGGCAATGAATGCACTGTCAAGTCAGGTGCATAGAAGACCTGTCAATTGGTAGCAAAGTTATGCATTCTTGTACTCTAACATGGGTAAGACCGCACATTAAAATTGTGGGACAGGCCCTTGATTTCCTCAGCAAAATACTGATTTTCAGGTACTAGAATACTGAAATGCTCTGACAAAACTTGGCAGCTCTGACACTGGGACCTCCTGACCCTGCGCCATGTTTCACTCACCAGGGCTCCTATACCCAAATCACCTTTCGCACTGATTTCACTAAGCTCGCCCCTCATTTTTCCGAAGTCTAAAGAATACAGATGTATGGGTTGTTTTGGTGCTCATGACAACTCCCTCGTCATAGGAATTAGCCTTGGTTATCTTTATTTTGTTTGCCTCATCGCTGGTATAAGTTTTTCTTAAAGAAAGTAACCAATTCTATGCATGCTAACCCAAATGTTGTCTCACCAAACCTTGTACAACTGTCACAATTTTTTTCCTAAATTCTAAACAACTTATAAAGGATAAAACACCATTTGCCTTAGAACCAGTTCGACCTGCATACTAACTTGGACATGGTGAGCATAGGGTCATTTTACATGCAATGTGACTTAATAGAATAATGAGCAAAAAAAAGTATTGGAGGAACACATTGGGTCAGGCTGCATCTGTGGAGCATCTGTGGATGCTCCACAGATGCAGCCTGACCCAAAACGTCCATTCCCTCCACAGATGCTGCCTGACCCGCTGAATTCCTCCTGCACTGCTGTTTTCTACTTGCTAACCTCTTATGTGTCATGCACAAGGATACTTGGATTCCTCTATATTCCTTCAGTCCATTTAGATAAGTGTTTTAGATCCCTCCTACCAAAATGCAAGATGTCACACTTTCCTACATTAAATACCATTTGCCAAATATTTTCCTACTAATTTAACCTATATAAATCTTGTTGCAACCGGTCCTCGCATTTTTTGTATCATCATGCTTGGACAACATGCACTCTTTCCCCATCTCCAACACGTTGATCTTGAGAGCAAACAATTGAAGGCCAAACTTTTTGAAATGATAGGTTAATTTCTTCCTTGCTTATAGATTCCAAGTTCTTGCCAACAATGGATGTTAAGCTAACATTTGGAACAGAATGGGTTATTTAGGGACAGTCAACATGGCTTTGTATGCAGCTAAGCAGCATGTCTTACTATCTTGATTACATTTTTTAATGAGGTGATAAAGGTGATCGATGAGGGTGGGACAAAATATATTGTCTACATGGATTTTATTAAGGCATTTGATAAGGTTCCCCACGGTAGGCTGATCCAGAAGATTATGTTGCACAGGATTAACTGCTGGGGTCATAAATTGTGAGGAAGTCTGTCAAAGTATATAGGGAAATATTGATCAGCTACAGAAATTGGCGAAGAAATTGCCACATTTAGAATATTACATGCTGTTCTGGTCGCGCTTTTACAACAAGGATGCGGAGGCTTTGGTGAGGCCTGGATTAGGGGGTATTAGCTACAGGGAGTGGTTGAATAGATGGATTGTTTTCTCTGAAATACTGGTGGTCAAGGGGAGACCTTGGAAGTATACAAAATTATGAAGGGCATTGATAGGGTAGACAGTCACAATCTTTATCCCAGGATGGAAGTATCAAAGAATAGCGGGCATAGCTTTAAGGTGAGAGTGCAGGGTAAGCTTCTTTACACAGAGGGTGGTGGTGGTGGAGGCAGATACGATAGTGGCATTCAAGAGGCGTTTAGATAGGTACATGCAGGGCTCCCACTTAACTTTTTTTCCCTGTTGCCAGCCGGGCAACCTATTTTAGGTTGCCAAATGACAGTTTAGTTGGTCATTTAAGACGGCTTGCATGACGCGTGCGATAATGTGCTCGGGTGAAGTGCATAGTTACCAGTCGGAATTATGCTCAATGAACCATTCACATATTATTTATTTTTCAAATAAAGTCACAAACTTAACATATTCACCAATCAACACATGATATATACCACAATGACATGCAGCAAAGTTATAATACAGTATCTCAACTCTCTTTACACATTGCAATTAATGCAATTTCTATTATTTCTTTCCACTTCCAAACAAAAATGTGTTTGGATTATTCAGTGTATGATCAACCTGTGTCAATAAATCCTGGACCATGGTAACATATATGCTTAACCATGCACACTACAGATTGATGCAAGCATATTTTCTGTGAAGGACCGAAAATTATCATGACAAAGCCATAGCATGGGTCGTTATTGCTATTGGTACAGAAACACTCTCGCTTACCACATAATTTATCCACAACAAAATATACGGGTTGCAAGGAAATTTCTAAAGGCATTTTATGATAATAGCTGTTAAAACCCACTATGCCCATCTGACAGGTACACTAACTGACAAGAGATGGCCAAAGGACATAACTACAGCAAATGTTCTTTTGGTAATATGTTTAAAGGTGTCAAAATGCCACATTACCGGACATTCAGATTAGATGTATGTGTTGTGACCAGCAATGAAGATACCCAGTTTGTACGCACCAGATTAAAAAAAATATTGATCAACGCTGTTTACATAATTCCCTTTGAGAATTAACATTAACATTTCAACTGAAATACCTCCTGACTAAATTTGTGATGTATGTGACCGACTGTAGAAGTAAAACCTAGATAAATCCAATGTATAGTTGTGAATGTTGCTCATTAAATAACTACAGTACTGATACTCCATATTAAGAGCATTGATTTGCCGTTAAAATGAATTCTGTAATAATGTGTCAACGCTAGCAATGACAATCGAACACTGCAGTTCGATTCACAATTTACACATGTTCACAATTTAATGAATCCATCTTTATGGATTAAAACAAATAATAACATTGGGAATTAAAACACATTTGATTGCATTCCATTAATAAACATAATCAATGTTCGTTCTGAAGACATTTCCAGCACAGTAGGGTCGGGGGTGTGTGTGTGTGTGAATCAGTGTGGGATGGATAGATGGTGGGGGGGGGGGGGGGGGTGAGAAGGCAATCGGTGCGGAATGGATGGATGGAAGCAGGGGAATTAGTGTCTGTTGGTTGGAGTAGGTAAAATTGTGAGGGGAGAGCGCGGGGGATGTCAGTGGGGGTTGAATGGGGGATCAGTATGGGATGGATGGGGACTGCAGGATGGATGGGAGGGAGAATCAGTACAGAATGGATGGGGGGATTGGTGCAGGATAAATGGTGGGGGGTCAGTACAGGATGGATGGGGGGATCAGTACAGGATGAATGGGGGAACAGTACAGCATGGATGGCAAGGGGGGTCAGTTCAGGATGAATTGGGGGGGGACCAGTGTAGGATGGATGAGGGGTGGCAGGAGAATCAATGCGAGGTGGATAGGGAGATCAGTGCAGGATGAATAGATCATATTGATGGTAGATGGGGAGCACAGGGGGTGGCAGTGAGGACTGAATAGAGGCGGGAATGGGGATCAGTGTGGGATGGAGAGGCGATGTCCCAGGATAAGGGGGGAGTACAAGAGAGAGCGCGAGAGAGAGGGGGGGGGGGGGGGAGGAAAGTCAGGGTTCCTCGGACAACATCGGCATCATTGCCCCGCTGCCTATGCCGTCCCTGTCCACCGCCAAGTGCCGCCGCCAAAGGGGGAGGCAGTTGTGATCTCGCCACCGCCTCCCCTCCTCCGCCAGCCAACAGGAAGGTGCGGGGCCGAGCGGTGCAGGTGCTTCAGATGGTGGAAGGGGTCCTCCCCCTTCCTTCCTCCTCCCGGCCTCGGCGTGCGGGAGGGTTTGTTTTGAAAGCAGTTATTGCCATTGGCGGAGTGGCAAGCAGCAGCCGCTATCAGGGCGGGCGAGGTGCGGGAGGTGGAGGTGCCGCTGCTGCTCTGCAGGCACATCATTCGCTCCAACCCTCCGTCACCCCGCACCTGGTATCTTTGCACCGCACTACAGCCGTCGCCGCCGACGACACTTCTTCTTCTTCTTTCGTGTGGCGTGCACAGCCTAAAGTTGTAGGACAACTTGTTCTATTTGATCTTCTGTTTGTGCACGTCAAATTGATTGCATTAGTCGAAACAGGTTGCAACGTGAAGGTTGCAATCTTCCACCCCGCCGCCGACACGAAACATCACCAGAGATGCTGCCTGACCCATTGAGTTACTCCAGTTTTTTGTGTCTGTCTTCAGTATAAACCGGTATCTGCAGTGCCAAGCCGGGCAAAATGACTCGCCATTTAGGTTGCCCGGCTAATTTCGAGCCCTGACATGGATATGCAGGGAAAGGAGGGATATGGATTATGTTTGGTAAGATAAAAGTTTGACCAGGCCTCATGTTTGGCATAGATATTGGGGTCAAAGAGTCTGTTGTTGTGCTGTAAATTTCTATTTTTGTATTTCTCTAAGACAGTTGGAAGTTGGGCCTGGACATTGGAAAGGGGATAGTGTGGGGACAAAATGGGTGGAGAGGGGAAACAAAGAAGTGAGAGGAGCTGGGAATGTGGGGATGTAAGGGTATGGACTATTAAACAATTAGAAATGGAACAGGGCTAGGCTTTTCAGCTTCTTGAGCCTAATCTGCCTTTCAATTGGATGATTATTAATCCAGCATTCCTCGTCCATCTTGCTGCCCCTTCCTCATATTGATTAGAAATCCATCTATCTCAGCTTTGGGTGTACCCCCGCAGCTTTCTGTGACGAGAGAAAAAAAAACTAAATAACCGCCTCCTCACTCTGAGACCATTCCCTTTGGGTCTAGACTGTCAGCATTTATCTTACTTGGCTCCATAAATATCCCATGTGTTCAATGAGATGTGAAAGGAGATGGAAGGGGGAAGAAAGTGGTGGTGGATAGGTGGGAGAATGTTACGATTGCCTGGAATGGAACGATTCAATATGAAGAGAGATTGATTGGTTCGGGTTGTTTTCTTTGGAGCAGAGGAAGTTAATCTGGGACCCGATTGAGGTATACAAAATTCAGGGATACACGGGTAGTAGGAAAGAGAGTGGTTGATATCTGGAGTGACACTGTCATAAGGAATAGGAGTAGAATTAGGCCAACTGACTATCAAATCTCCGCCAGACTACAGAAAATAGTCTGAGGAGGTAGTAGAAGCAGAGACTTGCACAACATTCTAGAAGTATCTAGACAGGCACTTGAATTGCCAAGGCATGGAAGATTACATGCCTAAAGCAGTAAATTGAGATCAGCACAAATGAATGCTAGATGATCAGTATGGGCATGGTTGTTTTGAGAATCCAATCCCTGTGCTCTTGGGCTTAATGACGGGTGTGTGTGTAAGAAGATTGGTGGGGTAAATGGGATGGTGATACAGGTGAGGGAGGAGGGTAGTATTATTAAATGGTAGAGCGGATTCGAAGAACTGAACAGATTACTATTTATTTTACTCATGTTTAATGATTGTCACTAGTAGAATCAAACTTCAAGGAGAGGCAATCACTTATTTTGGTGTAAAATGGTGATATTATTTGCTTATGGATTGTTCTTTCATCTGCCAGTCTCAATAAATTTTGAGTGATTTGTCCAGAGGTTTTGTCATGCCTTAAATCTCATTTGTGTTAAGTAAAGCAAAATTGGGAGTGAATTCTTCTAGACATTAGTTTGAGATATTGCGCCATGGGGGGGACTAATGCCATGGATGATGTCTTGCTTTTTAATTGTGCCCTAAATTTTTATTTATAAATTGTTTTCTTCAGTTTTAGAGAGATTTCTCCTGAATTAGTTCTTCTGATTCAATGGAAACAGAGTGGTGAATGCTTTAAATCATCTCATGTCTCATCTCCTAAATATTATATGTGACGTTCTTGAGTACTTTGGAATATCATCTGATGTAGTAAGTTTTAATTCTTGACTCTTCATTAGATGTTAGTTTGTCACACATTTTAAAATAGTTATCATTACTTTTGTTGTTCTTACGTACTGCACAATTTCCAACTCAAATGTATACCTAAAACCCAGTTCCTTTTGTACACCAGCAATCTCTGAAATGTTGTTAAATATAAATGAAAGGAATGGGTGGTTGTTGCTAAGGCACAAAAATACAACTTACTTAGGTCTGAATGTATATTAGTTTGTATAGCCCAGTTTTAAGTCTATCATTAAGATGTCATAATTTTAGACGGTAATTTTTGGGACGGTAAAATAAAATAGTCTTTAGATAAAACAGAAGCTCCTTGTGTTTAAAATTTGGAATACTATTTGCATCTTACTGTTAAAACAAAAATGAAAACAATGAAGCATCCTAACATTTATGATTTCTAAACAGCTCAAATCACTATGGCAGAGCAAACCATATGGCCAGACTCGTAGCATTGTACGAAGGATGGGTTCAAGTCTTCCATTAAATTGTTGGCCCAAAGTCCGCTTTCAGGTCAGAAATTATGGTATCTGGAAACAAAATTGTATATATTGATATTTTTTGCAGTATATTTCACTTTTACAGGTATATTTTTACCCACCATTGTAATCAATTCAAATGTTGATAGACATGCCAAATTTTAATCTTCTAGTCTTCAAATTATTTTGAAACCTTTCAGTTGTTTATACTGTGGATTGTGACATTGAATCATAGATTTTTCACTGCTTAGAACGAGCTATTCAGTTCCTTAAATCCATATATGTTTTGTGTTAAGAAATCCAAAACTGTTACCTTGCTCGTTTCATATTGACCTGCAAATTATTTTCTTGGGGAGTAGTTTGGGAGCAGATGTCCACATCTGTCGTGTGAGTCGTTTCAAGACCAGCTGATCAGATTAGAAGTTTGACATGCACCATTGAGAAAGAAAAACAAGGCTGACATGCTTTAGGAGCTTTGGATGATGAGGAATGTTGTACATTTAGTCAAAAAGAGAAAGGTTTAGGTTTATTATTGTCACGTGTACATAGGTACAGTGAAAAGCTTTGTTTTGTATACCATGCAAACAGATTGGATATTGCTATTCATGGTGTCAAATTCAAGTACAATAGATATAGCTAAGGGGAAGATATAAATATAGTTCTCGGCATTGTAGTGCACCAGTTTCACTGAAAGAGTTATAGAATCTAATAGGGTTCACAAAATTTGAGTCATTGTAATCGTTCTTGTTTCTAATATAAGATGGAAACTTACTATAAAGAACGCATGGTCTAGTAGAACAAAAGAATGGCTCGGTGCCAAGTCTGAATGACTTTGCAAATTATATGGAACACAATATGGAGGACAGGTTGTTTTTTTAATAAAGGCATTAAGATGGAAACCTGCGTAATAATATGCTTCTTTCAAGGCCATAAAGAAGGCAAGATTTGAAAAAAATAGCTGGTGCTGCAGAGATAAACAATAACTTGTTATTGCATGAGCTTGATTTGGACCCAACTTTTCCTATATTCTGAAAGGCTATAGAATCTTTCAGTCATGCCATGTCATGCTATATTCAAACTTGGTAGGAGTGTTTTACTGATAAGAAAAATGTATAATTGCACTAACTTTCCTTTGTTTCGAGAGTGGAGCCCGGGAACAGACTGAGCAACGTTTGTGCTCCTTGTAATTCCCGCCACTCCCGTCTGACGAATCGATTAATGATTGGCATGGTTTACCTTTAACCAGTTTGTTGTTGTCTGCTTTTAAGAAAGGAACTTTGACAGACAGAGTCTAATACCTGCAATGGGGTAAAGGTGAATCAGACAGTACCGGAAGGACGATTCCGACATTTGATAACAGAGAGGAATGAGCTATTTCTGAGTCTTGTGATGCGTGCTTTCAAGCATATGTAAGGTTTAGGAAATTGAAATCGGACAGGTCCCTAAAGGTATATATAAAGAAATCCGGAAAAAAACTCAAAACAAGGAATCAGAAAGGCTAAAAGGGGCCATGAAATATCCTTGGTGGAGAGGATCCAAAATGTATGAAAATCCAAAGGCTTTTTATACATATATTAAAAACGAGAGGTTGGCACTGGAGGCAGAGGAACCAAATGAGTTATTTTGCTTTGCTATTCACCAAGAAGAGTGCCTGCAATAGTGAGATCTGTGTGGGATACACAAATATCTAGGGTATGCTGATATCGAGGAGAAGGATTTTCTGGATATCATGAAAGAAACAAAAATAAACGGCTGCTGGAAAAGTCCCAGGGCCTGATGGGATATGTTCCATGTTATTGAGTGAGGAAAGAGAAGAAATTGTTGGGGCCTTGATGGAGATCTTTGTATCCTCTAACCAGGTGGTGAGTGCCTAAATGATTAGAGGGTGGCAAATGTTGTTTCTTTGTTTAAGAAAGGGAGAAGGGATAATCCAGCAAATCATAGGCTGGTCAGCCTTGCATCAGTGCTGGGGAGCTATTGGAGAGGATTTACTTGCATTTGGAAAACAGCGGGGGGGGGGAGGGGGGGGGGGGGGGGGGGCTTATTAGGGATATTCATACGTGATAGCAGAATTAGGCCATTCGGCCTATCAAGTCTACTCTGCCATTCAATCATGGCTGATCTCAACCTCCTAACACCATTCTCCTGCCTTCTCCCCATAACCCTTGACACCTAAATCAGTATGGCTTTGTGCAAGGTTGGTCATGTTTTATGAACTAGAGCTGGTTGGGGGGGGGGCGGGGGGGAGAGGAACAACTACAGGACTGTTTGGAGTCTGTAGACTGGGCAATGTTCAGGGAGTCGGCAACGGACGTGAACGAATATGCCACAGTCGTTACAGACCATAAAGAAATGTGTGGAGGATTGCATCCCAACAAAAACCTTCCAAGTATTTCCCAATCAGAAGCCTTGGATGAACTATGAGATCCGCACTCTTCTAAAGGCCAGACACCGGGCATTCATGTCTGATGATACAGTGGTCTACAAGAAGTCCAGATACGGCCTTGGTAAGGCCATCAAAAAGGCCAAAAGAGACTTCTGCTCCAAACTGGAGGATGAGACCGATGTTCGGCAGCTGTGGCGGGGCTTGAATGCAATCACCTCGTACAAGGCGAGATCAGGAGGCAGCTCGAATGTCGGCAAAACATCACTCCCTGACGAGCTCAATGCGGAGAACACTGATGTGCCTTTTCGAGCCCCCATTCGCTGTGATGGTATTTCAGTCACAGTCACAGAGGCCGACGTCAGAAAATCCTACAGAGGGGTGAACCCTCGAAAAGCGCCTGGACCTGATGGTATACCCGGTCTAAAAACTTGTGCGGACCAACTGGCTGGAGTTTTTACGGACATTTTCAACCTCTCACTTCTGAGGTCTGAGGTTCCCATCTGCTTTAAAAGGGCATCAATTATACCGGTGCCCAAGAAGAGCAACGTGACGTGCCTCAATGACTATCGACCAGTGGCACTAACGTTGATGGTGATGAAGTGCTTTGAGAGGTTGATCATGGCACAAATCAACTCCTACCTCGACAAAAACCTGGACCGACTGCAGTTTGCTTACCGCCACAACAGATTAACGGTGGATGCGATCTCGCTGGCTCTCCACTCCGCACTGGAACACTTGGACAACAAAAACTCATATGTCAGGCTGTTATTCATTGATTACAGCTCGGCATTTAATACAATCATCCCCTCCAAGCTGGTTACCAAGCTTTCAGTTCTGGGTCTGCGCATCCCTCTGCAATTGGATCCTTGACTGACTCATCCACAGACCACAGACTGTTCGTATTGGTGGAAATGTGTCAGCCTCGATAACAATCAGCATGGGAGCACTTCAAGGCTGCGTGCTCAGCCCCTGCTGTACTCACTCTATACTCATGACTGCTTATCCGGTCATAGTGCGAACTCCATCATCAAGTTCGCTGACGATACCACTGTTGTGGGACGTATCACTGATGGGGACGAAGCAGAGTACAGAAGTGAGATCGACCGACTGACCAATGGTGCCAGCACAATAACCTGGCACCCTCACACCCAGCAAAAGCAAGGAGAACTGAAATTGTGACCTTTGGAAGGGGGAGTTGGGGTACTCCACAGTACGTTTATTCTCAAAGCCCCCGCCGGTCGTTTCGCGGCAGAAAGGGCTCATCAGAGCTTTCCATCAATTCCTGGGCGTACATATCTGTGCTTCTCATACATCTTCCTGGTCCCCGAGCCACTGCTCATTAGCAATTATAAAGAAGAGCTCATCCACCTCGCAGCACGTCTACTTCCTGAGAAGTTTACGGAGAGTCGGTTTTATGTCACTCAAGGATCGGATCTCTCTAACTTCTACAGGTGCACAGTGGAGAGCATACTGACTGGTTGCATTGTGGCTTGGTTTGGAAACTTGAGCACCCTGGAGCGGAAAAGACAACAAAAAGTGGTAAACACTGCCCAGTCCATCATTGGCTCTGACCTCCCTTTCATCGAGGAGATCTATCACTGCGTCAAAAAGTCTGGCAGCATCATCAAGGACCCACACCATCCTGGCCACACACTCATCTCCCCATTACCTACAGGTAGAAGGTACAGGAGCCTGAAATCTGCAACATCCAGGTTCAGGAACAGCTCCTTCCCCACAGCCATCAGACTTTTAAACACAACTTCAAACAAACTATGCACTATAACAGCTTATTTGTCTGTGTATTTACTGTGTGTAGTATATATATATTCAGTGGTATATGGTCACTGATCTGATCTGTCGTGCTGCAGCAGACAAGAATTTCATTGACTTATCTGGGACACATGACAATAAATTCTCTTGACGACTTGACCTCACCTGTGGTTAGATCTTTGTCATGGCCTGTGATAGTGAGGGATGTAAAAGAGGTAGGAGAGCATTACAAATCATGGAAAACATCACACTCAGAGAGGATATACCAGAGGACTCATCCACTAAGCCATAGGGATAGTGTTCAGAGATTTTAAAAAATGCCATCATTATAATGGGGTTAAACTATAGGCCACTCAACAGGCAACGGGAGATAGAGGAACAAATATAGATCATAGAATAGTGAACCAAAGTTTCTTCCACTTTGAATTTGGCATGGTGATTAAAGATCTTAAAATACCTTGGTTGATGATGATGATATTTTATTATCACATGTACTTGGTACAGTGAAATTCATTTATTCGCTTACAATATACAAAGCATGCAAAGAGCCGGCAACAAAGTTGCATAAGTATTTAATTTCTTCCCGATGGTCCTCCTTTCTTCTCGCTGCACCATACCCCCCCCCCCCCCTCACGCCGTTTTGAACAAATTACACACAAAAGTGTGAAAACATTAAACAAACAGATCAACGGGTAGTAGGCATTTGTCAATCAATCTCTCATTTTAAGTATTTTTGTCAAATATCTGACATTTGGTTCCAGTTGGTGTTTTGTTAATTATCCAGTGACATTTTTTAGAATTGTTTCTCTAATTCCCATTGTACATTTTGTTTATAAAGGTTTATGGATAGAATTATACATTTAACTAGGCCTTTTTGTAGGTTTTAGAAGGACTAAGTATGGCTCACTTGAATAGCCACACCTCTAAACCTATGGTTCCATCGTTGGCCGATGTAGCATGGATCGCTGATGATGATGGTGACGTTTTAACTCGATTTAGGTAAGTATGTATACTGCAGCTTTCAAATTATAAGGACATTAGCACATTACAGATGTTTTTCCTATTACTTTCATTATAGATAATAATCAAATAATTAAAGTGTAAACCAATAATTGGAAATGTATATTTGTAATTTTTTCCATTTATTTTACCTGTAGATTCTTTATAATAGACAATTCAAAAATAATTCTGCTATTAAGAAGCATGGTTTGAATTTAAGGTTATTCAGCGATATAAACTATACTAAAAAAAAGGTCCAATTATATGCTGATAACATTCTGATGTACATTTCAAAGAGTGTTTTATTGTCATATATCCCAAAATGGAGCATTGGAATTCTTGCAATGGCACAACATATGTAAACATAGTACTCTGTAAACATCTGTGAACATTTCGTATAATAACTCTATAAACATTTAGTAAATATTCAAAGATTGCAAAATATTATCATCAAGCTAAAACTGGAATACTATGGATTAGGGTAACAGTAAAATAATTTTCAAAAATTAACATACTGAAAATCAGTTCTAGAATGAATGAGTAATGAGAATGAATTGTTTGCTTTGTCTCACCCTAGGAATGAATGGCATCCTGCCAAAGCACAATGTAAGATCAGTTCTCATCATAAGTCGACAACTTCTGTAAATCATTTAAAAAAAGAGAGTAATGCTTGGAACCAATGTGTATCAAATGAAAATGCCTTAAATAAGATTGCTCAACTTGAAGATGAATTATCATCCCTGAAGTCGCAAATGGCCATGATTATTTCAAAACAGGATCGAAGACCAGGCTCTGCTTGTACGTTATGTGGATGATTACGTATTTGTTGGCAAGTACACAAAAGATATTTAGGGATAACTAAAAGATTACAAGAGGTTAAAAAAAAAGTGTGCAGGATTGGATTTTGTACGGTAGCATAATTTATATATTTTTTTCTTGCATTTGTAATGGTTTAAATCTGCAAGATATTTTCAAGAATGGTGCTTTGATCACTGAACCTATGATCAGTTCTGGCTACTGAAACATGTGAAATGCTCAACGCATCTTTAATCTGTTAAAGTACCATTGAAACAACTACGAGAAAAGTCGCCAGACTAATCCAAGCAATAGCTTTTGCACCTCAAACGGAAACCATTAAAAAACACATTATGACGTATATTGAAATATTTACTGCTTTTTGAATAGTTTGTTCCTGCTCCTAGGTTCATCTCAATTGGAATCAAATGACTTTGCTTTTCCTGGTACTCCTACCTTTATTCCTCTTTCAAGATCAGCATCGACACCGCTTGGTGCTTTGAATCATCCTTCAATGACTGCTACTGAACCAAAGATGTTGCCTCCGCCGCCTCCACCGCCACTACCAACCAAGAACAATGTTGTAGCAACTAAAGATCTCAATCAAAAGTGCCAAGCTTCGAAGATAAATTCTAGTCATGTGACCATCAAACCAAAGCTAATTGAAAAACCCTCAAACTCCTTCAACATGATGGATGTATTGCAGGACATGCAGAAGGTCAAATTAAGAATAGTAGAAAGGTAGTTTTTTTTGTAATTTAAGGAACTGGAACATTTCAGAGATTTGGCATATATTAAAAACTTGTCCTTGTTTTAACAGGTCACCAGGAGGGACACCTAAAAGGGAAAAACCAGCAAATAAAGCACACATTTCTGATCCAGCAGCACTTATTGCTGATGCTTTAAAACGCAAGTTTGCACACACATACCTTAACGATTCTTCTGATAAAGAAAACGAGTCCTCTGAATTCTCTCCGCTATCGAGTCCAGAGATTTCAAAGGTAAGTTGATACATATAAACCATTTAAGTTTAAAAATACTCATCAGATTAAGCAGCATTTGCTATTAGCATTCACAGATGCTGCACATCTTGTTCAATGTTTCCTGTATTTTCTGTTTCTTAGATTTCCAACATCGGAATTTATTATTGTAGAAGTTCTTTAACGTGGCTTTAAAGTTTTGTATCGTTATTTGTAACTAAATGCATGCTAAAAAAGGAAAGTTGAACAGTTTACCAAATTATTTATTATTTTAAAGTTTATTTATTACTGTTAGAAGTTCTTTGATAGCAACGCAAATTGTGAAATATGGTCATCTTGCTTGTGACCTTTGGCTAAATTATATTTTTGGTTTGTGGCCCTATATTAGTCAGAAAGATTAGCTTCCATATGCATCAACAGCATCTGAAAAGAGTGGCCAAAACAAGTAGCTTCGCTGTTCTGTTGTCTGAAAAATGTACTCGCTTCACTCTTGAAAATAATTTATAAACTGCCCTGTTTTCTATATTTTTAGATATATTTTCTGCTTGGATTACAATTTTATTTTTGTATTTTGTGACATTTCCAAAGCTGAGGAAATATGACTGTGCGCTAAAATGCGCATGTTCTTCCCATCTGCTCATACTACAGCTGTTATAACGTGTGGTAATATTTAGAAGGTTTACATTTCATTTTGATTTTTGTATCTGCTTGGGAATTCTGCAATAGTATCAATGAAGAGGGCAATTTCCACATGTATGCTGATAACAGCATGTGCCCGGCGGTGAGTAATTACTCAGGGTAGGCACTCAGTCGGCTTTAAAAAATAATTAAACTGCGCATGCACAGATTTTACGCTCCGTAAAAATAAAAAATAAAAATAAAGACCGTCTCCGTCGGAACACCTCACACCTGCCGTTCGCCGACTTTGCTCATGTCAGCGGCTTCCTGCAAATCCTTAAATTCCCACAGCCAAGTAACCTCAATCGCGCTGTCGTAATTTAAGGACATGAGTGAGGCCAGCGAGCGACAGGAGAGGGGTTTTTCGACGGAGAGTTGCCAGAGGTGACCGGGGGGGGGGGGGGGGGGGGAGGGGGCAGCAGAAGGAGCCTAAGATGGTTGATGGTTCACACGGGCAGGCCTGTTCCGCGATGCCCACCCGAGCTACTTCTCTCCCCGGCCTCAATGCGGCTAGGCATTTCCAGCCTCCGTTGAAAGGTTAGCATGCAAGTGGCAATTTTCCAATCCACCTCCTTCCACAAATTCGTTGTCATCCCCCGCAAACTTTACCCCGGGCCAGGACTCCCATATCGCTGTGAAAGGAGGCTCTTCTCCCCACACATCACACCCCGGGAAATACGGAAATACGGTATTTATAAACATCACCAATAAATGTACTACCACGTTTAATTGTACAAGAGCTCCATTCTTCTATCCTGTTTTTACTAAGATACACTTAAAATAATGGCTAACTCCATATTTGGAAAAAATCCGGCCAAGGAACTCGCGACTGTGCATGTTGCAGTATGGCGCAGGCTGCTGCGCCTGCGCAGCAGTGATGCTACAAAGGCAGAACAGAAACTTCTGCTGCTGCTTTCAGGCCCCGCTGAAATGACGCTTCATGGCAGCGATGGTAGGCACGTGGGCTGCACAGACCTTCCCCGTTGTTACAATGCGCGTGGATGAATGCACGGAGAATCTCTGCTACCTCAAGCGATCTTATCTCCTTCATAGGCATATGTTCTCATGCCTTTTACTATTTATAATTAGTAATTACTATGTTTATTATATTTTAGTTCAGGGTAAGCAGTGACTACCTTGAGTACCTAGAACGGCAGTGACTGGCTGATAATAACTCAATAATCCGTGTCATTCGATAGTAGTAGTACTTGATAGCAAAAAAAATCTTCCAACAAACTTTATGAAAGATAAAGGTTCAGAATATTTATTTTCATATGTATGGATCAATTAGGCATAACGGCAGCAGCATTAAAAAGCCCAGAAAAAATATTGCCATAGATAATATTATCCAATAAACTAGATTGTTTCAATAAATTAATAAACCACAATACTCGTGCTCAAAGGACATCCAAAGTCTTAGTGCAACCAACGGACAGGCCATAGTCATAGTTGAGGTTAACTGTTCCTGCAGTTTTCGAGGGCCAAGGTTGGATTGTTGGGTAAGAAAGCTATATTTTGAACCTTGGTGAGTTCAGTTTTTTACTGATGGTAGATTGAAAATGAGAGAGCATGGAAGCATGGTGTGGGGTCTTTGATAACTACTTACTGGATTTTGAGAGCATGGGCTTCGTAGACCTCTCCATGGAGGGGATGCAATAGCTATGATGTGGTCTGGGCAGTGTCGTCAAGTTTGGTTCGGACAACTCGAATGACCGGGTACCCGCGGCATTTCGAGTTATCGAAACCATACTGATGCGACAGTTCAGGCTGTGCTCTCCTCAACTTTTAGGGTTTGGGTTTATTATTGCTATGCGTATTGAATGGGTACTGTGAAAAGGCCTGTTTAACATGCTATCCATCAGCTAATGTTATAAACCTTAATTTACAATTTAAATAGTCAAACGAAAGAACACTTAGATAGGAGCAATGGGGAAAGATAAAAGCGTGCAGAATATAGTTATCAGTCGTTGTAGCGCAATCAGTAACAGACAAAAGCCAATAAGGAAGGTTCAATTCTTTGGGTGTAATGGCGGAGTAGAAGATGGATTAAAACAGTGGTTGAATTGGGAGATAGTCCAGAGAGTAATGGTGGATGGCTGTTTATCAGGTTGGAAGCCGTGAGTGTTCGTGACCAGTGTTGGGGTTGCCTTCAGTGGATCAGTGTTGGGTCCACCTGTTGTTTGTCATGTAATCAATGATCGGATGATGGGGTGGTAAAATTTGGATAAGTAAGTATGCAGTGATCTAAGACTGGTGGTGTTTGTGGATAATGAAGTGATTTTCAAAGTTACAGAGAGATTTTGGGCCCAATTTGAAAAGTGGGCTTAAAGAATGGCAGGTTGGGAGTTTAATGCTGTTAAAGTGTGAAGTGCTACATCTTGGCAGGACAAATCAAATACGTACATGGTAAATGTAGGAATTGAGGAATGCGGTGGAACAGTAGGGGGAATTAACTGATAGTTCCCCTGAGGTGGATTCGCATGAAGTTTGGGTGGTAAAAGAAAGACTTGTGTGCTGGCCTTTATAAATAAGAGCATTGGAACTAATAGGAGGTAGAGAAGTAATTTAAAATTGTACAAGGCATGGTTAAGGACCAATTCTGCGTGCATGGGTTGTAACATTTTGGTCGAATATATAGAAGGTGTCAACAAAAAATGAGAGTACAGAGGAGAATTTACTAGATATGTTGCAGGGTTCCATCAACTATTTAACAGAGAAAGGTTGTCAAGTTAGGTTTTATTTGAGCGCAGATGGTTAAGGGGGGGACTGGATGAGGTTTTAAAATGGGATAGACAGTGTTGACGTGGATAAGTTTTTTTCCCATTGAGGTAGGGAAGATTCAACAGAGGGCATTGTCATGAGAATTAAGGGACAGAAAGTTTAGGGGTAAACGTGAGGGGAATTCTTTATCAGGGCGGTGGTGGCTTGGGAATGAGCTCCAGCAGAACGTGGTGGAGGCAGGATCGATTTTAACATTTAAAGTAAAGGTGGATAGGTCAATTGGAGTGATAGGAAATGGAGGCGTATGGTCTAGATGCCAGGTAGATGGGACTAGGGGAAAAACAAATGGTCGCACGGCAGGAAGGCCGAGAGGGCTCCTGGTTTCCGTCGCTGTATTTGTATATCGGTTATATGCTTGCGCTTTCAAAGCTTTCTTTTCTTCTGCCCAAACAAGAGTGAGGAGGAGAGATGACCTGTTGGACAAGTGTTATGTTGCCGTGCTTTTCAGGCAATGTGAAGTGCAGTTAGGCAATTGGCAGTCTGGTCTGTGTGAGGGACAGGAAAAAAACCAACTATTCGTGCAATATTTCTTGACAGATTCCCAAAGCAAGCAGAGATGCAACCCAACAGTATGTTTCTCTGGTACGCTGTAGTAGTTGTTAAAATCATGGGCGATATGCCGAATTTCCTACAGTCCTCCTAAAAGAAGTACAGGCAGACTGATACGACAGATTCTTGGTTAATAGTACGTTCAAAAATGTTCTCATCCATTTTATTTACCACCATTTCACACCAATTATGCTGACTGGGCAATGTTCTCAATCATGCTTTTGAAAATGATAACTAGCTTTTGTGGATTCGTCGAGGGAGAGGTTGTCCTGGTAATTTGTTATTAAGTTCTCTATCTCCTTCCTGTACTCTGTCTTGTCATTGCATCTATCACTTTTCCTTGCTTTTATTTACAACTTGAGGCGAATCCTCAATTTTCAATGGACAATAAAGTTTAGTACAATTAATTAGATGGCAGACTTGGCTAGTAGTTATGACTCGCTAGATTACTCTCACATACAATCTACACTTATTGAAATAAATGATTTTAACTTGAAGCAGTGGGGAAACTGATTACAAGTATTTTGTACAATTAAGTTTATCAAAATTTACGAATAATTGTTATTTATCTTTCTCCCATCCAGTTTGGGCAACACATTCCAAAACATGACAACCGAAATATTTTGAAGACTGGTAAATTAATCCAACCAGAAAATGTAAACGTTGGTAAACATTACCAATCAGGGAAATGAAATGGGCAACACTGAAGGTGGTGCTTTGTAAAGTAGATTAAAGCAATAGGAGCGATGCTTGTTAATCTTAATTCCTATGTAAGTCATTCACTGAGGATAACCTGCTGTTAGTTAAGAAGGCTACCACAAGGTATTGTAAATGATACATGTGAACTTAGCTAGAATTCATGAAACTAATTTTTTCAGGAGAATTTATTTTTCTTTCAAGTGACTTTTTAAGTTTATTCAGTATGGCGTGTGCCAGCAATTCCTAGTAATCTTTTTTGATTTGTGTCTTTATTCTTAGGGTACTTGTTTAATTTTGTAAAGAAGGAGGAATGAGTCTTCAGCAGTGTGTCAGAGTGAATAGATCATTGTAGTAAATGGTTATTGATTAAACATCAAAAACTGAGTGAAAAAAATTCACTTGGAAATTTTTTGCTAATGTATTAAATGTAAAAGTTAAATCCCCATCTCTCTCTCTCACACACACCCACACTGCACAATTGAACCTTTGATGTACTTTAAATTTTTTATGCTTTCGTATCGATGCATTTTTTGGTTTTGGAAAACTGGTTCTTTTAGTTAAATCTAATTTTCTTGGAAATATGTTTGGACGAGGTGTTTTCAATCTTCAATTATTAATTTAAAGGGGCCAAAATAGTTCCACTTTGATGAGTTCATTTAAAAAAGACATGTAAAATTTATTTGTTATGATGGCATTTGATTGGACCTGCAAGAAAAAAGAAGAGATGCAGGAGGTGTCGGGGTGTGGGGAGGCGGATATATTTGTGTGGGCGAGGTGGAGTGGCGGGGGGCGGGGGGGGGGGGGGGAGAGTCGGAAAAATACGGGGGGTATCGATTGGGGGGTGAGGCACGAAGCCAGCGAGGGGACCAGAGAGGGAAGTGGGTGGGAGGATTCACAGTGGTAGCTGGGACAAAAAACTGGATGCTGGATCGTTTCCGCCGAGAGCAGATTCTCAGTTTTCGTTTGGCGACATTTCCGTGCCGTGCGGGCTGTCTTCCAGTCCCTCCAAAAATTGTCGTCGGTTGGAAACCTCCGCTGGGCCCTCAACTTCAGTAACAACGCCGGGCGCAGGAAGGAGCGGACTGTCAGGAGGAAAAAAGGAGAAAGACAATCCACCAGGCGCTCGAACTGCAGGAGAGGAGATCGATCTGACTCATGCGCAGTTTTAAAGATTTTTAAACGCGCTAGAGTCTGCATTAGTCCCACGAAACGATATCACGTAACGTAACGGCAAATAGAATGCCCATGCAACCGGAAGAACAAATCAGAGTTTGAGTTATGTTAGATGAGAATTGTTAAAAATGGAGTCTTCACCTCTGAGAAGCATACAACTACACCAAGAGCAACACAGCTTTTAATAATCGTCAAGACTGACCAGGATTAATGATAAGATCAAACAGGAAGATAAATGTTCCTTTTTTTTATGAGGGTATTTGCATTGGGCTTTTTACTTAAGCTTTATGCAAATTCACTTTCCTACCACTAGAGTGTGATCATTGGTGAAAAAACCTGCAGAATTTCTTTCTCACGATAAAATGTCACCATCCCTAACGATTAGGGTTACGGATTTAAATGTACCAATCTTCTGATTGTCAAGAGTGTTTTATTATCACTAATCAGATAGAAACAATTTACACTTACTATGTAAACATGTTTGCTGTAAGCAATTTGTTTCAAATACACAGGACAAGATGTTAAAAAAATCCAAAGTGCAAATATCAACTTGCTCCCGGTGTGATGGGAACCTTATGCATCACGTGCTCATTGTTGAGAATGGATAGCACAGACGTGTCATTGGGGTATCAAGTCACGGCACCTACTTTCTACGACGTTTCTGGTATTGGACCCACAATGTCTCAGTAGGCCTCAGCGGTGAATTCTGGCGTCCCGGAACCACCCCCTCTGCATCTGCTAGTCGGCTTTTGGAGACCAAATTCCTTTAGCAGAGCCACTGGCTTACTATGCCACGTGATGTTTCTTCAGGGCTTGTATCCCCAGGTCCTCATCAGTATTACTGTTGATGTTGCCCAATTTCTCGACATCACAACTTTTTACGGGCAGTTCTTAAAGAGGAATAAAAAGGTGTGTGTTATATATATATTATACACACACACACACACATATTATATATATATATATATATGCACACACAACAATATAGTACAATACGTAAAAACATACAATAATAGTGCAATAACTAAATAATACGTTCTATGTAGTTTCAGAGCGTATTTGAGGTCGTAATGTTTACACTAAGTGTTGTAGTGTTTACAGAACACTTTTTTTTGAAAATAGGTGGTTACAGCCTAATTGTAGGGAAGCTGTTCAGGCTCCTGTACCTTCCGATGGCATGGTGTTGAAATGCGTGTGTGTGCTGGGGATGGTCTGGATCTCTGATGCTAGCAGCATTTTTGAGGTGCGACTCCGGTCAATCCCTCTGATGTGGGGGAGGTCGGAACCCGTGATGGACTGGGCAGTGTTCACAAATGTTTCCATCTTTTCCTTAGGCTCCTGGGCATTCATGTTGCCGAACCAGCCCAGATGCAACCAGTCAATATGCTCTCCATGTATTACCTGTAGAAGTTCAAGAGAATCCTCTGAAATACTGAATCTCCGTATCTTTTCTCAGATTTTAAAATTGTCATTTAAGTTATGAATAATTAGTTTGGTTTATTATTATCATATGTGGTGAGATACATTGAAAAGCTTTTGCGTGCTACCCAGTCAGCAAAAAGACTATACTTGATTACAATCAAGCTGTCCACAGTGCACAGAGTATTATAACATAATTTCTTAGAACTCTTGATTCAAAATAAATACAGGTGATTTGAATTTCCTGCTCTTGCCCATAATCCATGATTCCTTGTAGTCCAAGAACTCGGCTTCTGCAGTTGTATCCCTTTGGGCACTAGAGAATTCCACGGCATCATAGGTGGTACACTATGCTGAACCCACTATGGCTGAATATTTGGAGCAATTGATAGAATGGAGAATCCAGGTCAAACTGTTTTGTTCTAGAGTTTATACAAAGTTAGTCCTGTCTACGGTAAGTTTGTACGTTGTTCCGTGACCGGTTTTCCTCCCACACACCAAAGACATACAGGTATGTAGGTTAATTGGCTTGCGTTTGTATACTTTGTATAGGTGTATGGTAAATTGTCCCTTCCCTGTGTGTGTGTAGGCTTGTGCTAATGTGTGTGGATCACTGATCGGTGCAGACTCGGTGTCCGAAGGGTCTAATTTCCATGCTGTATCTCTAAAGTAAATTAAAAGTTTCTTGAGTTGTTGTTGGAGTTGCAACTCATTTGGTCAAATGCAGAGTATTCCACCGCACTCTACTCTAGACGTGGGCTTTGTAGACCATGTAAAAGTGGGCCAGGAGTGAGTCACTAACCAATAAGAAAATCAGCCTTGTGAGCAACTGTGGTAGTTTAAATGCTGTGTCCTCTCCCCTCAATCTCTGCATGTTCAATGAAATAAAATGTCTCCTAATTGCTACAAGAGAGATTGATGTCATGATTCATGACAGTGGACTGAGATAACATTAATGATGTTTATCCAGTGAGGTTATATGGGTGGAGCTGAGAACTATGAAGGGATGTTCACCTGTGTTGAAGAGTATACTACAGGCCCTGAATAGTGAGCAGGAATTAGGTTACCCAGGACATTGCAGGCAGCTGCAGGACAAAATAAGGTTGTCATAGTAGGGAATTTTAAACGTTTCCAAGTATTGGCAGGGCCTGTCATAGGGCAAAAGGTTTAGACTAGGGCAGAAATTAGTCAAATGTGCAGAGGGCCCAATTGTGTAGAGTGCAACACTTTATTTATCTTAATACATTGGGAGGAGCAAATAGATGAAGTGTTTGTGGATGAGCCTTTTGGGACAACAATCACTGTTCTATTAGCTTTAAGATAGTTTTGGTAACAGCTAGGGTGGGCCTGTATTTAAAATTTTAAATAAACGAGTTTGGTATTCTGATGCTTCATGCCAGGTCATAGCTGTAAAACAGTGTGTTGGCATAATGTGGGTGAGTGCTGCATTGTATGCAGGCTTGCTTTCTCGTTCGGGGTCGGGCCTGGCTTCACATCGCTGTGGCCGCTGTTGTGTTGCTGCTGGGCCCGTTCCCTCCCCGGCGTCCCGTCCCTGTCCGGAGATATCCAGGGTGGCCCTGGGCTGTTGGTGGGATCGGCCCTGGACTTGCAGCCGGGCTGCAGTCGCTGGCTCCAGCTCAGCTCTACTGTCCCGCCGGGATTGGCCGGCTGCCCTCCACCTCCACCCCCCTCCCCTCAGTCCGACACCGAGATCTGCTGAAGTTGGGCAGCTCGTAGAAGGGCGTAGACTCAGAGTCGCTGCTGCCGGAGTCGTCATGGTTGGAGAGAAAGTCTAGGGCGGACGGGCTCCAGCGGCCATGGCGGCAAACAGCAACCTCCTCCCTCTCCCTTGTCCAGACCCCAAGCCCAGAGTCCCGGGCCAGCTCCAACTCCAGGTTCGGGGCTGCAGGCCACCCGCAGCGTGGCCCAGTCGAGCGGCGAGGCCGGAGTAGGCTGAGCCCAGGTGAGGCCAGGGCCCACGCTCATCTCGGGGTGTTGCAGATGAAGTGGCAGCGGGTACCGCTAGGGGGAGAAGCCGGTGGTTGTGGAAGGTGCGTCTTGTACTTGCTTGGTAGCGATGGCTGGGAGCGCGGCTCGGCCAGGCCATGGGTGAAACTGGCACATGTTTCACCCTAGCTGGCCCAATTGGGGAGCAGGTTCACTGGAAGTTTGGAGCGGGTTTGGCTGGAGTTGACAGCTGGCTATGTCAGTTGGACGGGGGGGGGAGGTGAGCTGGAGTGGGTCGTCTTCTCCGCGCTGGCAGTGGGCCAGTGTCCCGTCGGTCTGGAAGTCTCACCTGCCCCCATAGGCGGGGATGGAACACTCGGGGCGGGGGGAACGAGGACAGTCTCCCCCCCCCCCGGCCCAGTCCTCCCACTGAAAAAAGACAAAAATAGGGACCCAAAACTATACTCACTGAATCTACAGCGCTTCGTTCGATTTTTTATTTATAGCATTCGATCTTTGACAAATCCCATGATTTCTTGTTGTTTTTTCGGAAATATCGAACTCGCTTGATGGGGGATGGCCAAATTTGAGAAGGTGTAGGAACTCGTTCAGGTTTGATTGGAAGTAGGTCATTGCTGCACGAAATAAGAATGACTGGACAGTGGGAGGTTTTTAAGTGTACTGACTGACAAAAGAATAGGTAATTTATGTTTTTTCTGCTGGAGTGAAGGCAAGGCTGGTGAGCATATAAGGGAAGGAAGATTGGATGACGAGAGAAATTGAGGCTCTGGTCAAAAATAAGAATGGAGGCACGGAGTAGTTATAAACAGCTAGGATCAAGTATATCGAAGAAATTTCCGGGAACTAAGGAGCGCAGGAGGGAAAAAAAGGGGACAGGACATAGCTCTGGTAAACTAATGATATTAAGGATAATCCCAAGAGATTTTATCCATATCAATGATTTGGATGAGAACATACGAGACATGATTAGTAAGTTTTCTAGATGGCATTAAGTGTGTGATATTGCAGTTAGCGAAGATGGCTGTCACAAATTGTAGCATGATCTTGAATGGTTGTGCATGTGGCTTGAGGAATTTAATGCAGTTGCTCCTCAAGTAGAAAATGTATTTAATACATCTAACCTACTAACATTCTCTCTCTTCTTTGGAGAAGGCACGAGAATAGTGGAAGAAAGCACTGGGCCATACTGAGGTTTTCTGTTGCAGAGTCAAGAATCCCTCGGCTGGCCTCGAGTGTCGCTCATACTTGTTTGATTGCTGCGATTTTAACGTTCTGCGTGCTATTGACTTTGTTTTAGTTTAGTTTTGAGATACAGCGCGGAGGAAACAGGCCCTTCGGCCCACCTGGGTCCGCGCCAACCAGCGATCCCGCTATTAACACCATCCAACACACACCAGGGACAATTTTTACATTTACCAAGCAATTAAACTTACATACCTGTAGGTCTTTGAAGTGTGGAAGGAAACCGAAGATCTCGGAGAGAACCCACGCAGGTCACAGGGGAACGACAGCATCCGTAGTTGGCATCGGACCCGGGTCTCCAAAGCTGCATTCGCTGTAAGGCAGCAACTCTACTGCTGTGCTCCGTGCATTTGTGCTGCCGTGGGGTCTGGGCTTGCTGTTGGTCTTGGGCTGCTTGACCTTCCCCTTCCGTTGAGCTAGGGCTTGGGCACTGTGAGGTCCTTCCCATTGACAGGCACCAGCTGAGTTGCTCTAGGTGCTGGCTCCGCTCTTTGCTTTTCCTTGCCGTTTGGCCTGCCCGGGCGGAAAGTAGTTTGGTTTTGTTGCAGGGTCCGGATGCTGTGATTTGCCGCTATCGTTTACCAGATCAACGGCGGCTTCCTTTGCCGTTTGCGTTTTACAGAAGACACTCTCCTTTTCAGGGACTCTTTAGTTCGTTCTTTTTTCTTTTTTTTGGCCGAAGGGATTTGCTGCACGGTTTTTCTATTGATTGTGTATCGCTTTTGCACCGTCGTAAAGTCGATATATCGTAAGTCGAAACACCGTAAGTCGAGGAGCATATGTACAGAGAAGTGCGAGGTGTTGCACTTTGTAGGTCTAACCCACAGGACCAACACCATGAATGGAGGGTTCTGTGGAGTGCAAAGTACATAGATCCTTGAAATTGACGTTGTAAGTAGATAGGGTGGTTGAGAAAGCTATCGGCACATTGGCCTGCATTAATCAGAGTACAGAATATAGAATGTTAAAGAAGGAACTGCAGATGCTGGAAAAGTTGAGGGTACACAAAATGCTGGAGAAACTCAGCAGGTGCAGCAGCATCTATGGAGCGAAAGGAGATACACAACTCCCCCTCCATTCCGTATCCGACCTCTCTGTCCTGGGCCTCCTCCATGGCCAGTGGAGCAACACCGCAAATTGGAGGAACAGCACCTCATATTCCGCTTGGGGAGTCTGCATTCTCTTGGCATGAACATTGAATTCTCTCAATTCTGTTAACCTTTGCTGTCTCCTCCCCTTCCCACCTCTCCCTCAGCCCTCGGGCTCCTCCTTTTTCCTTTCTTTCCCCCGCCTCCTATCAGTCTGAAGAAGGGTTTCGGCCCGAAACATTACCTATCTCCTTTCCATAGATGCTGCTGCACCCGCTGAGTTTCTCCAGCATTTTGTGTACCTACAGAATATAGAAGTTGGGAGTTTATGTTACAGTTGTACAAGACATTGGTGAGGCCACTTTGGAGTGTTGTGTTCCATTTTGGTCACCCTGTTACAGGAGAGATGTTAAGCTGGAAAGGGTGCAGAGAAGCTTTACATGGATGTTGCCAAGACTTGAGGGCCTGAGCTATAGGGAGAGGTTAAGCAGGCTAGGACTTTATTCCTTGGAGTGGAAGGCAAAACCTTGAGATATTCCAGAAAATGAAAGATCCAAAAATTAGAGGAGGAAATAAATATCTTTGAGTGAATTTTTCGACCACTCATCCACTATGTCAAAACATGTAAAAATTCAGAATGAAGAAATACTATTTACTAAAGCTAAGGAATAATGTTGCCAGTTTTTGAAGTCCACAGGATGACATTATACAGGAAAGAATGCATTGGTCAAGTGGCTGACGAATGTTTAGAGTTGCTGGAGGGAGACAGTGTTAGCATTTGAATTACACATGACACATGTAAGCTAATAATGTTAAAACAATTATTTAAATGCCAAAGCATTCAGATAAATTGAACCTAGGCTCAACCCAACTGGAACTTGAGTACTTTTGGGAATTGAATATTGGTCTGAACACTGTTTAAACTGAACAGTGAGGGGAATAAAAGTTGTGATCTTGAAATACTTAATTGGTACTTGAGAACATTTCGTCCAAATTTAGAAGTCCTTAACATCAGCTGGAACCAAGTCTATTAACCAAACCTGTCTTATAATATTTGGATTGAGCAAGCTTAATCACATCATGTACAACTTGAACGTTGATGGTCTGTCATAGCTTAGAAGTGACCTCAATGTTTTGATGTGTTAATGGTGATCTTTTAAATCGGTACTTACTAAAGTGATTTTGATTGAATCGCACTGTGTCCTAGTACCAGTCTTTAGGTCCATCTCAAAATTAGCGTACTAACAGGATGTTTTGGAAGTAATTCTCCTTTGCTTTAGTAGAAGGTTTCTGATTCCACTGTCAGGTAACTGTTCATTTTTTCACTATCTCTTTATTTCATATAATAGCATTTACCTATTTATAGCTCCTAGAATTTGGATTAATTGGGCTAGTAATTGCACTATCACCATGCACGAAAATGCACATTAAAATGCTGCAGTGTATCGGAGGGTCCGGGGATGGGATTGTGTTACACAGGATTGTCCCTGTTTCGTGGAATACTGCCAAACAGCAATGTTCCATTGACTGAGGCCCAGTAATTATGCCGTGCACATGTTGAGAATACGAATAAACTTTTTGTCATCCAGGTTTTTTTGTTGTGAAGTTTGTGGAGAAAGTAATTTGATCTGTGGCTTGGACAAAAGTGATGGTGATTAAGGACAGGACTGGTTAGTTAGAGAAGTTTTTGCCATTTTGAGAGTGAAAATTGGTTAGAGAGGATTGTGCTGGGCTTGATAGAGAGATAATTTCATAGTTGGTGTGGATCAATTTCTGGGTTGACTTTAATCCCACCACCCTCTAGTTTTCTGCTACTGATTAAAACCACTGTGAAAGATGTGTAAGAAAGAACTGCAGATGTTGGTTTAAATTGAAGGAAGACACAAAATCCTGGAGTAACTCAGTCAAAAGTTAAAGTCAATTTTATTCATCACTGGGACAGCAGGTGAGGCAGCATCTCTGGAGAGAAGGAATGGGTGACATTTCGGGTCGAGACCGTGAAAGATGACAGATATTTTTGCTCAGCTGCAGACATCAGGTCTGAACTTCATAAGTCAGCTACTTGTGTGAGGACTTCACAACAGATATTGTATACATAGAAACATAGCAAATAAGTGCAGGAGGAGGCCATTCGGCCCTTTGAGCCAGCACTGACATTCATTGTGGCTGATCGTCCCAAATCAATAACCCGTGCCTGCCTTCTCCCCATATCCCTTGATTCCACTGGCCCCTAGAGCTCTATCTAACACTCTCTTGAATCCATCCAGTGATTTGGCCTCCACTGCCCTCTATGGCAGGGAATTCCACAAATTCACAACTCTCTGGGTGAAAACTTTTTTTCTCACCTCAGTCTTAAATGGCCTCCCCTTTATTCTAAGACTGTGGCCCCTGGTTCTGGACTCGCCCAACATTGGGAACATTTTTCCTGCATCTAGCTTGTCCAGTCCTTTTATAATTTTATATGTTTTTATCCTCCAGTGAATACAAGCCTAGTCTTTTCAATCTTTCCTCGTGACCGTCCCGCCGTCCCAGGGATCAATCTCGTGAACCTACGCTGCACTGCCTCAATCACAAGGATGTCCTTCCTCAAATTAGGAGACCAAAACTGTACATAATACTCCAGATGTGGTCTTACCAGAACCCTATACAACTGCAGAAGAACCTCTTTACTCCTACACTGAAATATACTCCTATACCCATTTGAAGTTTCTATATCCTTGTGTTCTGTACCTAGAGAGGACCCGGAACAAGAATTCTTATGTATCCATATGCATAACTTAAAAAGTGAGTGTCGGTCTGATAGGAAGTTAATCCTGGGAATCTATAATGGGAAATATGGAAATGACAGATAAATTAAACAGGTATTCTGCATTAGTCTTCATATAGGATTCCGGTAACATCAATAAATAGCTGCAGGTTGTTAATTAGGGGAGATGGAGGAACACAGGGTAGTTGCACCCAGGGACCAAATTCTTGAAGATACAAACTGTTTAGTCCCCAGGTCTTCATTGGCTTCACATGCGATGTACAGATACAAAAATAAAGGGAATAACATGTAGTGCAAGATAAAGTCTAGTAGTCCCATGAAAGATAGTTTGAGGGTCTCCAATGAGGTAGATGGTAGCTCAGGACCACTCTCTCTTTGGTGATAGGATGGCTGATAGCAGCTGGGAAAATACTGTCCCTGAATCTGGAGGTATGTGTTCTCACACTTCTGTACCTCTTGCCTGATGGCAGTGAGGAGAAGAGGGAGTGTCTGGGGTGACATTCATCGTTGTTATGCCGGTGGCCTTGCCGAGGCAGTGCGATGTGTAGAAGGAGTCCATTGGTTTGCGTGCTGGTTTGGGCTGGGTCAACAACTCTCAGAAATTTCCTGCGGTGTTGGATGGAGCTGTTCCCGAACCATGCTGTGATGCATCTCGATAAAATGCTTTCAACGTAGACGTTGGTGAGTTATTGAGGATATACTGAATTTGCAAAAACTTCTAGTAGCAGAAGTAGAGGCATTGGTGTGCTTTCTTGGCCATTTCTTCTTTATGGTTGGTTTAGGACAATTTGCGGATAATATTTACTCCTGGGAACTTGAGACTTTCAACAATCACTACTTCGGCTCCGTCAATTTATATCTGGGTATATATACCACTTTGCTTCCTGAACTCGATCACAATCTCCTTTGTCTTGCTGACATTGGGGGAAAGGATATTGTCTTGGCACCAGGTTATGAGGTTTGTAATCTTCCTGTACTCTGCCTCATCATTGTTTGATGTCCGGCCCACTATGGTGGTGTATGTGAAAGATCGTGTCTCACAAATTTGAGTTGTTGAACAGGTGACCAAGAAGGTTGATGACATAGCCTATGTGGACTTCATATGGCTCTCGATAAGGTTCCACGTGATAGGCTTCTCTGGAAGATTAGATTGCATGTGATCCAGTGAGAGCTAGTTAATTGGATGAGAGAATGAGAGAAGAGGGTGGATGTGGACAAATGTTTTTTGGATGGGATGCATGTGACTCAGTATTTCCTTGGGACGGTGCTGGGCAGATTGTTGTTTGAAATGTTTAAGGTCATAAGGAATAGGAGTGGAATTAGGCCATTTAGCCCATCAAGTCTACTCTGCCATTCAATCATAGTTGAGGTATCTCTCCCTCCTAACCCCATTCTCTTGCCATCTCCCCATAACCTCTGACACCTGTGCTAATCAAGAATCTATCTCTGCCTTAAAAATACCCACTAACTGCCTTCACAGCCTTCTGTGGCAAATAATTCCACAGATTCACCACCCTCTGTCCAAAGATCAACATTTATCAAGTTTTGGATCAACATTTTGAAGGCATGATTAGTATGTTTGTAGATGACACTAAAGTAGGTGGATTCATAGACAGAGAAGATGGTTGTCAAGATTTGCACTGTGATTTTGATTAGCTGGGCAAGTGGGCCGGCTAATGGTGTCCATTTCAGATAAGAGTGAAGTATTGAACTTTGGGAAGTCAAACTAGGGCAGGACCATCACAGTGAACATCGAGGAGTGTTGTAAAGCAGTTGGATCTACTTGTGCAAGTACATAATTCCTCAAAGTTGCATCACAGGTAGATAGGGTGCCAAAGCAGGCTTTTGGCAGGCTGGCCTTCATTAGTCATGGAATTGAGTATGCGAGGTTGCATTTGGAGTATTCTGTTCAGTTTTGGTCACCTTGCTGTAGAAAAGATGCCATTAAGCTGGTGTGGGTGCAGACAAGATTTATGAAGATGATACCAGGATTTGAGAGCCTCAGCTGTAGCAAGAGTTTGGGCAGCGTAGAACCTTATTCCTTGGAATGCAGGAGACCAAGGGGTGATCTTATAGAAGTGTATAAAATCATGAGTGGAATAGTATTTTGCCCAGGATAGGGTAATCAAAAACTAGAGGACATAAATTTTAAGGTGAGAGGAAATCATTTAATAGGATCCTGAGGAGCAACTTTCCTCTCACAGGTGGTGAGTTGATCTACCCTTGTTATTACAAGTCTCTTTATAACAGATTTCAGTTTTATGGAGTGGCCCCATAGTAATCAGATACCACTATCTCTTTAAGAACACAAGCTGCTAGTTACTCTGCTGGAGGCCATAGAAATTGGCTATTAGTTTGCAGTAACAAAATACATTTATAGCTGTTAAAAATAACTTTGTATTTAAAAACAATTCACTGATTCGTGAAGTGACCATGAGTTGGTTGAGACAAAATGCTGGAATAACTCAGCGGGACAGGCAGCATCTCTGGAGAGAAGGAATAGGTGGATTGAGATCCTGCTTCATACTGAGAGTCAGGGTAGGGGAAGACACGGTGATAAAATGTAGTCGGAAAACTGGGAAGATGGAGGGGATGGAGAGAGAGAGAGGGAAAGCAAGGGAATTAGGCCATTCGGCCTAAGTTAGAGAAATAAATGGTCATACTGCTGCCTGAGCAGTACTAAGCTACCCAAACAAAATATGAGGTGCTGTTCTTCTAATTTGCGCTGACCTCACTCTGACAACAGAGGCCCAATAGTCAGTAAAGTAGAAGAGAGACAAAAGAGAGGGAGGAAACCTACAAAGCAGGTTCTTTGACTGGGAAGGAGACGAGAAGCAATGCATGACCTTGGCAAAGGCAGGCCAAGTAGAGTTGACCCACGGGCAGCAGGAAGGCAGACCTGTCAGGAGCAATGATTCAAGCTGGCAAAGCAGACTATAAAGGAGCAACAGCACCCACTGCTTGTCCAGCAAGGTGAACCGTAGCAAACAAAATGAAACATGAAATTACCAATCAAATCAATTAATATTTTTGACAAAACCGATGTGCCAAATTTTGGCAAACTGCACACGGTGATAAAATTAGCTCACGGTAGAGGAATTTGTAGATTATTCCTTTGTGTTTTACTCTTCTATAAATTGTATATTAAAGTCACCATCAGTCCAATTATATTGATATACCAGTTTGTTTTAGATGTTTATATTTTCATAAGTGGAAACAGTAACATTTACAAAAGTCTATTTATGATTAATTGTTGCAGTCCAAAATTTTGAACTGAAATTATACATTGCATTCTTGATTAAAATTTAGATTTTGTTTTAGAAATAATGATTCTTGGCAACACTGCATAGCAGTCACAGCAAATTTCACAGAATATGCATCACAGATTTTCAACATTTGACAAAGTTTACATTATAATGTTACTACCATACAGCTGTAAGGCTTGTTTACATAGATTACAGGAATGTACTTTGATCCTAACCTATAAATCAAAACCGTGTCCTCTGGGTATTGATTGAAGTTTAGGTGTACATACATCTGCAAGAGTATTCATTTTATAGTTTTTAAGTTTTTATGTATAACATGGGGAGGCTTATCTTTGTGTATATCAAATCCAAGGTTATAGAGAAATAAGCATTGGCTGTTCAATCCCATAACTTTGTACTACCTTAATAATAGATTATGGCACATCTGTACCCCAACTTTATTTCCTTACCACTGAACAGAAAGACAGGCAAACATGAACATGTTTTGTTTGTTCTTTTGTAAAAACAGAAGGATTATATGACAAATCATTTCTGCAAATAGTTTGTAAAAGATTTTCTTGCACAGTAAATAGAATAACAAAATACGTCCAATCCCTTTGATTTTCAGTTTCTTGGATGTGAACATGGCATTCAAGCTTGATTTGTTAATTTATGATTCGTACATTAAAAAAAAAGACATTTACCTTCTTAAACCTTGATGACCTGGGAATTCAGGAAAATTGCAATTTGGTTCAAAACAAAAATTAGTTTTCAACTTGATAAGGATTCAGATAAGTTTGAGTCCTTGTTCTCTTGAGGCAAAGCAAAATCATCCTCAATTACAACTTAAAACAAATTAAATAATGTAAGAAAAATATGGAATGTTTTCACTGCTATTGAATATTACTTTGAAAAATGAGAAAATAGAAATGAAACAGCTTGCTGTAATTAGTAATTACAATTAGTTTAATACAAAGATGTGCTTAATTATCAAAACAGTAAAAATATGGCAATGGGTGCAATGTTAAGGCTTTATAGTTTAAATTTTTTTTAGTGTAATATAACTATTTACATTTGTTCTATGGTTCTAATTTTTGGCTTTTGTTTTAATACCTATGGTATTTATTCTTCACAGTGAAACATTTTCTCAATGCAGAATTCTAAATGTACCGATCTTGTTGTTTGTCATCCCTAATGTATAATGTTTACTCCTAGAAAATCAGGAACTGACACAGATGCACTGGGACAGAATAAAACCTGGAATTGTATGCCTTTTAACTGATCATATTTACATCTCTCCATCTTAATTTTATTTTTCATAACTATACAAGAATGAATTTAAACATGTACTCAGTAAGTATGCAATCCAGTTCTGAATGCCACATCTGCTTTCTGATGAAAAAGATACAAAAATGAAAAAAAGCTTGGTTGTCATTCCCAAAAAAGGATTATTCTCAGTGCGCACTCAAAATCCAAGAGATTGTGAGTTCAGTCAAAGCTGGTGTTTCGCAATGGTGCAGCCCAGCTGCAGCACAGTTGAATACTGTGTTCTTCAACAGTCGCCACTTAAAGACAAAGCCACATTGCCAACGGGTTTTGTTACTGCACCACAATGAAGTTCCTTCACTGGCTCTTCCATCCCAATTCAGATTCATTTTCAGCCCAAACTCTTCTCTAACCAACAGTATCAAGCCAGGTAAAAGGTTTGATTCTTTTGCTTGACAATTTGGGAATGGAATTTTGCTTCTGCTGCAATTCAAATACCAAGTCCTTTTAATTCAATATAATTGGAAGGCTGTTGAGGTAATAATATATGGAGCGTGTTTACAAAACTAAAGACGGATCAGGAAACTTGGAAAAGACAGTATCAAATTGTCCTCTTCCTACTTTTCCACTGGAGGCATTTTCCAAGTCCTCACGATCTCTTCACCTCGCCCAAAAGCACATTTTGAGAAAGAAAAGTGATTGTGAAGAATACATGGCATTTTTTAACTGGACCATTTAACTGGATTAGATTATTGATGTTCATCTTCCTGAGAAGTTCTGCTTTTGTCTTCATTCGCTTGAGTTGAATTTTCCTCACTGTTATGTCGTTTGAGAACCAGCCCCCGCCATCTTGCCTTGTTCTTTCGCAGATGGCTCATCATTGTTACGGTCAAACGTGTGTTTTCAGTAAAACGTGACCATTCCACGAAGAGGGGCTCAACAATGTAGCTCATAAAAGCTGAAAAAGCAAACACTAAATTAATAATGTTTTGATCATTACTGAATAGTTATTGTTAGATAAATATTAGAACATAGAAAAGTACAGCAGCGGAATAGGCCCTTCAGCCCACAATGTCTGTGCCGAACATGGTGCCAAGTTAAACTAATCTCTGCCTGCACGTAGTCCACATCCCTTCCATTCCCTGCATAGCCACATGCTTATCTAAAAGCCTCTTAAATGCCACTATAGTATTTGGTTCCACCACCACTCCTGGCAGCATGTTCAAGGCATCCACGAACGCCGCGTTAAAAAAAACGTACATCAGAAAGGGCACAGAGGAAGTTTACCAGAATAATGCCTGAATTGTGGGGTATATTAGCTACAGGAAGAATTTGTACAGACATTGATTGTTTTCTCTGGAACACCCAAGGTTGAGGGGAGACCTGGTAGAAGTATATAAAATTAGGAGAGGCACAGATAGGGTAGACAGAATATTTACCCCAGAATGGAAATATCAAATACTAGAAAGCACAGCTTTAAGGTGAGAGGTGCAAAGTTTAAAGATGAGCGGGGCAACTTTTACAGTGTGGTGAATGCCTAGAATGCGCTGTCGTGGATGATGGTGGAGGCAGATACGATAGAGGCATTTAAGAGACTTAGATAGGCATGGATAGGCAGGGAATAGAGGAATATGGATAATGTGCAACTGGTAAGAGTTGATCTCGGTATCATGTTTGGCTCAGTCATTGTGGGTCGAAGGGCCTGTTCCTGTATTATACTGTTCTATTTATCACTCCTAATGTTCTGTCCAAACTCAATTGCTTTACCCCAGCAGATATTCAACTTATGGGAATCTCTACTACAAAAGGCATTGAAGGTCAGATCATTAAATATATTCAAGAAGGAAGTAGATTTATTTTTATTGAAGGAATCAAGGGGTCTGGGGAAAAGGCAGGAATAACATCTTTGATGTCCTGCCTGGATCACACCAAATGTTTGGGCAAAGCTGAATGGCTACCCCAGACCCTATTTAATGTCTTGTGTTGCTCTGCAACAGAATAATGTGTTCAGCACTTATCGCTGCATTCTTCTCCCCATATATTGATACAATTTAAGGTATTACACAGATTACATTATTTAAAAACAAAATTAAATAGAATTTATTCTAACATCTCTCCTATTTGTGATAAATGTCAGAACTTGGAAGCTAATTTAACGCATAGTTCCGTAACATGTATAAAACTTAATTATTATTGGACAGAAATCTTTAGAGTTATCTCTGAAGTTCTTAAAATTAAACTAGACCCAGATCCAAAATTAATAATATTAGGAGTTCCGGATTCAAATCTAATATTAACAGTAAACCAAAGAAATTTCTTGGATTACTGTTTGATAATAGGGAAAAAATTAATATTGAAATTTTGGAAAGGAACATTATCCCCCACAATTAAAATGTGGACAGTGGAAATGTTGGAGACGTTGCATTTGGAAAGAATCAGATTTGTCCTAATGGACAAATACGAACTCTTTGAACAGATATGGTCTCCACATACAGAATATTTGAAGGGGTAGCTGTTGGCATCACAACTCAGTGGGTACCCGGCAGGATTAGATGAAAGCAACTCTCTGTTTTTCTTTTTGATTTGTATACATGTCTCCATTAATATCGCTATTTGAAATTGTGTTATTCACTATTAAGATGTATAGTATAATCTCTCTTTTTTTCTATATAATACTTTATTTTAATTAAATACATATAACAAGAATATATACATATATATTTTTTTCTCCTCTCTTTTCTCTTTCTCTTTCTTTATAATCAAAATTATTATTTAATCACCATTCTTATTGATTAAAATCTATTCTTTTGTTTTTCTATTTCCAAAAATAGACGTTTATAAGAACTATTCGTAACATTTGTATACTTGTTGTAATAAGTTGGTTGTGTATTTGAAAAGTTGTAATACCGTTGTTATGATGGATTCCTTTTAATAAAAATATTATTACAATTCTTCTCCCCATTATTGTTCAATTATTTGGCCTACATGAAGAGCTACGTGGTCTATATTTGCTTCAGGCTGTGTATCCAATACCACATGCCCATTGCCTCTCTCAAGTAATTATCATTTAACCCAAAATGTAAATTAAAACAAAAATTTGCACTAATCTGGAAGTCTGAAATAAAAATAGAAATTGCTAGGAACATGCAGTGTTTGTTAGGACAGGGTTAAGGTACGGTTTTTAAGGGGAAAGCAGTTTGTGAAGCAATCTTGGTGATGAATAAATCAGAACAATTGGAGAGAAAACACAAATAAAGGAAGATAAAAGGTGTGAGATGTAGTGCTCTATGGAATTCCGAGCAGGTCGGAACACACTAGTGAAAAGAGAAGAACAGTATCCTTAATTCAGATAGATGAATTAAGGCAAAAGTTGCACATTCCAATATAAACACAGATCGCAAACTCCCTGAAGTTGATGAATTTAATATTGACTGAAAGGCTGTAACCTACCCAGAGGGAAGATGGGATTATGGCATTGAGCTCTCTATTACGTCACTTTAATTCACCATCCCATTCCTACTCCGAGTCCCTCTATTCCTAGGTCTCCCTGCACTGTTATAATGAGGGCCAAAGTAAGCTTGTGTCAGGCAGAGAATTATCATCCATTTTTCTTCTTCCACAGATGCAGTCTGACTGTAAATGTTTCCTGTATTTTAGGGTTTTTGTTAATAGTTGACCCATTATTTTCCAGGGTACTATTCAATTTGTGTTCACTGGCCAAAAGCTCACCTGCAACCTAAACCACACAAACCATTTCTAATCTGTCCTTTACCTATAAATTTCAACCGTTACTCTGATACTTTATTTTCACATGTTTAAATTATAACATTTTATTTTCAGTTGTCTGCTGTATATTATGTGTGAGCATTGCACCAAGTCAAACTCCTTGTATGTATACGTATTTGGCCAATACATTTTTAAAATTATTATTATTATTAAAATGGATATTTGGCTGAAAAACACTGGTGAATTTACTTTACCTATTTGTATGCTGGGTATGGTGTCTTTCTGCTGATTGCACAGTGGACTAACTTCAAGATGCAAACGTTCCTCTAAGTCACCTGCAAACCAAATATATAACAGAAAAAAATCAATAAAATCTGTATTACATGATACATGATTTTATACTCTTATGCAAAAAATTAACCAGGGTACCTGTAGGTGAACAATGTAATTCTGCCCTTTTCATTAATACTGAGGCTCTTGCGCATTTGATGACTCGCACACTGTGCCCTCTGAGCATGGAGTGTAACGTCACCAAATTATATTCTAGTCATATACAGGCTTCAGAAATGGAGTAGAATTTGAAACGAGGGGCAAGCCTGCACTAGAGGATCAAGGTTGCTCCAGCATGAGTTTAAGGGCTTGCAATTTGGGGGCTGGGATAAGGGCACTCAAACATGACAATCGTTATCCCAGGGGGCTACCTCTAACAGCACCATGTCTCCTCCACACCCTTATGGCCTGAAAAATCAAAGTGGCTTCCGTAGAGTTACGTAACATTTAAAAATTCATATGTATGTGTGTGTGTGTGTATATATATGGGAGAGAAAAAGAGATGTATCACTGTGGACTGCTTGATTGGAATCATCTATTGTCTTTTAGTTGATTGGATAGCAGGCAACAAAAAACTTTTCAATGTATCTCAGGGCACGTGACAATAATAAATTAAACTAAATCATGATGTCCAGTTTTTGTGCAAATGAAGTGCACCATGGATGGATATCGTTTCTCTGCAGCCTGATATCCTGTTTTGTTTTGGCATATATATTTATAATCCGAGTTAGTGTAATATTAATAGAAGCATGTTTTTTTATTTCAGAATATGAAATTATTTCTTCACACAGTTTGAAGTATTGCGCTGTCCTTTGACTATTGGTATTTCAAATGTAACGTGTACAAAAGATGCCTTTATCCCTGCCCAAAACATTCCATATCAAACGAGCAGTTAGACGACTTCTTCGATGTCAATACTATCAATATTGTTTTAATCTCAAATAGAGATTTTAAATACCATTCTCAGATATGCGTCAAAGACTGATCTGTTCCATTTAATAGTACTGAAAATGAATGAAAACAATCAGATTTTCTGAGTATTATTGGCTTATCCAATACCCAATGATGCTGATATTTTTGTTACATTTGTGACGCATTCAATGTTTCAATGTGTATATATAAATCTAGGAGTTTGAAATATAAAGCTAAAAAATAAGACTCGCTTCTATACACCAATTGTACAATTTTCCCATTCGTATTTCTGTTCTTTTAATCTTTGCCTCCAGAAAACTAAATATATTCTGTAAACGTTGTCTCCATCAAAGGCAGTGTAATCCCACTAACCTTGTCTGTAAAATTCCTCACAGACTTTCTCACTCCATTGCTTGCTCATATCCCATACCCGGCAAGGATTGCAGATATCTGCACACTTAAGTGCTATCTGAATAAAAATTAAAAACAACCAAAATTATCTACTCAAATACTAAGATTTGTTAAGTAATTTTGAAAGCAACTTGTCAATGATTTATACAGATAACCATGTAGACTGTAAATTATCTGGACTCATGAGACATTAATGTTTGTAAATAACAGAAATCATATTTTCAATTAAAATCTGATCTTAATATTGCATAATGTGCCTATGTGAAGATGGCAGGTCATTCTAAAGAATTCATAATTTTTAATTGATCTTTGCAGTAGCTTAGCAAAACTGCATAGAGCATCCATTTCAGGTAACATGATATGGAGAGGATGATGTGGGGTGATCCTCTTCATTTCAGTTTATCAATCTTCGCAAAAAAAAGATTTTTTATTTGTCTCAGAGCTGTCACAGATATGATCTTCATTTTCAACATCTCCAAGAAAGAGTTAATATTCTGGAGACTATAGAAAGGAACAAGGAAAACGAACGCAGAGCTCTAGACAATAGACAATTGGTGCAGGAGTAGGCCATTCGGCCAGCACCGCCATTCACTGATCATCCACAATCAGTACCCCGTTCCTGCCTTCTCCTCATATATCCTCGATCTTTAAGAGATATATCTAACTCTCTGGAAAGCCTCTAAAGAATTGGCCTAGACTGCCTTCTGAGGCAGAGAATTCCGAAGATTCACAACTCTCTGTGTGAAAAAGTTTTTCCTCATCTTTCTAAATGGTCACCCCTTATTCTTAAACTGTGGCTCCTGGTTCTGGACTCTCCCAACATCGGGAACATTTTTCCTACCTCTAGCGTTTTCAAACCCTTAATAATCTTATATGTTTCAATAAAATTCCCTCTCATCCTTCTAAATTCCAGAGTATACAAGCACAGCCTCTCCATTCCATCAACATATGACAGTCCCGCCATCCCGGGAATTAACCTCGTGAACCTAAGATGCACTCCCTCAATAGCAAGAATGTCCTTCCTCAAATTTAGAGACCAAAACTGCACACAATATTCCAGGTGTGGTCTCACTAGGGCCCTGTACAACTGTAGAAGTACCACTTTGCTCCTATACTCAACCCCTCTTGTTATGAAGGCCAACATGCCATTCGCTTTCATCATTACTTGCTGTACCTGCATGCTTACTTTCATTGACTGATGAACAAGGGCTCCCAGATCTCACTGTACTTGACATCATTCAGATAATAATCTGCCTTCCTATTTTTGCTACCTCGCCCAACCTGTCCAAGAAACCCTGCATCCTCATAGCATCCTCCTCACAGTTTACCCTACCACCCAGCTTTGTGTCATCTGCAAATTTGCTAATGTTACTTTTAATCCCTTCCTCTAACTTCCCTTAATTAGAAAATACAGACAAGAATTCAAGAAAGCTAAAATAATTAATTGTTTCCCACTGAAGCATTCTAGGTACTGAGAATTCTGACAGCCAAACCACCAGAAGCAACTGTCAATTTGAAAGTACAGACTCACTAACTAATTGATGGGCTGACTTCTTGCATTGAGAATTAATAAGCCTTGGTTAGTGGACCCATTAGAAAAGAACCAGGCGCTTTGAGTTGTATGTCTCAGGACTCATTTGCTGTTCTCCAGCTATGTAATCGCCAAGGGAATGATGCCCATGCAGCTTAGTATAATGAACATTAATGTAATTCTGCATCTTCTGCACTGAATTCTTGATCTTTAAATCTAATGACGTGATCACTACTGTATTTCAAATATGAGACAAAATTTCATTTCAAGGTCACCAGAATGAAAAGGTGCAGACTGTGCATAACCTCTCAAGAATGGCTGACATTAGTTATAATCGTGGCCTCTTTTTTAGGCAGGCATCTTCCAACAAATAAGGTCTTGTACTGCACGATGAGTTCCGGAGTTGTCACCAATGGGCTTGCAGCACTCTAGCTCTTACATTCCCCATACCGTACTGTAAATATGCCCTTTAAATCTAGCAAATCTTGCTAGATAATGTGGGCTACAACACTCAAACACAAACCTGCAGAGCATCTCAACACTTATGCCTCTAAATCTGTCTGCTAAACACATGCCAGATTAGACTGTGCAGAACCTGAGAACCCATTTATATTCAAGGAGAGGAATGGCTGGAGGGAGGTAGGTATAATGTAATTTACAGTATTGAATTAATTGTGTTTGCCTTAAACATTTTAAATTGTTTGGAGAGTTAAGCAATTTAAAAGTGTAATTGATAGAAAGCTGAAGGTGGTGGTGGAAGGTTGATTTGTGGACTGGAGGCATGTGAGTGGTAATGTGCCTCAGGGATGGTGCTGGTCCCATCTCTGTTTGTCATTCATGTCAGTAATTTTGATGAGACTGTACAAGGCATGATTAGTAAGTTTACAGTTGACACGAACACAAGTGGCATCGTAGTTAGTGAAGATGGTTATCAAGAATTGGAGCAGAATCTTAATTAGCAGGGCAAGTGAGCCAAGGATTGGCTAATGGGGTTTAATTCAATGGTATGATGTGTTGCAATTTAGGAAGTCAAACCAGGGCAAGATATTCTGAGTGAACAGTAGGACCCATTTGTGTTGTGTTGCACAGTTATCCAGGAGCACATACATCATTCCCTGAAAGTGGCATCTCAGGTAAATAGGGTGGTAAAAATGGCTTTTGATGTATTGTCCCTCATCAGGCAGGAAATTGTATTCCTTACAGATATTCCTTATAGTTGTACAATATGTTGGTGAGGCAACATTTGTGTTATTGTGTTCAGGGTTGGTCATAGGTTAGAAGTTATTAAGTTGGAAAGAGTGCAGAGACGTTTTATGAGTATGTTACCAGGACTCGTGGGCCTGAGCTATACGGAGAAGATGGGCAGATTTATTCCTTCGAGTGCAGGAAACTGAGGAATGATCTTATGGAGATAATTAATAACCATAGAGCATAGGTGAGAGGGGAATGATTTAATTGGAACCTGAGAGGCAACTCTTTCATGGAGAGTTATGGGTATATGGAACAAGCTGCCTGGGGAAATTGTTGAGGCAGGTACAGTAACAATATTAAAAAGACATTTGGAAAATTACATGGATAGGATAGGTTTTGAGGAATATCCCTAAATGGGACCAGCTTAAATGTAGCATGTACATTGGCATTGATAAAATGGGCCGAAGGGCCTGTTTCGCTGCTGTATGGCTCCATGTTCAATTGTTTAATTCTGGAAAAGTAAAATAAAACACGAACTATAATGCAAAATAAATAATTGAGGTCCATTGTATTTTTGAATTTTTAAATACCTTTTGGGACGGGTGGGGAAAAATACTTGAAAGCATGTATGGAGAATTACAGACCTCAGAATAGTTTCCTTTATAGGATTACAATGTAAATAGCCAAGTATGTAGTCCAACAAAAAGAGAGCAGGGTCGACTGCATACAATAAAGTTTTAAATATTGCTGAGGCAATCACAATGTAACCGATTTGAGAGCAGTGCTTAAAAAAAGGCAGTCATCCTTTACAGACATTCAGATGTGAACAAGTATTTAAGAGATGAGTGTCTGGATCTTCTGCTGACTGGCAAGTCACCAAGGTTTATTGATCACTTGCCTACTAAAATCACTTTAACCTGGAGCAAGGCAAGGATTGTGAATTGCACACAAGTTAACGTCCAGCTAGAAGAGACAGATAACCAACCAATTTGGTTAAATATGGAAAAAGAAGATTGATCTCCGTTTGAAATTAGTTCTATAATATTTGCTAATATTAATTTAGCTAAGAAAATCTATAGTGAAAACCCAATAATAGAAAGTGGAATACGTATTTGGAAACAAATAAAGAAAACATTACCAAGCGGAGGCTTGGCGATCGCTTCGCCGAACACCTCCGCTCGGTCCACAATAACCAACCCGACCTCCCGGTGGCTCAGCACTTCAACTCCCCCTCCCATTCCACATCCGACCTCTCGGTCCCGGGCCTCCTCCACGGCCAGAGTGAGCAACACCGCAAGCTGGAGGAACAGCACCTCATATTCCGCTTAGGGAGTCTGCATCCTTTGGGCTTGAACATTGAATTTTCTCAATTCTGTTAACCCTTGCTGTCTCCTCCCCTTCCCACCTCTCCCTCAGCCCTCGGGCCCTGGCATTCCCTCTATCTCTATCTCCCTCCCCCACCCCAGTCGCACCAGCTTCTCATTTTCACACCACAAACAGCTTACAATGGCTTGTTCCCTTTATCATCGATACTTTTTTGCATATCTTTCATTCATTGTTCCTTATCTCTCCACATCACCGTCTATATCTCTCGTTTCCCTGATCCCTGACCAGTCTGAAGAAGGGTCTCGACCCGAAACGTCGCCTATCTCCTTCGCTCCTTAGATGCTGCTGCACCCGCTGAGTTTCTCCAGCTTTTTGTGTACCAAAGAAAACATTAAAACTGAAATCTATACCACTATCCCTTACCATTGTAAATAACGTTACATTTAAACCTTCAATGATGGATAAAGGCTTTTTACAATGGAAAAACAAGGGAAGAAATGAAAGGAAAGAGTTTTCTTTGATCTCTATAAGGAAAACTCTTTCCTTTCATTTCAAGATTTACAACAAATTTATGGACTACACTCTAAAGATTATTTTAGATATTTACAAATCAGATGTTAAAGCAAACACACAGGAACTTAGAAATAGAAAGATAGACATTTTAGATGAATGCTTAAATAAACATCCGAACACAGAAAAAATGATTTCATATATATATATATATATATATATATATATATATATATATATATATATATATATATATATAACACCTTATTGGAAAGTGATGTCCCATCAACAGAAATATATAGACAATCTTGGGAAAATGAACTAGGTCAAATTATTAGACCAGAAGTATGGGACGAAAGTTTACAACATATACACCATTGTTCGTTAAATGCTAAACACTCTCTTATAGTTTAAAATACTACATAGACTACATTATTCAAAATCCAAACTACATAACATCTTTCCAAAAGTATCTCCCATATGTGATAAATGTCAACATTTAGAAGCTAATCTGTCACATTCATTTACAAACTGTAAAAATTACAAAATTCTGGATAGAAATATTTAGGATAATTTCGAATGTTGTTAATATAACTTTGACCCCTGATTCAAAGTTAATAATACTAGGAATACTGGAAACAGACCAATTAATAACAACGAATCAAAGAACCTTTATTGATTACGGTTTAATAATTGGGAAAAAATTAATACTAAAATTCTGGAAAGGCCCTATATCCCCCACAATCAAAATGTGGAATACAGAAATGTCGGAGACACTCCATCTGGAGAGATTGAGGCTTGTCCTAATGGACAGGTTGGATCTCTTCAGAGGGACATGGTCTCCATATATTGAATATTTACAGGGTCAAAGTGGCTCAGTGCGAGGGCTTGACTGAGGCCTGAATAATAGAATGGATGAATACATAATAAATCATGCTTATATCTCCAACGACGGATTAATGATTAATACTCCATTCGCTTTCATATTTTCTATATTATTTTTCTCTATCTTTTCTTACTTTATAACAAAAATTTAAAAAGTATATACTTTATAGTCTTAAATCTGAATATTAATATTAATATTAATAATATTATGAAATTATCTAATGATGTATTTTCATTACTGTATAATAATGTACTTTTCATTAATATGTTTCTACAATAAAAATATTTAACAAAGTTAACGTCCAGCTGATTGGCAAGAACCAGCACAATGCATTTCATATTAACTGGCAAGCACTGTCCACAGAATAGCTCTGATGGAATATCTTGGACATTCACAAACATTCATGAAAAAAAAAGTTGATTTTAAATATATATATTTTTTAATTAGCATTTATAAATAGTTTCAAAGATTTAACTATGTTTGAATCAACTCAGAGACACATTTCAAAATCAGAGTTTATCTCAGAGCTTACACAAAATCGCAAATTCCTGAATTCTTATGCAGGTTAAGTCCAGGCAATTCTGGGTAAAAGTGGTGGTCTTACAGATTTCAGGCTAGTTCATTTATTGCGGCATGCCATTAACCTACCTGCAAAATGAAGTGCTTATGATCTGCATCCTCCAATGATAAATCTCTGTTGTCTGAATGAGCTTTCATTCTTCTAAGAAACTCATTTTGTCGGCTAATATCTGTGGCCAGAATAAGAGAACCTAATTGTTGTTCAACGTCTTGTCTGTAACAAAAATATATATTGTTTCAAAATGGACGTTTTACTCATTGTAAAGCAAAACAATGGCGTAACAGTTTGCAAGATTAACATAACATAACATAACAAATACTTTATTAATCCCTTTATTCAGGAGAAATTCAGATGGGCGTAATCATATACATTTACAACAGGATTGAGATCAGTTGGGAAAGGTGGGCCAAGGAATGAAGAGTCTGAAGAAAGGTTCCTGTAACGTCACCTATTTCTTTTCCCAAGAGATGCTGCATGACCCGCCGAGTTACCCCAAGGTCTCTTCAAGGAATGACAAATGGAATTTAACTCTTACAAGTTTGAGGGCTTACCAAGTAAATGCAGAGCCTTGGAGAGTATTGTAGAACAGAGAGATTGAAAAGTACAAATGCATGGTTCCCTGAAGGTGGACAGATTCATTAGGATGTCACTTGGACTTACAGGCCTGAGTTATGGGGAGAATTTGGATAGGTTGGGACTTTATTATTTGGAGCATTGAAGGCTAGGGTTGACCTTATTGAAGTTTACAAAATCATGAGGGACATGACTAAAGTGAACACCCAGTCTTCATCTCTTCCTCCCTTCCTCCCTTCCTCCCTTCCTCTCCCCCCCCCCCCCCCCCACGCAGACAGGAGGATTCTAACTAAAGGGCATAGGCTTAAGGGGAGAGATTTAAGAGGGATGTCATTAAGCCCCCTGGCTTAATTAAGGAAAGGGTAATGTCTGGTAGTAAGATGCTAGGGGAAACTAGAAGTAGGTACAGTTATGAATTTCAAAAGACATTTGAACACAAATCTGGATGGATTAGAGGGATATGGATCAAATGCAGGAGGATGGGAATATCCCATAATTCCAACTTGATCGACATGACAATTTAGGCTGAAAGGCCTGTTTCCATGCTTTATAGTTCAATGACAGTTAATGTTGCCTGACAGCTCCTGCTGCCCGGGTTTGATTCTGGCAACATCCTTGTACATCTTCTCTGCACTATTTCCAACTTAATGACAATTTTCCTACATCAGGCTGACCAAAACTGAACACTACCCTCCACAAGTGTGGTCTCATCAAGTTTCAGATGAATGCACCTTTTCCAAATTATTTTCTCTGCTTCAACTGTCATTCTGTTCACGATCAAATAGCTTGTTATTGAACCAAAACAAATGCAACTGTATACCACAGCATTGCATTGAATAGTGGAAAATAAACACCAACAATTTTCAATATGGCCTTCCCATGTCACATTTTATCCTCATGAATTCAAACAGCAATTGAATATGAGCCAAATGGGCAGATTATGCCCAATGGTTAATTATGATTTAATTTTTAGACTTTAGCAGAATTATCTTTTAGTAGAGACTATCAAATTTCTGCAGACAATCATACTCACATTATTTCCACAGGCAGGTGAGTCAGTAACCCTGATTCTCGGAGCATTCCAACTGTAGATCGCCAGTGGTGATTCTCCAGTACGGAGATATTCTTTAGAGAAAGCAAATAAAAATTAATAACATTGATTCTTTATTTCCGTGATGGCTCACTGAGCAAATGCCATTTTAATATAAAGTCACCAAGTCTCATTTGACCTTAGTTAATGGATATTAAGAGCAAGAGTAGTAGGAATCATTACATTCTGCCTCAGCCTAGAAAAATAATTTTGAACTTTGTTCATGTTATTCAGTTCTCATGTACTATAAGTTTTTTAAAGATATATTCAGCAAATCTTGGTCTTGGACATCAGATTTTGGAAATTCATTATGTCTTGAGCTATGATTAGAGAGCATATAATGACGATAGCTATTAATGACTATGCTATAGTTGGGATCACGGAGACATGGCTCCAGGGGGACCAAGGCTGGGAGCTGAACATCCAGGGATATTCAATATTCAGGAGGGATAGACAGAAAGGAAAAGGAGGTGGGGTAGCGTTGCTGGTGAGAGAGGAGATTAATGCAATAGAAAGGAAGGACATTAGTTTGGAGGATGTGGAATCGATATGGGTAGAGCTGCGAAACTCTAAGGGGCAGAAAACGCTAGTGGGAGTTGTGTACAGGCCACCTAACAGTAGTAGTGGAGTTGGGGATGGCATCAAACAGGAAATTAGAAATTCGTGCAACACGGGTAAAACAATTATAATGGGTGACTTCAATCTACATATAGATTGGGCGAATCAAATTGGCAGGGGTGCTGAGGAAGAGGATTTCTTGGAATGTATGCGGGATAGTTTTCTAAACCAACATGTAGAGGAACCAACAAGAGAGCAGGCTATTGTAGACTGGGTATTGAGTAATGAGGAAGGGTTAATTAGCAGTCTTGTTGTGCGTGGCCCCTTGGGCAAGAGTGACCATAATATGGTTGAGTTCTTCATTAGGATGGAGAGTGACATAATTAAGTCAGAAACAAGGGTTCTGAACTTAAACAAAGGTAACTTTGATGGTATGAGACGTGAATTGGCCAAGATAGACTGGCAAGTGATTCTTAAAGGGTTGACAGTGGATGTGCAATGGAAGGTATTTAAAGACTGCATGGATGAACTACAACAATTGTTCATCCCAGTTTGGCAAAATAATAAATCAGGGAAGGTAGTGCATCCATGGATAACAAGGGAAATCAGGGATAGTATAAAAACAAAAGATGAAGCATACAAATTAGCCAGAAAAAGCAGCCTACAAGAGGACTGGGAGAAATTCAGAGTCCAGCAGAGGAGGACAAAGGGCTTAATTAGGAAAAGGGAAAATAGATTATGAAAGAAAACTGGCAGGGAACATAAAAACTGACTGCAAAAGTTTTTATAGATATGTGAAGACAAAGAGATTAATTAAAACAAATGTAGGTCCCTTGCAGTCAGAAACAGGTGAATTGATCATGGGGAACAAGGACATGGCAGACCAATTGAATAACTACTTTGGTTCTGTCTTCACTAAGGAAGACATAAATAATCTGCCGGAAATAGCAGGGGACCGGGGGTCAAATAAGGTGGAGGAACTGAGTGAAATCCAGGTTAGCCGGGAAGTGGTGTTGGGTAAATTGAATTGATTAAAGGCCGATAAATCCCCAGGGCCAAATGGTCTGCATACCAGAGTACTCAAGGAAGTAGCCACAGAAATAGTGGATGCATTAGTGATAATTTTTCAAAACTCCTTAGATTCTGGAGTAGTTCCTGAGGATTGGAGGGTAGCTAATGTAACCCCACTTTTTAAAAAAGGAAGGGAGAGAGAAAACGGGGAATTACAGACCAGTTAGTCTAACATCGGTAGTGGGGAAACTGCTAGAGTCAGTTATTAAAGATGGGATAGCAGTACATTTGGAAAGTGGTGAAATCATTGGACAAAGTCAGCATGGATTTACGAAAGGTAAATCATGTCTGACGAATCTTATAGAATTTTTTGAGGATGTAACTAGTAGAGTGGATAAGGGAGAACCAGTGGATGTCTTATATCTAGACTTTCAGAAGGCTTTTGACAAGGTCCCACGTAAGAGATTAGTATACAAACTTAAAGCACACGGTATTGGGGGTTCAGTATTGATGTGGATAGCGAACTGGCTGGCAGACAGGAAGTAAAGGGTAGGAGTAATCCGGTCCTTTTCAGAATGGCAGGCAGTGACTAGTGGGGTACCGCAAGGCTCAGTGCCGGGACCCCAGCTATTTACAATATATATTAATGATTTGGACGAGGGAATTGAATGCAACATCTCCAAGTTTGCGGATGACACGAAGCTGGGGGGCAGTGTTAGCTGTGAGGAGGATGCTAGGAGGCTGCAAGGTAACTTGGATAGGCTGGGTGAGTGGGCAAATGCATGGCAGATGCAGTATAATGTGGATAAATGTGAGGTTATCCACTTTGGTGGCAAAAACAGGAGGGTAGACTATTATCTGAATGGTGGCAAATTAGGAAAAGGGGAGATGCATCGAGACCTAGGTGTCATGGTACACCAATCATTGAAAGTAGGCTGTAGTTGCAGCAGGCAGTGAAGAAAGCAAATGGTATGTTAGCATTCATAGCAAAAGGATTTGAGTATAGGAGCAGGGAGGTTCTACTGCAGTTGTAGAGGGTTTTGGTGAGACCACACCTGGAGTATTGCGTACAGTTTTGGTCTCCAAATCTGAGGAAAGACATTCTTGCCATAGAGGGGGTACAGAGAAGGTTCACCAGACTGATTCCTGGGATGTCAGGACTTTCATATGAGGAAAAACTGGATAGACTTGGCTTGTACTCGCTAGAATTTAGAAGACTGAGGGGGGATCTTATAGAAACTTACAAAATTCTTAAGGGGTTGGATAGGCTAGATGCAGGAAGATTGTTCCCGATGTTGGGGAGGTCCAGAACAAGGGGTCACAGTCTAAGGATAAGGGGGAATTTCTTTAGGACCGAGATGAGGAAAACATTTTTCACACAGAGAGTGGTGAGTCTCTGGAATTCTCTGCCACGGAAGGTACAGTGGCTTGCAAAAGTATTCATACCCCTTGAACTATTCCACATTTTGTCACGTTACAACCACAAACGTAAATGTATTTTATTGGGATTTTATGTGATAGACCAACACAAAGTGGTGCATAATTGGGAAGTGGAAGGAAAATTATACATGGTTTTCAATTTTTTTTACAAATTAAAAACTGAAAATTGTGGCGTGCAAATGAATTCAGCCCCCTTTACTCTGATACCCCTAAATAAAATCCAGTGATACCAATTGCCTTCAGAAGTCACCTAATTAGTAAATAGAGTCCACTTGTGTGTAATCTAATCTCAGTATAAATACAGCTGTTCTGTGAAGGCCTCAGAGGTTTGTTAGAGAACATTAGTGAACAAACAGTGTTCCTTCGGCATCATGAAGCCCACGGAACACACCAGAAAGGTCAGGGATAAAGATGTGGAGAAGTTTAAAGAGGGTTAGGTTATAAAAAAAATCCCAAGCTTTAAACATCTCACAGAGCACTGTTTAATCCATCATCCGAAAATGGAAAGAGTATGGCACAACTGCAAACCTACCAAGACATGGCCGTCCACTTAAACTGGCAGGCCGGGCAAGGAGAGCATTGATCAGAGAAGCAGCCAAGAGGCCCATGGTAACTCTGGAGAGCTGCAGAGATCCACAGCTCAGGTGGGAGAATCTGTCCACAGGACAACTATTAGTTGTGCATTCCACAAATCGGGCCTTTATGGAAGAGTGGCAAGAAGAAAGCTATTGTTGAAACAAAGCCATAAGAAGTCCCGTTTGCAGTTTGCCACAAGCCATGTGGGGGACACAGCAAACATGTGGAGGAAGATGCTCTGGTCTGATGAGACCAAAATGGAAGATTTTGGCTTAAATGCAAAACGCTATTTGTGGTGGAAAACTAACACTGCACATCACCCTGAACACACCATCCTCAGGGTGAAACATGGTGGTGGCAGCATCATGCTGCGGGGATGCTTTTCTTCAGCAGGGACAGGGAAGCTGGTCAGAGTTGATGGGAAGATGGATGGGGCCAAATACAGGGCAATCTTGGAAGAAAACCTGTTAGAGTCTGCAAAAGACTTGCGACTGGGACGGAGGTTCACCTTCCAGCAGGACAACGACCCTAAACATACAGCCAGAGCTACAATGGAATGGTTTAGATCAAAGCATATTCATGTGTTAGAATGGCCCAGTCAAAGTCCAGACCTAACTCCAATTGAGCATCTCTGGCAAGACTTGGAAATTGCTGTTTGTTCACAGACGCTCTCCATCCAATCTGACTGAGCTTGAGCTATTTTGCAAAGAATGGGCAAAAAATTCAGTCTGTAGATGTGCAAAGCTGGTAGAGACATACCCCAAAAGACTTGCAGCTGTAATTACAAAGTATCGACTCAAGGGGGCTGAATACTTTTGCACGCCACACTTTTCAGTTTTTTATTTGTAATAAAATTTGGAAACCATGTATCATTTTCCTTCCACTTCACAATTATGCACCACTATGTGTTGGTCTATCACATAAAATCCCAATAAAATACATTTACGTTTGTGGTTGTAACGTGACAAAATGTGGAAAGGTTCAAGAGGTATGAATACTTGCAAGCCACTGTAGTTGAGGCCAGTTCATTGACTATATTTAAGAGGGAGTTAGATGTGGCCCTTGTAGCTAAAGGGATCAGGGGGTATGGAGAGAAGGCAGGTACAGGATACTGAGTTGGATGATCAGCCATGATCATATTGAATGATTGTGCAGGCTCAAAGGGCCGAAAGGCCTACTCCTGCACCTATTTTATATGTTTCTATATACACCAAGATGATTTTAAAGATAAGTTAATGCAGTAATGTTTGTTAGTTTTGAAACAGACATTTGTTCTAATAATTGTGGTCTACCTTAAAGTTAAATCGGTACATTAAAGGATTCTGGGTGGTGAGGAATGGTTACTTTCAGTTTGACAACTAATTGTGGCCTTTGAACATGCACAATGCACAATTCCTTTGTGTCCTCTTTAATCCTTAAGGCAGCTTTGCTGGCTTTTAGAGGTGTAGAATTACATTGGTGCATGATAAGAAATGGGAGCAGAATTAGTTCAAATGGGCTCCGAGATTCCCTTACAATGCAGTTGGCTCATGGTTGAAACTTTACCTCTACTCTTCTATTTAGTATTTTTCAATTCTCCTACAGCCTCAAATCAGATATCTGGATTTTTTAACGTAGTTTACTTCTGTGCTCTCTGGATGGATGTTACACTGAAATACCGAAGTAACGACCTTATACTGGCCAGCTCTCAAAACCATCTCAGGCAGAAGGAGATTTCCCCCTCTGAGCCTTCTCAGTGAAATATGGCATCCTACTAATAACGCTATTAATCTGAAAATGACTAATTGGACCCAATGTTCTTTCTGACCTTTAACCAATCCTTTCTGCCAAATGTTATTGCCCCATCCCCACATCCTTATCTTTGTCCCAAATTTTCATCTGGCAATTAATGAATCAATATTGGTCACAAAGCAAATAATATAACCCGCACCTATCAAAATGCCAGTTTAGTTTTTTTTCCTGTTTTTCTTCAACTCATACATTAGTATAATCATAAAACCTTTAGACCCGGGGTTCTCAACCAGGGGGGAATTCCCACAGGGGGAGAATTTCAGGTTTTCAGGGGGGGAATTGGGACCACAGATTAGCAAACTCAAACTGTTAGAAATAAAGGATTTTCAGTATTATATGCATATTATTTGGAATGCACCTTTTGAGGCAGACAATCTTGGAAAGGGGGGGAATGACATTCTGACATATGGTGAAAGGGGTGCATGAGGCAAACAAGGTTGGGAACCACTGCTTTAGACCATTAGCCATCAATCGCCGTAATCACACAATATCAAATAATCACAATGGTAAAATACTGCATGTACAATAATTAAAGCAATAATGAGACATCATTGAAAATTATCTTTAGAATTCTCACTGCATCTTAACTGACAAAAAAAAATGTTCACCTGGTATAAGCTGGCTAAATGGTGTTTAGTATTAATCAAAAAAGGCTGATTGACTCCTGGATGATCAACATCATGGGCTGCTGCTGCCATCAAACCAAGCATTATATCAAGTGGTGTCAAAAACCGGGCAAGCTTCAATACATGTAAAATAAAATGGAAATTTATTATAAGTTATTTATGATTATTTATTTTGTCATAAAAGTTCTAAGAATAGTATAACACTGAAACAATTTAATCATTCTGAGAGAAGGTTGGGGTTGTATTTGAGTTGGGAGGATGGCATAGTATATTTAGTAAAATGTATGCTATGTGTATGTAGTAAATATATAAAGTCTCTCAAAGCTATACACTTAGAGTTTAGGCTAATTTAACATATGTGAGTTTAGCTAAAGACAGATGATTGAATAACACAAATTCCTATGTACCATCGCATGAGATGTAATTAATAATGATAACATTTAGAATCCTAACATGTTTTACTGATGCAGAAAACATGTCAATTAATCATGATCGTAACCATGGCTTTGGTTGCACGATAATGAACAGTAGCAAGCATTCTAGGCAATGTATTAGGTTGTGGGTCTTGGCCACAGTGCTATGGGTCACAGACTGTTCTGGAAAATTCTCTTATAACAATGATTCTTTGGAATTCAATCTTTTGATCATGTCATAATATTTGGCTGCAGCGAATGATAGAAGTTTTCACTTCATTATTTCTATGAGTTTTTTTTAGTGAGTATATTAAAATCAAAATGATAATCCAGGGACAAACTATATTAATTGGGTTACAGGCCGTCTCAATTTATAATTGAAAACATCTTATAAAAACATTTATTGATTTGCCAATCACGTGGTTTATGTACCAGCATATCAGAATTTACCTTCTGGAGACCTATACCTATTACATTTACAAATCCGAAGGTGGACACTTAGAAGTACACGTGCAAAATGAATATGTTACGTACACATACTTTCTTAGAAATAAATTGATGAAAATATGTAGATTTATACTTTATTAGTGAAAAGCATTCATCAGGACCACCAGGTGGCGCCGAACGATGGCTTCCTCTCCAACGGTCAGTCTCGTCTTTTTCCTTGTTTATTGCTTTTAGTCTGTTGTTAAATGTATGTTTTAGTGTACCTTTTAGTTTTGTTTTATGCGTGGGGTGCGGAAACTTTTTAAAAATCTCTATTCCCGACGGAGATTCCATATCGTCCGCACTGCGGCCTAACATCGAGGAGCTGGCGGCCTCTGCTGGAGACCGACCTCGGAGCTCCGTCCGCGGAGACCCCGACGCGGGAGCCTCGATCACCGGCTGCGGGAGCCTCGATCACCGGCTGCGGGAGCCACGATCACCGGCTGCGGGAGCCTTGATCACCGGCTGCGGGAGCCTCGATCACCGGCTGCGGGAGCCTCGATCACCGGCTGCGGGAGCCTCGATCGCCCCGACGCGGGAGCCTCGATCACCGGCTGCGGGAGCCTCGATCACCGGCTGCGGGAGCCTCGATCACCGGCTGCGGGAGCCTCGATCACCGGCTGCGGGAGCCTCGATCGCCCCGACGCGGGAGCCTCGATCACCGGCTGCGGGAGCCTCGATCACCGGCTGCGGGAGCCTCGATCGCCCCGACGCGGGAGCCTCGATCACCGGCTGCGGGAGCCTCGATCACCGGCTGCGGGAGCCTCGATCACCGGCTGCGGGAGCCTCGATCGCCCCGACGCGGGGTTAGTGAAAATGGGTGATTGATGGTTATTACAAGCTCAGTGGTCAGAAGGGGTTGTTTTCATATTGTGACTCTCCAACCCAAATCTTAACCAGTTTTTTCTTTCAAATGCTGATGGACAATGTATTTATTGTAATCTGCTTATATTTCTAATTTTTAACATTTGGAGTTTTTTATAATGCAATGTCTAGTTGTGAACAATTTCCATCACCTGAACCTGTCCTTTAACTTACCTGATTTAAAAACAAAACTGACCTGACGGCCCTATATTGACTCTTTGAAGGAGCCTTCCATACTTTAATCACCCCTTTTCTGACATCTCTCAACGCCCCTTTATTAAATGAACGGTACTGACAGATTTAAAACGAAGCTGTAGTGCAGAAATTTAAGCCAATAAGCACATGTGTAACATAAACTCTCTGGGGTTTTGTTTTTTTCAGATCCCATAATACCTCGGATTGTATGAACTATTTTTCAGCTTGTGGTTCACCTGAGTGAGCTTCATCTCGGCTAGAGATGCTTTATTTGAATAATTGTCCATCACTCGTTAATAAGGGACCTAATATAATTAATTGCACACAACCTTAATCAACATAGCAACTACATCCATGCATGTTCAAATAAAGTGTATGATTGTGGGAAATCCTGGGAATAAGTTCCAGCTATTAGACCAATTATTATCGTTACCATATTTTTAACTGGAGTAACTTTAGCAGAACTCTCAGGGCCCTGCTCTGAGTTTTGTGAGGATTAAGTGACTGCATTTTGTTGATCCATCTGTATAAATACAGGACAAATACAAGGACACAATTGGATATCAACTCACTCTGTCCCCATTATCTGAAGATACTGGGTCAGAATTTTTTATCTTCTGCTCGATGCCTATTGAACCTAAATAAAACATGGTAAATCTGTACCATAGTATTACACACAATAAATGCGATAACATATTTGACACTGAACAAGGAACCTATTTACAAATTGTGCTTAGTCTAGTTTGAAGTATGTAGATTTTTGAGTGTGAATAAGTATCAAATGCCTGTACAATAAATTATATTTCTGAGTGATAGTCTAATTGCTTTCATAAAGAAAGGCTCCTTATTAGACTCTTCAATTTTTGGCATTAATTTGTGCTTTTAAAGTAAGTTCTCCTCCGTTTTCTCCCCTCTTCAGAACATGTGGATTCCCTCCCTGAATGCAGCTCCATTTGTACCTGCTGCTCTCAGAACCATGGTGGCTCCTGATCAAACAAGGACTCTTGGTAGGTCTGATTATTATTGTTGGACTTGAAACTGTGCTCCTTCAATGTCTAGACATCCATTAACATTTCTAGAAAGTAAAAGCAGGAACATCCTTCAAAATTTTTTTAAAAAAATGTGAAGTAAGGTCACTAATTCTGATGTTGCTGGCGCATTTCTAGTATACCATAAGATTTTAAATACTTGCTGGTTAGCTTAGCACAGCCTATCACAAGATTTTGTTGAAGACTTTGGAGCCTGATTTACTTTAAAGCACTACAAGGGATCAAATTAGTCATCAAAATTATAACTTCCTCTCTTGTTTTTTTTCATTTCTTCTCTTTTGTAATGTTAAAGAAGTAATCAACTTGCCGTGCTCAAGTCCATTGGAATTAAGTACCCCTCGTCCATGTAGCCATTCTTAATGTGTACAGTAAATGTTAGCATGCCACCCAACAATGATAACAAGATATTGGGAGTATCAATGGCAATAAAAGACCTCCTTTACATCAGCGAGATCAAATGTATTCTACATGTCAGTTTAACCGAACACTTATGCTCTGTCCACCAAAGCCTGCTGGAGCTCCCAGTTGCTCACATTTTTATGTCGCCTTCCTATTCCACATTCTCTCTCTTTCTACTGCCCCTTCCCCCACACCCTGATACAAATACATTTCTCCCGCCATCCTAATCACCCTTAATGACCCTGCTCCCTCCCACTCCTCCTTATGCTCATCTCCCATCCCCAAGTTCCATAGTTCCCCTTTTATCACCACTATTTTCCTTCACTCTGTCACAATCCATTCATATTCCGCCCTCCAGCTTTCCATTTCACTTTTTTCTTCTTCACCTATACGGATCTCTTTTTTCAACTTTTCATCTCTAACATTTGCCACCTACTCCACCAATCTGCCAATCCACCCCCCCCCCCCCCCCCCCCCCACTTCACCTATCATTTACCAGACTTTGCCGCACATCCAGCTCTCTTTTCCACCTTTCTCCATCAATCTGAAGATGGGTCCCAACTACTAGATAAACTCAGCAGGTCAGGCAGCATCTTTGAAGCAAGATGCAGCTGCCGGAAATGTTGAGTTCCTCCACTAGTTTGTTTTTGCTCCAGATTCCAGCATCTGTAGACGTTTGTGTCTCCATAATGGTCCAGAAAATTGTTTCATTTACTTTACACTTCATTAAGTTAAACTTCCATGCTGATATCAGGAGATTGCAATAGTTTACTGTAAAGTATTTGGACACCTTTTTAACTGGGCCAAATATCAGTATTTTTACAAATTCCTGTAAAATATTTATTGTTAGAGACTTCACTCGCCAACTGCCACAAAACAGGTTACCAAAACATGCTTCAATTTAAGTTTGATAAATTCATTTGTTGAGCATTTCAATCAATACAAACCATAACTTAAGAAAAACAAAACAAATGTAGTCATTTTTTAAATACCAGCTTGTTTGGTTAATATCAACAAGATATTTAGCGTCAGCTTTTGGAGAATTTAATGAAATCCCACTTCCAGTGTAAGAGGAACCGTGGCCCATTTCCCTCATGCCAATTTAACATCGAGGAGGAAAGAGCTTTGTTTATAGTGACTCATTGCAACATCACTTTTTATCACAGAAAAACCCATTAATAACAAACAAAATAGTTTTAAAGAACATTTATTCATACCTTTGGTTCTTTCAGGTAGCAATGCATTGCCTGAGTCACATCAGCAGCATGAACTGCATTGTGATATGGGTTCTGGCTGTGGTAATCCTCTTGAATCATAACTGATAGGGGAACAATAAATATGTACATGTTCGTCACAAAGTTCCCATCAAAAGTCTGAAGCATTTGCACGACTTCCACAAGTTTATTTTGGAACAGATGACTGATACAGATTATAAAAACATTGCAATTCATGAAGTGCTGGAGTAACTCAGCAGGTCAGACAGCATCTCTGTTATAACATAGATATATGACATGCATGAATATATAGCTTGCTATAGCATAGATAGGTGACGTTTCAGATAGGACCCTTCTTCAAACTGATTGTGGTGGGGGTGGGGGGGAACAGGAAGAATTGGAGAGACAGGACAAAACCTGGCAAGTAATAGGTGGGTACAGGTGATGGGGAGTTTTGATAGGCAGATGGTTGGACATGAAAAGACGGTAGGTGTGTGACAAGAGGATTGAAGAGTTGCAAATTGTGAAGCTAGAGGAAGGAATGTAGGGGGGGGGGGGGGAGAGGCCGGTTGGTTAATTACCTAAAATTAGAGATGGCAATGTTCATACCATTGGGTTGTAAGCTACCCAAGCAGAATGACGGTGCTGTTGCTCCACTTTGTGTGTGGCCTCACTCTGGCAATGGAGGAGGCCCAGGTGAGAAAGGTCAGAATGTGAATGGAAAGGGGAGTTATAATGGTTAGTATCTGGGAGATCCAGTAGGTCTTGGCAGACAGAGCGCAAGTGTTCGGTCTCACTGATGTACACAAGGCCACATCGGGAACAGGTTGGAGGAGGTGCGCGTGAACCTCTGACTCACCTGAAAGGACTGCCGGGTTCTGGAAATAACCTGGGGAGGGGGTGGTTTGTATGTGAAGCATGAATGAACAAAGGAGTTGCAGAGAGAATGGTTTCTCCGGAAGGCGGGAAGGGGTGGATTGAAAAGATGTGACTGGTGGTGGGATCACGTTGGAAATGTTGGAGAATGATGTTTTGGATCCTGATGCTGGTGGGGTGAAAAGTGAAGACTGGCAGAAATCTATGGTTGTTCCATCTGGGGGGAGGGGAGAGCAGAACTACGGAACTGCGATGACATGCGAGTGAAAAATTAATCTTTGACTGGGGAGGGGGGAAAGCCATGTTTACTAATAAAAAGCGAACATCTCGGATGTTCCATCTAGTATGGAAAGCCTCATCATGGGAACAAATATGGCAGAGATGGAGAAATTGAAATGAGGCAGGTTGCAAGGAGGTTTAGACCAGGTAACAACCCCCTTCCCCATGCCTCCACCTCTCACCCCTGTGCACCACATGGACTTGCACTTCTCTCATCCCACCTCTACTTATATTCCTTCCTCTAGCGTCACAATTCTTCAATCCTATTGTCTCACGCATTATATCTTTTCATCCCTGGCCTTTATCCAACCATCTGCGTAAAAAAAACACCCTCACCTGCATCAAACTATATCTTGCCTGGCTTTGTCCTGCCCCTCCACTCTTCCAGCTTTCTTTCTCTTCTTCCCCCCCCCCTCCCCCCCCCCCTCCCACCATAGTATGAAGAAGGTTACTGATCCAAACCGTCACCTATCCATGTTCTCCAGAGATGTAGCCACTGAGGTACTTCAGCACTTTTTTTGTAAACCAGCATCTACAGTTCCTTGATTCTATAAAAACATTGTATATTACTTTAAGTAATATGCAAATCAGTTTACAATGATGGGATAATCTTCAGTTCCCACATGCACTGCTCAAGTTTCGGATGATCCCAATGTGGACTAACTTAAAATACAGGAGAACACGCCCCAACCTTGCATTGCAAAGGAGGGAATAGCACCGTATGTGCTCATCTGTGGTAATGTGGCCAAGGATAACAATCAATAGTGAACCAACTTCTATATTTCATTATTTGTGTTTTTCTTTCAAGGAAAAAAAACAATCATTTCTGAATTTTACAGCTGTAATGTTGGCAAAGTCTCTCAGTACTTGCTCTGGGAAACTGCATGTAATTTCTGGCATCTGGACAGGTTTTAATTGCAGAAATTCAATTATTACCAGCAGTGATACCCTGATCCTCAACGTTTGTACTTTTGCAGTCTTTGCAGCTGTAAATAATGCTAAAACAGTGTGTTTTTTAAGAAAAGTTATTCTAACTAAGAACCATTGAAAGACTTTGCTCTTTCAATAGTTCTTGTAGTTATTCTCATTAATCCACCATTACAATGGACCTTAATCTGGATATATAAAAAAAGGATTTCATATGACTCCTTGTGTGTTGATCCAGAGGATCTACTATCATGTGATACAATCGCCCTACTCTTTTAAATCTCACTTCTCTCTGTAAATCTAACATCATTTCCAGTTATTGTAATAATATTCTCATTAATATTCTTGTTGTTCTGATGATCTTGCAACCCCCAGGACCGAACCTACCTGGCCCGAGCGGACCAGTCGAGCGAGGCCTACTTCAACCGGCGAGGCCTGCGGCCTACACACAACCCCCACAACCTCAACCTCACGGAGCTGCCGACCCAACAGGACGAGCGGGCAAAACTGAGTATGGAGCTAGACATGGAGGGACTATCGCCCCGACCAGACAACCGGAACTGACTGAGCGTGGGTCCCAGTGTCAAGGAACCATCCTCCCGACCGGATCACTGAGCCCCATCGAGTGTGGGCCCTGGCGTCAAGGAGATGCCAACCTGACCGAGTATGGACCCCGACACCGAAAAGATGCTGAGCTGTTCCAACCACTGGTCTCGATCGAGTACAACCACAAAAGTGTTAGATCCGCCTATCTGACTGGACACCCAGGAATGACCGAATTTGGACTCCGACGCCAAGGGGATAGCGACCAGCTCCGACCACTGGGCCCGAACGAGTACAGCCCCCAAAGCAGAGGATCCGAAGACCTGACCAAACAACCGGGCCTGATTGAGTGCATGTTGTGGCGTCAAGGAATTGCTATCCTGACCGAACAACTGCGTGCCACATCCCAACATCTGAGCCTGACCAGGCCACAAGCCCCACCTCCCGGACGGCCTGACAGCAGTAGCCAAGTCTCAGATCACACTGGGTGCATCCGCCTACCTAATGGAGCGGCCGACTCCTTGCTTCAACTCCCAGGCCGGACCAAGAGAAGTCGTCCTCTTAGGAAGCGTGGAAGGCGAGCTGGACTGCAGGTGAAACTGAGAGAGCATGGTTGCACATACCCCCTCCCCAGCATATTGCTGGTAAACATCCAAGGTATTGAAAACCAGCTGGATGAATTTAAAGCTAGACTCGCCAACAAGAATGTTCAAAGGAGCTACTGCGTGCTGTGTTTTACAGAGACATGGCTCACCCCTGCTTCACTCAACTGCGCAATACAACCTGAGGGCTTCTCGCTACATCGGATGGACCGCACAGCGTCCTCTGGCAAGGTTGAGGGTGGAGGGGTCTGCTTTCTAATTAATTCCACTTGGTGCTCGGATGTGGTTGTCCTTGCGACCTCCTGCTCCCCTGCCCTGGAATATCTTACAGTGAAGTGTCATCCCTACCATCTGTTACAGGAATTCACTTCAGTAATCCTGACAGCAGTCCATATCCCTCCCCAGGCCGATGTTAAAGTTGCACTTGAGGAACTGCGCGCTGTTATCAATAGCCTTGAAACAAAATACCCCAGGGCATTGTACATAATAGCCGGGAATTTCAATCAGGCCAACCTCACGAATGTGCTACCAAATTACAACCAACACATCTCCTGGCCAACCAGAGGTTCAGATGTCCTCGACCACTGCTATACAACAATCAAAAATGCATACCGCGCCGTACCCCGACCGAACTTTGGAAAATCTGACCACCAGGCTGTGTTTCTATTCCCTGCTTACGAGCCAAAACAACAGTAGGAGGATCTGGTACAGAAAGTTGTAAAGTTAATCAGATGAGATCCTTTGTGACTTCTTTGAATTGGTTAATGGGCCATAATCATGGACGCTCTCCCAAGGGAGTGTGAAGTATAAATGTAGCCAAGGGGGGAAGAGGCTGGTTTGTGCGATGGACTGTGCTACATGCACAACTCTACAATTTTTGCAATCTTAGGCAAAGCTGTAACCAAACCAAGCTGTGATGCATGGCTTTTGGACGCTTTCTATGGTGCATCTGCAGAATTTGGCAAAGGTCATTGGAGACATGCATTGACGTCAATTTAGTTTAGTTTAGAAATACAGCGTGGAAACAGGTCCTTCAGCTCACCGAGTCCGCACATTAACGCTATCCTACACACACTAGGGACAATTTACTTATACCAAGACAATTAACCTACAAACCTGTACATCTTTGGAGTGTGGAAGGAAACCGAAGATCTCAGAGAAAACTCACACAGGTCACGGGGAGAACCTACAAACTCCGTACAGACAGCAACTTTACCGCTACACCTCCGTGCCGCAATTTCTTCAATAATTATTATCATCTATTTCTCAATTCACAATATTTCAATTTCCTTTCTTAATGTCCATGTCCAAATTATAAAACCACTCTCCGTAAAAGTCGGCAAATGTTTAATAAAATGCTTTTTTTAAATTCGGAAATATTAGTTCCGTGTGAATTCTTCATATTTACACTCAGAAGCTTTTTCCCTGGATGGAAAGCTCTAATTCTACATGGCATAGTTAAAAGCAGAGCGGGGCAATGTTTAAAGGAGATGTGCAGGGCTGGTTATTTTTACACACAGGATAGTGAGTGCCTGGAATGTGCTGCCTGGGGTGGTGGTGGAAGCAGGTATGACAGTGGCATTTACAGACTTTTGGTAAAGCACATAAATATGCTTGGGATGGAGGGATATCCAGTGGCTTGCAAAAGTATTCATACCCCTTGAACTTTTCCACATTTTGTCACGTTACAACCACAAATGTAAATGTATTTTATTGGGATTTTATGTGATAGACCAACACAAAGTGGTGCATAATTGTGAAGTGGAAGGAAAATGATACATGGTTTCCAAATGTTATTACAAATAAAAAACTGAAAAGTGTGGCATGCAAAAGTATTCAGCCCCCGAGTCAATACTTTGTAGAACCACCTTTCGCTGCAATTACAGCTGCAAGCCTTTTGGGGTATGTCTCTACCAGCTTTGCACATCTAGAGACTGAAACGTTTGCCCATTCTTCTTTGCAAAATAGCTCAAGCTCAGTCAGATTGGATGGAGAGCGTCTGTGAACAGCAATTTTCAAGTCTTGCCAGAGATTCTCAATTGGATTTGGGTCTGGACTTTAACTGGGCCATTCTAACACGTGAATATGCTTTGATCTAAACCATTCCATTGTAGCTCTGGCTGTATGTTTAGGAACAGCTGTATTTATACTGAGATTAGATTACTCACAAGTGGACTCTATTTACTAATTAGGTGACTTCTGAAGGCAATTGGTTGCACTGGATTTTATTTGGGGGTATCAGAGTAAAGGGGGCTGAATACTTTTGCATGCCACACTTTTCAGTTTTTTATTTGTAAAAAAATTTGAAAACCATGTATCATTTTGCTTCCACTTCACAATTATACTCCACTTTGTGTTGGTCTATCACATAAAATCCCAATAAAATACATTTACGTTTGTGGTTGTAACGTGACAAAATGTGGAAAAGTTCAAGGGGTATGAATACTTTTGCAAGCCACTGTATATTATGGGCAGGCATATTAGTGTTGGTCTTGATGTCATGTTTGGTCCAGTCATTGTAGGTTGGAGGGTCTATTTATATTCTATAATCGGATTTTGACAGACACCACAACATTTCTACAAATTGAGCCTCATTTTATGTTACTCTGGAAATTAGATAATAGGGCCGCCAAGGGTAAAGTTGCGGGGAGGGTAGGAGCATTGAGAAGGAGGGGATCGGGGATCATGCCAGCAACTCACTCACCGCTGCCGCGACGCTCCGGGCGCGGAGCCACTGCATTGTGGCCGGGGAGGGAAGTAGCTCGGATGGCTGTGAGCGGCCGCCAGGACCGGACAGCGGAACCAGTCACCACCTTGGCGCCTTCTGCCGGCCTGTTTGCCAGCCAGCCACGGTGTCCTTTGGCACAGGCGCAACCGCTGGAGGCAGTGGTTAGCTCTCTCTCTCTCTCTCTCCCTCCTTGAAGGAGTTTCACATCTTTCTTTCTGCTGATTAAACCAAACCCTTGATCCTGTCCCGCCAGCACTTGTCATCTTCATCCGAGATGACCCCGCAATATTGTTTACTACAGGCCATATATCAGCTCTGATAAGATTGATCACGCCTCGCAAAACTCAAAAACATCTGCGAATAGTGATGCAGGTAGTTCCCATGTTACAACAGGGTTAATAAAGTATTAGAGTAACTCAGCCGATTAAGCAGCATCTCTGAAGGATATGGATAGGTGCTGTTTCAGGTTAGGACCCTTCTTCAATTGCCTAGGTCCTCCCACGATGTTGCCTGACCTGCTGAATTTCTCCCAGCACTTTGTTTTATTTGTAAACCAGCGTCCAGTGTATTTTGTGCCTATAACAAGGTTCATGTGATAGGAGCAGAATTAGGCCATTTGGCCCATCAAGTCTACTCCGCCATTCAATCATGGCTGATCTATCTTACCCTCTTAATTTCATTCTCCTGCCTTCTCCCCATAAGCTCTGACACCCGTACTAATCAAGAATCTATCTATCTCTGCCTTACAAATATCCATTGACTTGGCCTCCACAGCCTTCTGTGGCAGTGACTTCCAGATTCACCACCCTCTAGGATGTGCAGGGATTGCTGGTCGATGTGGACTCCGTGGACCAAAGAGCCTGTTTCTGCGCTTTATCTCTATACTAAACTAAACATTGACTAAAGAAATTCCTCATCTCCTTCATAAAGGAACGTCTTTTAATTCTGAGGCTATGATCTCTGGTCCTAGACTCTCCCACTTGTGGAAAGATCCTCTCCACATACACTATATCCAGGCCTTTCACTATTCGGTAAGTTTCAGTGAGGTCCCCCCTCATCCTTCTAAACTCCAGCCAGTAGAGGCCCTGTGCCATCGTTTGTTAACCCACATTCCTGCGATCCTCCTTGGGATCCACTCCAGAGCCAGCTCATCCTCAGATCTGGAGCCCAAAATTGCTCACAATACTCCAAATGCAGTCTGACCAGCACCTCTTTGAGCCTCAAGTTAAGTTATTTAGCAATATTCACCTCCTTTTACCCTAGTTTTGTTGATTTCGAGCCAGTTATCAGGGCCAATATGGAAACAACAAACACTTCCACAGATGAGAATGGAGGTGCATGTGGTTTGTGCGGCTGTCACTTATTGCAAGAATTTTGTGTACTCCCGATGATGCATGTCTACGAGATTCCCAGTATCATCCCAAATTTTCCTTCTCTGGCTTCTCATGATTTACAAGAGTCAGTGAAGATATTGGATTTCTTCTAGGTTTGAACACATTCTTGAATATTTTCCTGTATCTGCCAACTATTCACTTTTAATGACATTGACTCCCCCTATCAGTCAGGAGGTATTGTATAACAGGCTCCTCAAATTTGGCTACCACTGTATTATAGTTGGCCTGCTGTCAGAGAGCAAACATGATACTAACACTGAGTTAATCTCACTGATGACTTTTGTCAAACGAGGTTGCATGATTACCACAACATCGCACACAAGCTATCCCTGCCACATCACTCTGGCCTTCAACAATAACTTGAGAGCCATCGCTTGGCGATGCAGAGATCTATGATGAATCTGACCACCGCCTCCACGATGTACTGGTACAATCTTTGATCAATTGAGGAAAGTGGTATTTGAAGATCAAGATGTCAGACCTGATGCAAAGTTCATTGCCTTCTGGGTATCAATGATCACTGCCCTTCAGCAATATTCATTGTAATACAAATGACATTCAGAAACAAGAGTACTGTGGTTCCTTGCCTGTCTTACCTAAAAATCTGTGCAACTTTACCATATCCAACTGAAAGTGCTGAATGAGACCATGGAGATTAAACAGGTGACATAACAGGGTGACGAGACTATTCCCTAAAACAAAGAAAAGCTGGTTAGATAATAATAACAGCATTTTAGCATTGATATTCAATAAAGCAATAAAGATACCATCACCATTAACGAGTTATATTTGTGACCAATTATATTATTCCTGGAAAGGAATATCAGGTGATATTTCAATCTTGTTAAAGGTGAAAGAGTATAATCTAAAACTACCTAGAAGAAAATTAAATTCTCTGTGAAGAACATTGCAGTTTTAGGACATTTTCTTCTGTCTTGTTCTGCACTTCTAAAGCGGATACCAACCCCTTTCTCGGTCCTGCAGTTGGAAAATCTATATGCTTATGGTCGTCAAAATCATTTATTTTGTCAAGTTCCATTTTAGTTTGTCAAAGACCAAATAGCCAAATAGATGGGTTGGGATAAATGGCCTGTCTCCATGCTATATAATCCGTTTTGTCCATGTTTAAATTATTGTGCTAGATGGACACTAAAAGACAACCAAATACAGAGTTTTAAACTAAACTACAGATGGCATCTCATGCATGCATGAAACTCTTAATCTAACATTAAACAAAAATAATGTAAATATTAGTTTAGTTTATTGCCACAGGTGCCGAGGTACGGTGAAAAGCTTTTGCGTGCTAACCAGTCAGCGGAAAGACAATGCATGATTACAATTGAGCCATGTACAGTGTATAGATACATGATAAGGGAATAACGTATTAGTGCACGGTAGAGCCAGCAAAGTCCGAGGGTCACCAATGAGGTAGATAGTAGTTCAGGACTGCTCTCTAGTTGTGGTAGGATGATTGAGTTGTCTGATAATAGCTGGGAAGAAACTGTCCCTGAATCTTGAGGTGTGTGTTTTCACACTTCGATACCTTTTGTCCGATGGGAGAGGGGAGAAGAGGGAGTGGCCAGGATGCAACTCATGCTTAATTATGCTCCTGGCCATGCCGAGGCACTGTGAGGTAAATGGATTCAATAGAAGGGAGATAGACACAAAAAGCTGGAGTAATTCAGCGGGACAGATAGGAACTCTGGATAGTAGGAATGGGTGACGTTTTGGGTTGAGATCCTTTGGGTCGAGTTTCTGTGGTGGGACTCACACTCACATCCCTGGATGCTAACTATTATTCCACAGTAACTTTTCAATAGTTATGGGATTTTAGCAAGCAATGAGGTTTCAGGGTAGAGATTCAGTTTCCTGGTACCAGAAATACGATAAGGAATTTTTCCATTAGAGCACAAGCTTGAGATGATGCAATTAAAATGTTAACTCAAGAGTTGCTTGTTGCGTCAAAAATATTCAATATTAGATTAGATGGATGAAAGTATAGATATGGAGAGAATGGATATGGTACTGCGTAAGTAAGTGATTAGAACTAATGGTCACGTGGAGTATAAATATACAATTCATAGATTTTTTTTCATTCTATTATAAGCTCATTTGAAGCAAAATCTGTGAGCACAGGATCAGTAAACACAATTTCCATGCAGATTATCATATTTTTTAATTTTTTGTTTATTACTAGTTTGATGTTAGAATTATTCTTCCATGCCTGAGCCATTTGGTGCTTCAGAACAATTTACAGATGTGGATATGGTGTGATGATTAAATTTGCCAGCTTTTAATTTTGGTTATCGGCATTTATATTAAGACAATTTGAGCGGATTTTTTTTAACCCATGTCTAATGCTCGGTGAAACATTCACTATTCAGGTTATAAATTCCTATAATTAACATGAGCCCTAAAATTCTTGTTACAAATCAAAATGTATTTCACTTTGCAGTGCATAAGCAATATGCCTATGGCTGACAGCTCATTTAGATTGAAGATGGATACAAAATGCTGGAGTAACTCAGCGGGACAGGCAGTACGTCTGGAGAGAAGGAATGGGTGATGTTTCGGGTCGAGATCCTTCTTCAGACTTATGTGTGCTAAACAAGTCTCCTGCATTTTGTGTGCTGCTTGGCCCGCTGAGTTACTCCAGCACTTTGTGTCCTTCTCTCCAGAGATGCTGCCTGTCCTGCTGTCCCACTGCGCCGACCTAATTGGCAAGTTTAGGAGAGTTTGAAAAAGAGTCATGTTGAAGACCTCCTTCGACTATGTGGAAGACCTCCTTTTACCTCCTTCCACTATGTTGAAGACTAGCTTCGACTATCTTCGGGAAAATTGGACACCGAATAGTGGAGAGTGAAGACGATCTCTGTCGACCTCCCTTCGACTATGTTGAAGACTATCTACGACCTACCTCGACTAAACCTACGAGTAAAAAAAAATATCGATTTTTTTCAATGGCGACCTTTTTTTATTCGCGGGCATTTTTCAGCATGTTATATTTTATGTTTTATTATTGGGCAGTTAATATAAAAAATATGAATTTCTGGTTGGAAGAACTAGATAAACAACCAAACTGGTTAAAAATGGAAAAAGAAGACTACCTTTCGAAATTAGCTCGATTTTATTTGCAAATACTACAATACATAAGAAAACTTATAGAGGAAACCCAATAATAGAAAGTGGAATACGTATTTGGAAACAATTAAAAAAACATTAAAATTACAGAATACACCACTCGCTCTTCCAATTGTAAACAATATTTCTTTTAAACCTTCATTGATGGATAAAGGTTTTTTTAAATGGAAGAACTATGGAATAAATAAGATTGGCGATTTCTACAGGGAAAGTTTATTTCTCTCATTTCAGGAATTACAACAAAATTATGGATTACATTCCAAAGAATATTTTAGATATCTACAAATTAGAGATTATGTTAAATCAAATACATTAGATTTTAGGAATAGAAAGACAGAAATTTTAGATGAATGTCTAAATAAACATCCGAATACAGAAAAATTAATATCATATATCTATAATATCTTACTGGAAAATGATCTACCAAATACGGATAAATATAGACAAGCATGGGAAAACGAATTAGGTCAAGTAATTAGTAGAGAAGTATGGAATGAAAGTTTACAATATATACATCACTGTTCATTAAATGCCAGACACTCCTTGATACAATTTAAAGTTATACACAGACTACATCTCAAAATCCAAATTAAATAGAATTTTCTCAAATGTTTCCGCGATATGTGATAAATGTCAACAATTAGAAGCTAATTTAACGCATTCATTTACAAAATGTATAAAAATTACTAATTTTTGGATAGAAATTTTTTAAATAATCTCAATTGTAGTTAATGCAAATTTAATTCCAGATTCAAAATTAATCATATTGGGAATACTAGAAACGAATCAGATATTAACAACACAACAAATATTTTTTATTGGTTATAGTTTAATAATTGGTAAAAAATTAATACTAAGATTTTGGAAAGGTCCCATTTCCCCTACAATTAAAATGTGGATTACAGAAATGTCGGAGACACTTCATCTGGAACGATTAAGACTTGTCCTGATGGACAGGTTGGATCAATTCAGAGGAATATGGTCTCCATTTATTGAATATTTAAAGGGTTAAGATGGTCCGGTTCGAGTCCATGACTGAAGCCTGAATGAATGAATAGATGAAGAATTATATACAATAGATCATGAATATATCTCCAATGAAGAATATCTTGTTTAATACTCCACTCATTAATTTATCTCTTTTTTATCTCTTTTTCTCTTTATTACCTATTTCCTACTGTTATAAAATAAAAAAATATATAGAAGTATAAATAAGATTGACTGTAAAAGTTTAAAATATTAAGAATGTATGTGACAATAATATTTTTTTCTTTGTCTTTGATCTTATATTATTTCTTCTTAATATGTAATTCTAATAAAAATATTTTACAAAAAAATAAACCTACGAGTAAAAAAAATATTGATTTTTTTCAATGGCGACCTTTTTTTATTCGCGGGCATTTTTCATGTTGAAAAATATGCTGCGACCTAGCTGAGGCATTGAGTACGCGGGAACTACTCTCGAGCATGAAGGAGAATTACAAAGACCTAGGACCTCGTGTCGACCATGCTGCGAGTATGTCGAGGGCAAACTCTTCTGAACTCGTGGATTAGGTTGCCGCAGTGGAACAGCCCCTTTACTCCAGCATTTTATGTCTATCTTCAGTTTAAACCAGCTTCTGTAGTTCCTTCTTACAAAAGCTAATTTAGATCCTTGCATCTCTCAAAGCTTGTCCATTTGTTATCTGGCAACTTTATATTATAAGGAGCAACATCTTCCAGTTAAGATTGCTCATTATAAAAGAAGATACCATGCATCAAATATGCTAATGCAACTAGTTGGGTGGGGGGAAGAGATACCATTTTGATAGTAAAAAATAATTTCTCCTTCAGCTGCATCTATCAATATACATAAAATCTACGGAGTCAAGAGAGAAAGTGTGAAGAGTGTTTTATTGTCATATGTCCCAGATAGAACAATGAAACAATACTGATAGGCTTACCATTAGTCAGACGATCAAACAAAAATATGTCAAAGTTCCACAATCCAACTTTTGATAACATATGCTATACAGAAACAAAAAAAGGAAATTATCAATAAAATATGCAGATATATTCACTTACATGTACCATTCTTAAAACAGTAATAACACTCATATGAATCTCAGGACATTTTAAAGATACTTTGACATGGCCATTTCAGGGCATTTGACCAAAAGTTTATTTAAAGAGGTGGGTTTCACGGAGCATCTAAAAGGAAGACTGGAGTTCACAGGATACTTGCATACAGCTGCATTCCCCTAAACATCTCACTAAAATTCATAAACGCCTCCCACGCAATGAATTACATTTCATTTTTCAGGAAAATACAATTGTGAATTCTTTTGAGATACTCTGCTTTAAATGATAGCTGATATTTAACCTCCAGGTGAAGAGTGTGCAAGGATTAACGGGTTGATTAACGGGCAGCAATGTGACTCCTTCTATGATCCTAATCATCATCATACCAGCCAATTAGACAGTTAATTCATTATGTGGGAGGTCTTTATGAATTTTAGTGAGAATTTGAGAGGAATGCAGCTGTATACGTATCCTGTGAACTCCAGTCCCGAGTGACCAAGAACATGTAACGTAAGGCCATGACCTGGCCCTTCAACAAAGTGGAGAGAATGCTACCACACAAAAAAAATTACAAACTCGGTCCAAATGTAGAGCTCAAAAAAATCAAAACACAATCATCTCAGCTGGTTTAAAGTTAAGATTGAAGGTTCATTAAGAGGGTCTGAGTTAAAATTTGGATTAGTAAAATATGCAATGTTTATGTTGTAATCTGTCTTTGTGGCTAAGTGGTTTACTTGAACTATAAATACCCTTTAACAGTTTGTTTATGATTTTCAGGATGTTTTACAGAATTCACAAATTAGAGCAAGTTCCAAAGTATTTTCAGCAGAGCTTTGTTTTTTTAGCATGGTTAAAAGTCTTAGCAACTAAATGCCACTGTTCTCAGGTTGAAAATAAGTCAACTGAGCTGAATAATTTGGGAACACAATACAGATTCACCAGAGTGGGTTGTCAAATGTCAGGTCTGCCTTATCTTGAGAAAATTAGAATGTGTCATAGGATTTTGATATTTAATTGAAGCTTACAAAATTCTTACAGGGGCGGGGGCAGGGGCTGTAAGGGCTGCATATGGTTACAGGCTCAGAATAAGGAAATACACAAAATGCTGGAGTTACTCAGTGGGTCTGGTCCCTGACCAGAAAAGTCATCTATCCATTTTCTCCAGAGGTGCTGCCTAACCCATTGAGTTACTCCAGCATTTTGTGTCTTTCCTTGGTAAACCAGTTTTTACACTCAGAATCCAGGGTAGACCATCTAGTACCAGGAAGAGAGAAAGTTGTTTTTGTAGATGACTGGTGGCTGTGAAAGCTCAACAACCTTTACCTGAGATGTGCAGGGCAGGTTTTTATTTTACACAGTGTAGTGGGGGCCTGGAATTCCGTGCCAGGGTTGGAGGTGGAGCAGATATTATAGTGGCGTTTAAGAAGTTTATGGATAGGCACATGGAAGTGCAGAGAATAGAGGGATATGGATCATGCAGAGGCAGATGAAAACAGTTTAACTACGGTGCTAGGTTCGTTCTTGTGCTGCATTGTTCTATGTTCTATGAGGCAGCTACCCAGGATTGGGATCATTGTCCTCAAGGCCGACCAAAACATCTGTGTAGAGGTTGAAGACATGGTGGCCATCCCCGCAAACATCTCAGACAGGCAGATCAGTACTGCAAACTAATTGAAACAGTGTACTGTTTATGATCACGCAGTACTGCTTATGTCTAAGTGTTTCTTACGCATGAATGATGCGCTGCAGTGAAGACAATGATCAGTTTTCAGAATAGACCGAAATAGACCATCACATTGTGCATAAAAGCATTGTGCTGTATGATAGAATTTCTAGCCCACCAGAACTTTATTTTTTACCAACATTGTATTTCTCATTTAGTTGTACAAAAGCTCGATGAATGAAATCCAGTGAATGTCTCCAAGCACTTTACTGGAAAGTAATTAATTTAATGCATAATTAATTTGAATTTATAAGCAATTATAGCAGTACAGATAGGTTAATAAACTGCTAAGAACAACAATAAAAAGACTGATGGTGTTTCATGCCACAAGTTGAAGCAATCCTGGACATCTACATACATTATCAAGAGATCTCATCCAACTATCTAAACAGCCAGAAAGGCAGTTCATAGAGTCATAGATTGATTCAGTGTGGAAACAGGCCCTTCGGCCCAACTTGCCAACACTGGCCCTCAATGTCCCAGCTACACTAGTCCCGCTTGGTCTATATTCCTCCAAACCTGTCCTATCCATGTACCTATCTATCTGTTTCTTAAATGACGGGATAGTCCCAGCCTTAACTACCTACTCTAGCAGCTTGTTCCATACACCCACCACCCTTTGTGTGAAAAAGGTACCCCTCGGATTCCCATTATATCTTTTCCCCTTCACCTTGAACCTATGTCCTCTGGTCCTTGATTCCCCTACTCTGGGCAAGAGACTCTGTGCATCTACCTGATCTATTCCTCTGTTTTAAATTTCCGTCTAAAACTGTCAGCTAGTTTTTAAACTTGCAATCTTCTGAAATGGGAGGGAATGCCATCATTGAGCAAGTTAAAATATCGAAGTATAGATCCTAAAACTATATCAAAATCAACTTGTTAGTGTGTCTTGGAACTTTTTAACCCGCGTTTCCAGTTTCAATAAAGGCAGCTTAGAATCACATCAATTCAAGTTTCACATACCCTGGCTTGCCCAAGGTAGTCCTCATCCAATAAGTGTAGACATGTCTGTGGGACAATGCCACGTATCAGTCGAGAGGCATGAAAATACCTCTGAAAGCTCAATAGTCTTTTCACTCTTTTCTTTGAGCCGATTTCACCTGAATGTGCAGTTGCTAAAAAACAAAGAGAAAGATTAATATAGAAATGCAAAAGAAGTTCAAATAACACTCAAATGAAATACATCCCATGGTAAAAGGTTTGATATATTACATCTGAATTGCTCCTCTAGTTCTAACCAAGCAATTGGCTATTCTCTGGCTGGCAAACAGCCATAAAATGTCTGAATCAAAAATAGCATTACACTAGCTAAGTTATAACGGATATAACTGTTTACATTAAGTACTTTTTCCATGGCACATCTTCCAATGAGTTGCAGAGTATATTGTTTCATAATTAGAAAACATTGCAACATCTAATATACAGGAATAATATAACAAAGGGCAGGAAAAGCTACAAACTGGTGTAAATAATTAATTAGCAACAGCCCTCATGAATGAATTTTGGGGGTAAATTTGGTCTCAAATAGTCATGTAAAGCTAATGATTAAGAAAAAGCCCAATTTACAATTAATTTTCTTTCACACTCCTACATTATACTAATTGTTTGTAAATCCTCATACAGGAAAACACCAACCTAGCAAAGTATCAAAAACTCAATCGCCTTCAAAAAAATACCACGAATACCATTCATAGTTCAGTAACTACACTCTCCCCTCAGATTGAGGTTGTTGATTCATACCTCACTGGGGAAATTCAAACAGAAAATCTAGGCTTAAATTCCAATCCATCACTGTTAAAGGAACAATGTTTCACATGAGATGTTAAATTGCCCAGCAATCTGCTCTCTCAGCCACCACAAAATATTCCAAGGTACTATTTAAAAATAATCATCATATTTGGCCCCTATTTATCCATCAAAGGGATAGGGAAGAATGGAGGACCCGGCATGAGGGGACCGCCTTGAGGAGGGGGAGGCAGGGAGAACAAAGAGGGACCTGGCACGGGAGTACTTTGTAACTTTGTAAGAGCCCTTTATGGGCGACTATTTGCATACCTTGGGTATGCAAGCAAATAATTGCACTGTGACTTAATGCTGTGAATAAAGCATTCATTCATTCATTCATTCATTCATTCATTCATTCATTCAATCAATCTTGCAATGAAGGACATTCTATCTCTGATATTGGTGCTGCCTTGATATGGCTAAATTTACTGCCATATTTCAAAAGTTGTAGAACATGTTGGCCAGATGGCTCCATGAGGCAGCACCACCATTCAATAGGATCATGCCTGATTTAACATTTGGCTACACCTCCTGCCTGATCCTGATACGTATTTATTCTTCCAGTGTCCAAAATCTATCTCAGGCTGAATGACAATGGCTGAAGATTCCAAATATTCACAAGCCTTGGAGAAATAAAATCTTTGGTGGTCAGTCTATTATTTAGAAACGTTTTCCCATAGTTTGAGACTCTATCAATCATGAAATCATTAACAGCATTTACACTGCCAAGCCCCTCAGAATCTATTGCTGTGGGACCATTTCACTCAATTCTTCCTTTCGGTACAATCCCCTCATCTAGAGAACCTTTGCTTCACCACCTCTCAAGCAAGTATATTTTTTCTTAAATTCAAAGACCAAGTCTGTCGTTATATATTTTATATATAAAGAACGGCAAGGTGGCACACTATTAGAGCTGCTGCCTTACAGCTCTTGCAGCACCGGAGACCTGGGTTCGATCCTGAATGCTGTCCGTACGGAGTTTATAGATTCTTCCCATGACCTGCGTGGGTTTTCTCTGAGATCTTCGGTTTCTTCCCACACTCCAAAGACGTACAGGTTTGTAGGTTAATTGGCTTGCTATAAATGTAAATTGTTCCTAGTGTGTGTAGGATTATGTTAATGTGCGGGGATCGCTGGTTGGCATGGACTTGGTGGGCCGAAGGGCCTGTTTCCATGCTGTATCTCTAAACTAAACTAAAAAAAACTCCAGATGTGGTCTCACCAACATTCTGCTTCATGATCACCTTACTCTTGTACTTCCTCCTCAGCAATAAAGATGAACATTCCTTTTGTCTCCTTAATTGTTTGCTGGACCTACATGTTTCAATACTTCCCCTGGGAGAATATGGATATTTCTCTGAAATGTAACAATCTCACAGCATTTAAATAATTATTTCTATGCTCACCAAAATCAATAACGTCCTACTCCCAAGCCATCAACTTGTCCTAACCTAACCTGTTTATATCTCTTTACAGACTCTGTGCCCTCATAACACGCTCTCCATCCCATCTTTGTGTTCTCAGCAATGTATCTAGGATACATTGCACTCTCTCCACATCTATCAGTAATATACACGGCTCATAACTGAGGTTCCAGCAATGATCCCAGAGACACCTCACTAGATATGGCTTACCAGCTGTCTCTGTCATAAGAACAGTACTTGTCTTTCATTAGATATAGGATTGCTTCTGATTATATTGAATTAGATATAGGTTGTGAAGTTACTACATAGATATTCAGAGGTTTTCTGGGAAATTATGATCTATGTTCATTATTTTATCATGAATTAATCAAGTGCAACATTAGATATAACAGATAGAATGGGTCTTAAATCTGTTGTATGTTTGATCTGAATGGACAATCACCATTATCTACATTGTCTATATATCGAAAGTGTGTTCATATTTCCTGCCCTCTTTTTCTTTCTAAAAACAAAGATTGTCTTTCTTTTTTCTTTTCTTGTCAGGTATGCAAGGTTACACAGCTCGGTCACTACTGTATACTGAACTATCAAATTACTCGCAGTTGTTAATCAGACCTTTGATACCACTCTCAGTATCAACATTTTTCACACTAGAGAATGGTGACTGTATGGAATAAACTGCACGAGGAAGCTTCAGGATAATGCGTTTAAAACATCTGGACAGGCGCATGGAAAGAAAAGGTTTAGAGGGATATGGGCCAAATGCAGGTAAAAGGAATTAATATAGATTAGCATCTTGGTGGCATGGATGAGTTGGACCCAAGGGCCTGCTTCTGTGTGCTATATAACTCTATGAATCTATGAATCTAAATGAAAGTGGGAAGAAAATAAATAATCGAAAACAGCAACAATATTGAAAAGATTGGAACTATTGATTGGAGGCCAAATCTCGTTTGTTTAAAAGGTCAGGGTTTCTTTGAAAAATACCCTTGGTACTGAAGTACCAAGCAGACTATGTCTTGACTTCCCCATGTATTTTAACAGACTAATTTGAAAATAAGTGCCATTTTATTTTTTACATCTAAATAATCTTCCCTGATTACTTCTTACTAATAATGAAAAGTCATTTTCATATTTTGAGATAAAAAGCAAAAATGTTTTCCACTTGATATGTGTATCAAAACTCTAAATAAAAACAACCTCATATTTCAGCTGTACAACAAAAAGAATTCTTACAAAGATGGAGTTTTGATAGCAAGTATTTTATATAGAAATGAAAGGGGGATTGAATATAATATCAAACATGCAAAATGGTAATCATTGCAAATAATGACTAAACATCTAGTCCTTGTTAAATACTTCATTAAAAATTAATTTAAAACTTATTTTTAAAATTCTGTTAATTAAATTGATCATAGCAAATCTGGTCGAGCAATCTCGAAAGGATTCCAGCAATTAATTAAGTGTGTGCTCCGTTCTCTTTGAAGGTTCCCAATTTGATGCTGACACGACATAAAGCAGGAAGCAGGTGCTACAATGTTGTGTATATATGATTGCTACAAAGTATGTATAGGAAATGGACTTTAGTCATTTTGATTACTTTAATTTTTGCACCTATGCCAATAGCAGTGATTATTTCACATGAAAACTTCCCAGATATTTGGAAAGATGCAGAATTACACTTCAAAGCCTACAAGTCAGGAATTGCATATGGCTGCAAGTTAATTAGATACAGGAACTGTTACACCCAACTGACATTAAGCCCTTTGACCTATGGCCTACAAGAGCAAAAGCAGTAAATAAACTCAACAACATCACACTGAAATGTAGAAACAAGGAACTGCAGGTGCTGGTGTACAAAAAAAGGCAAAATGCTGGAGTAAATCAGCAGGCCAGGCAGCATCTTGGGAGTAACATGGATAGGTGTTGTTTCGGGTCGGGGCCTTCTGCTGACTAATGGTGATGGGTGGTGGGAAAGAAAGCTGGAAGGGAGGAGGGGCAGGACATAGCCTGGTATGTAATAGGTGGATACAGGCGAGGGAGGCCTTTGAGTAGGCAGACATTGGACAAAGGCCAGAGATGAAAAGACAAGGTGTGAGATATAAGGATTGAAAAGTTGCGGATTGCACAGCGTGAGGAAGAAATATAGGTAAAGGGAGAGGGAGAGTAGGTGCATATCCAGGTGGGGCACAGGGAAGGGGAGGGGAGTGGATAGAAAGTGCAGGGGTGGTGGTTACCTAAAATTGGTGAATTCAATGTTCATACCAGTGATTTAAAACAAAATAAGTTTAATTTATTCAACTATCCTATCATTAAAATCAATATAAATAGCCATTCGTAATAATACAAGATGGAGTTGCATTATCAAAGGACTGTTCTTCGGGAAGTCATCCTTGGATCTCCTTTGAATTTCCACCTAATATTCCTACAGTTAAATATTAGGTGGTTTCCTATTATTTTCTTTTCTCATTCTATACCAAAAGCATTGACTGTATTCTCTGTGAGGAGTATTTTCACAAGGTTACAAACTATGGAATGGCCAAAACCAGTTTTAGTAAAAATATCCATTGTGATGCAGCCAGCCATTTTGCAAATGTACTTTGCTTAAAGAGACAATATATAGATTCGGGATCTGTTCTTGTGGATTGTAGGGTCGTTAATGTTATCCTACTTTTCAAGAAAGGAGCGAGAGAGAAAACAGGGAATTATGGACCAGTTAGCCTGACATCGGTGGTGGGAAAGATACTGGAGTCAATTATTAAAGTAGTAATAATAGAACATTTGGATAGCAGTAAAAGGATTGGTCCAAGTCAGCATGGATTTATGAAGGGGAAATCCTGCTTGACTAATCTTCTGGAATTTTTTCAGGGTGTGAGAAGTAAAATGGATGAAGGAGAGCCACTGGATTCTGGACTTTCAGAAAGCCTTTGATATGGTTCCACACAGGAGATGAGTGGGCAAAATTAGAGCACATGATATTGGGGGTAGGGTATTGACATGGATAGAGAGGAAACAAAGAGTAGGAATAAACAGGTCTCTGTCAGAATGGAAGGCAGTGGCGAGTGGAGTGCCGCAAGGCTCGGTCCTGGGGCTGAAACTATTTACAATATATATTAATGATTTAGATAATGGAATTAAAAGTAACACGAGCAAATTTGCAAATGACACAAAGCTGGGTGGCAGTGTGAACTGCGAAGAGGATGCTAGGAGGTTGCAGGGTGACTTGGACAGGTTGAGTGAGTGGGCAGAGATGCATGGCAGATGCAGTATAATATAGATAAATGTGAGGTTATCCACTTTGGTGGCAAGAACAAGGAGGCAGATTATTATCTCATTGGTGTCAGATTAGGAAAAAGGGAAGTGCAACGAGACCTGGGTGTCCTTGTACACCAGTCACTGAAAGTAAACATACATGTACAGCAATCAGTGAAGAAAGCTAATGGCATGTTGGCCTTCATAACGAGAGGATTTGAGTATCGGAGTAATGAAGTCCTTCTGCAGTTGTACAGGGCCCTGGTGAGACCACACCTGGAGTATTGTGCGCAGTTTTGGTCTCCTAATTTGAGGAACAACATCCTTGCTATTAAAGGAGCACAGCGTAGGTTCACGAGGTTAATCCCCGGGTTGGCGGGACTGTCAAACGAAGAAAGATTGGAAAGACTGTGCTTGTATTCACTGGAATTTAGAAGGATGATGGGGATCTTATTGAACAACATCAAATTATAAAAGGACTGGGCAAGCTAGATGCAGGAAAAATGTTCCCAGTGTTTGGTGAGTCCAGAACCACGGGCCACAGTAAGAATAAAGGGGAGGCCATTTAAAACTGAGATGAGTAAAAACTTTTTCACCCAGAGAGTTGTGAATTTGTGGAATTTTTTGCCACGGAAGGCAGTGGAGACCAATTCACTGGATGAATTTAAAAGAGAGTTAGATAGAAGCTCTTGTGGCTAGCTGAATCAAGGGGCTATGGGGAGAAGGCAGGCACGGGTTACTGATTGTGGATGATCAGCCATGATCACAATGAAGGGTCGAATAGCACCTATTTTGTATGTTTCTATGTAATCCCCTGTTGTTGAGGTAATGGAAGCTAAACATGTGAGTAATCTTAAAGCTGTGAGTTGACCTGCAGCCCTGTGGTTCTTCTTCTGACCATTCATAATTTCTACTTTATTTATGGGACTCATTTGTAGAATCATAGCATCCTTACAGCATTGAAGCAGACCATTTGGTCTTTTGAACTCATGCCAACCTTCATAAGTCAGTCCCCATTTCTGGCTCTTTCACTGGAGTCCAGCAATTTGTTTTCCTTTGCGTACTTATCAAATTCCATTTTGAAAGCCACAACTGAACCTGCTTCCACTATCCTTTCAGCCAATGTATTCCAGAGCGTAACCACTGATTGCCTGAGAAAGCTTTTCCTTACATCACCTCTGTTTTTTTGCCAATCACCTTGATAATGTCTACTCTAATTCTCGACCCTTGCCCAAAAGCATCTATCAAATTGTATCTATTTATTTTATCTATCAAACCAGCTTTCAATCTTCCAATAACTTCTCAATTTTCCCTAATTTCTTGTTCAAATTTGTATTGTCAAAACTATTGACATAAACAGTGCATGTGGCCAAAGTGTCAAATATTTTTCTGATGGAGGAAAACTGAAGATGAATTTCCAAATAGTATACGTCTTTAATTTTAATGCAAACTCAAAATCATATCTACTTTAAAGAATTCGTCAAAGCAGCATCCATTGCTATGAATAAAAGTCCCTGAGTTTCGGTTGAGTTTTGTTTTTACTTACAATTGAGAAGACGAAAGTCAATGACTGGATATGATCCGCGGCGCTCAGAGAGAAGCCCTGCTTGCCCTCTTACTCGTGCATTTCCTGGGAGAAAAGAGATTCACTTAGAAGAATAAAACAACAGGCACATGAAAACACCACCATCCCAAAATCCACTATAACACATGATCCTGACTTCAAAATAGTCAATCCTTCAGTGCTTCTTGTGTATGAATCCTGGAACGGTCAGGCAACGAGTAAATTCAGCACAAGGGTAAATTTTCAAGTTGAGTTTGGCAATAAATAGTGGCTTTTCCAGCAGTGCCAAATGCTGACTGTCCCCAGCATTTTCCAACTTCAGTGCTGTGTAATGTCCTGCCCATGAGGGGCCGAGTATAATAATGAGAATAATGAAAAATAAAGACACAGATACAATAATTTCCTTAAATATTGTAGTTTAATGCAGCAAAAAAAAAATCCACAGCTCTTTGTGGGAGCCTCAGCAAAGAAAAATAAATCTAATGTCATGTAAAGAGCTACCAAGGCAAAAATTATTCTAAAAAGCTAGTTTTAAATAAAACTATTGGAGGAGGAAAATGAAATAAGGGGGCAGCATGGCTAGGGAGGAAATACCATTGGTTAGGAACCGAGAACAGAAGACATGTGAAGGGCAGAACTATCAGTTTCAGAGATAAGGCTAAAAAACATCAAGAGCGCAGACCATAGGGATCGACAAGGGGGCCATCCGGGAACACAGAAAAAAAGACAAAGATGGCAAAGGCTTAGGTGAAGGGTTCCGCTCATGAGCTGAGGTAGTATAAAGTCAGGTGATGTTGCAAAGTGAAAACAGGTGGTTTTAACTGTGGCCTTATGTCAGGGAGGATTGAGTCTGGGGAGAGAAAAAAAAGTGTGTGGAAAGGACTAAGGAAATGGTTTTGTTCTTCAGAATAAATTTCTGCATGTCCAAATTTCAGGTTGAAGAGGCTGTAATCTGAAACAGATTTGTTTTTCACTCCTCTGGTGCTATCGGACATGCTGTGTGTTAACAACATTTTCCTTTCTTAGTGCTGGGTAACATTTAATATTCACTTGAGAGGTCTTCAGAGTAATAATTCACTTAAACCAAGGGGAAATGTATCGGCATTAACCATTGCCACAATAACCTCAGACCTCTGAACATACAACTCAAGGCATAATTTCAAGAGATGCTATCTTTTGGCTTTGCAGATTGAACCAACACTGAATCAGAGAAGATGCAAATATCAACTTAAAAAAAAAATTACTCTTGGTGTAAACATTTTCTTTGGTGTTAAGCCTTGTTTAATCAGAACTAAAGATTTGATAGTGTAGAATTGTAATTATTATTAAACATTCCCTTTAGCCCTGACAAACCTATTTTCCATGTGTGTGAAGCCATTTTCTCTGCAAAATATGTACATAATCTATATAGAAATAATTAAAACTATATTCGTTGTTTAAATTATCCTTTTTCACCAGAGGGACAGTTCAGGATGTTGGCTCCAAGAAGGTGCCCTTCTCAATTATAACATTGTTTTGTAAAAAAATTAAAAAATAATATAGACCCTTCATCCCATATGCATATTTCCATCCTTATTTCAGCTTCCATACAAGTAAATATGATCATAGTCCCTGCTTTGCCTTACGAGAATTCTCAGATGATTTCTGTTCAGCATCCTTGCCCTTGTTGCCTGATGTCATGGATTACCTACAGATGGCACCAAATTCAAAGTTATGGGAGAATAAACAAATATAATTTACAGAGTCTTTGTGAACAACTTCTTTTAAGGCTCGTAGCAAGCACGGGAAAGCCTTTCCTACAGTGCAGCACTCCAATGAGATGCCAGAACTATGTGCACAAGTCTTTAATGAGTGACTAGAATTTATAACCTTCAAACTCAGAGGGAAGAGTACTATCACTGAACCAAAGCTGAAGCTTTCTTCATTGTGATCTAGACACCATGTCGATCCATCTTCGGCAAAAGAAAATGGAATAACATAATCGTAAGCACGCATTACAGCTTCAGCTATGGCCCAGGTCTGCAGACATCATCTGAGCCTCCCAAAAGGGACATTTCCTAAACGGATGTTTGGCTACTTGGCATATCCCAGTGGTATCTGTATATAAACATAGTTCCTGTTTGATGACAAAGTTCACCCTGAATCACATCTAACTGTCATTAAGGGTGGAGTACATACGGCAGACAGCTCAAAAGATAGTGAAACATCACACATATCACCGGCCCTGGTCAAATGGCAATTAATGTCAAGGTCAGTGTGTGTGCCTCAACATCGCAATTTTGCATTTAAGCAGCAGCTGCGCTTGGGAGGGCAGTCAAAACATTATTTTGTAATCCGTACGGTTAACTTATTTTAGAATATAAAAGTTTACATTGTAAAAAGGTTTATATCTGGTTGTCTGATATTCTAAACAGGTAGCCCATGTGGCCATGGGGGGGGGGGGGGGGGGGGCAGAAACAGACACACAAGTACAAAGTTCCTTTAAACCACCCACACCTTCGATCATCATAAGGTTATAAGTGATAGGAGCAGATTTAGGCCATTCGATCCACCAAACCTCCTCTGTCATTCATTCATGGCTGATCTATCTTTCCCTCTCAACCCCGTTCTGCTGCCTTCGCCCCATAACCCCTGACACCCGTACTAATCAAGAATCTATCATTCTCTGCCTTAAAAATATCCACAGCCTTTTGTGGCATTGAATTCCACAGATTCACCACCCTCTCACTAAAGAAATTCCTCCTTATCCCCTTCCTAAAGGTATGTCCTTTTATTCTGAGGCTATGGCCTCAGGTCCTGGACTCTCCCATGAGTGGAAACATCCTTGCCGCATCCATTCTATCCAGCTCTTTCACTATTCGGCAAGTTTCAATAAGGTCCCCCTCATCCTTCTAAACTCTAGTGAGTAAAAGCTCAGTGCCTTCATACACTCATTGTATGTTAATTCAATCATTCCTGGGATCATTCTCTGCTTATCAGGCAACCCTTCAGGATCAAGGGGTGGGAAATAGGATTTATTTTAAATATATCAGTTGTTTTACGACAGTCTCAGGTGAGTTATTGGTCCAATGGCAAGGTGGTCCACGCAATTGGAGACTCAGTTCAGCTGCATAAACCCAGACTTAGTGCACACTCTAAGTACACACGAATATATGTTGACTTCCACTCACCCTGGACACAAACACATTATTTTTCTCAGCTCCTCTCCATTACTCCCCTACCACAGACTCTGACTCCCTCCTCTGTCTCTCCATTTTGTTGTCCCTGTACCTCAGTTCCCTCCCCCTTCTCGCATCTGCTTCCTGGTATAGTCCATTCTGATGCATCCACTCTGTTATCACCACTCCACAATCTTCAGCCTTTCTACAGACTATTAGACATCCACTTTGTGCAATATTTTAGGAGAATTAACTTACTTTTTTGGCAACATTCCATAATTGACACTTGGTGGCAAAAGCTCTGCCATGCACACGGTGAAATTTTAAATCATTGCCTGAAGCTATTGCTATATGTTGAAAACAAAATAGACATTTCTGATTTCTGCATGACAACTTTACATACAAAGCAATGCAGGTTTTTGAGATCATTTTAATTCTCCACTCCAACTTAATTTCAACTCTCTGATATCCGAGCTGAGTGAAGTCTTGTGAAAGCTTTAAAATGTTCAGATTCGATGAATTATTCAGTGAGCATGGAATCAGATCCTTCAGCCATCCATGTCATAGTACGATCAAGTACGTACCTACACCAATCCCACTTAACAACACTTGGCCTGCAATCTACTATCCTTGGGCGATTCAAGTGCTCATCGAGATGCTTCTTAATTGTTTGTGGGAGTACCTGCCTCCACCACCTTCTCTGGCAGTGCATTCTAGATAACCAGCCGCTGGGTGGAAGATGGACGGCACAGTTGCGCAGTGGCAGAGTTGTTGTCTTACAGCTCCAGAGACACGGGTTCGATGCTGAATGGTGCTGTCTGTGCAGAGTTTGTACGTTCTCCCTGTGACCGTGTGGATTTCCTACGAGAGCTCTGGATTCCTCTCACGTTCCAAAGACATAAAGGTTTGGAGGTGAATTGTTTTCTGCAAATTGTCCATAGTGTGTAGGATGCGAAACTGGGACAACCGAACTAGTGCACAGTTGATTGTTGGTTGGTGTGGACTCTGTGGAATGCAGGACCTGTTTCCATTCTGTATCTCTAAACTAAACTAAACAAAAGTAAATTAATCCGCAGATCCTGTCTGGTCCTTTTACTCATTTTAAAACGATGCCCTTTTATCTGAGACACTTCTGCCGTTGGAAAATTGAAGTTTTTGTTTAACGTGCTTCCCAAAATGTTGTCAATCCTGAGATCCCCCCCTCAGTTCCAAGGAAAAAAACCCCAGTCAATCCAATCTCTCTTTATAACTGAAATGCTCCATTTCAGGCAGCATCTTGGTGAATCTCCTCTGCACTCTTTCCAGTGCAATCATGCACGTTCTATGTTAAAATTAGAGAGCTTAGATTTAAGCGAGAGGAGAAAGGAATCTGAGGGGCTCAGATTTCCCAATGTACCTGACTGTGGACATTGGACTTTATCTCTGGAACTGTTGCATTACATTGCTGAGGAACCATATTCTGCACTCTGGCGTATGTTTCTTCACTACTTTTTGTACTTGTTTTTTGGCTTGATTATATTCTTGTATAGTATTTTAACTGAGTTGGTTGGATGGCACGTAAACAAAAGCTTTTCACGTTACCTCAGATAATAACAAACCCAGACCTCGGGAGGCTTGTCTCGGGAACTCTTGCAGGGAACTCTGAGGTTAGAATGACCGAGTTCCAACAACCATAACCACCTAGGTAGAAACAAAGAACTGCAGATGCTGGTTTATACTAAAGATAGACACAAAGTGCTGGAGTAACTCAGCTGTCTGGACAGTCTGAAGAAGAGCTCCGACCTGAAATATCACCCATCCTTTTTCTATAGGGATGCTGCCTGACCTGCAGAGTTATTCCATCACTTTGTGTCTATCTACCCATAACCACTTACTTTGTGAGTGGTACAACTCCAATCATTACAGTCTTTTCCCCTTGATGCTCATTGATTCTGTTTCATCAGGCAGCTTTTGGCCACATTTGGTCAAGTGTTCTTTGTGTTGCGGGCATCACCTCTGGAATTCTGTTCTTTGGTTCACGTTTGTCAATGTCACTTAGCCGCTGCTTGAGAATAGATAGAATGGACAATATTTCACCCTGTTGGACAGGGGCCAATGTTGTAATTGCACCAGACCAACTAAGCTAAAGGCACAGGTCATTTTGAAGTGTGGATCTTTAGTGCAGCAACTGGGACTGTTGTCTGGTCCCAAAACCATTATTTAATACAGTGCCGTCAGCCATTTCTTAACATCTCTTGGATTGAATCAAACTGGCTGGAGACTGGTTTCTGTGATGATGGGGATCTTGGCAGGAAGCTATGGTGGATCATTTATTCCGCATTTGTGGCTGGACATGGTTGCAGTGCTTCAGCCTTCTGTGTGGCATTCACATGATGGGTTCAATGGTCCTATATTGTCATGTGTCACATGACGGGTTGTGCCATCTTTGAGGATGTGGATATTCTTTGTGCCTCCATTTTGCAGCTTAATTGTCCATCACCCTGTACAACTGAATATGGGGCGGCACAGTGGTAGAGTTGCTGCCTTACAGCGCCAGAGACCCGTGTTCGATTCTGACCGTGGGTGTGTCTGTACAACGTTTGTGCGTTCTCCCTGTGACCGTTTGGGATTTTTACTTCCAGGGGCTCCGGTTTCCTCCCACACTCCAAAGACGGACAGTTTTGTAGGTTAATTGGCTTTGGCAAAATTGTACATTGTCCTAAGTGTGTAGGATAGTGTTAGGGCACGGGGTGATCACTGGTCAACACAGACTCGGTGGGCAGAAGGGCCTGATTCTGTGCAGTAAATCTAAAGTCTAAAGTAAAGGCTAAATATGATAGAAGCATCAGTTTGATGTGTTGGTTGTAAGATTGCCAAGGTCTGCCTGCTCCATGCTGTTCTTGCTATTTAGCATGCATGTAGTCCAGTTTCGCAGCTTCACTAGATTGGCATCTCATCGTTTTTTGCTATGCTTGATATCCCAGTGTGCCGCTCTGCATTTATTTCCCTTGCTGCTGTTGCAATCTGTTAATTTGTTAAGCGAATAAATATTTGAAAGAATATAATTATTCCCAATAATTTCATTGGTTTTAGGTTAATGCAAAAATTAAATCAACTGAATTTACAGACCTCAGTCTTCAGGGATTTCGTGACTTCAAAGTTATAGAATATGGAGAAGTACAGCACAGGAACAAGCTCTCTGTCCGACAACGTCAGTGCCAAACATGATGCCAGGTTAATCTAATCTCCTCTGCCTGCACGTAATCCATATCCCTCCATTCCCTGCATTTTTTTTAACCAGTCCGCCGTCTGTCTGTTCGTTTTTTCAGGTCTCCCCTCAGCCTCCAATGCACCAGAAGAAATAATCCAAGTTTGTCCAACCTCACTTTATACCTAATACCCTCTAATCCAGGCATCATCTTCAACTTCAAAATAAAAGTTGGATCAGCCATAATCTTATTGAATGGCAGAGCAGGATGTAGCCACCGAATGGCCTACTTCTGTGTCCATTTCTTGTATGTTATCATTGGCGCACATCTGGCAGTGTGTTTTATCTACAAAATGCACGGCAGCTCTTCACTCAGGATATTCTGACAGCACATCCCAAAGAATCTCCACCAGACAAAGGCGCCAGGAGCAAGGGACACGACCACATGCAGGTTCCCCTTCATCCAATCCCAACCTGAAAATATAGTGTTCCTTTAGCATTACCAACTGTAAATCCCAGAATTCGCTACCCAACACCATTATGAAATTACATTGACCTGATGGACTACAGCAGTTGTAAGAAAATGACTCAACACTTTCACCAGAGCAATTAAGGTTGGAGCATAACTTGTTGTCACCTCGTCCACAGCCAACAATGGACCATTGTGGGCTCAACTTTTCCTTGAACCTCATTACTGTTTTGCATATCTTTCATTAATTTGTTCTATATCTCACTATATCACCGTCTATATCTCTCATTTCCCTTACCGCTGACTCTCAATCTGAAGAAGGGTCTGAACCTGAAATGTTACCTATTCATTTTCTCCAGAGATGCTGCCTGACCTGCTGAGTTACTCTAGCTTTTTGTGTCTATGTGTCTCTTTGTGTCACTAAATGCTGTCTTTGCCAGTGATGTTCAGATTACAGAATCCGAATTCATTAAAAAAAATTATATAGCAAAATTTTGAAGTACACTGTTAAACTGCTCTTCATTGAGTTAGCCTGAAAGTAATATCCTGATGAACTTGGCTGAAGTTTTCTGGTAAACACACTCTGCTATAAAATTTGACCTTTATCGAATTGTATCCCAGCAATAGTTATGGGAAAATTGTAAAAACAAAACCTCACCAAAAGAGCAGTCAAGTACCATTATGATCTGCCAGGTTTTAGTGTTACTAATATGTGACACATAACAATCCTTTATCACATATTCAACAAAAGAAATACTAATGCAACTGTGTAATAAAACAGCTCAATTGTTTAAGCGTAAACACATCGCTAACATTCAAACAAATTATAGCTTTTCGGTCAATGCTTATTCCAGTAAACTGTTTCAGTCTGATAAACAAGTGTGTGCAGTGTTATCTTACTACAAAGATATCCTGTTGCCATGGTTCAGTAACCAATGATTCCTTTGCCTGCCCCTCCTCATCCCTCCTGACGTTAGCTGCACATTATCTTTGCTAAAAAGAATCACTGGCTTCAACTCTGATAGCCTCCATTCTGCATTGGTAAGATTCTAGAAAGACGAGTCAATCCATTTAAAAAAAACCTGTTCCGAGTAAAAATAAAGTTTTACACCAGTCATAGAGTCATACAGCTTCAGCCCAATTTACCCAGGCTGGCCAAGGTGCCCCACCTGATCATGTATGGCCCATATCCCTCTAAACCTTTCCTATCCACCTACCTGTCTGGATCTCTTTTACATGTTCCTATCGTAAATGCTACAACTACCACCTCTGGCAGCTGGTTCCATATATCCAACACCCTGTGTGAAAAAGTTGACCCTCAGTCACTTAACTAAATACCTAAGCCTAAAGGTACCTAAAATACCTAAATATTCTAAAATTAGAAAACTCTACTCCTTAAAAAAAACCTATTCATGTTAGTATCTGTTCAGATTATAGAACATTTATGGTAAAAGATACAAGCCAATGAACAAACATTTCAAGACAACCCTAGACATCTGTAGTACAGGGAACTAAAGAATTATTTTATATTTAAACAAATCTAAAAAGACAATATCAAAATATGGCACCTTGTTATTGTAATTGCAAAAAAATTAATTCTCAAGAGATTATCATGACCAATAAGAGAGGTAAGAAATTATCAAGAGATTAGGATAAAAACAAAAATAAATATGCTACACTTTCATGATGTAGAATGCTTCAATGTCAAGGAAATAATGGGATACAGTGGCTTGCAAAATGTTTTCATACCCCTTGAACTTTTCCACATTTTGTCACGTTACAACCACAAACGTAAATGTATTTTATTGGGATTTTATGTGATAGACCAACACAAAGTGGCGCATAATTGTGAAGTGGAAGGAAAATGATACATGGTTTTCAAATTTTTTTACAAATAAAAAACTGAAAAGTGTGGCGTGCAAAAGTATTCAGCCCCCTTTACTCTGATACCCCGAAGTAAAATCCAGTGCAACCAATTGCCTTCAGAAGTCACCTAATTAGTAAATAGAGTCCACTTGTGTGTAATCTAATCTCAGTATAAATACAGCTGTTTTGTGAAGGCCTCAGAGGTTTGTTAGAGAACATTAGTGAACAAACAGCATCATGATGCCCAAGGAACACACCAGACAGGTCAGGGATAAAGTTGTGGAGAATTTTAAAGTAGGGCTAGGTTATAAAAAAATATCCCAAGCTTTGAACATCTCACGGAGCACCGTTCAATCCATCATCCGAAAATGGAAAGTTGTTTGCACAACTGCAAACCTACCAAGACATGGCCGTCCACCTAAACTGATAGGCCGGGTAAGGAGAGCATTGATCAGAGAAGCAGCCAAGAGGCCCATGGTAACTCTGGAGGAGCTGCAGAGATCCACAGCTCAGGTGGGAGAATCTGTCCACACACAACTATTAGTCGTGCACTCCACAAATCGGGCCTTTATGGAAGAGTGGCAAGAAGAAAGCCATTGTTGAAACAAAGCCATATGAAGTCCCGTTTGTAGTTTGCCACAAGCCATGTAGGGGACACAGCAAACATATGGAGGAAGGTGCTCTGGTCGGATGAGACCAAAATGGAAGTTTTTGGCCTAAATGCAAAACGTTATGTGTGGCGGAAAACTAACACTGCACAGCAGGGACAGGGAAGCTGGTCAGAGTTGATGGGAAGATGGAAGGAGCCAAATACAGGGCAATCTTGGAAGAAAACCTGTTAGAGTCTGCAAAAGACTTGAGACTGGGGCAGAGATTCACCTTCCAGCAGGACAACGACCCTAAACATACAGCCAGAGCTACAATGGAATGGTTTAGATCAAAGCATATTCATGTGTTAGAATGGCCCAGTCAAAGTCCAGACCTAAATCCAATTGAGAATCTCTGGCAAGACTTGAAAATTGCTGTTCACAGACGCTCTCCATCCAATCTGACTTGGCTTGAGCTATTTTGCAAAGAAGAATGGGCAAAAATTTCAGTGTGCAAAGCTGGTAGAGACATACTCCAAAAGACTTGCAGCTGTAATTGCAGCAAAAGGTGGTTCTACAAAGTGTTGACTCAGGGAGGCAGAATACTTTTACACGCCACACTTTTCAGTTTTTTATTTGTAATAAAATTTGGAAACCACGTATCATTTTCCTACCACTTCACAATTATGCACCACTTTGTGTTGGTCTATCACATAAAATCCCAATAAAATACATTTACGTTTGTGGTTGTTACGTGACAAAATGTGGAAAAGTTCAAGGGGTATGAAAACTTTTGCAAGCCACTGAAAGTTGTAAATTGTTATATGTTTTCTTAGATCTGCCATAGAGAGCAGACAAAGTGCCAGTTTAATGTCTCATCTGAAAGATCATACATCTGGCAGTGCTGCACTCTCTTTGTATTGTACTGAAGCCTCAGGCCAGGTTATGCATTTAAGTTTCAGGTGTGAGACTTAGAGTACATGATGATGACTTCACTCTGTGCCTCTGCAGTGTGTTTTCAGCATTTGAATGATCGGGACAAAGCAAAGGCTGGCGAATGGGTGAGAAATGGGTGGCACTGTGGTGTAGAGCTGTAGAGCTACTGCCTTACAGCACAGAGACACGGGTTAGATCCTGTCTATGGGTGCTAGTCTGTACGGAGTTTGTACATTCTCCCCATGACCTGATCGGGTTTTCTCCAAGATCTTTGGTTTCTTCCACTACTCCAAAGACATACAGGCTTGTAGGTTAATTGGTTTGGTATGAATGTAGAATTGTCCCTCGTGTGTGTAGGATTAATGTGCGGGGATCGCTGGTCGGCGCGGACTCGGTGGACCTAAGGGTTGTTTCCGCGCAGTATCTCTAAACAAAACTAAACTAGACTAATCACTGTACAACTCGAACCATGACTACAGTGCAAATCTAAGCAAGAATGCCATCCCACCCTGTACAGGATACTGAGTTGAATGATCACTCATGATCATATTGAATGGTTGTGAAGGGCCGAATGGCCTACTCCTGCACCTATTTTCTATGTTTCTATGTAATAGAATCGATGTGTCTATTTTATTACAGGTGTAACTATTAATGTGTACAGGTATTCTATTATGGTGTAATAGAAGTAATGTGGTGAAATGATGCTTCTGTTAGCTGGACTGCTCTGGAGAAACCCTAAGGTATTTTGGAATACGTGACAGTCTGCTGCGCGGTGGAGAACGATACCATTATGAAGGAGGATCTCATTCTGAATATCTGATCACCGTATAAACTGCAGAATCACAAGGAAGAAAATGAAAGGAAAGCAGAGAAAGTGAGGGTGAAGAGGAGCAAGAAACTGAGGTGGCTTTGTTCTGTTTGGAATGCTCATAAAAAGCTCATCCCCAAAATGATACAAAACACACAGATTCCCTATTTAATTCCCTACACTAATTCCCTATTTAGCAAATCCCTCATCCCTCATCTCTCACCACTTGGGGTGAACCAAGAAAAAAAATAAAAGCAAATGTTACAAGCAAAATCTATGAATAAAATCATGCCATATTTCATGCAGATAATAATTATCCTCTACATGTCCTTGATGCTGTCATGCATGTGCCTTGTCTTGTATCTAATGCACTTGAGCACTGCTCATCGCTGCAGTTTGCTGACTGACTTTCAGATGAGATGGCAGATTGCTATGGAGATTGACCTCACACTGCTCAGGGCTCAGAAAAACTGGATATAAATTGAACAATCTCAGCATGCGCTGCAAAAATTTGATTCGACTGGTGTCAGGCAAACACAAATCTCCACCCTGTCGCCGGGCAGAGCCAAAGACAAAAGTTATATTCCTAAAATCGGACAGCAGATCTTTGCTGGTCTGTGACCCTGCAAATCGCTTTGCAAGCTGTGGTCCACACCTACAATGGCAGCTGTCTGAGGCGGCAGAAAGCTTAGCTTGCATCAAAACACTCAGACATGATCACCGTTAGGAAGCAGTAAAATCAGCTTTCAGATACTGGATCGTGATCGATTCTGCATTGTTCATAAATCATTGGTGCAGAATTAGGGCATTCAGCCCATCGGGCCTACTCCACCGGTCAATCATGGATGATCTATTTTTCCCTCTCAACCCCATTCTCCTGCCTTCTCCCCATAACCCTTGACACCCATACTAATCAAGATTCTATATCTGTCAATCTGAGCTTTAAACATACCGAATGACTAGGCCTCCACAACCCTCTGTGCCATTGAATTCCACAGAATTTCCACAGAATATTCAGCACCCCATTGTGAATGGGGTTGCACAATATTTCCTCGTTGGAAAGCACTTGCTCCCAGGTAGAAACACAAGTTTAATCTAAACCCAAATCCTGCGTCCAGCATCTTGCGCAGCATCAGGCTTCCCAATGCACTGAAATATTCATTGTGTATGCCCAACACTCTTCATTTGCAGGATGTCCATCTAAATCTTTCTATAGTTCCTGTGGATGCAACTTTGGCTGTCAATGAAATGATGCATTTTCTTTTAGCTGCATGTCTGTGAAAGATTCTGCCAAAGATATCCTCTAAATTAGACAATAAATGTGCTGGAGGATGGGTGAGTGTGAAAACAAACATGGCTGTATTTTCATCATCACTGATTTCTTGCTGTTCTTCCGCTGCCTAACACCACCCGACTGCCTTTTAAAGTCTGTTTCTTCTAACGTGTTGCATCAATTGGATGATCAACAAAACAGTTGGTGTAATCCAATTCTATATCTGGTTTGTGAAAGAAAGAACTGCAGATGCTGGTTTAAATCGCAGATAGACACAAAATGCTGGAGTAACTCAGCGGGTGAGGCAGCATCTCTGGACTGATCAGTCTGAAGGAGGGTCTCAACCCGAAACGTCGCCCATTCCTTCTCTCCAGAGATGCTACCTCACCCACAGAGTTACTCCAGCATATTGTGTCTATATCTGGTTTGCTGCCTCAGTAATAACCAGCAGAAATCTGATAACTTAATTTTAAAAAAAAACAAGTGTCTTCATCTTTAATGAACCTCACTTGCGGGCTTTCAGGGCATTTGAGAATTTAATGATTTCATTTTTGATTTCTTATTTTTGTATATCTAAACTAAACTGAACTAAACTGAATGTATATGCAGGATTGACACCTTAACACGCAAGTTAGGCTGGTAGAATGTTGCCCGAAAAACTTTAACACTTAGCCTTCATTACAATATTAGACCATAAGACATAGGAGCAGAATTAGGCCTTCTGGCCCAGAGTCTACACCACCATTCAATCATCTTAACTATTTTTCTCTCTCAACCCTTTCATTATTCAGTGGGTTTCAATGAGATTCCCCCTCATCCTTCTAAACTCTAGTGAGCACAGGCCCAGAGTCTTCAAACACTCGTCATGTATTCACCCAATTAGAGTCAAGAGCGTTTTATTGTTATATGTCCCAGATAGAACAATGACATTCTTACTTGCTGCAGCACAATAGAATATATAAACATCGTACACTGTAAACAATGTAATAAATGAGAGGGAAAAAAAAGTTCAGTGTGTATAAATACACACACACACACACACACACACACACACACATATATATACATATACACATACACACATATGTACACACAAAAAACAAACAATAGTAGTGCAATAATAATAATAAAAATAATAGACTATTGCAATTCAGAGCTTATTTGAGGTTGTAGTGTTTAATAGCCTAATGGCTGTAGGGAAGAAGCTGTTATTATCCGGGGATAATTTCTCATAAACATCTCTGGACTCTCTCCAATGCCAGCACATCCTTCCTCATAGATGGGGCCCAAAACTAGTCACAATATTCTAAATATGGCCTGTATAGCGGCACCAAACGTGGTGAATAAACAGTTGCTTTATTCAGGTGTTAAATGTAAGTTTGGTCCACTAACATAATTGTCATTGCTGCTGTAGTTGAGCGAGGGTGTTGTCTCGAGCTCAGCTACCTGTTGACTGGGTAGATCTCAGGGTGAGATAAGCTTATGTAGCAGGACGTTCCCCCTAGCCCATGACATCACATGCCAGCCTTCGTAGCTACTGACGAGGGTTGGACCATAAGTGGTCTGTGTATCAGCTGAAGCCACACCCGAGCAGTGCCTTATAAAGTCTAAGCATTACATCTCTGCTTTTATATTCTAGTCATCTCAAATGAATGCTAACAATAGACAATAGACAACAGGTACAGGAGTAGGCCATTCTGGCCCTTCGAGCCAGCACCGCCATTCAATGTGATCATGGCTGATCATCCCCAATCAGTACCCTGTTCAAGCCTTCTCTCCATATCCCCCAACTCCGCTATCTTTAAGTGCCCTATCTAGCTCTCTCTTGAAAGTATCCAGAGAACCGGCCTCCACTGCCCGCTGAGACAGAGAATTACACCGCCTCACACCTCTCTGTGTGAAAAAGCGTTTCCTCATCTCCGTTCTAAATGGCTTACACCTTATTCTTAAACAGTGGCCCCTGGTTCTGGACTCCCCCAACATTGGGAACATGTTTCCTGCCTCTAGCGTGTCCAAACCGTTAATAATCTTATGTTTCAATAAGATCCCTTCTCATCCTTCTAAACTTCAGAGTATACAATCCCAGCTGCTCCATTCTCTCAGCATATGACAGTCCCGCCATCCCGGGAATTAACCTTGTAAACCGAAGCTGCACTCCCTCAATAGCAAGAATGTCCTTCCTCAAATTAGGGGACCAAAACTGCACACAATACTCCAGGTGTGGTCTCACTAGGGCCCTATACAACTGCAGAAGGACCTCTTTGCTCAACTCCTCTTGTTATGAAGGCCAACATGCCATTGGCTTTCTTCACTGCCTGCTGTACCTGCATGCATTGACTGATGAATAAGGACCTCCCAGATTCCGTTGTACTTCCCCTTTTCCCAACTTGACACCATTTAGATAATAATCTGCCTTCCTGTTTTTGCTACCAAAGTGGATAACCTCACATTTATTCACATTAAACTGTATCTGCCATGCATCTGCCCACTCACCCAACCTGTCCAAGTCACCCTGCATTATCATAGCATCTCCTCACAATTCACACTGCCACCCAGCTTTGTGTCATCTGCAAATTTAATAATGTTACTTTGAATCCCTTCATCTAAATCATTGATGTATATTGTAAATAGCTGTGGTCCCAGCACCGAGCCTTGCAGAACCCCATTGGTCACTGCCTGCCATTCTGAAACGGACCAATTAATCCCTACTCTTCGTTTCCTGTCTGCTAACTAATTTTCTATCCATGTCAGCACTCTACCCCCAATACCATGTGCCCTAATTTTGCCCACTAGTCTCCTGTGCAACCTTATCAAAAGCTTTCTGAAAGTCCAGGTACACTACATCCACTGGCTCTCCCTACTCCATTTTCCTAGTTACATCCTCAAAGAATTCCAGAAGATTAGTCAAGCATGATTTCCCCTTCGTAAATCCATGCTGACTTGGACCGATCCTGTTACTGCTATCCAAATGTGCCGCTATTTCATATTTTATGATTGACTCCAGCATGTGGGTAACATTAGCTACCCTCCAATTCACAGGAACTGATCCTGAATATATAGAACATTGGAAAATGATCACCAATGTGTCCACGATTTCTAGAGCCCCTTCCTGAAGTATCCTGGGATGAAGACCATCAGGCCCTAGGGATTTATCAGCCTTTAGTCCTGCCAGTCTACCCATCACCATTTCCTGCCTGATGTGGATTTCCTTCAGTTCCTCCGTCACCCTAGATCCTCTGGCCACTAGTACATCAGGAAGATTGTTTTGTGTCCTCCTTAATGAAGACGGAACCAAAGTACCTCATCAACTCATCTGCCATTTCCTTGTTCCCCATAATAAATTCACCCTTTTCAGTCTTCAAGGGTCCAACTTTGGTCTAAACTATTTTTTTCCTCTTCACATACCTAAAGAAGCTTTTACTATCCTCCTTTATATTCTTGGCTAGCTTACCATCGTCCCTCATCTTTTCTCCCGGTATTGCCTTTTTAGTTATCTTCTATTGTTCTTTAAACATTACCCAATCCTCTTGCTTCCCGCTCATCTTTACTACGTTGTACTTCTTCTCTTTTATTTTGATACTGTCCCTGACATCATTGTCAGCCATGGTCGCCCCTTACTCCCCTTGGAATCATTCTTCCTCCTAGGAATGAACTGATCCTGCACCTTCTGTATTATTCCAAGAAATACCTGCCATTGTGGTTCCACAATGCCAGGGTATCTTTCCAGTCAACGTTGGTCAACTCCTCCCTCATGGCTCCATAGTCCCCTTTATTCAACAGTAACACTGACACCTCCGATTTACCCTTCTCTCTCTCTCTCTCTCTCTCTAATTGTAGATTAAACCTGACCATATTATGGTCACTACCTCATAATGCCTCCTTAACCTCAAGTTCCTTTATCAAATCTGGTTCATTACATAACACTAACTCCAGAATTTTGTTCTCCCTGGTAGGCTTCAATACAAGCTGCTCTAAGAATCCATCACGGAGGCACTCCACAAACTCCCTTTCTTGGGGTCCAGTACCCACCTGCTTTTCCCAATCTACCTGCATCTTGAAATCTCCCATAAGCACCGTAGCATTATCTTTCCTACAATTTTCTCATTCAATTAAACAAAGCCTAACATTCTAGAGATAAAAAGAAAACTGGACTATAACCAGAAATGTTAGAAGTGCTCCGCATTGATGGAAAAAGAATAAATGTTTCACGTAGAAGACTTCTCATCCTTCTAAATGAACTGGTTTTCTTACATTGTTGCAAGTTCAAGTTAATATGTTATTCTTGGACTTTGGGCTCTTCATTGAGTTTTTCCTTCAAGCAGGTCAACAAAAGTAAAGAACAGAAATATATTTGACTCAATTATTTTAATTAGAATGATGATGCTACTGGCAGCCTGAAAATATACAAGGATTCATTGTGGTTATTGATCCGGAGCACGAATCTTTAGTTGATATCTCATCTCTCTGGCCAGGGACAAAGAAGCAAATGCTTGTTATTCTGCTGTTTGGGTAAAATGAACCAGGCCCACAAAACTGAAAATTCGCCAAAGGACTGAAAATAGCTTCCATAGTTTTACTATCTACTTGAATAGCTGATTTCAAATTGAATAGTCCAATTTAATTTTTATTAAATGCCCAAAGCAAGAATAAAACTAAAATAATTAATTTTATTCCAAGCTGTTCTATCTGAACTCTCATCACAGTACTGCCCTAGTTTGATTCAATTTTTTGTTTCAGGGTAACCTGCAAGAACAAGATAAAGAAACACCAAACTAATGAGGCAGCATCTATGGAGCGAAGGAATCGGTGACGTTTCGGGTTGAGACCCTTCTTCAGACTGATATGGAGTTTTGGGGGGGGGGGGGGGGGGGGGGGGGGGGGGGGGGGGGGCGGGAAGAAGAAAGGAAGAGGCAGAGACAGTAGGATGTGGGAGAGCTGGGATGGGGAGGGGAAGGAGGGAGAAAGCAAGGACTACCTTAAATGGGAGAAGTCAATGTTCATACCGCTGGAGTGTAAACTGCCCAAGCAAAATATGAAGTGCCGCTCCTCCAATGTGCAGTGGGACTCACTCTGGCCATGGAAGAGGCCCAGGACAGAAAGGTCGGATTCGGAATGGGAGGGAGAGTTGAAGTGCTGGGCCACCGGGAGATCAGGTTGGTTAGTGCGAACCGAGTGGAGGAGGTGGTTTGAGTGGGAAGGGACGAATTGACGGAGTTGTGGAGGGCGCGGTCTCTGCGGAAAGCTGAAAGGGGAGGAGATGGGCAGATGTGGTCAGTGGTGGGATCCTGTTGGAGGTGGTGAAAATGTCGGAGGATTATCTGTTGTATGTGATGGTTGGTGGGGCGGAAGGCGAGGACAAGGGGGACTCTATCCTTATTATGACTGGGGCATGGGGAGTGAGAGTGGAGCTACGGGATATAGAGGAGACCCTGGTGAGAGCCTCATCTCAATTATAGATGACTGTATGGCAAATAGCATTTCACTGTACCTTAAATGGTGCACATGACAATAAAGGACCATTGAACCCCTGAACCAATGGTGCAGACCTTCAAAGCTTCATTGTAATGTCAGTATAGCTTATACACTCAAACATTTGCCCAAGCAGATAAACACAAAGTGCTGGAGTAAATCAGCGCGACAGGCAGCATCTCTGGAGATAAGGAATGGGTGACGTTTCGGGTTGAGACCTTTCTTCAGACTGGATTTCTTCAGTCTTCAGTCTGAGGAAGGGTGGAAACCCGAAACGTCATCCATTCCTTCTCTCCGGAGATGCTGCCTGTCCCGCTGGGTTACTCCAGCATTTTGTGCCTATTTTCAGTGTAAACCAGCATCTGCAGTTCCTTCCTACACATTTGCTCAAGCAGACTGTCTAGGCAAGGTGTGTGATAAAGAGAGAGGAAAGACTAGTGGATTAAACTGTGTTTATATTCAATGCTAGAGGCTTAAGAGGCAGGGTGGACAAACTCCGGGTATGAATTGGCTTGGGGGACTGGGATATTATAGCCATAACAATAACATGGCTGAGGGAAGTGCAGATAGACACAAAATGCTGGAGTAACTCAGGGGGTCATCAGCATCTCTGGAGAAAAGGAATAGTTGACATTTCGGGTTGGGACCGTTCTTCAGACTGAGAGTCAGGGAAGAGGAAAACTAGCGATATGTGCAGGACTGGCAGCTCAACACCTGATGAGGGATATTTTTCTGAAATCAATTATTTTAGGTATTGATACAATAAAAAACAGGCTAAAATAAAGTAGGGTTTCTAATTTCGACGTAGGATTTCCTGCTGCGACATCTTCAAGTTTAGCCTCAAAGCCTGCCTTAATCTTCAGCATGAAGCAGAACTCACGAAAAGTTCAAGGGCAGCACAAGTGCAACTGCAAAGTTTGGACCAAATCCAAAAGCAAAGGACAAGATAGATTCAAAAGAAAAGTCATAAAATTGGAAGGCTATTTGAAGCAAATCTTAAAATCAGAAGCAACAGAAAACTATATTTCTTTCAGGGTAGCAAGTTTAAAAATGGTTTAAAAGATTAAATGTTTACGAAAAATACACACAAGTCTGCTTTTACGAGGGTATCATTGAATTAATTATATATTTATTGTTAATTATTATAATCTATAAACAAGCACTCAACTTGGTAACAGAGGGGGAAAATATCAACTGGTCAAATACATCCAACAAGTTTGATAGATATCTCAATAGTCACCGTTGCTGGATCACAGCACCCCAACAACACTTACAAACCATGTATTTTTCTATTCATGTATTACAAAATTCATGTATTACAAAATTGCAACATCTACAGATAAAGACAAACTTAAACACAAATAAAGACAAGGTCAGCAGCACACCACAACCAAAATAGAAGTATTGTGAAAATTTAAAACAGAAAGGCCAAATTTACAACAAACATACAAAATAAAGATTAGTTAAATCAACAGCAATGCCATCCACATTGAAAACAGAGCAGACACATAATGAGTGTCTGAACATGAGGGTATGTGGGGACAGCTGTTACATCTACTTCAGTTGCAATGGAAAGTGCCTGGGGTAAGGGTGGAAGTGGTGGAGAAGGATAAATGGACCAACAAGTTGCAGAGAGAGGGAGGACTCTATGGAAAGCAGAAAAGGGTGGGGACGAGAAGATGTGACCAAGTGTAGACTAAGTAATCGCTTTGTTGAATTCTGCTGCCCTATCCTTCAGTACCTGCTGGAGCTCCCACTTCCTTCCCTCTGGTTCTACAATTCACTCCCCATCTTCCTTCCTTATCAGATTCCACCATCTGCACACTTTTGTATTCTCCACTTATCACCTCCAACCTTGGTTGCCATCTCTACCCTTCTCTCCCCACATGACTCATCTGCCAATCAACCCCTCCACACCTGAATGTCCCAACGTGAAGCATTACCCATCCATATTCTCCAGGGACTCTGCCTGGCCCGCTGAGTTACTCCAGAACTTTGTGTCTTTTTCTTCCTTCTATTATTTGCTAGCCATATTCTATTCAATCATTCTGAAGAAAGGTCTCGACTCAAAATGTCATCTGGTCATTTTCCCTCCACTGATGCTGCCTGACCCACTGGGTTTCTCAAGCAGTTTGTTTTTTGCTAATTACCATTATTATGATGATGCTATGTTTAGTCATATCCTCTAGCCAACAATTTAGAATCTTCAGATACAAAAATCAACCATGAGATCTCAAATGTTCTGTTCTTCTTTCTAAAAATTATCCAAAAATATATTTTAAAAACACCAAACAGCTGAATTGATGGCTACCATTTATCACTTGTTATATGTTGTATCAAGATTTAGGCTTTGCAGTAGGTGGTATAAACTGAATTCATCAGAAAAGTCTGTATCCTGTTTAAAAATAGTCTTAGACCCTGAAGCCAAAATTAAATTCACAAACACGGTACTGTAAATTGTCATCTTTACGAATGCTGTGTTCTTGAATTCTTGAAATTATTTATCTACAGTGAGATTAATAGACTTTCTTGTTCCAATTCCAAGAACACAATTAAGCAATAATATTTGTATGAGCTGTAACTCTCAATAGGCAGCAGTTTTAGTGTCAAATTCAAACAGGAATAATACTTCACAAGAGCAAAGACGAATAAATCAATTTCTCACAAGAGTTTTAGTTGTTGGAATGTGGAAGACGTTGGCATCCAGGATTTACTGGGCTCTGGGCTGAGAGGACATTTTGAATTTGAATTGAATTGAATTGAATTCCTTTATTGTCATTCAGACCTTTCGGTCTGAACGAAATTTGTTACCTTGCAGTCATAACATGTAATAAATTAAAACAAAACACACAATAAACACATAATTTAACATCCACCACAGTGAGTTCACCAAGCACCTCCTCACTGTGGTGGAAGGCAAAAGTCTTAAAGTCTTTGTCATTTTCCCCTACTTGTTCCCCCTCTGTACTGAGGCAATCCAGGCCTTCGATGTCATCGTCCACCAGGCCCGCGGCCGAGCCTCCGAAGCCAGGCCGTCACCGCCGCCGCCGCCGGAACACCACCACAGCCCCCAGCCAGGATCGACCACGGGAACGCTGGAGCCGCCGGAGCTCTGAAGCCGGGCCGCCGCTGGAGCACCTGCTGGAGAGCCGCTGGAGAGCCGCCGGAGCCGCCGGAGCGCCGAAGCCGGGCCGCCGCTGGAGCACCTGCTGGAGAGCCGCTGGAGAGCCGCCGGAGCCGCCGGAGCGCCGCTGGAGCACCTGCTGGAGAGCCGCCGGAGCCGCCGGAGCGCCAAAGCCGGGCCGCTGCTGGAGCACCCGCTGGAGAGCCGCCGGAGCGCCAATGCCGGGCCGCTGCTGGAGCACCCGCTGGAGAGCCGCCGGAGCGCCAATGCCGGGCCGCTGCTGGAGCACCCGCTGGAGAGCCGCCGGAGCGCCAATGCCGGGCCGCTGCTGGAGCACCGCTGGAGAGCCGCTGAAGCCCCGAAGCCGGGCCGCTGCTGGAGCACCCGCTGGAGAGCCGCCGGAGCGCCAATGCCGGGCCGCTACTGGAGCACCGCTGGAGCAACTGCTGGAGCACCGAAGCCCCGAAGCCCCGAAGCCGGGCCGCCGCCGCCGCCGCTGGAACACTGGAGCTCTGAACGCTCGCCACAGCTCCGAGGCCACCAGCTCCGCCATTAGGCCTCAGCACAGACGGAGACGGTGACGGGGGACACGACAAGAAAAAGTCGCATCCCCCCGAAGGGAGAGACTAAAACCTTGTTTCTCCCACCCTCCCCCCCCCCCCCCCAAACAAACACAGCCTAATAAACCAAAATTCTAACTAAAAACAGACACGAAAGGACGAAAAAAAAAGAAAAAAAGACGGACTGCAGGTGAGCCGCAGCTGCCACGCAGCGCCGCCACTTCCGGAAGAGTTTCAGTCTCATGTACCACATTACCTAGTACTTACATGTACTACACACTAGGTAGCTGGCATGACTTTCAGAAGGCTTTTGACAAGGTCCCACATAAGAGATTAGTATGCAAACTTAAAGCACACGGTATTGGGGGTTCAGTATTGATGTGGATAGAGAACTGGCTGGCAGACAGGAAGTAAAGAGTAGGAGTAAACGGGTCCTTTTCAGAATGGCAGGCAGTGATTGGGGACGATCAGCCATGATCACAATGAATGGCGGTGCTGGCTCCTGCACCTATTTTCTATGTTTCTATGATTGTTTCCTCCTTTAAGGGACCAGTTAAATATGGTAGAAACCAGGAACTACAAATGCTGGTTTACAAAAAGAGACACAATGTGTTGGAGTAACACAGCGGGTCAGGTAGCATCTCTGGAGAACATGGATAGGATGTTTTCAGGAGATGCTGCTGAGGTACTCCAACACTTTGAGTCTTATTTTCAGTTAAATGTGGTATATTACATTGAAAGTTAATAAAACACATAGCAAATGTAGAGACCCAAGATATGGCAATAAACAATCTGTAATTTTCATTCTATTTTAATTATAATATTGTAATCTTCATTAGATTTCTTATGTTGAGTTCAGAGGATATAGTGTTTCAGAACAATAATACCATTCAAACAATGATTATTTCGCCGAACACCTCCACTCGGTCCGCAAAAACCAACCCGACCTCCCGGTGGCTCAGCACTTCAACTCCCCCTCCCATTCCGCATCCGACCTCTCGGTCCTGGGCCTCCTCCACGGCCAGAGTGAGCAACACCGCAAGCTGGAGGAACAGCACCTCATATTCCGCTTGGGGAGTCTGCATCCTTTGGGCTTGAACATTGAATTTTCTCAATTCTGTTAACCCTTGCTGTCTCCTCCCCTTCCCACCTCTCCCTCAGCCCTCGGGCCCTGGCATTCCCTCTATCTCTATCTCCCTCCCCCACCCCAGTCGCACCAGCTTCTCATTTTCACACCACAAACAGCTTACAATGGCTTGTTCCCTTTATCATCGATACTTTTTTGCATATCTTTCATTCATTGTTCCTTATCTCTCCACATCACCGTCTATATCTCTCGTTTCCCTGATCCCTGACCAGTCTGAAGAAGGGTCTCGACCCGAAACGTCGCCTATCTCCTTCGCTCCTTAGATGCTGCTGCACCCGCTGAGTTTCTCCAGCTTTTTGTGTAAGGTTGCAAGCTGTGAGTCACGCTCCAAGGAGTCTGGACCCTAGATGGAAGTTGAGGATAAGGCGAGGTCCAAATGTCTTTCCTTTTGTTTATATGAATGAGGGTTTTGTAGAAGAGCTAAGAGGTGTTGCATATGCATGATTAGGATTAGTCAGATAGGGGGTGTTGTAAAGTACTGTTATTTACTTTGCAGAGTGTTTGTGCTGTTATCTTGTGACGTGTGAAGCCTTGTTCTAGCAATGTTACAAAATTTTGAGATTTTAAAAATCAAGTCTGCAATTTATCCCATCAGATAAAGCATACAAAGAAGTTTAATTTGACACCTAATTCACTTTCATATCTTCAGTATTAAAAAAGTTGTGGCCATTTTCATACTCCGAAATTAGCATCTTGTTCCCTATTGCCTTTCCATTGACTTAACACAAAAGTTGTGATCGAGGACAGTCAAAAGCCCATAACGTTCTTAAAAATTAAGAGAACTGAAATACATTTTCAGTTATTATAGATTGAAGCATTCTGAAATTAATATGAAACAATCTTACTTGGATGACCTGAAATTAAAGCATATAATTAGTTAGTTACCCAATTGTAGCTAATTACAAAATTCAATTACTAGACCTAAACATCTATCCATTTCATAAGAAAATATTAACTTTTTTTTTAAAGCCTAAGTGTCCAAATGACATTCACACAAGAATTCACAATATAACATGATTTTAAAATCTAATTGTCATTAATTTATAGGCCAAATTAAAGGATTTTGTGTTTAATGCCTGAAAATGAAAGGTGCATTTTAAACAGCTTGCGAGTGGGATTTTCTGGAACGCGATGGATTAGAATGTTGCGGTTGCAGTGAATTTAAACCCCATGTCGACAGGAAAAATTCTGCTGGTTCGTATGGGGACTAAATCACCGTTTTGCAACATGAAAGTTTGATTAAAGTCCACTAAACAAGCAAGTGTATATGTAAAAGTAAACAGCTTTCACTTACCTGTCCCCTACGTAAAATCGGTCCCCGTTGTCGGCGTTCACGGCATTAAGAGCTAATTTTTATTTTACTGCAACGCAGAAATAGTCGGGCGAATAAAAAAAAAAAAAATTAACTTACCGGCAGTCGGAATGAATCTCCAGAAATAGATCGCACTCCGACAAAATATTATTCCAGATGGCAAGGGGAAACCACATTTTAACCCCGCCCCCCCCCCCTTAAAGGCGCCAAAGTCGTGCACACGGCCAGCGGCAGAACTGCAGCACCGCTGGAGGTAAGTTTTGTAACATACTTACTTGTTCAAATTGTTTATACTACCTGGAGCAATGTTTCTATTCTTTTGTAAACTGTCTTCCTGCTAGAACTTTCTGTAGAAACAATGTAATGGTGAATTTTGTGATTGGTTTCGGGGACTGTCAGTAGCTATAATCTAATCAAGATTCAAGAGAGTTTATTGTCATGTGTCCCAGATAGGACAATGAAATTCTTGCTCGACCTTCTCGCAGCATGAAGGAGAGTTACATAGACCTCCTAGGACTACATGTCGACCATGCTCCGAGTTTGCGAGTGCAAACTCTTCTAAACACGCAAATTAGGTCCCAGCCGTGGGACAGGCCCTTTAGTTGGTCCAGTGCTGGACTCAGTGTTTTACTGAACTAGACTAAGGGGTAGGCTGTAGGAGCATAATTACATTATATGTGACTTGCAATCTGATGGAGTTTGTGTACAGTACTCTCTCACTTGTCCTGCCACAAGTGTCTATCACCTTCATCACTACGCCACAACTTGCATGAACAAAGACAGGTTGTCTGTACTCACCTTAATCCACATTTAATATGACTTTGCCCATAATTTGGACAAAGTGGTGACTAGGTTTGTGCAGTTACATTCTTGGAAAACGGGACTGGAAAATATTATTTGTGGCTCAATATATGCTGGTCTCCCAAGAATGTCAGACGCCTTCATCACTGCACCAGGACTTCCATGAGCAATGTTCTTGGAAAATGGAACTGGAAAAACATGATTTATGGCTAAATGGCAATATATGCTGGCTTGCCATGAGTGTCCATTCCCTTCATCACTACACCAGGACTTCCATGATCAGTGACAAGCTGTCTGCATTCGCCTTAATGTAGCGATGTTACAAAACCTACCTTAAGCAGCGCTGCAGATCTGTCACTGGCTGTGCGCGACTTTGGCGCCTTTGAGGGGGCTGGGGGGGGCCGGGATTAAAATGCTGGTTTGTATCGGTTGTCAGAGAGGAATTTCCTCGGGCTGCTAGTCGATGAAGAAAAATCGATCGGACTTCCGATCCCGGTTTTTTATTAAAATAAATCGCTGGACAATTTAATAGTTGGATAAAAGTAAAACTTCTAACGCCAACAATGTGACACATCGCAAAAACAGGATAAAACATGGGGTGGCTTTAATCTAATTTTCGTTGCAAAAATGTTACTTGGGCCCCATACGAATCGCAGGTGTAAGTACAGAGTTGCTTATTGGTTACAATCTGAGGAATATGATGATGCTACTGATTATGGTATACCAATGTACCAACTAGCAACTGATCTTCTCCATAAAGACTTGGTCTATTGCTAGAAATTGTAATTTATTTACCTATCTGTTACGGACTTGTAGCATATAATACAATAATATTAAAGCTCTGATCTTGAGAATATCACATTTTTGAATTTTCAAAGCACTCTGGGTGTTTAATTACTATTTCCGTCACAATGGTCAATTTTGTAATTAGCTACAATTAAGTAAGTAACTAATTATATGCTTTAATTTCAGGTCATCCAAGTAACGTGTTTCGTCACCTGCAACACAACACCAGGACTTCCATGAGCAATGACAGCAAAATGCAATGTGATTGGCACGATGCTGCCAAATCAAGTCAAGTCGTCATGGCAAGTCAAGCCAAGGTAAGTCGTCAAGTCAAGGTAAGTCGTCAAGTCAAGGTAAGTCGAATCTATTTGTCACATACACATACAAGATGTGCAGTAAAATGAAAGTGGCAATGCCTGCGGATTGTGCAAAAGAAAAAAACAACAGAATGGTGCTCCTGAATGTATATTGCCATTTACCACAACTTCTACTAATGCAAGGGCATTTGTTGGCCTTACCCTATATACCAACCCTGGTTCCACAAATCCTGTCATGCCACCCCCCTTTTTGAAAAGCTTCGTACGGGCCTGCAATGTATTAGTCACTGTGTTATTGGGTTGGGGAAATGTCTATCATGTACTGGGTTAATTGATATCTGTTATTGGACTGTAAAGAGACCACCCCCATGTGGTTCAGCACCTTGAGGTTCGGGGACCTATAAAAGTCCACTCCCACGAGGTCCGATGTCCATCTTCTGGGAGAACGCTTAGGACTGCATGACCTTCTGGAGTGTTTCTGAGCGAGGCCTAGAGGGGTTGATCAGGCAGATAGGAGGATCGAACCCGCGGTGGTTAGATACAGTAGTGGGAACTGTAATTGTGTTTTGTCAAAATAAAGAATAGTTGCGCAAGTGCTTGACTCAGTGATTTTTGTCTGAAACTAGATTGGGGGGAAGCTTAGAATGAGCTATTTACACTATCACTGACAAAATTATGGAACGAATAGGTGGAGCAACTTCTGTTTCTGCGGGGGAAGGAATTATCGACTTTTCAGTTCGAAATACCAGCTGATTCCCACCTCGCCTTCCCCAAATAAAGCTCAACACATGAACACAGCAGTTAAGCAATGAGGTTGGCAAAGAAAACAGCAGTTAAGCAATGAGGTTGGCAAATCTAAAGTGAGATCGGTGGATTCAGTTCTGAAAACTAAGTTTGAAATGGGAGCCAACACTCAAAAGAATATTTACTGTCAATCACACACTACAGAAAACCCTGGATATGCAAATCACATGGCGGAGACATCTCGGAGGATCATACTGATCTTCCGATTCTATCAACAACTGCATTTTGAAATTACAGCTTATACTACTTGAATTTAAATTAAGTAAATAAAGGCTAACTTAGCAGTTCCCTGAAGAACATTGGTACCTCTGCCTACTCTCATGTGAAGATTACTAATTCTACTTGTGTGGGCTTTCACCAATTGCTTCCACATCAATTGGTTGTTGGCTGTGATGCCTAGAACAGACTATCCATCACACTTGCTATGGATTTAAGTCAGCCTGCATGCAACAATATGGCTGAAATTACTAGCCAAAGATGATGCATGGAGCAGGATGGTGGAAAGGATGCGCTGGTGTTGGATGCATAAGAGGGTGGAAATAAATCTCTTTCATCCAGAAGGGCTGTTGGTCCCAGGATGTGTGTTACATCTACTTCACTTGCAATGAAAAATGCCTGGGGTAGGGGTGAAAGTGGTGGAGAAGGATAAATGAATCACCAGGTTGGTCCAGAGGACGTTTATGATAATGATCCTGGGGATAACGGAGTTAACATATGATGAGCGTTTAACAGCACTGAGTCTGTACTGGCTGGTATTTAGAAGGATGAGGGGGATCTCATTGAAACTTACCGAATAGTGAAAGGCCTAGATAGAGTGGATGTGGAGGGGATGTTTCCACTAGTGGGAGAGTCTAGAACCTCAGCCTCAGGATAAAAGGATGTACCTTTAGAATGATGAAAAGGAATTTCTTTAGCCAGAGGGTGGTGAATCTGTGGAATGCATTGCCCAAGACGGCCGTGGAGGCCAAATCATTCATTTTTTTAAGTGGGATTGACTTTGATAAAGTATGTAGTAATGATCCTGACAGTTTGCTGTTTAAATTTTACTTTGAAAATATGTGACAAAGAATCCTTATTCTGAAACTTTTTTTTTGCTGCTTGTGCTTTTCAACTTCTTGTGTCTCTGAAGTCTCCAAAGACTGCACTTTGAAAACAACCAACTGTGCGAGCAACTTAGCAACTGCACTTTGCTTTCTTTTGATCATTTATGCAGCTCCAAATTTTAAAATCTATTCAAGATTGGCATTCTCTGTATCACTTTTGCAACCAGTATTGTAACAGAAATATTGAATTTGGGGCTATCTCAGTTCCAACTTGATACCAACTACATCCAAATCTCAAGGTCTTTGATGGCTTTGTGCTGGAATAAGACGGCAATAAATGCCTTTGCTGCTTTAAAGACAAACTATAAAGGAAAAAAGCATAAACAATTATTCAGTAGATAAACCACTTCTGCTATAAATAAAACAGAGCTAGCCCAGAAAGAACCTACACACATTATTTTATTGTGATCCCATTAATTATCTTCTAAAATGATTGTTTGCATTAGATCAGGACCGATCCAGCCCCAATCCCATCTATCCAAAATAAAAATCTATTGAATCACATATTAGGTCAAATGTTCTGCACAAAGAAATCCACCGGCCCAATTAATTCAAAGCATATCTATGCTGCACATAAGCCTCCTCCATTCACTGAATAAAGGGGAGCTCCACACAGTCTACCAGATTCAGCTCACAACTGCTTCTCACCCAGAAGACTGGCATTATGCCATGTCTTGTTCTAACGACTACATCATAATGCAGATTTTAAGATTCCTGCTTGAATTTATCCACTGTTACACAATTAAATAAGCTTTTAGCTTTCCTTTCTGTTCTCAGCAAATTCAAAAGGTTTGGCCCAGTTAGTCAAATCCTTTTGTAACCTCAAATGCCCTTCTCATGTTGAACAGCCATGCTACATTCCAGTTTGAACTGCATACAATAAAAGAGGCAAAGTGGAGAATGGATTCAAGGAAAATTAGTACTGCTGTGTAAGAAAGCAAAGCTACAATTATTTCATAGTCATAGAATGATAGAGTGTGGAAACAGGATCTTCGGCCCAACTTGCCCACACCGGCGAACATGTCCCAGCTACACTAGTCCCACCTGCTCGTGTTTGGTCCATATCCATCCAAAACTTCCTATCCATGTACCCGTCTAACTGTTTCTTAAATGTTGGGATAGTTCCTGCCTCAACTATCTCTTCTGGCAGCTTGTTCCATACACCCACCACCCTTTGTGTGAACAAGTTACCCCTCAGATTCCTATTAAATCTTTTCCCCTTCAACTTAAACCTATGTTCTCTGGTCCTCGATTCCCCTACTCTGGGCAAGAGACTCTGTGCAAGAGACTCTGTGCATCTACCCGATCTACTCCCCTTATGATTTTATACACCTCGTTAAGATTACCCCTCATCCTCCTGCGTTCCATGGAATAGAGACCCAGCCTACTCAAACTCTCCCTATAGCTCACACCCTCTAGCTCTGGCAACATCCTCATAATTCTTCTCTGTTTCCATGCTGTATCACTCTATGACTGTATGAAATTTTTCTTACATATTCAAAAGTTAAATAATTATGATTTAAGCACACTGATGAAAACTTGTGTTCAATCCTCACCCATCAGGACTGCTGGTCCAGTTTATGACTGATACCGGCATCATCTCTTACATGATGATAAAGGGAATTCAGAATCAGTGATTTCCTGAACTAGGTTCAATTGCCTAGATGGATCAATGACATTAAAAAGAAAATGTACTAGGTTTTTAAAATTTGACATCAAAGGTCACTGTGATATGATGCACATTTTACAATATATGATCCCACAGGGTGAGATACTGATTGAGTCAGCTATGGGGCCATTAATAGCTGCCAAAGTTAATTGATTTGAATGATCCTCTCTAATTATTTCAATTCCAGTAACACAGTTGTCGTCGTGCCAATGGAACATTGAATTAATTCAGTTTTTAAATCACTGTAGAATCTCTAACGCCATTTCCAATTGGATAGTCATATGTATCTCCAATTGCATTTTGTGAAAATCTATTCTTCATCTAGAATCAAGGGCAGAATAAAACAAATCTGTTCTTTGCATCACATTTCAAGCTCTGTGTCACTGTGCATGGATCTCCTCATGTGCAACTCACCATTTCTTCAACTCTAGTGCGGGTATGTAAAGAAATACTGGGGAAACCCTAGCTATGAATAGAGTGCAATATGAGTGTAACAGAAGAGCCTTTTGCCACGGTAATCACCCTATCAGCAGAATCTTTCCCAATTCAGAAATGTTTACACTATTACAAACAAAGAAAACAGCAGGTGAATCATTACAATATCTACAGCTATAATCACATTATTTCAATATTTTGTGTTCAACAAAATGGTTCTTTTGAATTAGTTCAAGTTCAAGTGAGTTTATTGTCATGTGTCCCTGATAGGACAATGAAATTCTTGCTTTGCATCAGCACACAGAACATAGAAGGCATTTACTACAAAACAGATCAGTGTGTCCATATACCAGATATAAATATATACACACATGAATAAATAAACTAATAAAGTGCAAATAACAGATAATGGGTTATTAGTTATCAGAGTTTTGTCCGAGCCAGGTTTAATAGCCTGATGGCTGTGGGGAAGTAGCTATTCCTGAACCTGGTTGTTGCAGTCTTCAGACTCCTGTACCTTCTACCTGAAGGTAGCAGGGAGATGAGTGTGTGGCCAGGATGGTGTGGGTCCTTGATGATGCTGCCAGCCTTTTTGAGGCAGCGACTGCGGTAAATCCCCTCGATGGAAGGAAGGTCAGAGCCGATGATGGACTGGGCAGTGTTTAATACTTTTTGTAGTCTTTTCCTCTCCAGGGCATTCAAGTTGCCGAACCAAGCCACGATGCAATTGGTCAGCAAGCTCTCTACTGTGCACCTGTAGAAGTTAGAGAGAGTCCTCCTTGACAAACCGACTCTCCGTAGTCTTCTCAGGAGTAGAGGCGCTGGCAAGCTTTCTTGATAATTGCATCAGTGTTCTCGGACCAGGAGAGATCTTCAGAGATGTGCACGCCCAGAAATTTGAAGCTCTTGACCCTTTCAACCATCGACCCGTTGATATAAACGGGTCTGTGGGTCCCCATCCTACTCCTTCCAAAGTCCACAATCAGTTCCTTGGTTTTGCTGGTGTTGAGGGCCAGGTTATTGTGCTGGCACCATATGGACAGTCGCTCGATCTCTCTTCTATACTCTGACTCATCCCCATCAATGATACGTCCCACTACAGTGGTGTCGTCAGTGAACTTGATGATGGAGTTCGCACTGTGACCGGCTACCCAGTCATGAGTATAGAGAGAGTACAGCAGGGGGCTGAGCACGCAGCCTTGAGGTGCTCCCGTGCTGATTGTTATCGAGTCTGACACATTTCCACCAATACGAACAGACTGTGGTCTGTGAATGAGGAAGTCGAGGATCCAATTGCAGAGGGATGCGCAGAGACCCAGTTCTGCAAGTTTGGTAACCAGCTTGGAGGGGATGATAGTATTAAAATGCCGAGCTGTAATCGATTAATAACAGCCTGACATATGAGTTTTTGTTGGCGAAGTGGTCCAAAGCGGAGTGGAGAGCCAGCGAGATCGCATCCACCGTTGATCTGTTGTGGCGGTAAGCGAACTGCAGTGGGTCCAGGTTTTTGTCGAGGTAGGAGTTGATTTGCACCATGATCAACCTCTCGAAGCACAGGCGTTAGTGCCAATGGTCGATAGTCATTGAGGCACGTCACCTTGCTCTTCTTGGACATTATTGATGCCTTTTTGAAGCAGGTGGGAACCTCAGACCTCAGAAGTGACAGGTTGAAAATGTCCATAAAAACTCCAGCAAGTTGGTCGGCACAGATTTTTAGAACACGACCAGGTATACCATCAGGTCCAGGCGCTTTTTGAGGGTTCACCCGTCTGAAGGATTTCCTGACGTTGCCTATGTGACTGTGACTGAAATACCATCACAGCGAATGGGGGCTCGGGAAGGCACATCGGTGTTCTCCCTATCAAAACGTGCGTAAAACGCATTGAGCTCGTCAGGGAGTGATGTTTCGCCGACATTCGAGCTGCCTCCTGATTTCGCCTTGTAGGAGGTGATTGCATTCAGGTCCCGCCACAGCTGCCGAACATCTGTCTCATCCTCCAGCTTGGAGCAGAAGTCCCTTTTGGCCTTTTTGATGGCCTTACCAAGGTCGGATCTGGACTTCTTACAGACCACTGTATCATCAGACGTGAATGCTCAGTGTCTGGTCTTCAGAAGAATGCGGATCTCAAAGTTGATCCAAGGTTTCTGATTGGGAAACACTCGGAAGGTTTTGGTGGGAATGCAGTCCTCCACACATTTCTTAATGAAGTCTGTAACGACTGTGGCGTATTCGTTCAAGTCCATTGCCGAGTCCTTGAACATTGCCCAGTCTACAGACTCCAAACAGTTCTGTAGTTGTTCCTCTGCCACCCCCCCCCCCCCCCCCCCCCCCCCCCCGACCAGCTCTGTACTGTCCTCACCTCTGGGGGTGCGCTATTTAATTGCTGCCTGTGGGCAGGGAGAAGCAGCACCGCGGTATGGTCGGATTTACCGAAGTGAGGTCGAGGGATGGAGCGGTAGGCATTCTTGATGGTGGTGTAGCAGTAGTCAAGGGTGTTTGGTCCTCTGGTGCAGCAGGAGACATGTTGATGGAAGTTGGGGAGTGATTTCTTGAGGTTTGCCTTATTGAAGTCCCCAGCAATGATGGTAAATGCCTCGGGGTAAGATGTCTGGCGTCTAATGCCACGGCGTGCAGCTCCTCCAGTGCCAGACGGACGTCTGCCTGGGGTGGGATGTAGACCGAGGTCAAGATGATGGAGGTGAATGCCCTCGGAAGGTAGAAGGGACGGCACTTCACCGCCAGATGTTCGAGGTGTGGAGAGCAGGAGCTGGACAGGACTGCCACGTCTGAGCCCCCTCCTTTCCCTTTCCCAGATGCCAATGCGATGGAAAGGACGGTCCATGCGGTGGATGGAGAACCCTTCAGGCTGGACCGCTGAGTCTGGGGAACTGGGGGTGAGCCGTCTCTGTGAAACAAAACACAGCATTCCCTCGGCTCCCTTAGATAAAGCAGTCTTGCCCTTAAGTCATCCACTTTATTTTCAAGGGAATGTACATTTGCCAGTAGGATAGTAGGGAGAGGGGGTCGAAGTCCCCTGCGCTTCAGTCTGACCTGAAGTCCTGCCCGCCGGCCACGTTTCCGGACACAATGGAGGCTTCCCCTTTGTTTCCAGATACTGAGTTTTCTGTACCTGCGGTTTCTGCGTTCCTGCGCTGGAATGGGGATTCCTTCACAGACGGCAGCTCCAGCTCCTTCAAAGTCGGCAGCTGCAGCTCCAGCTTCATTCTTCCTGGGAGATCCAGCCCGTTGGCTCTGGAGGTCATCCCGGGGTTCCGAGGTACAGTACCTGGGTTCCTCAGTCAGGTCGGGTGATTTCCAGCGACCGTGGGAAAGTTGAAAGTCCGGGGCTCCCGTAGCTGCGGGAGATCACGAAATTGCGAGAACCTTGATGTGCTCAAGCAGCTTGTCTGAAATGGCACCGTTTTCTGCCGTTTTCCTGATCCAGGTGAGTTGATTGAAGTTGTATTTAAGCCTTCTAGGTTCTGGAGGTCCGCAAAAGTCGCCGCAGGCAGGTGCCATTTCACCTCATACATATTGACATATTTACAATGAGAGCACAACTTCACTGACAAGGCACCTCAATTTTCAAACACCTTTTCAATTTTCAAAAAAGAAACCTGATTCTTATTTGGACTGATGTCTGTTACATAATAGCCCATAATTCCTGAAGGATGCCCTATGTCTGACAAACCTAACAATTCTACAACTCTAAGCCTGGTTGATATGGGGGTGAGCACTGCCAAGCAATTGCAATCATTTTCTATCCGTGGGAAACTACCCAGAGCCCAGAATATGAATACTTGCACATTCTTGTTTAATATCAAAGCAGTTACGCTGAAATACTGGCTGGACTTGGGTAATGAGTTATTAATTTGTGACATTCATTGTGAATTGCTGACTGGGAGATCCTGGTTAAATATCAATACGAGACCTGGATGAATCCTGAAGAAAAAATAAAGGGGGCGGGGAGGTGTGTGCGTGCATGTGCGTGTGCATTCACTTTCACTTGCTCTGGATGTCAGATGTGGGAGGTCATGCAGTCAGATAGCTCTCCAGACGTCCACATCTGCGCCAGGTGCGTCAAGATGGCGCTCCAAATGGACCGTATTCTGTACCTGGAGCAGCAGCTTGATGACCTCCGTCTGGTCAGGGAGAGTGAGGAAGCCATAGAGAGGAGCTACAGACAGGTGGTCACTCCAAAACCACAGGAGGCAGAAAAGTGGGTCACGGTTAGGAGAGGCAAGGGGCAGAGGCAGGGACTAGAGAGTACCCCGGTGGCTGTACACCTTGGCAATAAGTACTCCTGTTTGAGTACTGATGGGGGGCACAGCCTACCTGGGGGTAGCAACAGCGAACGGGCCTCCGGTACAAAAACCGGCCCTGTTGCTCAGAAGGGTAAGGAAAAGAAGAGGAGGGCAGCAGTAATAGGGGACTCTATAGTTAGGGGGTCGGATAGGCGATTCTGTGGACGCAGTCAGGAGACCCGGATGGTAGTTTGCCTCCCTGCCAGGGTCCAGGATGTGACTGAACACGTCCAAGATAGCTTGAAATGGGAGGGAGAGGAGCCAGAGGTCGTGGTACATATAGGTACCAATGACATAGGTAGAAAAAGAGAGGTCCTGAAAGGAGAATTTAGGGAGTTAGGAAGAGTGTTAAGGAGAAGGACCGCAAAGGTAACAATCTCAGGATTACTGCCTGTGCCATGCGACAGCGAGAGTAGGAATGGAGCAAGGTGGAGGATAAATGCGTGGCTAAAGGACTGGTGCAGCGCGCAGAGATTCAAGTTTCTGGATCATTGGGACCTCTTTTGGGGTCCCAATGATCCTATACAAAAAGGACGGGTTGCACTTGAACCCGAGGGGAACCAATATCCTGGCGGGGAGATATGCAAAGGCTACTGGGGAGACTTTAAACTAGATCGGTTGGGGGGAGGGACTCAAATAGAGAAGGCAAGTAGTCCGTTTGTGAGGCAGGAGGCAGAGAAGAGAAGCAGTCAGACGCAACACGTAGGGAGGAAAGAAGAAAAAAATAACAAACGGAGTATAAGAAGTGGAGGGTTTCTTAAATGTGTGAGCAGAGGGACAGAGGGGTGTAAAATGAGGATAGGAGCAATAGGTAGCAAGGTGAAAAGTGGCAGGAAAACAAATCCAGGGCAAAAATCTAAAAGGGCCACTTTTCAACATAATTGTAAAAGGGCCAAGAGTGTTGTAAAAACAAGCCTGAAGGCTTTGTGTCTCAATGTGAGGAGCATTCGTAATAAGGTGGATGAGTTGAATGTGCAGATAGCTATTAATAATTATGATATAGTTGGGATCACGGAGACATGGCTCCAGGGTGACCAAGGCTGGGAGCTGAACATCCAGGGATATTCAATATTCAGGAAGGAGAGGAAAAGGAGGTGGGGTAGCGTTGCTGGTTAGAGAGGAGATTAACGCAATAGAAAGGAATGACATTAGCTTGGAGGATGTGGAATTGATATGGGTGGAGCTGCGAAACACTAAGGGGCAGAAAACGCTAGTGGGTGTTGTGTACAGCCCACCTAACAGTAGTAGTGGAGTTGGGGATGGCATCAAACAGGAAATTAGAAATGCGTGCAACAAAGGTAAAACCGTTATAATGGGTGACTTCAATCTACATATAGATTGGGTGAATCAAATTGGCAGGGGTGCTAAGGAAGAGGATTTCTTGGAATGTATGCGGGATAGTTTTCTAAACCAACATGTGGAGGAACCAACGAGAGAGCAGGCTATTCTAGACTGGATATTGAGTAATGAGGAAGGGTTAGTTAGCAGCCTTGTTGTACGTGGCCCCTTGGGCAAGAGTGACCATAATATGGTTGAGTTCTTCATTAGGATGGAGAGTGACATTGTTAATTCAGAAACACGGGTCAGAAACTTAAAGAAAGGTAACTTTGAGGGTATGAGACGTGAATTGGCCAAGATGGACTGGCAATTGATTCTTGAAGTTTGACGGTGGATATGCAATGGAAGGCATTTAAAGACTGCATGGATGGACTACAATAATTGTTCATCCCAGTATGGCAAAAGAATAAATCAGGGAAGGTGGCGCATCCGTGGATAACGAGGGAAATCAGGGATAGTATCAAAGAAAAAGATGAAGCGTACAAATTGGCCAGAAAAAGCAGCCTACCAGGGGACTGGGAGAAATTCAGAGACCAACAGAGGAGGACAAAGGGCTTAATTAGGAAAGGGAAAATGTAGTATGACAGAAAACTGGCAGGAAACATAAAAACTGACTGCAAAAGTTTTTAACGATATGTGAAGCGCAAAAGATTAGTTAAAACAAATGTAGGTCCCTTGCAGTCAGAAACGGGTGAATTGATCATGGGCAACAAGGACATGGCAGACCAATTGAATAACTACTTTGGTTCTGTCTTCACTAAGGAAGACATAAATAATTTGCCGGAAATAGCAGGGGATCGCGGGTCAAATGAGATGGAGGAAATGAGTGAAATCCAGGTTAGCCGGAAAGTGGTGATGAGTAAATTGAATGGATTAAAGGCCGATAAATCCCCAGGGCCAGATAGGTTGCATCCCAGGGTACTTAAGGAAGTAGCCCCAGAAATAGCAGATGCCTTAGTGATAATTTTTCAAAACTCTTTAGATTCTGGAGTAGTTCCTGAGGATTGGAGGGTAGCTAATGTAACCCCACTTTTTAAAAAGGGAGGGAGAGAGAAAACGGGGAATTACAGACCAGTTAGTCTAACATCGGTAGTGGGGAAACTGCTAGAGTCAATTATTAAAGATGGGATAGCAGCGCATTTGGAAAGTGGAGAAATCATTGGACAGTCAGCATGGATTTACGAAGGGTAAATCATGTCTGACGAATCTTATTGAATTTTTTGAGGATGTAACTAGTAGAGTGGATAAGGGGGAAGCAGTGGATGTGTTGTATTTGGACTTTCAGAAGGCTTTCGACAAGGTCCCACACAAGAGATTGGTATACAAACTTAAAGCACACGGTATTGGTGGTTCAGTATTGATGTGGATAGAGAACTGGCTGGCAGACAGGAAGCAAAGAGTAGGAGTGAACGGGTCCTTTTCAGGATGGCAGACAGTGACTAGTGGGGTGCCGCAAGGCTCAGTGCTGGGACCCCAGCTATTTACAATATACATTAATGATTTGGACGAGGGAATTAAATGCAACATCTCGAAGTTTGCGGATGACACGAAGCTGGGGGGCAGTGTTAGCTGTGAGGATGCCAGGAGGCTGCAGGATGACTTGGATAGACTGGGTGAGTGGGCAAATGCATGGCAGATGCAGTATAATGTGGATAAATGTGAGGTTATCCACTTTGGTGGCAAAAACAGGAAGGTAGACTATTATTTGAATGGTGACCGATTAGGAAAAGGGGAGATGCAGCGAGACCTGGGTGTCATGGTACACCAGTCATTGAAAGTAGGCATGCAGGTGCAGCAGGCTGTGAAGAAAGCGAATGGTATGTTGGCATTCATAGCAAAAGGATTTGAGTACAAGAGCAGGGAGGTTCTACTGCAGTTGTACAGGGTCTTGGTGAGGCCACACCTGGAGTATTGCGTACAGTTTTGGTCTCCTAATCTGAGGAAAGACATTCTTGCCATAGAGGGAGTACAGAGAAGGTTCACCAGACTGATTCCTGGGATGGCAGGACTTCCATATGAAGAAAGACTGGATAGACTTGGCTTGTACTCACTGGAATTTAGAAGATTAAGGGGTGATCTCATAGAGACTTACAAAATTCTTAAGGGGTTGGACAGGCTAGATGCAGGAAGATTGTTCCCGATGTTGGGGAAGTCCAGGACAAGGTGTCACAGTTTAAGGATAAGGGGGAAGTCTTTTAGGACCGAGATGAGAAAATCATTTTTCACACAGAGAGTGGTGAATCTGTGTAATTCTCTGCTAGTTGAGGCCAGTTTGTTGGCCATATTTAAGTTGGAAGTGGCCCTTGTGGCTGAAGGGATCAGGGGGTATGGAGAGAAGGCAGGTACAGGATACTGAGTTGGATGATCAGCCATGATCATATTGAATGGCGGTGCAGGCTCGAAGGGCCGAATGGCCTGCTCCTGCACCTAATTTCTATGTTTCTATGTTTCTACCCCACCATGAATATACAAACAAGTGTCACAACAAACAGTTGTACTCTTCAAAGGCCACAAACGATTGCCATCATTTGTCAAGTCGACTTGAATCAGCTGAAGTTAAAATGTGCCAAGAGAACTTTCAGATCCACCTGCATCACCCATGAAGCAGCTCTATTTTCTGTAGGTCTCTGATGAATGTTGCAGTAGATAGCTCTGATTCTGCTGTTTAGCTGCCATCTCTCACCGCAGGCTGTTGCTCTAGAGTTGCTCATCCAAGCTCCAAGCTAAGGCAGTCTTGGCATTGCACATCTTGGTGTGATTTAGAAAACCTCCACAATTAATTTAAAGTCAGCAAAGATTATGTGAATAAACTCTTTCCCAGCATCAGATTGTAAAGCTGATATGAATTAAGTTTTTTCATTTAAATTATTTCCATAGACTTTAAGCGCTGCTTTGAAGTCTGTTGTGCCCTTGCCTTGTTTTTAATGTTGATTTATGGAAGGCTCAAGGAATCCCTGCCTTAAAAATGTGTTTACATCCACAGAGTGATTACCATATGTAAACAGCCATCTGATTTTCCCAAGAACTCTGCAAACAACTAATCCAATTTGCCCAAGTTAAATGTAGAAGTAGGCAAGTTGGAGGCAGCTTTCCATAACTTCTTCACCCACACCAAGTCTATGTGCTCTATTAAATTAAAATTCACTCCACAGTCTCTAAAGCAGTCATAATTCATTACTCAACCCTTTTGATGCTTCTTAAATTACTTTAAACTGATAACATATCCTGCTTTCTTAAGGCTTGGCTTGAGAATATTAACAATCTAATATAAACCATATGTTAGCTCCTTTAACAGAATATACTCATGTATTAGAGCCTTCTGTATTGTCAAATTATTTTCCATTACTATGCATCAATTGTTTCAGCCTTCTCCCAAACCAGGTCCAATGTATGCCTGCAACTTTTATCCTTCCACAACCACATCCTTTCATGCCAATCATTGTAATGTTAAGGTTGGTCCATGCCAGGCTATGAACCTGCAACACTACCTACTTCCTACCGATGGAACAGAGAAAGAAGGGAATCTAGTACTAGAAGCTTTCAAGCAGGGAATTTGGTAGAAGCAGATTTCCAAAGTAGTGAAAGGCCTTTTCAGAGGCCAAACCTCTCCAAAGAGCTCAGGTCTTCAAATAAGTGACCGTTAACCAGATGTTTCAGCGATATAGGACTAGAGAGATGGTGTCTGCCGTGGACCAGTTTCAACTGTAGGTGAACTGCAGTGCATCAAGACTGTCTGGGAGGCTAATGTTAATGTTTGCCATGACCAGCTTCTTGAAGTACTTCACAATGTGGATGTCAGAGCCAGCGGATAGTATCCATTAAGGAATGCTACCTTGCTGTTCTTTTCATTGGGATGATCGTGGTCATCTTAAAGCAGATGGGAATCTCAGAATGGAGTAGGGAGATGTTAAACAATGAACAAACTTCTGGTGTTAGGCAACATCTGAGGAGGGAATGGATAGATGATGTATTGGGGGTGGACTCCTTCTTCAGACTGATGGGGTAGAGGGGAGAAAACTGGAAGCGAGAGGTGGGGAGTGCCGCAAAATCTGCCAAGTATTAAGAAAGTACAGGCGAGTGTGGGGGGGGGGGGGGGGGGGGGGGGGGGGGGGGGGGTTTGCTGATGAGTGGGGATACTGACAAAGACTAGCGACAAAAAGGAAAATAGATGGTATCAGATAAGGAAAGAGGAGTGAAATTAAAAAGCCAAAGGGCAGACTATGGGCGGAATGGGACATGGGGGAGGAGTGGAAAAAGAAGAAGAGCTGAAAGGAGCAGGATGACCAGGAAGTGGGAAAATGTGAGCCCACCGGGGTTGGGGGAGGTGGGAAATGAGAAGAGGGCAACGGGATATTTCTTAAAATTGGAGAATTTAATGTTCATACCATCGGGTTGCAGGCTACCCAAGTGGAATACGAGGTGCTGTTCTCCCGGTTTGTTCGTAAGGGCCTGTCCCACTGTTCAAGGTAATTCAAGAGTTCTCCTGAGCTTCCCCTGATTCGAACTCGGAGAATTACGCTAATGGCCACTCATAGGTACTCGGGGCTCTCGTGGACATTTTTCAACATGTTGAAATATTTCACGAGTTTATCGCGTTTCCCGAGTACCTGCCGTTGGCATTATGAGCCGCTAAGAGACGTCCCGAGCTCCGACATACCCGCTACGTACATTCTACGTACTTACCACAAGTTTGATTTTTTTTTAAACTCCGGAGAGCTCTTGGGCAAACTTGGGTGTACAGTGGGACAGGCCCTTTACTCTGCCAGTGGAGAAGGCCAAGCACAGAAAGGTCGACATGGGAATGGGAAGGGGAGTTAAAATGGTTAGTAACAGGGAGTTCCAGCAGGCCTTTGTGGACAGAAATCAAGTGTTCAGTGAAACGGTCACCTAGTCTAAGCTTGGACTCAGCGGTGAAGAGGTTAAAGATGTCCGTGGCTTCTCCTGGCCAGCTGGTCTATGCAGGTTCTAAGGACATGGCCAGGGATTTCATCCAAGCCAACTGCACTCTGTGTGTTCACTATCATGAAGGTCAATTCTCCTCATTCTCCTGGATTAGATGATTATGGTTTGCGAGGGTAATGAGAAAATGGAGGCAATTGAGTAGTAATTGTGAGAGGGAATGGATTGGGATAGGAGGCTTTTTAATTTTAAGAGTTTAGTAACAACAAGGGAGAAGAGGCAAACACAATGGACTTGGCATGGATGGAATACAAATGATGAGGAAATGAAGAGTGCTGTTAAACAAAATGGACCAAGGCATAGGAATGAGAACAGCCAATTTACAATATTCAGCCGCAAGGCATCTTGACTTGAATCATTTTTATTGCCCTAGGTAATCTCAGGATGTCAATATCAGTTTCCTCAAAATACAGAGACTGCTGTAAGCATTCCTCATCTTTTACTTTCAAAGCAAGTCAGCCAGGCAAAATAAGAGGGAAGCTATTCCAAAAATGCAGAATGCATTTTCTTGGAAGGCAAATATTAACAGATGTCCATGTGAATCATTAAATGAACTATAGAAAACAAAGATAAAAATGAGGAATGCGATTATATGTACTGCAATTTCTTCAAGTATACCTCAGGACTGATGTTTGAAAAACTACAGATGGGAACGTTCTCAGAGATGCCTCTACTCCCCTGATGTACTCTTGGAAGATATGTCTCAGGATAGATAGATACAATCGTACAGCACAGGAACAGGCCATTCAGCCCATGATGATTGTGTTGAATACTGTAGCAAATTACACTAATCCTTTCTGCCTTCACATGATCCATAACCCTCCATTCCCTGCATATTCACGTCCCAATCAAAAGCCTCTAAAATGGCACTATTGTATCTGCTACTTCTACCACTCTTGGCAGTGTGTTCCAGGTACCTACCACTCCAGTGGAAAATGCAGCGGTGTAGCTGGTAGAGCTACTACCTCCGCATCAGAGACTTGGGTTTGACCCTGACCTCAGGAGCTGCCTACATGGAATTTGCATGTTTTCCCTGTGATCATGTGGATTTCCTCCAGATGATCTGGATTCCTGTAATAAATGCCAAAACGAGTGGGCTTGCAGGTTAATTGTTCTCTTTAAATTGCCCCTAGTGTGTAAGGAATGGATTTGAAAGTAGTCTTAACATAGAACTAGCGTGAACGGGTGATCAATGGTTGATGCGGAATCAGTGGGACAAAGGGATTGCTTTCATGCTCTATCTTTTAATCAAGCAATTCAGAGATGCTTGACTGCACATATCCTTTAAACTTCCTCTCTCATGACTTAAAATGAGTATTTGACATTTCTACCCTGGGAAAAAGGTTCTGACTGTCTACCCTATCTATGCTTCGTATAATTATACATATATCTATTAGATCTTCCCTCAGCCTCTGCACTCCAGAGTAAGCATTCCAATTTTATCCAACCTCTCCTTTTCACTCGAACCCAGGCAGTATCCTGGTGAACCTCTTCTGTATCCTCTCCAAAGCTTCTGTCTGTGTGTTGTTACAATACTGGGTACAAAATTGTGACATAAAACTGAAGTTCACAAATAAATTATTTCAACATGATTCAGATTAATCAAAAACCCTCACAGCGGCAGTACATGACGGGGAGAGATAGTTCATGAAGTTTGAGAACATTTGATTAATGAACAAAATGAGCGTTCCTATGCGTTTTTTTACACTTTATGTTTGGTGTCCACCATAACAACCATCACATGATATTTAGAAAGTCATTTTTTTCTAAAGCATTAAAGCTGATTTCTTCACTTTTACTGTTTTTCAACATACAAATGTACTTTCTTGCTATATGATGTGACCAAATGAGCAATATTCCTGTTATCTACTGAAACGTGTGTTACACGCGTTACACAGTGTCCAAAGGTGGACATCAAAATGAAAGTAGCTCCTGTTTCTTTCAGTATTTCTTTTTTTGTAATTTCTTTCTCATGTTTCGAATAAACTTTATGGAAGTAATTGTCCGTACAGAATAAGAAACTGCAGGTACATAATTTGATGGAAACATAGTTACTGCAAAATGCTAGTGTTACGCATGTGATGGTGGACACCAAAAATATTCACTAACTTTGGCACGCAGCAGCTTTTGCAGAATCTTGATATTAAGGTTACATTCTTCTCTTAATTTAGTTATCTATTGGGTTCTTCAAGCTAGAAAATTTTCAATCTCCTTGGGAAGTTCTTTGGTCTTAATTTACCATTGTGGTTTAACAGTGGTTGTTCTCTAAAATATGGTGGACACCAAGAGTAACCACTATTACATGCTTTGAAATATGGCCATTCAGAGCACTTAATGCTAAATTCATTAAAAGTTTTGCTTATTACTGTGATACATGCATCTCTTTCCAAGCAACAAACGAAAATGTTTTGAATTATAATGAAATTTATGCAGAAATTGCCTCTTAATTTTATTGTGTCAAAGCATGTCACAATTTTACTTCGGAGTCACATGAGTAGACGACTGCAGATGAATAAGTGCTATCCTTACCTGTTGTAGGTCTCTTGCAGGAACCTCCGGGGTTTTTGCGGGATGTCGCGATGTCGACGAGGGAACCAGCCTAGGGCTTTGGGGGAAAACCCTGGACCGACCGTGGAAGTGGAGAGCTGGGAATGTCGGGTTCGCGATCGGAGTCACTGATAACGCGGTCAGTGACTCCACACGTTGGATTCCCGGGGAGGGGATACCCAAGAATAGTGCGGTTCCAGACTGCAGTAGTACCTAGGGTATGGGGCTAAACTGACCTGAACGGTCAGCCTGGGTTCCCGGTGGAGGGGAAACCCAAGTGTATGCGGTTCCCATACCGCAGTAGTCCCCAGGAAATGGGGTTTACACATAAATGATTAGCCTGGGTGCCAGGAGGGTACCGCGGATGTATATATATATATATATATATATATTTATATGGATTCCCGGGGAGGGGAAATTCACCTATGGGGTTCCGAAACTACAATAATCCCCAGGATATGGGGACAACTGACAAAAATAGTCAGCACAATTAGGAAAGTTGGGAGGTTTTACCTCTGGGAATTAATTTCGAGACATATTCTTCAGCAGGGTTGGGTCAGCAGTAACGTTTATGGCAGTGTCAGCCTATTGGAGAGGCTGTGCCAGCAGCACCTTTGGGTAGGGCTGCTTCATGGGGATGCCAAGCTATGGCAGGCTAGCCTATTGGAAAGGCTGTGCCAGCAGTACCTTCGTACAGGACTGCTCATGGGGATGCCAAGCTATGGCAGGCTAGCCTATTGGAGAGGCGGTGCCAGCAGTACCTTTGCTCAGGACTGCTCCAGGGGAATGCCAAGTTATGGCAGGCTAGCCTATTGGAGAGGTTATGCCAGCAGCACCTTTGCTCAGGGCTGCTTCATGAGAACGCCAAATCGATGGCAAATACTGGTCTACGGGAAAGGCCGCACCAGCAGCACCTTTGTTCAGGGCTGCTTCATGGGTGCCAGCGGTACCTTGTTAGGGCTGCTTTATGGGAATAGCTGTTTAGTAGGGTATTCCCATTTACAGTGATCATGGGGGATGAGGAGGCATTGTTAGGATAAGGCAATATAACAGAATGATGACAAAAAAGCATTCAAAGAAAACTATTCACAGTTCAAAAACACTGGTTATATATGTGCTAAAATCCACTGTTAAGTCTCAAACTATATTTGATAAATTGGGCTCCTCTATCCAGTTAGATTAAGTTCCTATCAAATAGACTTGTAGGATGTTGGGATTTACTTTTAGGTATTCAATTCACCATGATGCCGGCCTGGGCAACAGATTGCAGTCAATAGACTCTGGTAACAGTTGTTGTTATAAAACAGTTCTAGTCGTTAGACTAATTGTTAATTGTATAAATGCAATTCAACTGTGTAAGTAGAGCAACAGTTATTTTGTTAAACGGTTAATTATTAAGTGCCATCTAGGTCATTGTTAACACCAGCTGAAATTAATAAAGTCACAATGATGGACAAACAGTATTCATTACTGCTCCAGTAGTTGTTAGGTAAATCTTTCATTATATTGCAAATTGGTGCTAATGGCCCTAAATGGGAAATTGTGTCAGTAGGGCTTTGTAGTAGGCCTGCTTTATGGCTCCCTCGTAAGAGGAGAGCATGTGGGATTGGTATAGTTTAACGCCGAGTCTGAGGGTATAGCCATTGAGCATGCCCAAGGGATCAGGGCATGTGCCAGAGGTCTATGCCTGGAAAGAAAGTTACCATCCCAAACACATATGCAGTGAACACCACTCTCAGGGGAACATTACAGTTGGCCGCCGAATCTTCTATTCAGGTAAGACTTTTCCATAGGTGAAACCTGGAGGGCGAAGCACAAGCTATTGGAACGAGCAAGGTTTCATAGTTTTGGCGACAATGCACCCCAATTCTTAATTGGCAGTAGAGGTTCACTGAAGTTGGTGGCAGCATGAAAGCTGGCCGGAGGTTCCATGCACTGTATCTGTGCTACTCTACAATTAAGGGACCACTTACAGTTTGGTAAGGTGTATACTTAGTTATACATTACAAATGATTGAGACATTATCACCTACTTTGAACGGTAAATGTAAAATGGACTGTTCTAGCTTTTTAAGCAGGTTAGAATTGGGCAGGTTCAGTATAAGGACCAAGATTGTCTTGCAAGACTGGTTTAGAAATCGGGCCGCAATTGCTGTTTACGGCAGATACCAAGTTGCAAATATCCTCTCGAGTTTGGAGGTGGAGCAGATTTGCATGACTTGCAAAAAATGTCTGTTATGGGTATCAACTATCTATAGACCCTACGGGCATTGTATCGGTTAAAGAGTGATTGGACAAATGTGCATATTGTGATGCTCGGGTTGATACATTATGATGATGGCATATGTTAGTCAAGAGGGTGGAATCAGTTAATGACCCCTGGAATGGTTACATATCTTGTCACAGGAGAATCATCAAGTATAGGTTAATGGCAACGCAGAATTGGTGTTGAATCGCACTGTATGAAATTCTGGTTAAATGGAACACCTAATATGTATGTTGGTTTCATGTTTATTTCACTGGTTGCAAAGTATGTGGTATTACAGTGGCAAAACATACATTTTTGCTAAAAGGAGAAGGAAGGTGGCTCCCTCCATTTTGTTTATCAATCGAGGCTTCAAATAAAGTCATTAAGAGGCCGCTTAAGGTTCCTATTGTGTGATTATGCAAATTAATTCCTGATTTGTCGCGAATAATATAATCTTATTTGGTTATTTTAAACGTAATTTGCTGGTTCAGCCTGAGGCTTGGGAAATCAGTTGTTGCATGATATATTCTGCAGGTTTAATAAACTGCCTTAAGGTTTGGGTTGCTACATCTATCTTTCTATGTGTTCAAAGTGTTTGCATATCACCAAACCGCAGACTTTTCTTTTCCAGGAGATGAAAGAGTTTGTTATGCTTATGGTCCATGGAAAATGGTATTGATTGCTAATGTTTCCAGTTCATGCTAAATGATCGTTTGTTAATTATGGAGTTACATGGCCATTAATTGGGTCAATGAGCTTCCTCATTGAGTTGGCTGTAGCAAACAAGACTTGCTCTGTCAGGTCCACACCGGTTAAAAAGGAGTAGGATATCTTCAACATAGGTCCCAGGACCAGTATAATGCCATATGCGATATTGACATTTGTGAACACTATTTCACCAGGAGGCTGCAGCTATATCCTTAAATTTGGCTGGAGTTTATTAGGTAGTTATCCTTCTGGCACTGGTTTAGTGCAGCAGGTTCAGTCGCTACATAATTGTGATGGTACAGGATGATAATGTCTGTAAATTATAATATATAATATTATGTTATAAATACTTGAACAGACCAGAAGTGGATCAGGTCTCAAAATAGTCACAGGCATGCCAGGGGACCTTTGATAAGGTAAGCACACATAGATACAACAATATGTCAAGGTCATCATGAGCCTTGGAGTTCTGGACTAGCAATGTTGTTAGTCACAAAAAATTTGAGAGAACTTATTGTTCAGGCCATTTCAGATGAGAAAAACGGAGTTGTGTTATGTACGAATGGATTCTGATTCCAGATCTCATTCCACCAGGGCTGCTACAACATCAGCAGCAAGGGTATTTACGTTTCGCTGGGTCGCATTGTTACGGCTGCAGCATGGACCAATGAACGAATCTCCAAACATCTGTAATGACCCATTGCTGAACTAGGGGTATTTGTTAACTCTATTTATGTTCAGGTTATATTTTCCATCTGGGTGAGAGAGGGAAATATTATTGTTTCATTTAAACTGCATCAGCATGTGTTACATCTATATTATGACTGTATGCATTATGAATGTTTTCCCTTCATTTATCAATGAAGCAGCTGTGGTTGTGTATACTCATTTCACACGACATGAAATCACAGAGCTTTGAAGTCTTCAAGTAGTCACTCACGTGACTCCGAAGTAAAATAGTAAGAATAATTGATAACTTACCAGTTTGAAGTTTGATCTTTATTCTATGAGGAGTTGAGGGACTATGTGCTCTCGGCTCCCAGCCCTCATAATTTCATCTGGTAGTTTTAGTCTTTGTTATCTTATCATTATACTTCAGTCATTATTATCTGTGATTTCACACCGTTGCTTTGAAGATTGATGCACGATCGGCTGTACGGGGTTCTTCACGTAGTCCCTCAACTCGATTCCTCATAAAATAAAGATCAAACTTCAAACTGGTAAGATCTCATTTAATCTTACTATTTTGGTGTCCTAAACGTTGTTTTTGAGATATAAACTGATTGAATCAGGGAATTAATTTAAATCCTAACTTGATTTTATCTCTACTATCTCTTGGACATTTGAGTAACAATCCCTGAAAAAATTAACACCATACTACTTGAAACGGTGGAGATATGACACTTTTATTGTTCTGTGCTGAAATCTCTCCAGTATTGTAAAAATACACGTATCCTTCCAGTAATAAGGTGACCGGAACTGCACAAAATACTCAAAAGTATGGCCTAACAAATGTTTTATAATGCTGCTACACGACTTCCTGACTCTTATACACAATGTTCTGACCAATGAAGGCAAGCATACAATATGCTTTCTTTGCTGCTCTATTTACTTGTGTTGCAAATACATAATTTGCACCTGCAACTGGCACTTCAGCATACTTCCAGATGGAGTGAAAATGTAGCCTGCTGAAGGTAATAGATAGCATTTATACTCACTCATAATAGCAATGAGCCCTGTATCCAGATTTAAAGTCACAGAAGTATAGGGAGACTGAGCAAACAAGATCCAGTTTACAAAAATAAAATAACTCATTGTGGAGATAGTTAGTGACAGAAATATATTAATCTGTATGATGAACACTGGGGATTAAAATGTCTGAAGCCCCTTGAGAGGGAGTTGAGGAGTGGGTTGCTGTAAACAAATGATTGTATATGGCAGAAGAATTGATTACAACTAATCTTAGCGTTTTATTTTTAAATTCTTCTTGACATTTTTCTATTGGCTTCAATGTTTAATTTTCAGTTTTTCTTCCTGATTATCTGCTTTTACTTGTTTTTGCAATGGTTATTTTGGAAGAGCACCAAGGCTTTAATATCGCCTGCAAGGTGAAATAAAAACATAAGGAGTTGAAACAAACAGAAAATGCTATAAATGTGAATTTTTTAGATTCCTTCAATCAATTCGGTGAGGGTGTTGCGAGTCAGCTGCCCTGCCAGCAGCATGTTCGTTATTTAGACTTTTTTTGTTTTGTCTAAATGTTAGTTTAGGTGTCTCTTAGTGTGTCTAGTGTAGGGGGGGAAGGGGGGAACCACTTTTGGTCGCCTCCTCGACGGAGAGGCGGCTTTTTCCATGTCGCCTCCCTCGCGGCCTAACAGCACCGATTGGAGCGGCTTTTCCTGGAGTCGGGTCCGGAGCTTCAGCAGCGGGCGCAGTGTGGACTTTTCCATCGCGGAGCGGGTGAACCCTTGCCAGGGATCGCCAGAGAGCAATGTTCCGATTGCTGACCTGGTGACTTTATTTGTCCTGTCAGGGACACATGACAATAAACTTTGACTTGACTAATATCTTTGTGGCTGTGGTCTGCGGAGCTTCTAGCCACAGGTGTGGCATGGACTTGCCATCCGGAGCCTGGGATCCCTTGCCGGGGATCGCCAGAGAAGAGCTCCGACCGCCGGCCTGCAGCATATAACATCCTGAAGCCGTGGTCTCCGGTAGGAAAGTGCCGATTCAGGCACTCCAAGCCGGGGATGTGTTTGACCGTCCCGACGTTGGAGGTTTGATCATCCCGATGAGAGGGCCCTGTACATCGGGCTGTCTGTAGCAGTGACTATGGCCCCGACCACGGATGAACAAAGGAGGAACTTTGTTGCCTTCCACCACACTGAAGAATGTTGTGGTGGATGTTTGTGTTAAATTGTATTGTGTGTTCTTTTTTTTAAGTGTATCGTTGCTGGCAAATTCATTTCACTGTACCTGTCGGTGCATGTGACGAATAAAATTGACTTTTGACTTTTGACTTGGAATTCTGTAATAGATATTGGCAAGTTGCAACCAAATTCAACAGAAACTTTCGCAGACTTTACAACCTTTCTTCCAGGATGTCGCATCCTTTTGGCCATTAATTATTTTGTTTATTCCATTAGGAGCAAATGAACAATTTCATATACTAAAACAATCAATGGGATTCAACACCTTAAAGACTCAACAAATAAAATAGGTTAAGAGTACAAAATAAACCACCACTTGTTGGTGATTGCAAGAAATATTGGTGGATCAAAGTACATTAACAAAGATATTAGTCAAGTCAAAGTTTATTGTCATGTGTCCCTGACAGGACAATTAAATTTATTTGCTTAGCACAACAGAACATAGTAGGCATTGACTACAAAACAGATTAGTGTGTCCATATACCATTATATATGTAAATACACACATGATTGAATAAATTGATAAAGTGCAAATAACAGATAAAGGGGTATTATGAGATGTCAATGCAGATAGTAGATTTTCTTTGGGATTGTAAGTTTGCAAAGTTTCAGAGGTAAAATTGTTTTTTGTATGAGAAATTTCAATTCCACAAGGCCGTTGTGTGTATGGACAAACGTTCTTAGGCAGATGAGATCAGTTTAATGGCATCATTTCTGACACAAACTTTGTGGGCCAAAGGGCCCATTCTTGTGGAGTACAGTTCTATGTCCTATGAACAACAGTGTTGACCCATCACTGGACTAAGACTTGAACAAGTTCTGCCACATTGCTGTTGAATAGCAGTAGAACAACTTGTGGGATCTATAATCAGGAACCTGGCATATGCAACAGAGCTTCAGAATGACTAAACAGATATATCGAATAAAAGTACATTGAGAACAAATTAAAGTGAACTGTGTTGTGGCAGTTGAAGGGGATGATAACATGAAAGCCCAAATCAGTACCATTTAAAAAATCTCGTGATAGAGAAATGGATGGTTCCCTGAAAAAACAATGAAAAATGTTGTTTGAAAGTAATGCAGAAAATTCACTGCCATGAAAAATAGCTGTAAGTTAAATATTTGGGACAATAAGCCTGAACCATGATGAAATACTGCGTACATTCTTTCATTAAACAGCTTGCCCTTGTATTACAATGTTGATGCCTTTTCATGATGGGTTTGCATCTGAACTGACAAATTCAGTCAAAGCTGCTGAGCATACAAAACCTGACCTATAAACATGCTAGAGTAATTGCTGTGTCAACAGAAATGGCAAGAATGCTGGTGAATTTTGTTCAGCACAACAGACTGGAATAACTTTAGTCTACAGTCAAAAAACCATAGCAAAGAACCAGAGCCCAAAGCACACTGGTGAGACCAGTTCAGTCAGTTGCTTTCATTGCAATGGTCATCACTCGCGTTGTTGTCACTTCAGAACAATTCTTCAGTTGCCAACAGAAAGTCTCTTTTTGACAGCCTGCAGAACCTTGGCCAAGATCAGCAGTGAAAGCAATTTTAGCAGTAATGACAACAGAAAGAAGGACATCATAACTTAGCGCCATTCGTTCAGTCAGTGAGGAACAGGGATTGTGCAGTGTCTATGCTACAACCAGTTACAACAACAAACAGACTTTCAAGTCGGGTATTGATTAACAACCACTGTCTTGACATACTACTGAACATCATAATTTACTTGTTGAAACACAAACTCCAGTAAATTCAGCTGGATACTGTGACAGAAAGCAACTTCGTACTGTACAACAGAATACTCAGGTAAAGTTCACCAGACATTAGGGTAAATGCAGTGCAAAGTGCATTGCAATTGATATCAAGTTCCCATCATAGTGACAAAGGGGAAAAAGAACAAGAAAATAAAATAAGAGCGGCCCACTCAGCCCCTCAGGTCTGCCCTACTCTTCAATATAACAGCTAATCCATGCTGGCCTCTACTCTTTTTCACCAGATCCCCATAACCCTCAATTCTTTGATATATCAAATAAACAAATAATACTGTCTTCAGAACATGAGCTACTGGCCCACAGCAGGAGACTGGCTCTTCAGTGGATATTGTTTCTAAACTGACATGACCAAGAGCTGTTTCTTTTTTTAAAGTTTACTTTAGTTTTAGTTTGGAGATAGTGTGGAAACAGGACCATTGGCAACCGCGTCCACTCCGACCAGCTCGCATACTAGCACTATCCTACATGAGGGTTAGTTTACAATTTTTACTGAAGCCAACTAACCTACAAACCTGTATGTCTTTGGAGTGTGGGAGGAAACTGAAGCACCTGGAGAAAACCCACGTGGTCACAGGGAGAATGTTGAAACTTCATACAAACAGCAGCCGTAGTCAGGATCAAACCCGGGTCTCTGCCACTGTAAGGCAGCAACTCAATGACTGTGCCATTGTTTGCACCTATCTTAAATTTGTCTACCATAAAAATATCTAATAACCTGGCCTCCACAAAACATTGCCTGCCAGCAATTTGTTCCACACAGGCAACGTGTGACTGTCTAAAACAGTTTAAGCTAATTTGGAAAAATCTTTTTCACATTTGAAGGTTTGAAGTCACACCTTGACACAATGGAAAGATACATTGGCAGATTGTTAGGCTATAATGCATACATTCATATCAGACCAGAATAAAAGGTGACCTATTGTATTCTATATTTAAGAGTGAGTTGGATGTGGCCCGTGTGGCTAAGGGGATCAGAGGGTAATGGAGAGAAGGCAGGTACGGGATACTGAGTTGGATGATCAGCCATGATCATATTGAATGGCGGTGCAGGCTCGAAGGGCTGAATGGCCTACTCCTGCACCTAATTTCTATGTTTCTATGTTTCTATGTTTCTATTGTATTCCAGTACAGTTGGGAATGCCCCAAAGAGTCAAATTGAGAAGGAACTCGGGTTAGAATAAAGGGCATGCGTGTGAAACCAACCAGAGTGAATGTACCCAAGGCAGGCAGAATGGTGCAGCAATAAAGTTGCACTAAATAATGCCATAGACAACAAGCAGTATCGATTTTCACATCGCAAGATTCGTGTTCAGTTAGAAGGATTAAAAGGTATTTGGATAATTGGGCCTTTCCCTTGCCTACCCAAGTCAATACCTGACCATTAACACATACAGAAAGAGCACTGCTCTATGCAAGGACATCCTAAGTAGTCAAGTCCTTACGGGCCTGTCCCACTTGGGCGTCATTTGCACATTATTTATGCGTCACGATGCATGACGTGTGCGTCGTGGTGCGTGCATTATGAGCGCATTACGCATGCATGGTGCGTGGTGACATAGGCACTGATGCATGGTCATGCACGGCACCCCAGGATTTTGGGATGTACAAAATCTTCGCACGCCATCTGCGTGACGTGCAAATGATGCCCAAGTGGGACAGGCCCTTTACGAAATATTACCCAGGCAACAGTGGACAAAAGGAGTAAATTACAACTTGTGTAATCAAAATTAAGTTAAATGCCATGAGTGATTGCAAGAAGGTAGAGCTCTTGCTGCAGTGCTAAAGACTGCCAATACTGAACGTGTGGAGTTTACACATTTTCCCATGTGGCCTTGTGGGATTCCTTCAGATACTCCGATTTCTTCCCCAACAGTAAAAATTGATGCGTTAAATGTCCACTTTAAATTACCCCTCGTGTAATTTAGTGGGAAGGATAAAATGGAATTAGTTAAATGGGCGTTTAAGAAAGAACTGCAGATGCTGGAAAAATCGAAGGTAGACAAAAAATGCTGGAGAAACTCAGTGAGGCAACTTCTATGGAGAAGAATAGGCGACGTTTCGGGTCGAGACCGTTCAGTGCTGTACGACTCTAAGACTATACGACTATTACAAACACTGATGAAAATCTTTTGATTTTTGAAGTTATATGTTTCAATGGTTCTTTATTGCCACATATGCACAGCACGGGGAAATTCTTTTGCACAACTACAAATACCCAGTCGCCATAATTTTGGCGCCAATTAAAAATAAGGAAAACACAAACAGTCCAAAGTGCAAAGTCCAGTCCACATGGTTTAAGTCCTTGAGCGCTCCTTGTGTATGCCCGACCCGACATCCCTCTCCTCTGTCGACTGCCTCTTTGTCCCGGTCCTTCTCGGAGTAGACCTGATGGGCGAAATGGCCTAATTCTGTTCCTATCACTTATAAGCTTATGAACTCTCCTACCGACCCACTCCTCACGCCGTCAGCGGCTCCCACCTCGACTCTTCGGTCTTCAGGGCTCCGAGCTTCCCCCGCACTTGGCTGTTGGGTCTCCGTTGTCATCGACACTGGGCCCATCTTGTCCCTTGTTCTTGGTGGTCCAGGTCTGACCTGTCCTCATTCACGGTGGCCGATGGGCCCCTCCTTGAACGCGATGGCCGAGTCCAGTCTAGATCAGCCAGGTCAGCTCCAGCATGACTACGCTGCACTCAACGGGAGCTTCCCTTCTGCCCACAAGCAAGAAAGCTATATGCGCACAAGCTGAAGCGGAACAGAAGCAAATATGTGTTCATTTTTCTCCCATGATAAAATGGAACCTTGTATCGAAGGCTGATGTCAACGGCTGAAAGAAAGTTGAGGTTTGTGTACCAAACAGAATAGAGATTAGGTTTACCTCAAAATGGTGCAGTATGAAAGATTTAAAAAGGAGTATGAAAAATACAGCGTGAAAGATTTAAAAAGGAGCCGTTAATGTCCTGGAGTGACTGCCCTGTGTGAAGCATAAAAGAAGGGCAGGCACTAATGGAGTGGCATTAGTGCTTGAGGTTTTTAGTTTCACAGCATGGAAACAGGCCCTTTGGACACCCCCCCCCCCCCCCCCCCCCCCCCCCCCCCCCCCCCCCCACAGGTCCAGGCCGACCGTCAATCAACCTTCATAGTGGTTCTATGTAAACCCACTTTCTCATCCAAAATAGGGACAATTTTATTGAGGACAATTAACCCATAAATCCGGGGATATGGGAGGAAACTGGAGCACCCGGAGGAAACTCTCATGGTTGCAGGGAAAAATGTGCAAAATCCACACAAACGGCACCCGAGGGCAGGATCGAGCCCAGGTCTCTGATGCTGTGAGGCCACAAGTTCTACCAGCTGTGCCGCCTTAGGAGAAGTGCTGTGATTGTGGGTAAGTGCGAAGGATTTGGCTCGAGAGGCTCTGGCGAAGAGACTCATGGGGCAAAAGGTGAGACATTTTTTTATTTTCACCATTTCCTCTTTAGTCTTCGTGCAGTGAAAATCGCATTTAGGGCTGTGGTGTGCTTCTCCTGCAGGAGATTAGGGAGACTTCTAATGTCCCTGATGACTACCTGTGAGAAGTCCACCCAGCTGCAGCTCCTGGCTGACTGCATGAGGAACAGGAGATGCAGCTGGAAGATCTTCGGATCATTTGGGATGTTGAGGGCTTCATGGAATTCTAGTGAGATGGTCATGCCGATAAGAGAATCCCAGAGCTGGTCTTGGTGCTACAGACTTCTGCTGTTGTTTTCCTTTTAGAGCCTTCTAACTCCCCACCTCCCAATGATATCCAAAGGATACACCTGTTTTCAAGAGGAATTGGTACAAGTGATTTGACCACTTAGGGCGAGAATACATACTAGGACCTGAGTCATTGTGGCTAAGGTAGGGGACAGGACTGGTAGTTCAATTTTACTGGATGCAGGTGCTGCAGGTGAGATAGAGGAGGGGGAATTGCTTGATTAATTAAGGTGAACACCATAGCTGCAGATAGAGATGACATTGCTGAGGGATTGTCTAATTAAGCTATATAGGTGGAGCTGAGAAATATAAAAAGGTTGATGATTTTGTTGGGAATGTGCTAAAGGCACCCAAAGTCATGGGGAATTGGAGGAACAAATATGTTGAGAGGTTGCAGGCAGCTGCAAGACTAATAGAGTTGTCATTATAGGGGATTTAAACTTTTCCAATACAGGCTGGGACTGCCATGATGCCAGGGACCTAGATGGGGTGGAATTTGTCATGTGTGCTCAGGATGGTTTCCACAGGCAATATATAAGGGACCCTATGAGGGAGTGGGCAAAACGTGACCTACTCCTAAGAAATGGGGCAGGGAAACTGACAGAGGTGTCGGTGAACAAACTCTTTGGGACCAACAACCACAGTTCAATTAGTTTTAAAATAGTTACGGAAAAGAACGTAGCTGGTCCACAAGTTCTAAATTGAGTCAAGGTCAACGTTGATGATATTAGACAGGAATGTGCCAAAAAATGACTGGAGTGAGTGTGGGCAAATAGACACCTGTAAAATGGGAGCCTTATAAAAGTGTGACAGTGAGAGTACAACATATGCATATTCCTATTAGATGAAGGGCAGGTCAGGTAAGAATAAGGATTTCTGGAAAACGAGAGAAATTGAGGCTCTGGTTAGGACACAGGAAATGGCATGGGTCAGGTATAGGCTGATCAAGTTTATCCCGGAGGAGTTTCGAGATCTGAGGAGCATGCTAAGAAGGAAATCAATTGGGGCAAAAAAAAGGGCATGAGATGCGATTAAAGGGAATCCAAAAGAGATTTTACAAGTATATCAAGGGCAAAGAGAATAAGCCCCTTCAGAAATCAAAGTGGCCATAAATGCGTGGAGCTGCAGGAGATATGATTTCTCCCCCGTTTTCACCTTGGAGAAAGATATGAAGACTAGGGTATTGGCAATATCTGGAGTATAGTCAGTATTACAGGCCAGGTGGTGCTGAATGTCCTAAAACATTAAAATATCTCTGGTTTCTCACCCGGTACATTCAAGGGCACTGTGGGATGCAAGAGAATAAATTGCAGAAGCCCTGGCTGAGATATGCGAATCCTGGTTAGACATGGGTGAGGTGCTGGTAGACTTGAGGGTGCCTTATGCGGTGCCTCAATTTAAGAAGGGATATAAAGAAAAACCTGGGAACTATAGTCAAACCTGTGATAGACGGGTTACTCAAGTGCATTTTGAGGGAAATTATACACATCGAGAAGGACACACCTGGAACAGTACAAAGAAACGGGTACAACATAATCTTCACTACGTATCATCACCACCACTGATATTAGTTTCCAAATTAATACCTGATGGGGGAATCAAATCGTGCAACGGGACAATACAACAATGTTCATAAATGTTGGTGTGCCAAGCTAAATGTCACTGTGTACACTCTGTCACAGTTTCTGCACGAGAAAGAGGGATTGATACATTAAATGCAGCTGATGAAGCCTTTCTAGTAACTGCATCTCAAATTGAGCAGACATTGAATAGAAGAACTTAACATGGTCAGCATAAAGCTGAAAAGCATGCTATAGCACAGCTGCGGCAAAAATCATCATGTGAACAGAATGAGGTCAGAGAATGGTAATACCGTCTTTAGAGTAAAAAAAAAATTCAAACATACTAAAAATACAGGTATTGTGAGTATGGGCAACACCACCAAAATCTTATTTGCAGTTCTAGACAGGGCCTTCCAGAAATGTTTGGAAAGTATATGTGAAGTTTTATGAGAAAGGGATTGATAATCCCTTATATTGATCAATTGGCAGTCAAGATGGACTGGTGAAACATGAACATAAGATACTTTGCCTTAATGACTCCTGTCCAGTGGATCTGACATCAACCATTGAAATGTGCTTCATTGAGTGGTAAAGACATTAACTCTAGCCTCCTAGATAGATGTATGCACTGCAATTCACCTCCTATCACAACAAGTCCATTTCCCTGGCCCTTCACCCATATGTGGATCATCTGGATAACAACATCTACAGCAGACTCCCATTTGTTGGCTATAGCACCGCTTCAACATTATTTTTCCAACCAAGCTCATCTTCCTGTTGTTATCAGACTACTGAACAGATCTCTCGTAAGCCAAGGGTGAACCCCGAACTTCCAGCCTACTTCATTGCAGCCCTTGCACTTTTTATTATCTGCACCTTATCGGCACACCGGTAGAGTTGCTGCCTTACAGCGAATGCAGCGCACAGAGATCAGGGTTCGCTCCTGACTACGGGGTTGTCTGTACAGAGTTTGTATGTTCTCCCCGTGACTGCGTGGGTTTTCTCTGAGATCTTCGGTTTCCTCTCACACTCCAAAGACATACAGGTTTGTAGGTTTATTGGCTTGGTACAGGTTAAAATTGTCCCTAGTGTGTAGGATAGTATTAATAGGCAGGGATCGCTGGTTGGCGTGGACCCGGTGGGCTGGAGGGTCTGTTTCCGCGCTGTATCTATAAACTAAAAAAACGAAACCTTCAACGAAGCTGTGACTATTGTCATTGACAAGCACATCATGGCTGACCTGGACAACCTGTTTTCTGACTATGTCCACATTAATAAGTTACTTTATCTTACTATTGCTTCAACAAAGAGCAGCATAGAGAACAGTATAGAGACATTCTTCCCTCTGTGCATCTGGTTTTCTGTTCATGTAACGATCCTTTTGGTTTGGAGAGCCACATGGCATGCCAGGTTCACAGCCATGTCACATTGAATGTTCCAGATTGTTTGTTACAATTTTGCACCAATGGGTTACAGATTCTGTGTGTAAAACAGCTACTGGCACTACCTCACTCTTCTAAGCCTGTTGGAATCTGTTCCGTTCACAAGAGTAATATATCAAATGTGTTCTTGTTCCTTCATCTCACTTCAAAAAGAATGGCCAAGAAATCAGTAAGAATATTTAACAAAGTTCTCAGGAAGCAGACTTTGCAGGGATAGTCAAACCTCAGCATGAAGCATTCCTTGGCAATTTTCTTGATTGAATAGACTACCATGAACCATACTTCTACAGAACTCTGAGAACATGTGAACCTTACTCATCAAATTTGGCTTTAAAATGAAATAAGAACATCACTATGATTCTAACCAAAATGTTTCAAGCAAAATTAGCACATTGTTAGGCCACCCAGCAAGTCAGTGATTAGCACAACCAAGAGGAAAGTTGGTTTTAATTTGTGGCAAGATCTGATCAGGGGGATCATTGTCAAGCGTCAAGAGAGTCCAGAGTGTTTAATTGTCATATGTACCACAAAGGGACAATGAAATTCTTACTTGCAGTAGCACAACAGGTTTGTATACACAGTACACAATAGGGCCATTCTTTGGAAAGTGAACCAAATTTCACACGTGACCAGGTGTCATCACATAAAGTAATACATTAAAAAATTCTTGTAAGTGATTAGTCTTATTCATTGGTATTTTCCTACCTACAGAGCTATAATGCATGTTTGCTAAAGATATGATCATTCTAGCTTTTTAAAATTCACAGAGTTTGTAAGATAATGCTGAGATGAAGAAAAAATGCTGCCGTGTGAAGTCACACACGTGACCAGTCATATTTGACCTCTGACCCTAAACAAACATTGTTGGCATAACATAAATATTTCACTTGATAAACTGAAAAAAATATGAATCATATATTCAGTACAAAACAATACACCTGCAATGCTTTCACAATTAGAAGAGGTGTTCCACAATTTTTCATTTTTTGTGGTCACACGTGACTAAGAATGGGGCCAATAGATAACATAATAAACAAAGAAAAGATTTAATAAACAAAAAATATATGGTGCAAAGCAAAACAAAGCTTGAAGTCCCTAGTGCAACCACAACAAATCATATTTTAAAGTTTAGTTGGAGGTTGTAGTGTTTAATAGGCTGTTATAGATGGTTGTTATAGATTCCTATACCTTCTTCCCAATGGCAGGCATGAAATGAGAGTGCGGGCAGGGTGGTGTGGATTTCTGATGATGGTGGCTGCCTTTAGCCTCCTATAGATTCCCTTCATTGGTGGGGAGGTCAGTACCCGTGATGGCCCGGGCAGAGTTCACCACTTTTTGTAATCTCCTTCATTCCTGGGCGTTGGAGTTGCCTAATCAGGTTGTGATGCATCCAGTAAACATGCTCTCTATTGTACACTGGTAGAATTCAAGAGAATATTCATCGACATACCGAATCTCCTCAATCTAAGGAAGTAGAGTCATTGATAGGCTTTCTTTAAGATTGTATCAATGTCTGGGTCCAGGACAATCCTCCAGAGACATGCATACCCAGGAACTTGAAGTTGTTGGCTCTCATCACTCTTCACCTGTTGATGACAGGTTTGTGGATCCATGTCCTTCCTCTTCTAAAGTCAGCAATCAGTTTCTTGGAATTACAGACATTGAGAGCAAGTTTTTAGTTTTAGAGATACAGCGTGGAAATAGGCCCATCGAGTCTACGCCGACTAACGAACAGAAGCCAATTAACCTATAAGCCTGCACGTCTTTGGGATGTGGGAGGAAACCAGAACACCTGGTGGAATCCACACGGTCACAGGAAGAACGTGCAAACTCCATACAGACAGCACCCGGAGTCAGGATCAAACCTGGGTCCCTGGTGCTGCAAGGCAGCAACTCTACTGCTGTGCCGTCCTAAGCATTGTTGTTCTGGCATCAGTTAGATGATCCATCTTCCTCTTATACTCTGACTGATCATTATCCATAATTTGTCCAACAATGGTGGTGTCATAGGAAAATTTACAGATAGAGTTGGAACTGTGTAAAGCTACACAGTCATAGGTATACAGTAAAGCAGGGGGCAGTGCACACAGCTTTGAGGTGCTCCTGTGCTGATAGTTACAGAACAGGAAGTGTTGTTGCCAATTCATACCGATTATGTTCAGTTGGTGGGGAAATCGAGGATCCAGTTGCAAAGGGATGCGCAGAGACCCAGTTCCCAGATGGTGTTGAATGCCAAACTGTAGCTGATTAAACACAGCCTGATGTATGTATTTTAATTGTCCAAGTGGTCCAGTGCAGAGTGGAGAGCCAGCAAGATTGCATCCCCCATTGATCTATTGTAGAGATAGGCAAATTGTAATAGATGCAGGTTCTTGTTGAGGTAGTAGTTGATATGCGCCATAACCAACGTCATTGCCACCGGTCAGTAGTAATTGAAACATGTCACTTTACTCTTCTTTGACAGTGATGCATTTTTGAACTAGGTGGGAACCTCCTATCTCATTAATGGAAGGATGAAGATGTCTGCAAAAACGGGTAGTGATGAAACAATTTTGGGTGGTGAAAATGTGTTGGGTTCATTGTAGACTGGGCAATAGGAAGCAGAGAATGATGGCAGAGGGTTGTTTATGTGATTGGGTGCCTGTCACCGGTGCTGTTCCATAGGGATCTGGAAGGGGAGCATTACTGTTTGTTTTATATGCAAATGATTTGAATGTAATGTAGGTCAAAATCAGTAAGTTTGCAGAGGATACTAAGATTAGATGTGTTGTTGATGGTAGCGTGGGTACCACAGGAACTCTTGATATGATGGTGAAATGGACTGAGTAATGACAGATGAAATTTAATCCTGATCAATGTAAGGTGATGCATTTTGGATGTACTAATGGGGTCAGTACAGTTACCTTGAATGGCAAGGTTGTAGACAGTATTGATGAATAGAGAGACCAAGGAGTGAAAGTCCTAATATTCTTGAAGATGGCAGCGCAGGTGGATAACGTGGTCAAGAAGGCATTTGGGATGCTGGCCGCCTTTAGTAGGTGCAGTGCATACAAGAGCTGGAGGTCAACTTCATAATACATTTAATCAGACCTTAGCTGGAGTAAAGTGTGCAGTTTCCTCATTATCAGAGGTGAATAATACTAGAGGACAAAGACGGGGGGGGGGGGAAAAGATTTAGAGGGATCTGATTGGGACTTTTATCACCCAAGAGTGTTGAATACTTGGAATGCCCTGCAATAGTGGAAGCAACATTGCTGAAGGCAGTTAAGAGGCATCTAGACAAGAACAAATCACCTGGATATTGAAGGCTTTGGGCCAAATGTTAGTAAATGTGACATAGTGAGCCGAATGGCCAGTTTCCACGTGGTATAGAAACATAGAAACATAGAAATTAGGTGCAGGAGTAGGCCATTCAGCCCTTCGAGCCTGCACCGCCATTCAATATGATCATGGCTGATCATCCAACTCAGTATCCCGTACCTGCCTTCTCTCCATACCCTCTGATCCCCTTAGCCACAAGGGCCACATCCAACTCACTCTTAAATATAGCCAATGAACTGGCCTCAACTACCCTCTGTGGCAGAGAGTTCCAGAGACTCACCACTCTCTGTGTGAAAAAAGTCTTTCTCATCTCGGTCTTAAAGGATTTCCCCCTTATCCTTAAGCTGTGACCCCTTGTCCTGGACTTCCCCAACATCGGGAACAATCTTCCTGCATCTAGCCTGTCCAACCCCTTAAGAATTTTGTAAGTTTCTAAAAGATCCCTCTTAATCTCCTAAATTCCAGAGAGTATAAACCGAGTCTATCCAGTCTTTCTTCATAAGACAGTCCTGACATCCCAGGAATCAGTCTGGTGAACCTTCTCTGCACTCCCTCTATGGCAATAATGTCCTTCCTCAGATTTGGAGACCAAAACTGCACGCAATACTCCAGGTGTGGTCTCACCAAGACCCTGTACAACTGAAGTAGAACCTCCCTGCTCCTGTACTCAAATGGCCAGTTTCCACGTGGTATGAGTCTATGAATTCTGTAGCTATGGCAACAATTATTTACATTAACACTGGTAAAATTTCAACAATTACATTTACACTGGTACCATTTCAACAATTACATTTTACCATGCACACTCTGCCCGAATGATTGATATTCAAATTACAACTTTCATGTCTAAGAGAAGAACTAAAAAAGGAACAATAACACAATTCTGAGCTGCCTTTTGAGTTCTATTGCATTGAAACATTTCTGTGTAGATTTGCAGGCTATTCAGAGTTTGAGCACATTTTCTTGAGCTTGGCATTATGTTGGAAATGTGTTTTTTTAAAAAATGGGATAGTATTAGGCAACAGATTCATAGAACTGGAGTAAACAAGAATCTGGGCACATATTTCCCTTCGGCAAAGGAGGCCATTTCAGGCCATTGCTTCTATGCCGTTCACAGATCAATCCCATCCTTCACAATCATTTCCTGTAATCTATTCTATCTATCTTCATACAGACACTGATGCATGCATTGCATTTCAATTCCGTATTGACAGGAGAAAGCCTTGATAATGTGATTGATTCCCTCTAGATTCTGCCTATTTTTCCATGTGCATGCAATTAACTAAACACTGAAGAAACCAGTAAAGGCATGAAAGAGATTGTCCCTGTCACATTTTTCAGCAAATAGTTGTAATTCAGAAGAGTGCATTAGTGATCTTTTCAACACAGATATATGCGGTAACTTACCCAAAACCATTTAAATCCTCTGAGGACAGTTGTAATGTTTCAAGCATTTAACAATAACCTTTTTTTGTATAAATGTCTGGATGACAGATGATTTCAAATACAAGTTCTGCATGTTAAAAACGTCCATCTTTTTACTCCTGAAATAAGTAGCTACTGCAGAAGATACATATCGGTAGTTTAAAACTACAAAAATTACGTCTGCTTTCAAATTTCATTTTTGAAATTCTAGTTGGATTTTAGTAATATTAACATAAATCTGGTATTTAAACAAATGAATATTCTTCAATGAACAATGACAAAGAGGCCTATGGATTCTCCATGTTTTTTTAAGATTAAATCATAGATTATGCACAACAATGGCAAAGCAACATTCATTGCTGATCCCTGGGAGTCTTGTGAACTTTAAAAAAACAACAGTTCTGTTCAAAAACAGCTCAATTAAAATAAGACAAGGACGGCAGATTCCCTTGAATAACAGAAATGAATAGTACATTTTCCTGTAGTTTGCACAAGGTTCTTTGAAATGCAGCTTCACAACATTCCATGGTGCTAATTGAAGTTCTGTCTTCACGGTCAAGTTTAAATCTATTTTGTAATAATACTCACTCGTGATCCAAATATGAATATTAGATGGTAATCAAGCAGAAATCCACTGGCTAGATGGTCCCTTTTGGGGAAAGGAATATTGCAAGCAATAGTAGAAATATTTTCACTTTTGCACAGTTAATGTAAATTCCTCTTGAAATTGACTTACCTAGCATGCGAAATATGGCATTCTGATCAGGGCCATCGAATGAGATAGCTCCACACCGCTGAAAGAAAATAAAAGTCCATTAAATGCAACACTTTTACTCAGTAACTTTGAACTTTATCTCAGATTTATGAACAGCTGAAAGAAAAGGAAAACATTAATAGTTAGAATCCTAGGAACGCTGCACGGGACAAGGTCCTTCAGCAGTTACCTGCCATATTTTGCGCACAACAAACTATTTGCCTAGGGTTACACAAAATGCTGGAGAAACTCAGCGGGTGCAGCAGCATCTAAGGAGCGAAGGAGATAGGCGACGTTTCGGGTCGAGACCCTTCTTCAGACTTTTAAACTATTTGCCTATTGTGGCCATATGTGGTTTTTGGAAAATCTGCCACTTTTGCCTGTAGAAATATTAATCAGGCACAAAACTGATGTGCACAATATAAATTAATTAAGTTTTGCTCATGAGAAAAAATATTGAAAAATTGACGATGCAATTATTAGGGTGGTCTTTTTAAATTATATTCTACTTAAGAATGAATATTTGAATTCTTACCAACAATTAGTGCAACTACAACATATCTACAAATCACGTCTTCCAAAACATCCAGGCCACAGTACAGCTTTCAATTGAGTCATGGACTTAAATACAGTGGCGCAGCGGTAGAGTTGCTGCCTTACAGTGCTTGCAGCACCGGAGGCCCAGGTTCGATCCCGACTACAGGTACTGTCTGTATGGAGTTTGTACGTTCTCCCAGTGGGTTTTGTACATTGTACGATGGAGTTGGTAGTTGTTGAGTTGGGAGTCTGGGAGTTGTAAGTTCTCCCAGTACCAAAGGCAGCACAGAATTATTTTCTTTGATTTCCTCCCACGCTCCAAAGATGTAAAGGTTTGTAAGTTAATTGGCTTGGTACAAGTGTAAATCGTCCATAGTGTGTGTAGGATAGTCTTAACGTGCGGAGATTGCTGGTCGGCATGGACTCAGTGGGCCTATTTCAGCGTTGTATCTCTAAACTAAACACGGAGGAGGGCCCTTCAGCCCGACTCATCCATGCCGACCCACCCAAGCTCCCAATTGCCTGCAGTTGGCCAATATTCTTCTAAAGTTTTATCATCCATGTACCTGTCTAAATGCTTTTTAGCAATGTACCTGTCTAAATACGTTTTTGCTGGAAAAGTACCCACCTCATTACAGGTTAATCTGGTAGCTTGATCTATATACCCACCAATGCGCTGTGTGTAAAAGTTGCCTCCCAGATCTCTTTTAGACGTTTCTCCGCTCATCTCTTCTACCCTAGGGGAAAAAAGGTACCCAGACGAGAAGCGAAAGCAAAGAAGTGGAAGCCAAATAAACGAATGGAAACTAAGCCAAGACGACAAATAACCAAATGGAAACAAAGCCGAAAGGCCAACTAACCGATAGGGTGGGACACCTAAATGCAAACTAACCGAAAGGGCGGGACGCTTAAAAGCCGCCTAACTGAAAGGCTGCGTCGCCTAAAAGCAAACTCACCGAATTGACGCTCAGATGAAACGCCACCTACCCGAAAGGCGGCGCCGCCTACAAGCCAACGAACCGAATGCCGCTCAACAGAAAAGTCAAATAATGGACATGAAGTTGCCGGGGGGGACGGGACTTGTCAGCGATTGGTCCAGACCCCCACGTCCATCATATCACTGTGGAGGGATGAACATTGTCCCACGCCTCCCCTCCACCCGACCCACAGCCCCGTGGGAAAGTGGGGACTGTCCTGAGGGATGCGCACCTTTGGCCGCTTACAACTTGGTGCTTGGGTTCAGATTGCCCAGTCACCTATGACTTGTGTAGGAAAATGACCCCCACACTCCCGTCTCCCCTTCTCTCTCCCCTCCCCCTCTCTCTACCTTCTCTCTTTCTCTCCCCTCTTCTCTCTCTCCTGGTGTGGGACAATGTTCATCCCTCCACAGTGATGTGATGGAAGCAGGGGTCTGGACCAATCGCTGACAAATCCCGCCCCCTGGCAACGTCATGTCCTTTATTTGACTTTTCTGTTGAGCGGCAATCGGTCCATTTGCTTTTAGGCGACGCAGCCTTTCGGTTAGTTGGCTTTTAGGTGTCCTGCCCTTTCAGTTAATTTGCATTTAGGCATCCCACCCTTTCGGTTAGTTTGCATTTAGGCGTTCCGCCCTTTCGGTTAGTGAGCGTTTTGGCTTTGTTTCCATTCAGTTATTTGGCTTCCACTTCTTTGCTTTGGCTTCTCGTCCGTTGGCGCCACGTCCGCACACTGGAAAAAACATTAATCTTATCTATGCCCTTTATGATTTTATATATCTCTGTAGGGTCACTCCTCAGTTTCCTACACCTCGCAGATCCCAACCTATCTAGACTCTCCCTGCAACTGAAGCACTCCCAATTTTGGTAACATCGTTGGGCATCCTTTCTACACCTTTCCAGCATAATGACATAATTCCTATAGCTAGGTGATCTGAATTTACACAAACTCGAATGTGGTCTCATCAATAACTTGTGTGGCTTCAGCATGGCGTTAAAACCACTGTACACAATGCTCAATGCTGATGATAGCAAATGTTTCAAACACCACCGTTACTTCTCTGAAAATGGAGACAGTTAGAGAGGGTGATTTGTAGCTTGGTCTCTATTTTACTTCGGAGTCACGAGTGAGTGGAGAGCACAGCTCCACCAGCGGTAAGTAGCAACCCGCAGGCGAGTCAATGTTAAACCTTCCCTGCGAGTATTTTAAACTCTGTAAGTCTGGCTCGGGAGCCAGCGAGAGTTAGTGGTATGGAGGGTGTTGCAAATGCAACTGCCGTAGTAGGAGCGGAACGCGCGGGGACCGCGGTTACAGCTTATAGATCGGGTCGGGAGTTAACGGCTGCGCTAATGCCAGCTCTGCGATTACCGCTTATAGATCGGGTTGGGAGATAACGGCTACTGTTTCTACCGGCAGCTCAACTGCCTCTATCAGTTCCAGTGCTTCAGGGCACTGAGGCCACTCTACCAGGGAGGAAGGCCAAAAGAAAGTACTCTCAGGCCCATCTTATCTGATGGGTCTGATGATGTGGAAGACTCCCCTCCTATTAATATAAAGTTATGGGGACGGCTCAACCAAATGGAGAAATACTCCAAACTTAATGAGCCATGTAAAATTTCAATCGGGGTCGAATGCCCCTAGGATTTCCCACACAGCCTCTCGCAGAGGCCCATACAGCGAAGAGGAATACACTGCTTATGGATACCAGTGGGAATCACCCTCTCCAGCACCTTGTTTAGGGCTGGAAGAGACTTCCCTAGAGCAAGACTCGGGAGAGCCAGGGCAGGAGGAGTCTGACCCTGAAGTTGGTGTCACTGCTTTTGGGCACACGCCAAAGCACATGAGCCATGCTCCAGGTGTCTTGGATGTAGCAAGGAACTTTGCTATTCTGGAAGGAACTGGTGAGGCCATGGAGGAAAATCTGGTGGCCAACATCAATTACATGGTCTCTCACCAGTTACAAGATGAACAAACAGCCACCCGATACATAACACCTGTTAAATGTGCGTCGCTCAAAGTGCCCACTGTGAACTCTGCTATCTGGGCACAAATGAGTGCAACGATGTGTGGACAAAATCCAGCAGGTCCTCAAATTGGTTGGAGCAGACATCACGGCTTTATATCGAGGTAACTAAGAGTTTCAGAGGCTCTGAGACAGCAATGCTCATCAGCCAGGATAAACCTAAGTATAAAGGTGTCAGTACAAACTATTTCTAGATGGTTAAAACACGTTTGGATTGTGCTGGAGTAGACACTCATGTATAAATATCACTCCACCAGGGCAGCATCAACATCCACAGCGAAGGCGCAGGATGTGCCTCTAGACCAAATCCTCGGGGCCGCAGGATGGTCTAATGAGGCGACCTTCTCCAAAATTTGATAAACCTGTCCTGACCTGTATTGGGCATGCTGTTTTGGGTTTGTTTTGATTTCCTTTTCTTTCTAAATTTCATTTATGATTTCCCCTGGGACAGAGGGGTTATTACTGTTTGTTATTTAAAAAATGATTATTGGATAATTCGAAGCAATGTTCAAGACATTATTTATTCACTACTGTGTCAACTGAAGCAGTGTGTCATATGGAATGGATCTACAGCAATCACAGAGCTTTGAAATCTTCATGTAGTCACTTACATGACTCCGAAGTAAAATAGTAAGATTAAACAAGAACTTACCAGTTTGAAGTTTGATCTTTATTTTATGAGGAGTTACGATGAGGGATTACGTGCCCTCCACTCCCGGCCCTCATAATCACAAAGATCACCTGGTAGTTTTAGTCTTCTGAGTCTTACTATATCACTTCGACTATAGTTTCTGTGTTTTCACGCCGCTGCTTTGAAGTATGACGCGTATGCGCCTGGCGGGGCTTCTTCACGTAATCCCTCATCGTAACTCCTCATAAAATAAAGATCAAACTTCAAACTGGTAAGTTCTCGTTTAATCTTGCTATTCTACAACACTCCACAGAACCCTACCTTTTACTATTCGAGTCCTGCCCTGGTTTAACTTACAAAGTACACCTCACTCTTGTCTAAATTAAATTACATTTGTCCTTTTCTGGTCACTTCTTAGATAGCCCTCTTCACTGTCCACTATACCACCAATTTTGGAGTCATCTGCAAACTTGCCAACCATGTCAACAATATTGTCATCCATACCATGAACAAAACAACCACCCTCTGATTCCTTTCCACTGAGCCAATGTTGTTTCTAATTGACCAGTTCATTCACTCTTACAATTTCTTCCCTGGCTTCCCACTGCGTCTTAGGATATACTTGGTCAGGCCATGGGTCTTATTCATCTTAATATGCTTTCAGATTGTCAGCACCTCCTCTTTGGCAATGTGAATATGTTGCAAGACTTCACTATTCATTTATTTAATTCCTTAGCTTCTTGACCTTCTCCAGGCATAAAGATTAGGAATATTATTTTAAGATATCTCCCAGCTCCTGTGGCTCCATACATAAATTATATCTGAAATAACAGATGGATGCACACACAAAAATTAGCCCTAGTTCAGAGGAACAAGAATGCATTTGTTAAATAAAACACGAAGTAAGCATGATGACAGCTAATAATGTTTGCATAATACAACAATAATTTTGAATAAAATTTCACATTATGCAGCAATAAACAGAACCCAGTTTGATCATATTATACAGGGGATTAAGTGAAGGGACCATCAGAACACACTGTTTGGCCTACCGACCATTTGTCATTGTTTCAAGGCCAATGATCAGTAAGAACTGAAAGGCAAAATTATGAAGTTAAAACAACTTTGAAAGGAAGCCTCAATTATAAAGGTTTCATTTGCAAAGAAACTACTGCAATATAGTTCAATCACAAAACCACTGACTTGGCAGCGGGGGAGGTGGAATATAAACAGAGAAACATTGGAATTGGAAATCTTAAGGATGAACAGCAGAGTTGGCAGTTATAAATCATTTTCTTTACTCTACACTGTTGCCAGAGCATTTCCTTTATTGGCATCATAACAATTAAGCCATCATGCAATATGGAGTCTTCCAAGAATCCTGCAATGCCATTTGTAGCACAAATCCACTCAAGTAGGTTCAAAATGCATTGTAGCCCATGTTGCAGAACAAGCACATTTAACATTGGCTTTGTTATTTCCCATTGCAAATGAATTAATTTGAGTTGAAGCAAATCTATGGATTAGCTTTAGTATATATAATCTTCAAAACTTTGGACAGCAAGATATCAGGAGTCCAGGAGATGAGGAACTGCAGATGCAGGAATCTTGAGCAAAACAAAGTTCTGGAGGAACTCAGCGGATCAGGCAGCACCTGGAAAGGAATGGACAGGTAGAAGGAAGTGGGAGAAAGATGGTAAAGAGAGGTGGGTGAAGGACAAAGCCTGGCCAGTGATAGGTGGATACAGATGAGGAGTTTGATTAGCAGATGAGTGGAATAAGTGACAAAGGCTGGAGGTGAAAATGAGACAAAGATGGGAGGGAAAAGAAGATCCTTGCTGCTATTTTACATCTGGTAATATTAGGTCTTATTTTGTTAAAATAAAAAAAGTTACAACTAATCCAAAATTCCATAAAAAGATTGGAAACACACCTGTTTGAAATATTTCAAGCCAGTGCATAACAGTAAAGTGAAATTTGGAATTTCCCTCAAGTACTGTTTGAGATGCAATGATGAGCTGTGGAATTTAGGCACAAATTCAAGCATTTTTCTTCGCAATTCAAAGGTACTTTGAAAGAGCTAATAAATGTTCTACTGTAATTATGTAATTATAAGCTGCGTTCTTCTTAGGTAGTTCCTTGGGATCAAAGTCGTCGTATCCCCATCGTCATCTTCTGCCTCACATCGTCAAGCCAGTTTTAATCAATTTGTCAAATGGCCCTGGATTTCATCATCACTAATAGCCCTGTCCCACGGTACGAGTTCATCCAAGAACTCTCCCGAGTTTGCCCTGATTTGAACTCGGAGATTTATGATAATGGCCATTCGTCTGTACTCGGGGCACTCGCGGACATTTTTCAACATGTTGAAAAATCTTCACGAGTCTTCCCGTGCTTACCTGCCGTTAGCGAGTCTTCCCGAGTACCTGCCGTTAGCGTTACGAGCTGCTAAGAGACATCCCTGAGCTCCGACGTACCCGCTACGGAGAGCTCTTGGAATGAACTCGTACCGTGGGACAGGGCTTTAAGTCTAAACTTACGCAACTTACATCACCCGAGCTGCTCTCATAAGTGCAATTTGTCATCCTTTTGAACAAAATGAATCACATTGGTCAGACAAGATGTCCCTCAACAAAGCCTTGCTGACTATATTTGCCTCTCTTTGACCAATCTTATTGCTCAAGACATTTTCCCAGTAATTTCCTTACTGCTGACTCAGAAGCCAAAAGTTAATGAGCTTTTACATGCTGCCCTTTTCCAAACAAGGTGCCGCATTTGCTTCCCTTTGCACCCCCCCCCCAAAGGGCACTGATGACTTAAAAGATCCTATTTAAAAAAACAACCCACTGTTCAACTCTGTTCAACTGTGCCATGGCTGTTAACTATTTGCCAGAATTTGCTTTGTGAAATGAATATTTTTGATTATAATAAAAAAATCAATACATTTAGTTAATATTTAATTCATAAACTAAAAATGCTGGAAACACATGGATGATCAATCTGCAGCTGTGACATGAACAATCAAACTAAATGCTTCAGATGTGGCCTCTTCATCAGGACTGCCAAAATGTCAACTTCTACTTTTTCTGTGGTGACCTGCCAAATACTTCCAGCTTGGACATTATACCTTTTAGATTTTCATGTACGATCAGAATATTTACTTCATTCACGATGCTTTATTTTTTTACAAAACATTGTGATCCTCAGACACAAGGGTATATATCCTTTGAAGGCACAGGTCGTCCAGTAGCTGAAAGTAATCATATGTGAAGAAAATTGCCTTTGGTTGCTAGCACTAAACACATGGGAGAGTATTGGTTGCTTTTGAGGTAAATGGAATCAGGTGGACTCTAATGAGTACCACAAGTGGCCAATTTTGCATATTACGTATTTACCAATAAAAGGCAAAGGTCTTCACACAATTTTCCAACTCAACTCGTCATTCTGCACCTATGATTTATTTAGCACCTTTAGAATATCCAAAAGGCGCTTCATAAATGTTCTGTTTAGCATGAATGCAAGTTACGAAGAATATGTACATGCATAGAGTGGAAGAGCTAATGGGTTGGAGGAAATAAAACTTAATGTAATAAATGTATTAGTGAAAATACATGTAACACAATGTAATAAAGGGGATCAGAAGATAGGTATGGGTGTAGGTTTAGGATGGAGCAAGAAAAGTTGTGATCTCAAGACACTGAAGTGATAAACAAACCAATGTTCATTTCATCATCTAAGCCAACATCCCACGTATTGAAGACAGAATTACATTCAGTTGACTATATTGGGCAGACCACATTGATCACATGCGGAACACCAGACTACCAAAACAGACACTGCATTCTGTGGAAAAGTCACATTGGTCTTGTTAGCTACCTCAGAAGCTACAAAATTAGGATGAAAGTCAGTCACCAACCCAAGGGTCTGCTTAAGGCAAAGAAATAGAGAAAATAAACCATTAAAAACAATGCAGCTTACTTTACCTTTGGATGGAGGCAGAAAATAGCCACACAGTTACTCTGCCATCTTACTTTAAAAAAAAAACATTGCTTCGTGTAAACTTTAAAAAAAAAAAAAATGCTTTGTTTAGTCAGACTATCCCTGATGGATCCTTGGCTGGATCTTTGTTTGTAAAAAAGAAAGCATAGGATTCTGTTATTTTGCAAAAAAGCTGAACATGTTTCACCATGTTATGTATAGCATTTTGAGTCCACCAAATGTATTCCAGCTTGAAGTCATAGCTGAAATCAAATGCTAAAAATCACAGAGCATTCAACCAGATAAGTGCTAAATGATGTCAATTCTTGTACAAGGTCTTCAAAGTGCACATAAATTTAAATTGAATCAAAATTCTAATAGAAATTGCAGCTACATTCAGCATCGTGAATTATATTCGCATCATTCTTTTCCACAGTTAAGAGTTGCATTGTTTATATGAAAACATGTAAAACATTATTTATGGTACAATACCATTGAAACTATTCATGACTATGTTTACATAATGACATTGTAATAAACAATAGATGTTTTCATGTATTATTCAATAATGTATTAAAAATTTATGCTCTTCACTAGTGCTCTAATGTTGGCACTTTAAAATAAGTAAGTTTGCACTCCGCAAAAAGATGCAACATTAATTGTTTTTGTTTAAAAAAAGGACCTATTCAAAACCACAGCATTTCTATTTGAGGTTAATTGTTCATCAAACATTAATCTTAAAGTACACTGTGAAGTCAGTTGTTTAGTGGATGGAAGAAATGGTTTAAATAGCAAATTATTCTTAAATTGTTTACAACTATGAAATTGGGATTCCTGAAGCAGCATGCGTTTTAATCAACAGCAATATTCTTCAAAATTAGCACGCATAAAGTTAAAATTTTGTTCAGAAATCTAATTTTTGCAACAAATAATGTGAAGCATACATAGCACTTTCCCTTGAAAAAGCCCTAGAAATAAGAAAACATCATCACCCAGTCTGACAATCTTACTTCAATGTAGTTGACAACTTATCTCAATATGTTAATCACATTTGTATAAATCCATGAGAAAATGTGTTTCAGTTTCAAAAGAAAGTGGCTAATAACTTTCAGAGAATTAAGCCTTCAATTTCAGCCTCGACAAAGATGCCAACATCTTGAAAATGAATAGAAAAAGGGTAGATACATAGAGCACCTTTGCATACATTTAAATTGGAAAAGATGAGAATATTTGTTGAAAAAATGAAATTTGTTGAGCCACTCAATTTTTTTTATGCAAGACAAAAGAGATTGGAGATGCTGGAATGTGGAAAAGAAAACAATACTGGAAGTCAGTGGGTCAAGCAGCATCTGTGGAGGCAAAATTAGCAAGTCAACATTGATGTTTTAGGTCATGACCGCATCATGACTGAGAAGGACGAGGAAAGATCAATGGTACGTAGCAATATTGTGGACAGCGATAGTAGGTGATAGGTAGAATTAGATGAGGAGGCAATGGCTGACAGATAGAACCAAGTGCAGGGAGGACTTGGGGAAAAGGTGAACGCAGGAATATGAAAACTAGTTAAGCAAGTTTGTGCAGGAGAAAAATACTGTGGATATGGATTATCTGAAATTGGAAAATTCCATGTGCATAGCATTGGGTCACAGGCTGCCCAAGCGCAACATGTGATGCAATGACTGCTGGGATGAAAGATGAAAGAGAGAAGGTGACGACTAAGATGCTCCACTGCTGCTCCGTCCAAGGAATGTGGGTTGACATGAAGGAAATATTGGTAAAGTAAGTTGTGCAAGTTAGGGTGAGATTTATAAGCAACATCAACCTCACCAATGTCGCTCTTTAAAAAAAAAAATCAAGTCTGTTTGATGCCAGAGGAACCACAAACAAAAAACTTCCCCTTTCTAAATAGGTGCAAGCCTAATTATCTATAGACAATAATTATCTGACACCAGTTTAGAATTCCTTCAGGAATTTTCAGAATTAATGGACAGAGCATACCCCAAGCTCGTGATACAGACTTCTGGGATCCTAGCAGTGATCATTAAAAGGAACCTTTATTGCCATTAAATAGACTGGCCATATTTTAAGTGCCAAGTTGCATCAACAATTCCACAGCCTGTTCAAATGCTGTCTCTTCCCTACTGACTGATCCTCTGTGACAACCATCTCTCACCCTTCCACTTCACATCAACTATCAATTTACCAAAATATTTCTTACTGATGCCATGATGTAGCTGCTAACAACTCAACACTTTAAGTGTATGAGTGGCTCCCCGATGATTTAGAAATTAGGCTTGGCTGTGAGACAAGATGGACTTCATGATGCAGCCACAGATAGATTTGCTGAATGTCACTGGACTTTACAGAGCAAATCAGTACAGCATTTCAAACGTCAATAGGCCAAATGGCACTTCAAAATGTTGCAAGGTACAGTGCCTAGAACACTCCTATTTAAAATACACACCTCATGCATAATACATCCCTATTATAATTAATTTAATTCCAAAATTCCTCTGTAACAATTACAAAGCCACAAGTGACAATAAAGTAATCTAATCTAAAGGGAGGCACTGATAATCGTGAACTCCATACTATTTATACAGGTACAATCTATGGCTGCCTCCAAAAATCACCTCTTATAAATATGCCATAATAAGAGTTCAATACACATTGTATCAACATAGAATTCAGTAAGCAAGTAGCTTCAGGTAGCAAAACAAATTGAAGAATCAGAACTTAATTGGTAACCTCTGATAATCCACCATGCTCTGGACTTTGGTGATGCCAGAGTGGCATTTTCTTTTCCCTCTCTCTCCCCAACCCCCTCCACCCCTACACCCTCCCCCCCTCTCCTCCCCCCCATACCATCTACACCTTCCCCCCCCCCCCCCCCCCCCCCACGCCATCAACGTCCCCATTTCACTATATTCTGATGTCACACCATTTTGTTATTGGCTTTCTAGTGAAGCATTCTGTGTGAGCTAGTTGCCAAACTACTGGGATTTCTGAATATTTGGACAGCAGAATATTGGACATTTACTGTATAAAGTATATTATTTACAGAAGAAAACAAAAGACCGAGTTGTGCTGTACCTACACAATTCCAAACCACCCGACAACTTTTGCCCATTCAAAATAAATAGAAGGATAGAGTTCTCAAATTATGAAATCAGTTTTTGTTGAGGAAGACCATGGAAACTTATGCGGAAGTTAGGCAAATTGCAATTTTATTATCAATCTAGAATTTTTCATTCATTCAAATGTTTGACGGTTTGCACATCATACAGCACAACAACCAAGGTTGGCAATTTCAATCTAATCTATTGGGCAGGACCAGAAAACTAGTAGAAAAGGAACTGCGGATGCAGATTCACAAAAAACAGGGACACATTGTGCTGGAGTAACTCAGCACATCAGGCAGCATCTCTGGAGAACTAGTGTTTTACTCCCTAGTCTTAAACTCCACTAACTACATTGGAAAGCCAAACATAGCTCCTTTTTAAGCAAGTGCCCTTCCCGATTGTGACAGTTTCATGTTGTGCAAAATGTCAGCATGGTAACTTTTTCAAAAATCTATTAATACTGCAACAATGGTAGTAGACTTTACTTCTGCAACTTTCAAGCTTCTCTTTGCAAATTCTGATTGTTTCTATTGAGTCTGTGGGCTCAAATCCATAGGGTTCTCTCACGAAAAGACTAAATTTCTTGTGGAATTTCCCCCCTTTCTATCACTGAGCGCATGCTTCACGTTTAAGTAGTGACGACAGCTATTCTCAAGCACAACAGAAAGCAACAGAGACGGATGTCTTTTAGGATGCTACCCTATCTGAACCTTCCAGTTTGTCGTCCTGGGGTCTGCAAATTGACAAAAGTAGGCAATCACTACACTACATTCCTTAGCAATTTAATAATCTCACCAAAACCATAGAGAGGCATCATTTAAGAGAGACTTTGAATGAGATACTGTACAATACTATAATATATTAGCTACCCTCAAATAATCCATGGGAAAAGTATATATGTATAGAATTTAGTCAATAATTACACATACATGTCAGGCATGCACCTTTGTTCAGACAGTAAAAGATGGGAATAATAATAATAAATAATAATAATAATAATAATAATAATTACTTTATCTGTTTAGCACTTTTCATACAATTGAATGCAACCCAAAGTGCTTTCCACAAAAACACAGGTCTAAACAAAAATAGTAAGATTAAATGAGAACTTACCAGTTTGAAGTTTGATCCTTATTTTATGAGGAGTTATGATGAGGGATTACATGAAGCCCCCGCCAGCAAGCATGTGCGACATTATTCAAAGCAGCGGTGTGAAATCACAGATAGTAGAGTTGACTGAAGATAGTAAGATAAGATAACTAACAAAGCAGTTGACCTTATAATAGAGGGTTGGAAGCAGAGGGCACGTAATCCCTCATCGTAACTCCTCACAAAATAAGGATCAAACGTCAAACTGGAAACTTACTATTTTACTTCGGAGTCACATGAGTGACTATGTGAAGACTTCAAAGCTCTGTGATTTCATGCCCTGGAAACTAGTCCATGCTCACACACTGCCATAATAACCAATGGAGGAAGCATGTTAACGTATTTCAGACTTGAAACAGTGCTGAAAAACAATAAGTATTTATTTAACAAATAATAATAATAACCCCTAACTTAGGGGAAAATTATAATACAGAACTTAAAATAGTGTCTGCGAATATCTCAGGCGTGGCCACAGGTTTGTTATAAAACCACTGGAAAGTTGTTTCATTAGACCAGCCCGCCGTTGCAAGGATGTGGTCCAAAGGAACTTCCATCATCTTCACTGCCGATGTAGCTGCAGCCCTGATAGAATGAGGTTTAAAAATATCAGTGTCCACCCCTGCTGAACATAACATGACCCTGAGCCATCTTGAGATTGTCTGCACAGTTACTCTGTGATGGGGACGTTTAAAACTTATCAATAGAGCCATTTCTGTTCCCCTGAGGCTCTTGGTGACCTACAGGCAATGTAGGTGGGTCACTATGCATATGCTTCTATCTACGGGATAAGCTAGGAACTCCAATTTGAGGCCAGATGACCCAGGCCTGTTTTGTTTAAGTAACTCGTAAATGTGAAAGGTTACCTTATTTTGGGATGTTACCATGGCGTCCAGTCTTAGTTTATGCAGAGACTGGACTCGCTGCGCCGTTACAAGTGCCATCAGCATCACTATTTTGTACGTGAGTTTGGTTAGTGAGAGGGATGTGGCTGGTGCCCAATCTCTGAGTAGGGTCAGGACAATGCCAATATCCCAAGTCTGGGAGTATCGAGGCCTGGGGGATTTGAGTTAAAAATACCCCTCATGAGTTTTGACACCAGAGGGTGAGATCCGACTCCATGGTGTTCTAACCCGTCTCGGGTATGAGGATAGGGCACTTCTTGCGCTGTGGATGGCACTATAACTCAAGCCTTCATCGAAGTGTAGATTTGCCAGGAACTCCAACACATCCTTGATGGTGGCTGTGTTGTAAGAAATATCTGTCCTGGTACAAAATACCTCCCATTTTTTGATATGGGTGAGATACTGTTTCCTGGTGGACTCTCTGCATGATGCCACGATGATATTCATGGTTCGGTCCGACAGCCCAAATTCCAGGAGAGGTCTTTTCAAATCCTGTAAACCAATAGGTTAATTCGGTCATGGCACGGATGACTCTCCCCTGTCATAGGATGTACCAGCAAACTCGGGCGCTTGGAGATCGAAATACATGGTGCTGAAACCACGTCGAGTACCACAGAGAACCATGGCTGAGTGGGCCAATCGGGTACTACTAAAATACCTGATGCGGAGTCTTGTTGAATTTTTTGCAAGAACCGGCTGATGAGGCAGAAGGGGGGAAATGCATAGAAAAACAAATCACCCCAGTGTAGCGAGAAAGCGTCCATCGCTACTGCCCCAGGGTCTGGTTCCCATGCAACATATGTTGGTATTTGGCGATTAAGTCGATGCAAAAAGGTCGATATCTTGCGTTCCATACCGGGCTACAATGTCAGCAAATACCTGGTGGTCCAGCATCCATTCGGTGTTGTCCGCCACTGTATTAAGCTTACCCGGAAGGTAAGTAGCTGATATCCAAATGTTTATTTCTATACACCAGTGCCAGATTGTATTGGCCAATTCATTGCAAGATTTGGACTTAATTCTACCCATATGAATATTGTATGCCACCACGGTGTATTATCAATTTGTAGGCGAACATGCAGATGGTGCATGTCTGAAAAGTAAGACCGAAGTTCGTGAAACGCTCCCAACATCTCTAGATGATTAATACCTAGTGTCTGAAGTAAGGTTAACTCATGTGCATTCCATCTACCACCGCAACTGGAGGTGGTATTGGTTGCTCCCCAGCCGTGAGCGCTGGCGTCAGTTTGTAACACAACCGAAGAGTTTGTGACTGTGATGGGATTAGAGCAATATCAAACATTGCTAATCCACCATCGCAATTCCAATTTTGCATTGGCTGGTAACTGCATTGGCCTGTCAAAGTGGCCAGCATGGCGTTTGAGTGCTGTGATTTTGGCCCTTTGTAAATTTTGGTAATGTAAGGGTCCAAATTCTGTGGCTGGAAAGGCAGCCACAAGCTTCCCAATTACCCTGGCTACTTGCCGAATAGATGGTTTACAGACGCAAACAAGGCTGTTACGTGCCTCTATCAAGTCTGTTGCCTTGTCCTTTGGCAAGGTGACAGACATATGAACAGAGTCAATCGTGAACCCCGTATAATCCATAGTCACAGAAGGCATTAACTTGGATGGATGGATGATAAATCCCAATTTTTGAAATTGGTGGCTGAAACTGCCAATTTAGCCAATTCCAAGGTTTTCCCCACAATTAGGATGCCATCGAGATACGCCATGACAATATGTTTTTGTTTCCGAAGAAACGCCAATGCTGGTTTCAATATTTTAGTAAACAGTCTGGGGGCTGATGTTAATCCATTAGGCAGCGCTTTATACTGCCAGAGCTGCCCCATCCAGATAAATTTCAAATATCTGCGGTGATCTTTGTCTATTGGTACTGAGTAGTATGCATCTTCTAGGTCGATGCAAGCTATGAAGTACCCCTTGGAAACTAGTTACTTAGCAGTCACAAAAGTTTCCATTTTAAAGTGGGTGTACTGCACAAATGTATTCAGTTGTGTCAAATCAATAATGATGCGGCATCCGCCATCTTTTTGTTTTTGGTGAAGATGTTTGATACAAACTCAAGAGATTCATGTTTAGTTTTCTCTATTACTCCTTTCATGTGTAGTCTTAACAGTTCCGCATGACCTTCCACTTTCTCTTTTTGTGAAAGCACAAACTTTCGGCTAGGTGCATGTTGAACCGGAAGGAGGAGTTTGTCAACAAATTCAATTTTGTATCTCTGAATGCTGTGCAGTATGAAAATATCAGAAGTTATAGAACTCCATGCATCCCCCCCAAGTAGCTCCTCTTCTTGCACCCCTAGCACGTTGGTTTCTTCTGCCAACTCCCCCTCTTCAGAGTCAGCCCAGATTTGACTCCTTATGCTCACCTGCGAAGAGGGTGAGACATTTAGTAGCCTTGTAAAGGGTACTGCCGTGGGTCTGCTAGGAGCCGCACGGTGACCAGACTCCTGCTCCACCATCCGCTCCATCCGGGTTAATCGACTGCCGTCGCTACCTGCGAACAGCAAGTCGTCGAGCCCGGACCCTGCCGAGTCAACGGGATTGCCCAACTTCCGGGTGGCTTTGCCGCCAGTCTGAGGAGCTCCTGCGGGCTGTTGCGGTGTCAAGTTGGGGGCTGCCGCTTGTTCAACGGTAGTCAGGTGTAGTCGGCCGCTATTGACTGCCCGCGTTCCCGCGGTTCTCCGCAGTCGATCTCAAAGCAGCCCGTTTGGACTTGCGTGATTTGTCCATGGTGGGGAACTCTGTAACGAAAACACAACAGTGTGCCCGAAAACAAACTCAGGTTAGTGAATACTCACCTGTTGGTCCGTTTTAAACTTACCGGAGGAGGAGCGACCCTCCTCCCTACCTTTCGCTTCGCAATGCGTTCGACGATATGTCGTGACTCCGAAGTAAAATACAATTTAAAACAGTAAGGACATAGACAGTTAATAGCATAAAAGGCACAAATTTATATAAACATATAAAATAAAAAAAGTGTGAAAGGACAAAAAACAAAAAATCTAAGGTCAAATACAGAGTCCCATATACTATATGAACACACAATCTGCTGAAGGGTACGCTGAGATAAATACAAGAGAATAAAGGTAATTTTTACAATGTCATCAGAAGAAGTAAAGTAGGTTAAAAGCTTGATTGAAAAGATAAGTTTTTAGCTGCCGTTTAAAAATGTCAACTGATTGGGCGTCTCTCATAGTAGTGTAGGGAAGTCCACAGCTTGGGGGTGTACACACTCATTGATGCAAGGGTAACATAGTCAGCAGAGTAATAAATGCACATGCTGCCAGAGTTCAAGTTTCCTTGATATCCTTCTTTCTCTGCTGCCGAAGGTTATGCGGCGATGAACAGCTGTGTGATAAACGTTTTATTTTCCCTCAAGATCTTGGTGAGGTTAATAATATGGGACTATTGCACTGACCCCACGCCCATCAATTGCCACCCCACTCCCAATCTAACCATGTTGATGGTGTATTCTACAGAACAATAGTGGAGACAGAAACTTCAAAGCGCTGATGCTGAACTGCAGCTTGTGGTTATGAAAGGATATTTTTGTGCTCCATACCTCTTTCTTTCTAACGACACCATGGGTACGGTATCAGCTTGCCTGCAGTCAGGGAAATAGAACGGTTAGGTTTGTGTGCCACTTGATCGTGGAATGGGTGATTAATGGTTATGTGCAGCAATTATGATGTCTCGCTATTTGGAAAAACGTGGAACAAGGCAGAAGTGTTGTGCACTCCAATGCTGCTGGCTCCTTTATATGGGGAAAGTGCCGAAAGTATTTGAATAAGGAACACTGCTTCAGTTTGTTGGATGCATTGGCACAAAGCCAATTACTTTCGTAATAGATGCAGGTCTCATTTGGTAGCTGTACTTACATTTACAGACATAGTTCCCATAACAAGGTCGTCTGCTCTGAGCACACCCAGTGTGACTGCAAGCTTTTTTTCTCCTCATAAATGGTACCACTGGTACCATTGCCACAATGAATGAAGGTCTGGCTTGCGACCACAAAATATCAACAGATATCAAGACAATTCTCAGCGTGTTCAAAATGCAATGCAAAATAAAACGGAAACTATGCAGCAATCTAGATACAAATTGTGAGGCTCGTCGTATGTGTCATCTATGAAGCAGGAAAGGAACAAGGCGAGATAATCTAAACAAAAACAAAAGTTCAAACACAAATTTTAACAGCCATTTCAGAGGCCAGGTTGTCAGTGGTGGAACCGTGCTTCAGAAGAATCAATGGATTTCACCAGTTTTAACCCTGAATGAAACAAAGTATAAAATATTTCAACAAAAAGAAAGCTCTTTAAATAGTATTGACAAAACCTCTGCTAACATTTAAGATTTTTGACATCAGACAAGGCAAGATATTCACCAGATTCTGCAGTTTACACTACAGTTTTAAGGCTTAAGAATATAATGAAAAATGATTAAAATAAAGAGCATTCAGTTGTAAGAAAATTACACTACTGCTATTAGAAAATTCACATACGTCTGTAAACACATAACTTTAAAAAGAACCCATTCATGAGTATGGAAACTACTGCTAAAAAGGTAATTCCTAATTTGAGGAGTACAGTGCTGAAAGTTGAGCGCAGCATTTACAGTTACACTAATTCCACAATTTAAATTGTGAAATAGACATAAAATGCTGGAGTAACTCAGTGGGTTAGGCAGCATCGCTGGAGAAAAGGAATAGGTGACATTCCTTTTCCTTTGACCTATTCCTTTTCTTTAGAGATGCTGCCTGTCCCGCTGAGTTACTCCAGCTTTATGAATCTATCCTTGGTGTAAACCAGTATCTGCAGTTCCTTCTTGCACTTACAATTGTGAGATCACTGATGTCATCTACCTGCAAGACCACTATTAGTATATATATTTTGACACAATGGGCCTATAATTCATGAACATTTCTGCTGAAAGCAAATGTTTGGATTATCTATGTTCATTGACCATAGCAAAATTGCAGCAGTACTCCCTTAAATTATCTTTTAGCATTTATTCTTTAAAGATCACATGGATCATGAATTTAACTACATACACATCCATGAGAGTACACTACTCAAGCCTTCATTGTACATCAAAAGGAAAATGACAGACAGCAGTGTCATTTTTTTTCAAGGCAACATTCATATCCAGGATCACATTTCTGGTTACACTTACAGCCATGCATCAAACAAGCAAAATTAATCAAAGAACGTCATTCATTTCGTCGGTGTTGTTAGAACATAGAACAGAACAGCACAGGTACAGGCTTTTTGGCCTTCAATGTCTGTACCGAACATGGTACCAAGTTAAACCAATCTTCTCTGCCTGAAAGGTGACCCATATTCCTCCATTTCATGCATATCTATGTGCCTACCGAAAAGCCTCTTAAATGCCACTATCCGATCTGCATTCCACCATCATCCCTGGCAGCAACCATTCATGTAAAAATCTTTCCCCTTTAAAACCCCTTTAAGACTTTGCCCCTCTCGCCATATATAGAACATAGAAAAGTACAGACACAAAAAGCTGGAGCAACTCAGTGGGTCAGGCAGCATCTCTGGAGAAAAGGAATAGGTGACGAGAGGTTGGATAGGTTGGGTCTTTTTTTCATTGCTGCATAGGAGTGACCTTATTGAGGTGTACAATATTATGAAGGACATGATTAGAGTGAATGCTCTTCTTCCCAGGGTAGAAGATTATAAAAAACTAGGGCATAAGGTTTGGGTAAGAAGGAAGATATTTAAGAGAACCTCAGTGGGTAACCTTTCACTCAGAGGATGCTGGACATCTGGAATGATCTGCCAAATGAAGCTTTTGAAGCAGATACAATTGTGACATAAAAATGGACAGATATGTAGATAGGAAGGGTTTAAAGGGCTATGGGCCAAATGGAACTAGCTCAGCATGGACTAGGTGGGCCGAGGGATCTACTTCCATGCAGTGTAGTTCCACGACTCTAATGCTGAGGATGGTTGTTTTGATGGGTTGGTAAGATGTGCAGTGCAATAAGATGTGCAGTTCAAACTTGAGTTTTAATTCTGTTAAGTGTGAGGCGACGCATTTTGGGAGGGCTACTAAGGATAGGATATACACAGTACAAAGTATTAAAGAGCAGATGGATCTTGAGATACAACTCTCCCTTTTCTGGCCTCCAGCCACTCCATCTTCTCCCCACTCCCATTAGACAAACTGTGTAGATGTCTGAAAATCCACACCTCCAGATTCAGGGACAGTTTCTTCCCAGCTGTTATCAGGCAACTGAATCATCTTACCAACAACTAGAGAGCGGACTTTACCGTGCACTAAACGTTATTCACATTATTACGCTTATCATGTATCTGTACACCGTGGATGGCTCTTTTGTAATCATGTATTGTCTTTGGGCTGCCTGGTTACCGCGCAACTAAAATTTTTCACTGTGCCTCAGTATATGTGACAATAACCTCAAGTCTAAGGATCCCTGAAGGTGGCAGCACATGCAGATATGATGGTCAAGGAAGTACACTGGATAGTTGACTTCAATAGCGAGGGCACAGAATATGAAAGCAGGAATGTTATGGTGTAAACATACAAAACATTTAGGCTGCAGTTGGATGGATTTGCATGGATTTGGTCACCACACTGTAAGATGGACATCATTATACTGGAGAAGGTGCAGATTTGCCAGAATGTTGCCTCAAATGGAGGTTTTAGTCATCAGGAGCAACTGGATAACAGGGTTTGTTTTCGTTGGAGCACAGGAACCAAGGTGGGGGCCTCAACTGATGATGAGAAACAGAGATAGGGCAGTTTAGTTTAGTTGAGAGATATAGTGCAGAAACAGGGCCTTTGGCCCACTGAGTCTGAACTCACCAGCAATCACCACACATTAACACTATCCTACACCCACTAGGGGCATTTTGTACTTTTTTTCATCAAGCCAATTAACCTAGAAACTTGTACATCTTTGGACTGTATGGAGCACCAGGAGAAATCCCACGCAGGTCATGGGGAGAATGTACAAACTCCACACAGGCAGCACCCGTAGTCGAGATCGAACCCGGTTCTCTGGCCCTGTGAGGCAGCAATTCTACTGCTGCGCCACTGTGCTGCCCACCTTCATTTTGGTGGAAAATACATCCTTCAGCAGAGATACATCCTACCTAGAGGCATCAATATGACACAAGGGTTAGGAGTTTAGTGGAGACCCAAGGAAGAAAATGTTAAAGAGTATGGCTGGAATCTGGAACATGCTGTCTGAGGCAGTGAGAAGGGAGATATTCTCATAACATTTAAGTATCTAGACAAGCGTGTGAAATTCCAAGTCACTGAAAGAATTGCAACAGTCACAGTCTAAGAATAAAGGGGAGGCTGGCCACAGTCTTAGAATAAAGGGGAGGCCATTTAAGACTGAGGTGAGAAACTTTTTCACCAAGAGTTGTGAATTTGTGGAATTCCCTGCCACAGAGGGTAGTGGAGGCCAAATCACTGGATGGATTTAAGAGAGAGTTAGATAGAGCTCTAGGGGCTAGTGTTATCAAGGGATATGGGGAGAAGGCAGGCACGGGTTATTGATTGGGGACAATCAGCCATGATCACAATGAATGGCGGTGCTGGGCCGAATGGCCTCCTCCTGCACTTATTTTCTATGTTTCTATGTAAATGTGAATGCTACACATGTATCAGTGCAAATCTCACTTTAGAGTACTAACGTTATAAAGCACTAACATAAGAGCAATTTAAAAAATGAATACACTTAGAGACATAGAAAAATAGGTGGAGTAGGCCATTTGGCCCTTTGAGCCAGCACTGCCATTCAATATGATCATGGCTGATCATCTAAAATCAGTACGTTCCTGCTTTTTCCCAACGTTGCTTGATTCCTTTAGCCTTAAGAGCTAAATCTAACTCTCTCTGCCTTCTGTGGCAACAGATTCGCAACTCTCTGGGTGAATACGTTTCTCCTCATCTCAGTCCTAAATGGCCTACCCCTTATTCTTAAACTGTGACCCATGGTTCTGGACTCCCCCCAACATCGGGAACATTTTTCCTGCATCCAGTCTGTCCAATCCCTTAAGAATTGTATATGTTTCTATTAAATTGGTTTGAACGATTTTTTCATCAGAAAATCAGTTTATTTTGTTGATGAAAAAGATCAACACAAGAACAAGTGAATGGGCTTTTTCAGAAATGTTTTTGCCAAAATCCAATGATTCCTGTTAATGATCTAAACCATATGCATTTTCGTTAGTGATCTACATGTAACTTCTGAAAATAAATTAGATGAAACTCATCTGTCTTATGTAGCTGTAAAGACATAATCACATTCCAGTTTTAGTACAATTGACAATATCTTGCAGTTTAGGCTATCCTGTTTGAGAAATATTCCCGAGTGCCACTGAGGGTTGGGATGTAAAGGTAGTGGTATCCACGTCGATAGTTGAGGTCGGAATTAAAATAACATTGGTGGGCATTAGTATGTATATTGGAAGTTTTTCAAAGTGCTTTTTTCCATATCCTAATTCACTCCTGTTTCCATTTTGTCCCTGTGCATGCTGACGTACATTGATTTCTGGATCCAGCAACACCTCCACTTAAAAATTCTCACCCTCATTTTCAAAGCTCAGTATAGCTTCATCTTTCTCTAATTTCCCCCAGCACCACACCATTATATCCTGGTCTCTTGCACTTTTCACTGGTAGCTATGCCGTTACCTGTGAAAAGCCCCAGGAACTGAAAGTCCTTTCACAAACCTCATTGCCTTTCTCCCTCTCTCTCCGCTTTAAAATGCTCTCAAAAAAACAAATTTTCTGACCATTCATCCTAAAAATTCCATATGTACATTGATGTCCAATTATCTCTGGGCTATAAAATGTTTGGTGATTTTACATTCCATCAAAGGTTCTAAATACAAGTATTTTTGTCACATTGGGAGTTCTTAAACAACACTGAATTGAAAAAGTCATAACTGCCATAACACATACATTTTTCACCTTGAGTACAAAATATTTGACATGCCACAAGTTTTGTTTTTTCCAAAACTAAGGCTTCAAAATATTCCCCCCCACCCCCACCCATCTCATATTTTATCACATTTACATCTTGCAAATTTCACAGAATTCACAAAGTGGTGCACCAGAGAAGATAGAAATCTAATAACATTCCTAACATTTCTTTTAGTAGATCGCACTAGCTGGGGGTTACACAAAAAGCTGGAGAAACTCAGCGGGTGCAGCAGCATCTAAGAAGTGAAGGAGATAGGCGACGTTTCGGGTCGAGACCCTTCTTCAGACTGGTCAGGGATCAGGGAAACAAGAGATATAGACGGTGATGTGGAGAGATAAAGAACAATGAATGAAAGATATGCAAAAATGTATCGATGATAAAGGGAACAAGCCATTGTAAGCTGTTTGTGGTGTGAAAATGAGAAGCTGGTGCGACTAGGGTGGGGGAGGGAGATAGAGATAGAGGGAATGCCAGGGCTCGAGGGCTGAGGGAGAGGTGGGAAGGGGAGGAGACAGCATGGGTTAACAGAATCGAGAAAATTCAATGTTCAAGCCCAAAGGATGCAGACTCCCCAAGCGGAATATGAGGTGCTGTTCCTCCAACTTGCGGTGTTGCTCACTACTCCACTTTGTCTAGTCGCACTAGCTTCTCATTTTCACACCATAAACAGCTTACAATGGCTTGTTCCCTTTCTCATCAATACTTTTTTGCATATCTTTCACTCATTGTTCTTTATCTCTCCACATCACCGTCTATATCTCTTGTTTCCCTTAGATGCTGCTGCACCCGCTGAGTTTCTCCAGCATTTTGTGTAACCCTCTTGTTTCCCTGATCCCTGACCAGTCTGAAGAAGGGTCTCGACCCGAAACGTCGCCTATCTCCTTCGCTCCTTAGATGCTGCTGCACCTGCTGAGTTTCTCCAGCTTTTTGTGTAACCCTCGATTCTCCAGCATCTGCAGTTCCTTCTTTAACACTGAATATAAACACCATTGGATTTGTTTCACTCAAGTAAAGTTCCAGAGATTTAGAGGATAACTGAAGTTGACTTTTCCATTCACTGGAGATTTTACTCTGACAATAGCTTCAATGAAATCATTTAAATTTATTTGTATATCTCTGCTTTCTCATTAATAAATAACAATGGCATAAGTAAATTATGTAAATTTGAAATAGCAAAATGTTTCATTAATTCTGTCTTGCTACTGTTTATACTTGTTTCAAGCATATCAAATCACTTTTAGTCACATTTGGCATCTATTATATGCATAGAACAAGATTTGGAGATGCCTGTGTATGCTACTGATGAAAATAGAGTGTACGGTGGCAGAAAGCAGTGTCTGGGGTGGAACGGTTGCTCTTGCTGCAAGCACCAGAAGCCAGATGCCCAAGGCGCATTCAAAATTATTCATCAGATTTCACCTGAAAAAGCTGCATCAGCTCTAGGGCTGCCCGGGGCTGCCAGCTGGTTTCCTTTGGATAAATGTGTGTGACTGTGTGCTGCTGGCAGCAGCTCCTCCAGGTCCCAAGACGTGAACAGGATGTACAAGGACACACAGAGGCCTTCTACAGTACTCCTTGTTAAGGTCACAGGGGGAAAAAAATGATATTCATGTGCACTTTAGGCTTTAGAGATACAGCACGGAAATAGGCCCTTCGGCTCACTGAGTCCACCCCGACCAGCGATCACCCCGTACACTACAAACTACAGTAGGGACAATTAACCTACAAACCTGTACATCTTTGGAGTGTGGGAGGAAACCGTAGTACCCGGAGAAAACCCATGCGGCCACAGAGAGAACATACAAACTCCATACAGACAACACACGTAGTCAGGAACGAACCCGGGTCTCTGCCGTTGTAAGACAACAACTCTACTGCCACTGTGCCGCCCTTCAATAAGATATAGGAAAACCTGGAACTATCTCCCTTTCCTAAACACCAAATAATCAGACATGATTAGCTCAATTTCTTTCCTCTTCCAATTTTTTAATTAACATGTTTGAGATGATGTACATATTTTTTTTTAAGTATATGGTTTGAAAGAACTGCAAGTCTGAATTGTTTCCAAAATCTAAAACAGCTTCAGAGCCCACATAGCCCAAATTTCCACGTTGACTAGGATATGAAATTTGGGAATCCTATATACAGATCATTCTAATATTGAGCTGCTTTAATGCAACCGAGGTTTCTGGTTTGCTATTATCCTTGTTGCAATGTATTAAAATTATAATTTTAAAAAGCAGCAAGTTCACGAGGAAGATCAGGCCACACTAAAAATTAGTTTCATGTGTCGCATAATTTTATCGATCTATACTTCTAGTACAGATCGATAATTGCATGATCAATGAGACACCAGAAAATTGAGATCCATTTTAAAATATAAAATGTTAATTGTGAATATTAAAAGTTTGTTCACGACAGAGTAGCTTGTGCAAGGTAAGGAATCTGGGTGGAGTGGAAGAAAAAAAGTTTTTTTGCACTGGATCACACACTTGAAAGAACTTAAGGAAATAGGAAATAGGAAATAGGCCACTTGGTTCCTCAAGCGTTCTCTGCCATTCAATATGATCATACTGTAGCTGACCTGTCCCAGTTCCTCACAGCCCACAAATCTCTTATCCTTCGAAAACGTTAACCACTTCCTCTTTCATGCTCCCTATGATCTTGGCTCCACAACCATCAAGCATAAATATTTCGATTCACCATGCTTTTAACTAGTTCCTCTGCACCTCAGTTTAAAATGACCATCCCTAATTCCGCAACAATGCCCCCATATTTTGACATTCCCCCATTACTGGAAACATGGCGCTTACACTGCCTGCCACCGCCACCATCCCCACCCATGCCCTCTCACTTTCTACCCCCACCCCAACAATCCTGTATATTTTAATTAGATCACCTCTCACTTCCCTATACTACTAATACAGATCAAATGTTTTTAACCACTCATGCCAGAACAAGGAATTAGCCCAGATAATTACTTTTGGACTGTTTCTGATGTCAGTAAATCATTTTCTAAATAAGGGTAGCAAAATGGTGCACAGTACACAAGGTGTGGCCTCATTAGAACGCTTTACCTTTGTAACATTACTTCCCCATTTCCAACATCAACTCTTTTGCAATAACATAACATCTGCAGCACTTGCCTGCGTACATTTTGTGATTTGTGCACAAAAACACTAACATCCTTCAGTACTTTGGTCATTCTTGATTAGTTCAGGTGTCTGAGGTTATGGGAAGAAGGCAGGAGAATTAGGTTGGGAGGTAGAGATAAATCAGCCATGATTGAATGGCGGAGTAGACTTGATTGGCCACATGGCCTAATTCTACTCCTGTTCCTTATGATCTGCAATCATTCTTGTTTGTTAAGTGCTTGGACACGCTAGAGGCAGGAAACATGTTACCAATGTTGGGGGAGTCCAGAACCAGGGGCCACAGTTTAAGAATAAGGAGTAAGCCATTTAGAACGGAGACGAGGAAACACTTTTTCTCACAGAGAGTGGTGAGTCTGTGGAATTCTCTGCCTCAGAGGGCGGTGGAGGCAGTTTCTCTGGATACTTTCAAGAGAGAGCTAGATAGGGCTCTTAAAAATAGTGGAGTCAGGGGATACGGGGAGAAGGCAGGAACGGGGTACTGATTGGGGATGATCAGTCATAATCACATTGAATGGCGGTGCTGGTTCAGGGCCAAATGGCCTACTACTGCACCTATTGTCTATTGTCTATTCATCTTTTATATGGCATTCTGCATTAAGATTCCTGTTACTGAAGTGCATAACCTCAAGCCCCTGTCCTACTTTCACGACCTAATTCACGACCTCTGACCTTGCATATTGAACACCATTTGCCAAATTTTCATCACTCACTCAATTTATGTCTAGTTATAAATAACAAGGCAATACGGGGAGAAAAGATAGCCAAGAATATAAAGGACGATAGTAAAAACTCCTTTAGGTATGTGAAGAGGAAAAAATTAGTTAAGACCAAAGTTGGACCCTTGAAGACTGAAAAGGGTGAATTTATTATGGGCAACAAGGAAATGCCAGATGAGTTGAACAGATACTTTGGATCCGACTTCACTAAGGAAGACACAAACAATCTTCCTGATGTATAATGGCCAGAGGATCTGGGGTGACGGAGGAACTGAAGGAAATCCACATTAGGCAGGAAATGGTTTTGGATAGACTGATGGGACTGAAGGCTGATATATCCCCAGGGCATCCCAGGGTACTTAAGGAAGTAGCTCTAGAATTTGTGGACGCATTGGTGATTATTTCCCAATGTTCTATACATTCAGGATCAGTTCCTGTGGATTGGAGGGTAACTAATGTTATACCACTTTTTAAGAAAGGCGGGAGAGAGAAAACAGGGAATTATAGACCAGTTAGGCTGACATCGGTGGTGGGGAAGATGCTGGAGTCGATCATAAAAGATGAATTAGTGGCAAATTTGGATAGCAGTAACAGGATCGGTCTGTCAGCATGGATTTACGAAGGGGAAATCATGCTTGACTAATTTTTTGGAATTTTTTGAGGAACTAGGGGCCACAATTTAAGAATAAGGGGTAAGCCATTTAGAATGGAGATGAGGAAACACTTTTTCACACAGAAAGTTTTGAGTGTGGAATTCTCTGTCTGAGGGCGGTGGAGGCAGGTTCTCTGGATACTTTCAAGAGAGAGCTAGATAGGGCTCTTAAAGATAGCGGAGTCAGGGGATATGGGGAGAAGGCAGGACCAGGGTACTGATTGTGGATGATCAGCCATGATCACATTGAATGGTGGTGCTGGCTCGAGGGGCCGAATGGCCTACTCCTGCACCTATTGTCTATAGTTACAGTGCTTAAATATCCTCAACATAACATGCCCTTCCACCTATTTTCATATTGCCATATCTTACATTCTGACCCCTCATCTCAGACATCCTTATAAATTATTAAGGCCCACACATTGGTTCTTGAGATGCTCCACTTGTTTCACCGTTACAACCTGCGACCCCCATTTATTCTGTCTCTCTGATTCAATGCAATATCCACGCCAGTACAGTCTTCAATCCACGCCAATACACATTCCCTAACATCACATGCTCTTGTCTTGTTCACCAGCTTTGTATATGGTATCTAGTCCAAGGCCTTCTAAAAATCCAAACACACATGTACAGGTTCCCCTCTTTCAATTCTGCTTGAAATGTCCTCAAAGGAACTCCAGCAAATATGTAGAATGGTATTAACCTTTCATAAATCCATGATGATTATATTAAGCTTCTCGAACTGACTTGTTATTTTGTTGGTTCTATACTCCAGCTTCTTGCCAAAAACAGGCATTAAGCTAACGGACCTGTACTGATTTTTCGTTTTCTTCCCGAATTTAAAAAATGGATTCACATTTGCGGTTTACCGATCCAGTTTTAACTTCCTGGAGCTCAGTTTTACAAAACATCAGCCAATGGCTCCCACTATCTCGGCAGCTGCCTCGATTAAGGCCTTCGTGAGCAAGTCAAAAGGAGTTGGCAACATGCCTGCCTTTAGTCCCATTAGTTTAAAGGGCCTGTCCCACTTGGGCGTCATTTGCGCGACATAATTTACGTGTGACGGCACACGACACGCGCATTGCATGCATTACGTGCGCATGGTATGCATTACACGTGCATTGTGCGTGGTGTCATAGGTAGTGACGCCCGGTAGTGCACGGCACCCCAGGAATTTTGGAATTCTCAAAGTCCTCGCGCGCCACCTGCGTGACGTGCAAATGACACACAAGTGGGACAGGCCCTTAACTTATCCCCTGTCCCATAAACCTGGAAAAAAATTCTCATATCATTTAGGAAAAAAAATAGGATTTAACTTCATTCGCTTGTGTGTCAGATGAAGTTCTGTCATCGCTTTGCCACAGCCAGTGCCACATCTGTGCATCTGCGGAGATCGCCCGCAGTGCATGCCTCTCCGCCGCAAATCAGTCGATTTAACTTAAAATAGTTTAACCTGCAGCAGAGCTAAACCTAAGATGGACACAAGATGCTGGAGTAACTCAGCGGGACAGGCAGCATCTCTGGATAGAAGGAATGGGTAACGTATTGGGTCGAGACCCTTCTTCAGACTGAGAGTCAAGGGAGGGGGAGATACAGATATTAGGAAGTGTAAGGTGTAAAAATGAGATATTGGGGATGGAAATCAAGGAAAATGTAGAATAGATCATTGTTAGCTAGGAGAAGGTAAAAACAAAGCAAACAGAGATAAAATGTAGATGAGGACAGTCAGACTGGTCAGAGAACTGGGAATGGGGGAGAGATGGAAAACAAGGATTACTTGAAGTCAATATTCATACCGCTATGGTGTAAGCTACCCAAGCAAAATATGAGATGTTGTTCCTCCAATTTGCACTGGGCCTCACTCTGACAATGGAGAAGGCCCAGGACACAAAGGACAGTTTGCGAATGGGAGTGGGAATTAAAGTGCTGAGCAACCGGGAGATCAGGTAGGTTTAGGCGGACTGAGCGGAGGTGTTCAGCGAAATGATAGCCCAGCTGCGCTTAGTCTCGCCGATACATAGAAGTCCACACCTGGAACAGCGGATACAGTAGATGAGGTTGGAGGAGGTACAAGTGAACCTCTGCCTCACTTGAAAAGACTGACAGGGTGCTTGGACGGAGTCGAGGGGGGAAGTAAAGGGACAAGTGTTGCATCTCCGGCGGTTGCAGAGGAAAGTAACTGGGGAGGGGGTGGTTTGCATGGGGACAAGTTAACCAGGGAGTTGCGGAGGGAATGGTCTCTGTGGAAAGAGGATGAGATGGGAAGATGTGGCTTGTGTTGGTATCCCGTTAGAGGTGGAGAAAATCCCAGAGGATTATGTGCTCTATGCGATGGCTGATGGGTGAAAGGTGAGGACTAGGGGGACTCTGTCCCTGTTGCGACTGGGGGAAGGGGAGCAAGAGCGAAGCTTCAGGATATCATGGAAACCCTAGCGAGGGCATCATCTATGATGGAAGAGGGTAACTCCAATTCCCTAAAGAATGAGGACATCTCTGATGTCCTGGTCTGGAACACCTCATCTTGGGCGCTGATGTTGTTTAGACGGAGGAATTGGGATTAATGTACAAAGGGATCTTGGGATCTATGTGCATTACCCCCTGAAAGTGTTAACACAATAGATAGACTGGTAAAGAAGGCATTGGTCGACACATTGAATAGGCCGCACTTTGTTTAGGCAGCATTTGGAATATTGTGTGCAGTTCGGTTCTACCCATTACAGAATTGGTATGGAGGCTTGGGAGAGGATTATCAGAATGCGGCCTGGATTGGAACATCTTAGATATAAATAGAAATTGGACAGACTTGGATTATTTTCTCTGGAACAATAGACAAGAGGCAGGAGTAGGTCATTCGGCCCTTCGAGCCAGCACTGTCATTCAACGTGATCATGGCTGATCATCCCCAATCAGTACCCTGTTCCTGCCTTCTCCCCATATCCCCTGACTCTGCTATCTTTAAGAGCCCTATCTAGCTCTCTCTTGAAAGTATCCAGAGAACCGGCCTCCACCGCCCTCTGAGGCAGAGAATTCCACACTCACAACTCTTTGTGTGAAATAATGTTTCCTCATCTCTGTTCTAAATGGCTTACCCCTTATTCTTAAACAGTGGCCCCTGGTTCTCGACTCCAACACCGGGAACATGTTTCCTGCCTCTAGCGTGCCCAAACCCTTAATAATCATATATTTCAATAAGATCCTCTCTCATCCTTCTAAATTCCAGAGTATACAAGCCCAGCCGCTCCATTCTCTCAGCTTTTGACAGTCCCACCATCCCGAGAATTAACCTTGTAAACCTACGCTGCACTCCCTCAATAGCAAGAATGTCCTTCCTCAAATTAGGGGACCAAAACTGCACACAATACTCCAGGTGTGGTCTAACTAGGGCCCTATACAACTGCAGAAGGACTTTTTTGCTCCTATACCCAATTCCTCTTGTTATGAAGGCCAACATGCCATTTGCTTTCTTCACTGCCTGCTGTACCTGCATGCTTACTTTCATTGACTGATGAATAAACCCCCAGATCCTGTTGTACTTCCCCTTTTACCAACAACACCATTTAGATAATAATCTTCCTTCCTGTTTTTGCTACCAAAGTGGATAACCCCACATTTATCCATATTAAACTGTATCTGCCACCGGAGTAGTTGGTGATTCACCTCCACTCCATAATATAAACAATCAATGAAAAGTGTGGCACAGTGACAGCAAGAACAACGTGGAGATTTAGGAATTATCCAGGGTTTTTTTGGGATATGGGGAAACAAGCAGAAAATGGAAACACTCAGCAGGTCAGGCTGCATCTGTGGAAAGAGAAAGAGAGTTAACATTCTACATCAGAGACCCTTGGTCAGAATTGAAAAGGAGACATTGCTGTATGGACAAGAATATCACTGATAGAGTAAACACAAGGTGACTATGGGGATAACAAGGTTATCTGATTGATGAGTAAATGGGAGAAATTAGGGAGAGAGAACATAGGCAAACAAATCTATGTTTGTTTATAGGAAAGAACTGCAGATGCTGGTTTAAATCGAAGGTAGACACAAAATGCTGGAGTAACTCAGCGGGACAGGCAGCATCTCTGGAGAGAAGTAAAGGGTAATAATTTGGGTCGAGACCCTTCTTCAGACTAATGTCAGGGGAGTGGGCAGGGCAAAGATAAAATGTAGTCTGAGACCAGGGCACATCTTTCCATCTCCACCTCTTTCTGTTTTCCGCAGAGACTGTTCCCACTGCAACTCCCTGGGCAACTCGTCCCTTCCCACCCAAACCACACCCTCCCCAGGTACTTTCCCCTGAAACCGCCGGAGATGCAACACCTGTCCCTTTACCTCCCCCCTCGACTCCATCCAAAGACCCCAACAGTCGTTCCAGGTGAGGCAGAGGTTCACTTGCATCTCCTCCAACCTCATCTATTGTATCTGCTATTCCAGGTGTCAACTTCTGTACATCGTCGAGACCAAGCTCAGGCTCGGCGATCGTTTCGTTGAACACCTCCGCACAGTCTGCCTTAACCTACCTGATCTCCCGGTTGCTTAGCCCTTCAACTCCCCCTCCCATTCCCAGTCTGACCTTTTTGTCCTGGGCCTCCTCCATTGTCATAGTGAGGCCCAGCACAAATTGGAGGAACAGCACCTCATATTTTACTTGGGTAGCTTACACCCCAGCGGTATGAACATTGACTACTCTAACTTCAAATAGCCCTTGCTTTCCCTTTCTCTCCATCCCCTCCGTCTTCCCAGTTCTCCCACCAATCTTACTGACTCCGTCTACATTCCCGCCCGATGTAGTCCCGCCATCAGTCTGAAGAAGGGTCTCAACCCGAAACGTCGCCCATTCCTTCTCTCCAGAGATGCTGCCTGTCCCGCTGAGTTACTCCAGCATTTTGTGTCTACCTTAGGCAAAAGAATGTTGTTGTAAAATGCCAAAGAGGAAGGTAGACCTGGCAGGATAGGTTGACCCGACCCTCCAGATCCACATGGAAAAAAGGTGGGGGGGGGGGGGGAGGAAAAAAACCAGCTGAGCCAATATCACAGATGGGTGACTGATACAGTAGAGAAAATGTTACCTGAAGTTGTAGATTTCAATATAAAGTCCAGAAGAATGAAGGTCGCCCAGATTTAAGATGAGTGCTGTTCCTCATTATAAAATGCAGGAATCCACAGACGAATAGGTCAGAGTGAGATTGGGATGTAGAATTAAAGTGGCAGACTATAGAAAGCTTAGGGATGACTCATGGTGCTCTTCAAAACAATCTGTGTTTGGTTTCTCCAAACTAGGGGTCACAGCTTGGAGGTGAGAAGGGCAAAGTTTTAAGGTGTGCGGGACAAGTTTTTTTCCACCAACACACACACACGGGGTGGTAGGTGCCTGGAATCTGCTGCAAGGGGTGATGATGGAGGCATATACAGTGCCCTCCATAATGTTTGGGACAAAGACCCATCACTTAATTTATTTGCCTCTGTACTCCGCAATTAGAGATTTGTAATAGAATAAAATCACATGTGGTTAAAGTGCACATTGTCAGATTTTATTAAAGGCCATTTTAATACATTTTGTTTTCACCATATGGAAATTACAGTTGTGCTTATAAATCGTCGCCCAGTTCAGGGCACCATAATATTTGGGACACAGCAATGTCATGTAAATAAAAGTACTTATGTTAAGTATTTTCTTGCATATCCTTTGCATGCAATGACTGCTTGAAGTCTGCGATTCATGGACATCATGAGTTGCTGAGTGTCTTCTCTGGTGATGCTCTAGCCAGGCCTGTATTGCAGCCATCTTTAGCTAATGCTTGTTTTGGGGGCTAGTCCCCTTAAGTTTTCTCATCTGCATATAAAAGGCATGCTCAATTGGGTTCAGATTGGGTGATTGACTTGGCCACTTAAGAATTGACAATTTTTTAGCTTTGAAAAACTCCTTTGTTGCTTTAGCAGTATGTTCGGGATCATTGTCTTGCTATAGAATGAACCGCCGGCCAATGAGTTTTGAGGCATTTGTTTAAACTTGAACAGATAGGATGTGTATGTACATTTCAAAATTCATTATGCTACTACCATCAGCAGTTGTATCATCAATGAAGATAAGTGAGCCTACCTTCAGCAGCCATACATGCCCAGGCCATAACACCCCCACCACTGTGCTTCACAGATGAGATGGTATGCTTTGGATCTTGGGCAGTTCCTTCTCTCCTCCATACTTTGCTCTTGCCATCACTCATCAACACAAGATGTTAATCTTCATCTCATCTGTCCACAAGACCTTTTTCCAGAACTGTGGTTGCTATATTAAGTACTTCTTGGCAAACTGTAACTTGGCCATCCTATTTTTGCAGCTAACCGGTGGTTTGCATCTTGCAGTGTAACCTCTGTATTTCTGTTCATGAAGTTTTCTGCGGACAGTGGTCATTGACAAATCCACACCTGACGAGTGATTCTGATCTGTCGGACAGGTGTTTGGAGATTTTTCTTTATTATTGAGAGAATTCTTCTGTCATTAGCTGTGGAGGTCTTCCTTGGCCTGCCAGTCCTTTTGCGATCACCAGAGCTCTCTTTCTTCTTAATGATGTTCCAAACAGTTGATTTTGGTAAGCCTAAGGTTTGGTTGATGTCTCTAACAGTTTTATTCTTGTTTCTCAGTCTCATAATGGCTTCTTTGACTTTCATTGGCACAACTTTGGTCCTCGTGTTGCTAAACAGCAATACAATTTTAGACTGGAGGATAGAGTGGATGCTGGGAGCTCTCTATACCTGAATTATGGAGGCAATTAAACTCACATGAGCAATTACAAACGTCTGTTAAGCCATGTGTCCCAAACATTATGGTTACCTGTAATGGACGACTATGTATAAACACAGCTGTAATTTCTTACATGGTGAAACCAAAATGTATAAAAATACCCTTTAATAAAATCTGACAATGTGCACTTTAACCACATGGGATTTCTTTCAATAACAAATCTCAAATTGTGGAGTACAGAGGCAAATAAATAAATGATGTGTCTTTGTCCCAAACATTATGGAGGGTGTGATGTATAATATTGTACTATAGTGGCATTTAAGAGGCTTTAAGATAGGCACAGGGATATGCAGGGAATGGAGGGATATGGATCGCCTGCATGTAGAGGAGATTAGTTTAACTTGGCATTATGTTCAGCATGGACATGGTGGATCGAAGGGCTTATTCCTGCGCTGTACTGTTCTATGTTCATTGCTCTTCTCCAATGTAGTTGAAACCACATTGTGAATACCAATAGCTTTATATTAGATTGGAAGAAATGCAAGTGAATTACTGCTTCACCTGAAAAGACCATTTGAGCTTCTGGATGGTGGGAAGGAAAGAGGTGAAAGGACAAATGTTGCTTTGTATGTGGTTGCAAGGGAAGGTGCTGTACGGCAGCTGCTTGGTGGGGATAGAAGTGTGGCCAGGGAGCCATATAGGGAGCGTTCTCTGCGAAATGCTGAAAGTGGAGAGAAAAATATATATCTCGTGGTGGAATCTCTTTGAAAATGGCAAACTGTGCAGAGATTGATCTATTGAATGTGAAGGGTGGTGGGAATGAAAGGCAAAGACTGGGGGACCTCTATCGTTGTTTTGTCCTGGAGGACAAGGGTTGAGATATGGTCAAAAGATTTATTAATAATAGTACTAGTAAAAGCCACAGTTCGGGGAAAAAGGAAAACACAGAGGCATCTGTAAAGAAAGTTTCATCATCAGAGCAAATATGACAGAGATAGAACAACTGAGAGAATAGAATATTGTCCTTACAGGAGTCAGGGTGGACCGAGGTGGACAGCTGTGGGAATCTCAAGACTGGGTTCGTAACTAGCTTGAGATAGAGACAGGTAGATACAGAAAAGGGAACAAGCAGAGATTCACCACATGAAAAGGGCAGGGTAGAAATTGGCAGGAAAGGTAATGAAATTGTCAAGGTTTGATTGAATGTAAATGACAGCACCAAATCTGTACCAGAAAAAGGAAATGTACCAGAAAAAGAAAGTTGAGTGAGTAGTACTTGAAGGATGCAAAAAGTTATCTCTGATTCTCTTCCACACGCATGATCTGCTGAGGGCTTTCAACACTTGCTCTTTTTCATTTATAGTTCCAGCATCTGCAGTTTTGTTGATTTTAAAATAAACAAGCATATCCATATAGCATTAATGTTATTAATATTCTATGGAGCTACATTGTAATCTTACAAATAACCATGGACAAAAACACAATTGAGATAACACAAATACAGCCACTTTTACAAGGAAACCAACATTACTTATATAATCATCATTGACAAAAATTGTCTTGAATTTGCCGGTGTTTATTTTATATGTTAGTTGTTCACTTCTACAAAAACAATTAGATTTACTATTCAACTCAATTGACAAGACGTCACATTTTTTGTGGTTGTACCTTCGATTTATAAATAAGTTTTTATTATTTCACTCTTTTGCATGCATCAACGTTAAATCAACTATACCTTTACATAGCCCAGTTTGAGAAAGAGAATCTTATGGACGCATAAACTACTGTCACTGTGCCAAAAGCCACCTGCTGTTGCCTTTGCATTTATGTAACTCAGTAAGGTTTGCAATTCTTAATCCCCCAAGCCTAATTTTAGTTTAAATTTAGCCAAGACTGACTTTCCTGAAGATCAGTGACATGGTATAAAGGACCATTAATCATGGTAGACACCTAGTGGTTTGAGGATTTCCGTGTCAAATTAAAATATTTAATTTACCGAGTATTGGACACAACTCGAAACTTACATTGTATGTGTGGGTTCTTTAATAAGTTAACAAATAGATTATATAGAAAGTGCTGATGAAAATGTTTTTTCTTTGACTTCATGCAGGTAGAAAAAAGAAATACTGTGCCAAATCAATTTGTTTTTTGTGTGTCCCAATACAGTATGCTTTTGGACAGAGGCAGTTGACAAAACAGTGCGTCATGATGTCAGGAAGTACGCACGTGGAGGGGGAGGGAAAGGAACTAGCTTTAGCTTCCTTTTTTGCATAAACAAGATTTCTAATGTTTTCAACCTGTAATCTTTCAAAAACATATTTGAGCACTGCATAAAAGTTAATTTTTGAGAATGTAAATATCTGATTTAAAAAAAAACGAAAATGTCACCAGAACAGAAATATTAAGGCTGTGGTAAATCATTTATTCTACTTCATGGTAAAGGTTATTAGATTCATTGGTCACAAGAGTTGCACGCAAAATATAATATTTTAAAGTTGATAATTCATGGATTGAAGGTAATTGAAAAGCAGAACAATGTTCGAAATTAATTTCCCAGTAACTTTGTTAAATACTTTGCAGAATCAAATAACAGTGAGTGTCATGAAGAAAGTGATGGCAGAACTGATCCTTGAATGTTAGAGATGTGAATTCAAATTCTGTGCAGATTAATGAGCAAAAACAGCATCCTGACTCTTACGAAGCTGACGTGAAATTAGTTAGCTCACCCTCATTCCAACTCGGTGGGACCAGGTATAGAACGTAACTGCATTTAACTCAAATTAAACCGGCATCTTTACTCAGAGGTCACAGGGAAAGCCAATGTGGGAAATCATGAATTGAATCATACTGATGGCAACTCAGACTTGAAATTATAGCATGGCGATGAAACATGGGTTAGAAATTCCTTTGCTACACCCGGTTATATTATACCCGACTTGAATGGATAACAACATGTATCGAATATCAATTTGTTGAGATATTACATTTATTAACCACCCTTGACTATCTTAAGGATTGTTTGGAGCACCAGTTAAGAGTAAACAATGTGGTTAAAGTGATTATTGGACCAGAGTGAATAAAAATCAGATCTCCTTCCTAAAAGGACATTGTGAACCAAATGGCCTTCTCAAAATTTTTAATTCTTCACAAACAAATTTCCGATATTGATATTTAGTTAATTTTTTTGTGTTTCCAAGGGATTTTCCTAAAATTAAATGATTTCAAATGCTCAAATTGACAGTCATAATTAAGACATAATATTTACCATTGATTCACACCAGATCTTTGGATTAGTATGCAAAAATACCATTCCATGCCCACATCAGTTCCCTTAAACAAAAACTAATAGTTTTGCTATTACTTTTTAACATGTTCCGTTTTCCCAGCAGAGCACAAAATGATTAAATTGCCACTGTCTCTATGAATTCTGAGAGGAAAGGAGCCCCAATATTGCAAACATGTAATTCTTATACCAGAAAGCAAATGGCATGTTGGCCTTCATTGCGAGCGGGTTTGAGATTAGGAACAAGGAGATCCTACTACAGTTGTACAGGGCTCTTGTGAGACCGCACCTGGAGTATTGTGTGCAGTTTTGGTCTCCTAATGTGAAGAAGGACATTCTTGCTATTGACTGAGTGGGTTCACCAGGTTAATTCCCGGGATGGCAGGACTGGCATATGGTGAAAGAATGGATCGACTGGGCTCTTATTCACTGGAGTTTACAAGGATGAGGAGGGATCTTATAGAAACATATAAAATTCTTAAGGCATTGGACAGGCTAGATGCAGGAAAAATGTTCCCCATGTTGGGGGAGTCCAGAACCAGGGGTGACAGTTTAAGAATAAGGGGTAGGCCATTTAGGACTGCGACGAGGAAACACTTTTTCACCCAGAGAGTTGGGAATCTGTGGAATTCTTTTCCACAAAAGGCAGTGGAGGCCAATTCACTGGACGTTTTCAAGAGAGAGTTATATATTTAGCTCTTAGGGCTAACGGAATAAAGGGATATGGAGAAAAAGCAGGAACGGGGGTACTGATTTTGGATGATCAACCATGATCATATTGAATGGCGGTGCTGGCTTGAATGGCCGAATGGCCTACTCCTGCACCTAGTTTATGTTTCCATCTTCCTAGTAATCTTGTGAGTTTGCCAAAAGTTTAATATTCAACTTATCCAGCAAGTAAACATCTATTTAATTCTTTAAGTGACATATTGTCTTAATTAAATGAGCACGAAACAACCACCTTATACTATTTTCTTTTGCCACAAATATGCTTGGAACAATTATAGAAAGAAAAAGTACTATTCTTCCTGTGAAATATAATTCAGGCTGGCATTTTAATGTTTTTCACCAGTCTGCAAAGGGATACAGAATAAAAAAAAAACAAACATAGCTGTTTAAGACTTCTTTAATATGAATGATACAGATCTCAAACACTGTAGGCACAAATTGAAAGATACAGATCTCAAACACTTACATAATAAAAAGATCAATATAATTCTCCATTAGGGTATAGGGATTTAGGGTTATTTCAACGGAACACACAACAAACAGGTCTTTGGTACTTTTTATTTTCCTTGTACCTGCTTGGTTTCAACTGATCAGCCAGTCTTTGTCAATTATGTTTTTCATCTGCCCCTAGAAATCAAAAGAACACTCCAGAAATAGCAATCCCATCCATTGCTCCTGCTCTCTCGTGTGTTGGAAAGAACAGCACCGCATATTTCGCTAGGGCAACTTACACCCCAGCGGTATGAATATTGACTTCTCTAACTTCAAGTAACCCCCCTCTCTCTCTCTCTCCCCCCCCCCCTCCCCCTTCCCCGTTCTCTGACCAGTCTGTCCCTCTGATTTCGTTGTTTCTCTGCTTGCTTTGTTGTCACCATTTTTCCTTGATCTTGATCTGCATCTCTCTCGATCTCTTTCAATTCCTTTTCTCTGAACTCCCTCTCCCCTGACTCAGTGTGAAGAAGGGTCTCCACCCGAAACGTCACCCATTCGTTCTATCCAGAGATGCTACCTGTCCCGCTGAGTTGCTCCAGCATTTTTTGTCTATCCTCGAAACTCTGCCTTGCATTTCTTGGCACGTCCTCAATCACGTTATTACACATCGCCAATCTTATGAAACAGCAAATATGTTAAGCATTAAATGGTGTGCTCTTTTCATTTACGTAGCAAAACTTTCATCTAACGCGGACAGGGGATGCTTGAACAACAATAAAGAAAATTTAAATGTTCAGCAACAATAACATGTTGCGCGCACAAAGTCAAACTGCGCCCAATAACTGAGGTTTGAAACACTGCGATAATTAAAAAGTTACATTATGACATTTGGGTCAAGATCCAAATCCAATTGCAGAGAGCAATGGTGCAAGATCTCTATAGAATCAGCCTCACGGTACCAGGAGTTCGAGACTCCATGGGTTCCAGCTGCAGCCTAGTGCAAAAGTTAGAATAAAAAATGCACAAATTATGCTTTAAGCACCCTGGTATATTCCACAAGTGTTTGGCGCACAGACACTCTGCAAGTGCCATCAAAGTCCGCCTGAGCCGAGTTTCCTAAATGGTAGTGAACTCGAATTTGGTGTCAGGTAGTAAAAACAACATCGTGCCCAGAGGGAACCTGCACAGTTGAGCTCACACCAGTGATTGCTGCAAGCATACTCTTGCTCTTCTGTACGCCGTTTCATTCACGGGACCAAATGATACCATTCACTGTGAAAACAGTTGAAACCGATTTATTTATTTTTGTTTAAGAAATCTCAAATTATTTCTCAGCTATTAATGTTTCGTGAAGTTATCGTGTCATGGTGACTTCGTTCTATTTGTGGCATTGGTGAAAAGGCACTCGTGACACTAGCTTTCACAAAATAAAATGTTACACGGTGTATCAGCATTCACAACAAAAACACTTCACGAGGTTGCATAGACAGCATTAGGATTGACAAATCGGAATTATGCATTTCAGTGCAGCGAGTATCTGGGTATCTTCTGCAGAAGAGTGCACCGACATTATGCCAAACGCTCCTCCACTCCGGTACCTAACACGCCAAGAGACCAAACTAAACACGCGAAATATTTCGCACGCCAGTGCCAAGGTTAAAACCATAGAAAGACGCATTGCAAAAAGAAAGGCTGCGCTCCAAATTATTTGGCATCGCTGTGCAGAGCGACATCAAACCCAGAAGCCGGGCAATTGCCAGCACATTTATGACTTTAAAAAGTCCCAGCGCCAGGGCATGCTCGTTGCCACTGGGTCAGGTCACGGAGACACACTATTCATGCATTTACAGTCATCTGTTGATCTTGTGAGCCGGGAAATGCATTCCTTCGGAAAACCTGGCAGATGCACAAATCTCAATTGCAACGCATTTACACCTCAAAAGTAGCAGCGGCAAACCTGTGGAAAACACCCCCACTCCTCGTCCACCCCTTCTCCTCATTTCTCACCCCCCCCCCCCCACAAAGACAGATGTATGTTTGCCGCCTCTCCTCCCCCCCCACCTTGAAATGTCCACCATACATACCTCAACCATTAAACAAGACATTGAACCATAGTGACAGGCTGGTGACCCTCGTGTGCCTTGAAACCTCTGGTCGGTGCGGGTTGCTCATGAAGACTCGCGCTGCAGAGCCCAGCAGCTGCATCCAGGATGGCAAAAGCAGCGCAAGACACACACCGAATACGCGCAAAAAAATAATAAAAAAATAAATAAATAACACACTAAATCACGAGGAGAAAGCCCCCGACGCGGTGATTTTGTTTTAAACCCCGCCAGAAGCTTCCGTTTCTGTTTATATATATATATATTTTAAAAGCAACCGCGGCGGCTGGAATAACGAAGCCCTGTCTAAGCGGACAGGGAACACACACACGAACCATGTGAGTGAGGTAGGTGTGGATGAACTGGAGAAGGGCTGGACTACAACAAGCCCCGGCTCCCGTCCTGACGATCAAAGGGGGAGGAGAGAGAGAGAGAAGGGGGAACGTGCGCGCGTGCACGAGCTTCCACAACCGGTGCGCGTGCACGAGCCCCCCCCCCCCCCCCACACAAGGGTACGCGCACTCGTGCAAAAGCTCCCATAAGGGGCGCGCCGCCGATGAGTTGAGTTGTGCTGCGTCCGCTGCTCCAAGCTCCCCCGTGCACACGCTGATGTTTCCACTTTTCCCATCCCCACCCTCTCTCTTTCTTGCAACTTATTTTTTTTAATTTGACACACACACACAAAGAAATATGGGGGAGCGATTTAAAGGCTAGTGGTTCCGTACCTTCCCAGTCTGCAAATTTGTACTCTCCTCGCGATCTGCACAGGTCCAACCATATGCACCAGAATAATTAAATTCTTACTAGCCGCAGCTTTACAGCCCCACATTGGACATGACGCCAATAAATATGTTAGAAATGAGGAACTGCAGATGCTGGTTTACAAAAAAAAGACACAAAGTGCTGGAGTAGCTCAGAATCTCTGGAGAACATGGATAAGTGACCTTACCAGTTAATCTAAGTAAATTACAACATAATAGTGTTGGAATAAAAGTTGGTAGAGCAAGCCTAACAGTACAGAGTGGTATGATAGGATAGGGTATGATATGGTAGGGTTGTGGCTAGGTTTGTGCAGGGTGGTTCAAGAACCTGATGGTTGATAGGAAGATATGCACAAAAAGCTGGAGTAACTCAGCAGGTCAGACAGCATCTCTGGAGATAAGGAATAGGGGACGTTTTGGGCCGAGACCCTTCTTCAGACTAATGGGAACAAACTGTTCTTGGAGGTTATGGTTCTCAGGACCATGTACAATGGCTTGCAAAAGTATTCATACCCCTTGAACTTTTCCACATTTTGTCACGTTACAACCACAAACATAAATGTATTTTATTGGGATTTTATTTGATAGACCAACACAAAGTGGTGCATAATTGTGAAGTGGAAGGAAAATGATACATGGTTTCCAAATTTTATTACAAATAAAAAACTGAAACTGTCTCTAACTGTTTCGTAAACGTTGGGATAGTCCCAGCCTCAACTACCTCCTCTATACACCCATACACCCACCACCTTTTGTGTGAAAAGCTTTCTTTGTGATTACATCAATGTGTTATGCTCAGATCAGATCACTAGAGATGCGTATGTACAGGAACGTGAAGCTGTTGACTATCTCAGCTGCCATCTCACCTATGAAGACAGCTGTGTGGTCTCTTGGCTTTCCCATCCTAGTCAGCAATCAGCTCCTTGCTAATGTTGAGAGCAATGTTGATTGTCATTTCGGAACCACCCAGTCAGATTGTCGATCTCCCTGCTGCACTCTAACTTGTTGTTATCACATTGGCGAATTTAAAGGTGGCATTGGAACTGTGTCTGGTTACTCAGTGATCCGTATAAAGAGAGTGGAACAGGGGTGTTCATTTTATTCCACTATTCAGGCCGTTATCCGGCAAATGAATCAACCTACCACAACCAGAGAGCAGTGCTGAACTACTATCTACCTCTTTGATGACCCTCAGACTATCCTTGATCAGACTTTGACTGACTTGACCCTGCACTAAGCTTTATTCCCTTATCATGTATATATACACTGTAAATGGATCGATTGTCATCATGTATTGTCTTTCTGCTGACTGGTTAGGGCACAACAAAAGGTTTTCACTGTACCTCGGTACACGTAACAATAAACTAAACTGAAACTGTAACATTTGCTCCAGTTTGAGGGTGACTTACTTGTTTAAGTTTATGTGAAAGGAGCAGAATTAGGCCATACGGCCCATCAAGTCCACTCCTGCCATTCAATCATGGCTGATCTATCTTTTCCTCTTAACCCCAATCTCCTGCCTTCTCCCCATAACCCATTGGCGGAAACAGGCCATTGAGTCCATGCTGACCAGTGATCCCCATACACTAGCACTATCCTACGCATTAGGCACAATTTACAATTTTTACCAAAGCCAATTAATCTACGAACCTGTATGGAGATATGAACCTGGTTTACTCAAACTTTTCTCAAAGTAAAACTACTATCCACTAAGGGCAGCATGGTGGCGCAGCAGTAGAGTTCCTGCCTTACAGGACCAACAGCACCAGAGACTCGGATTCGATCCCGACTACGGGTGCTTGACTTAGCGAAGTTTTGTAAGTTTTGTACGTTTGTACGTTTTCCCCATGACTGTGTGGGTTTTCTCCGAGATCTTCAGTTTCCTCCCACACTCCAAGGACGTACTGGTTTGCTGGTTAATTGGCCTGGTATGAATGTAAATTGTCCCTATTGTGCTTAGGATAGTGTTAGCGTGTGGGGATCGCTGATCGGTGCAGACTTGGTGAGTGGAAGAGCCTGTTTCCGCGCCTTATCTCTAAACTAAACTAAACTATCCCTGGAACAAGTCTAGGGTCTATCTATTTCCAATTCTTTGTGTTCTGTCTTATGACCATTTCTCATTTGCATGATTAACAATCTTCTTAGCCTTTCCAGTTCAGAGGGGGCTGCAGTGCCCACTGAAGGAAGTGCAGAAAGTGCAACAGGTGGGGAAGATCATTCTTGATGGGACATATATGAAGATTGTTTGGGAACATTTCATGACCCTTTTCAAAACATTCCAAAGAATCAGTTAAGTGCTTTTGAAATGTAGGAAATCCAACCTGGATTATCAAAACAGCACGCTGTTTTTTTTAAGGAATATCAAAAGGGAGATAAAATTTAATTCACAATTTTGAGCATGGCAAACTGTTCTTCAAAACAGTGCAATGAGATTCTTTACATTCATTGAGATGAAAGGACTTTGGTTTAATGTCACATTGCTAGAGAGCATCTCTCTGAGTATTGCAGTGGAGCAAAACTATGAGTTTTTGTGTTTAGTTTGCTATAGTGAGTGTGAACTCATAATCTTCTGATGGGGGAGAGTGCAATCGATAGTGGCATAAGCTACATCTGTGCACATCTTTTGTTTTATCTTTTCAAGACTCGCAGTTTTTCTGAATGAGATGGTAAGGAAGATTAACTGCTCCCTTCTTAAACCACCTTCACTTAGCAGGCAATCATAAAATACACAACAGCAATGCATTTTTAGATTCTACCCTGTGTAACGCTTGCCTTTACAGAACGTACTATCGCAAAATGTGATTGAGGACGGGGGTTCATAGAAACATAGAAACATAGAAAATAGGTGCAGGAGTAGGCCATTCGGCCCTTCGAGCATACACCGCCATTCAATATGATCATGGCTGATCATTCAACTCAGTATCCTGTACCTCCATTCTCTCCATACCCCCTGATCCCTTTAGCCACAAGGGCCACATCTAACTCCCTTAAATATAGCCAATGAACGGGCCTCAACTACATTCTGTGGCAGAGAATTCCAGAGACTCACCACTCTCTGTGTGAAAAATGTTTTCCTCATCCAGGTCCTAAAGGAATTCCCCCTTATCCTTAAACTGTGACCCCTTGTTCTGGACCTCCCCAACATCGGGAACAATCTTCCTGCATCTAGCCTGTCCAACCCCTTAAGAATTTTGTAAGATTCTATAAGATCCCCCCTCAATCTTCTAAATTCTAGCGAGTACAAGCCAAGTCTATCCAGTCTTTCCTCATATGAAAGTCCTGACATCCCAGGAATCAGTCTGGTGAACCTTCTCTGTACCCCCTCTATGGCAAGAATGTCTTTCCTCAGATTTGGAGACCAAAACTGTACGCAATACTCCAGGTGTGGTCTCACCAAAACCCTGTACAACTGCAGTAGAACCTCCCTGCTCCTATACTCAAATCCTTTTGCTATGAAACATGTCTTGCAAAATGTGTTGTACTTTACCTGTATTAGACATGGATAGGACAGGTTTGGAGGGATATTGACCAAGCGCAGGCAGGTGGGACTAGTGTAGCTGGGACATGTTGGCCGGTGTGGGCAAGTTGGGCTGAAGGGCCTGTTTCCATGCTGTTTCACTCTATGACTCTATGACTCTATGACTTCAAGGACATTTTTCTTTCTAGACAGAACATATCTATACTGAGAGACAATATTTTAGTGCTCATCATCATATATTTTTGTTAAATGAAGGATAGATTATTCAGTTTTAGTAGCTTTAATTAATCCAGGAAGATTACATTTGACACAAGACTTTAAACAATAAATATCAAGAAGAGGTGGTCATAATTTTGTATTCTGGCCCTCTTGAAATAAATGCTAGCAGTGAGTTTGCTTGCAGATTAACTTTGGAGGAATCTTGCACCAGCGCTCCCAAGCTGTGGCCTGTAACAGGTACCTGAGCCGGTTCACGGACTCGCCAGCCGCCTGTCACTACTACGGCGAGGAAGAGACCGTGTACCACGTCTACATGCAGTGTGTGAGGTTGCAGCCCCTGTTCGACTGCCTGAAGGGGCTGCTCCTCAAGTTTGGGTACATTTTAGCCCCATATCCCTGATATTTGGGCACCCGGTACAGAGGGGGAAGGGTCAAGAGGGAGGGAGAGGCAGGTCTCCCTGTTGGTTTGCTTCTGGGCCTGGAGAGGGAACACGCGGTGTACACGGTGACTCTGGAGGCCTTCTGTAAACGCCGGTCGCCGCGGGATGTCGATGTATAACCGATCAGGATGATGTTATTTTGAATTTGATGACTGTTGTTTTATAAACTGCCGCAAAGACAGTTTTGATCGTGTTCCCCTTTTGTATGTTTGTTTTTGTTTTCTGAATACAAGTATTTGTGTAATAAAAAAATTAAAATTAAAAAAAGAGATGGTCATAATTCACTTTGTGACATATTTGCACAGGTAATTTAGGTTGCGCGATTGCTGTTTAATATTGCAAGTGGATACGTTTTTGCTGATGTGGAACTGAAAATATACGTAGAGGGTAATTTTTAACTAGAATCTGGGCAATAATGTAACAAAGCAGATGAGCTTGATTTCCATCTTATTAATTTTGTGCATGAAGATCAGACAAGAGATCAATGCTACCAGATTGCAGCCCAGGTGGGGAGGATAGAAATTAATCTCGTGCTGTTTTATTGTGAAAGGTAGAGCACTCAATATTAAGAGATAGTTTATAAGATTGAATAAGTAAAATGCTGTAGTGCTTTTATTTCATAATTGATTAAATGTAATGGGTGACTAAAGGGCCTGTCGCAATTAGGCGATTTTTTTAGGCGACTGCCGGCGACTAGGCTGTCGCCACACGATCGCCGGGGTGTTGCCTGTATGATCGTGAGTAGTCTCCTCAGTCGTCCAAAGAGTCGTAGCATTTGTCTGGTCGCCGCTGGATTTTGAAATGTTCAAAACTTTTCGGCAAAGGTCGGCAACCATGAGCTTGTAGTAGCTTGTCTTCTCCTGACGTAGGTGCTGTTGTAGGTTGTCGCCAGGGTGATGTAGGTTGTTCGCCGGTGCTGACTTAGGTGAATTCCATTCGCGACTACCCACATCAACCTACACCAACCGGCGACAGGTACCGGCGACTGAATTGTCTTCAGTTGTCTTCAGTTGTCGCTGACAGGGTCGTAGCTTGTAGTAGCTTGTCGTGGGTGGTCGGTTGTTGTAGGTTGTCGCCTGTGTGGTCGTAGGTTGTCATAGGTGGACGTCCTAATGGGTCGCCGGTTGTCAGTAGCTTGCCGTAGACCAGGTGGTCGGTTGTTCGTAGCTTGTCGTAGACATTGTCGTAGGCGGGTCCAGTTGCCGGCTTATCGGCGAACTGCTACAACTATGACAGTCGACGGCAGTCGCCTAAAAAATAGCCTAAGTGGGACAGGCGCTTAAGTTGTGCAAGTTCTGGGAGCTGCTGGAATGTAATAAGAAAGGAAAGTCTGAAGAAGAGTTCCGATCCAAAATGTCACCTATCCATGTTCTCCAGTGATGCTGCCTGACACACTAAGTTACTCCAGCACTTAGTGTGTTTTTTTTTGTAAACAAGCATCTGCAGATCCTTGTTTTAATAAAGGAAAGTTTATGTATTTGACATGGCATTGTACTCAGATTGGAGATATGATTTTTAGAATCTGGAGAATGTCTGCAATAAAGCTTGAAATTTAAAGCAAACTGGGGCACTAGTAAGAGAGTGCTCAGAGTTTATATAAAGGGATGTTTAATTGGGAAGTCCCTAGATCTTTGAGTCTGCCCTGTAGAAGAAGTGAAAGGGGTTAAAGGATACTGAAACAATCACTGTAAGAAGGAAGATACTGAAACAATCACTGTAAGATGCTGGTTTAAACCGAAGATAGACACAAAAAGATGGAGTAATTCAGCGGGACAGGCAGCATCTCTGGAGAGAAGGAATGGGTGACATTTTGGGTTGAGACCCTTCTTCAGACCCAAAACGTCACTCATTCCTTCTCTCCAGAGATGCTGCCTGTCCTACTGACTTACTCCAGCTTTGTGTGTCTATCTTCTGGAACAATCAGAGCAATTTGTCATGAGCTGTATGTCTGGTAGTAGTGGGTTGTATAACTAGCTTTATGAAAGAATCTCTAATGTTTCCCATGATTTTGTTTAGCATTATTTTTTCAGATCTGAGCACTGCCAGCAAGAACAGCATTTATTGCCCATCTATAATTGCCCTTGAGAATGTGATAGTGGGCCATCTTCCTGAACAGTTGAAGTGTAATACTGTTCACATTACATGAACTTCAGTAAGGTCTCACATGGGAGAGTGCTCCAATTGGTAAAAGCCCATGGGATCCAGAGCAATTTGCCACAACCATTGGGTAGACACACTTGCCACTCTCTTGCCCAGAGCAGGGGAATCGAAAACCAGAGGACAGAGGTTTAAGGTATGGGTGGAAAGATTTAATTAGAATCTGAGGGGTACCTTTTTAACACAGAGGGTGGTGGGTGTATGGAGCGAGCTGCCTGAGGAGGTAGTTGAGACAGGTATATGAATAGGACAGGTTAAGAGGGATATGGGCCAAACGCAGGCAGGTGGGACTAGTAGAATTGGTCGTTGTGGGCAAGTTTGGCCGAAGGCCCTGTATCCACACCATATGTCTAGGGCTATAACCATTAGTATTATTCAAGATCGGTGCTGTGACCTTTGCCCTTTGCTATATATTAACAATTTGAATATGAGAGTGGGAGATATGATTAGTTAGTTTGCAGATGACATGTCAACTGGCTGTATGTGTGGAGCGTAGTAATAGGCTGCATGACAATATTGATGTAAAAACAAAAAATGCTGGAAGCACTTTGCAGGCCAGGCAGCACCTATGGAAAGAAAACAGTTAAAGATTCATGTCATAGACCCTTTGATGCAGCCAAGAAAATGAAAACAAAGTTGCTTTTTAAGTTACAGTGAAGGCAATGGAGTGATGAATGGAGTAAAAGGGAATATCTGTGATAAGGTGAGACAAACGTTGGGCAGGATTAAGTTTTTTATTCATTTAGTTCCGTTTATTATTGTCATGTATGCCGAGGTACAGTGAAAAGCTTATGTTTGCGTGCTATCCAGTCAGCGAAAAGACTATACATGATTACAATCAAGTGTATAGATAAAGGATAAAGTGTATATCGTTTAGTGCAAGATATAACACTGGAAGTCTAATAAAGTCCGACCAAAGATAGTTCGAAGGTAGATGAGAGGTCAGGAATGCATTCTAGCTGGTGAGAGAATCATTCAGTTGCCTGATAACAGCTGGGAAGGAACTGTCCCAGAATCTGTAGGTGTGCACTTTCACACTTCCATACCTCTTGCCTGATGGGAGAGGGGAGAAGTAGTCGTGGCCAGGGTGCGACTCGTCCTTGATTATGTTGGTTGCTTTCCCGAGGCAGCGTGAGGTGTAGAGATGAGTCTATGGAAGGGAGGTCGGTTTGCCTGATCGTCTGGGCTGTGTGCACAATTCTCTGCAATTTCTTGCGGGTTTGGATGGAGCTGTTTCCAAACCGTGTTGTGATGTGTCCAGATAAAATCAATTTATATTTGGTATATTTACTGGTATATTTTACCAGTTAAATGGGTTAATGGGCAATAAGAGGATGATAATACAAACAAATAGGTGTAATGTTTGCACTTTGTAGTGTTATGCAACATGCCCAGCAGGCCAGCTTACATTAATGGAGAGAAAAATATCAGAGTCCATAGCTTAACTCCATTTTGTATTCCTGAGTTATGAATACAAGGTAGAATGCATCCAAAGTTGTAGAAGATAGGGCATGTGCTGTCTCTCCAATAGTCCCATACTCTGAGTGAATCATAAAACATGTTCCTTTGGCATTAAAAAAAATGCAGTATCTGTTGCAGTATCTTCGGTGGAGCAGGGCAAGAGCATGAAGTTTTCGGGACAGGTAAAATGATGCAAGGATTATGCAAGAAATCTAAGCAGGGATATTATCTTCCTTTGGATTAATGTGTAACATATATCTCACGGGAAGATCACGTAGATGAAAATTAATTCAAATGGACGGAAAATATATATTAGCTATGTCTAAGTTTCTTCAGTGAAAATCATTTGGACAGTTATGAATGCCATTTGAAATAAAAAGATGAAATTCTACATAAACCTCTCTTTCACTGTGTGAAAATTATGTAAAATCCTCCAGAATATAAACTGAACATCCATTGTGTTCTGGGTGAAAAATGTTGCCTAAATAAAGCTTTTGAAATTGATTATCTGGCTGTCCTAATATTTTTGTATGACATCTAAGCAAATGGTGTTCGAGTATGGAATGGAATACATTGACTAATGTATGAGGAAAAAACACATTGTGCACACTCGGATTTCCGAAACCACAGTTAACTAAGGTGTTTTACTCTAAGTACTATTCTTGGTAGTACCTTGATTCATCAGGCAGATGAAGAACAGGGATTCAGATTGGGTGCTGGTTTTATATAGGCCTGATCATCATATGCACCGGGGTCAAGGAAAGAGCGTTCACGTCACGGCCTTGCTTTCACCCATCTTTCCCTCACCACGCACAAGAGGCACAAGAGCGTAAGACAGCCACCATTGTATGCTGATGCCGGGTAGTGTGTTCAGCTCTGGCTGAACAACTTCTAATCTTGTGTGTGGACTCGATAAGAAGATCATATGCACCAACGTCACGTCTATTATCTTTACTACGCGTGAGTTAGGTTAATATGGAAGCTCCAGTGTTATCTAGCATCAACTTATGTTTCTGTTTTTCTATCTGAGCCTTCAATGAAACAATCCACATATCACAAAAAAGCAAATGAACTGCAGATACTGTAAGTGTCCAGCATTTTCTGTTTTTATTTCAACATACCTTCATGTTAGTCTTTCCATTTTATCTATAGATTCTATGCTTGCACATTTAGTAAAATACGCACATACGATCTACAAATTAAAACATGATATGAAATCCATTTTATAATGACCAAAACAGATTCATAACAAATTGGAAGCTGAAAAATATGCAAAAGTGTTTTCACATTTAGGAAAAGATTAATAAAAGGATCATTCATCTATATAATTCATCCTTTTAATAGTGAAGGCAAAATAATTGCTTTTAGTTTATTCAGAAAACTCTCAACCCCGACACAACAATCCTACTTTTATCTCCAGCTGCACTGGATTTCAACTGAATAGTATCTAACCTCATCATCTTATTAGATTCAGAGCTGATTTACAACTTCAAATCCTATTACTTACAAAGCTCACCTGTTTTCATCATCTTATACCTCTTGCCTTATTTTAATCCCACTACTGTTTTCTGCTTGGAAGATGTAAATTAAAAATTAGGATGTCTAATAAACTACACCGTGGGTTTCAAGCAGACAATGCCTGATTTATAGAGTGCAGACAGAAAGAGAGTTCTCTGCATGCACAATAATGTAGAAGCAGATGGATTCATTGCTGTCATTAAACTTTAAATATTTTTCCAATGCAGACAGCACATTTTGCAATCCCCATAGATTTCCCCACATTTGTAGAAAATACCCAGAAGGTCCAACTGAATTCCTTGATATATTTTTTTAAGCTAGCTTGACAACACTCTGTAATTTTCTTACAGAGTGGTCATTTTTCTCTGCCACATGATCTCCTATTTGGACTCATTGCATCAGGGTCAGGAGCTGATGACAGAATCACACTGATTCTTTTTTTCATTGCTGCATAGCTGAAATGCTAGAGTACTGGAAGAAATGTAACAAGTGTCAATGTCTGACTTCAAGTTAAATTGACATAGATAAAGTAAAAAAAAATAGCAGGCTTGTTAGGATATTGGGATAAAGGAGGAGAAGGAGGAATCAACAGTTTTTCAACAGGTAGATATTTTCTTGCTTTATGTTTGTATATTAATGATTTGGGCGAGGGGATTGAAGGCTTTGTGGCCAAGTTTGCGGATGATACGAAAATAGGTGGAGGGGCAGGTAGTGTAGAGGAAGCAGGGACTCTGCAGACGGACTTGGACAGGTTGGGAGAGTGGGCAGACAAGTGGCAGATGGAATATAGTGTAGCAAAGTGTGGACTCATGCATTGTGGTAGCAGAAATAAAGGCATAGACTATTTTCTACATGGGGAGAGCATCCATAAATCAAAGGTTCAAAGGGACATGGCAGTGCTAGTGCAGGATTCCCAGAAAGTTAATCTGCAAGTCAAATCATTAGTAAAGAAAGCAAACTCAATGTTAGCATTTATTTCAAGAAGGCTTGTATACACAAACAGGGATATAATGCTGAGGCTCTGGTAAGGCCGCATTTGGAATATTGTGAGTCATTTTGGGCACCATATCTGGGGAAGCATGTGCTGGCTCTGGAGAGGGTCCAGAGGAGGTTTACATGAATGATCCCAGGAATGAGAAGGTTAACCTATGATGAGCATTTGTCGGCACTGGGCCTGTACTCGCTGGAGTTTAGAAGAATGAGGGGGGACCTCAATGAAACATGCAGAATAGTGAAAGGCTTGGATATAGTGGATGTGTAGAGGATGTTTCCACTAGTGGGAGAGTCCAGGACTAAAGGTCATAGCCTCAGAATTAAAGGATGTTCTTTTAGGAGGGAGATGAGGAGAAATTTATTTAGTCAAAGGATGGTGAATCTGTGGAATTATTTGCCACAGTAGGCTATAGAGGCCAAGTTAGTGGATATTTCTAAGGCAAAGTTAGATACATTTTTAATTAGTGCAGGTGTCAGAGGTTATGGGGAGAAGGCAGGAGAGTGGGGTTATGAGGGTGAAATAGATCAGCCATGATTGAATGGCGTAGACTTGATGAGCTGAATGGCCTCATTCTACTCTGATCACATGACGTTATTACCTTATGATCCTATGTCGACTTTGCTTCAAAGTTTTGAGTTATGAATGTCAATGCAAAGTAGTCAAAATTACTTGAGAAAGTAATTTAAAAAGAACAACTAAAAACTGATACATTCAAAACAGTTATTAACTATACTTTAAACAATTGATGGTGAACACTGTCAAACTAATGATGCAACTAAATTAGTAAAGTTAGAGCAGTACTCAGCAATTAACAAGCAAGAAATAAGAACAAGCATATCCACGGAGCATCATAATGGTGAATGATATACTGTAGTTAGCAATGGTCTGGCCAGATTAGACTTGGTGTTCGACATCTATTGAAGATAGACACAAAATGCTGGAGTAACTCAGCGGGTCAGGTAGGATATCTGGACAAATGGAATAGGGTGATGTTTCTGCTCGAGACCCTTCTTCAGACTGATGCTAACTTTGTTTCTATCTTCAGTGTAACCAAGCATCTGCAGTGCATTCCTGCATGTTCTACACCTACAGTATATGTCTATGTCTGTGGACCAAGTTACAAAAAAATACATTAAAAGAGAATGGAATAGTTACATGAAGCTGTGTTCTAAAGTCAATATTTGTCAATTGATCATACTGGACTAATAATCTAGAAGCTTGGATAGATGACATTTTAAACCCACCAGAGTAGCTGTGAATTTTCTGTTCAACTAATGAAATACATTTGGGGATAGTGCTGGGATGTATTGAGATATCTGATAAACTGTAATCTCAGTGGATAGAGAATGGAAAATTGGCCTGCTTTTACTTAATGAAGAAATATCGATTCTGAGTGAGAATGCTGGATAATAGAAGCCAGCACGTGGGAATGGAAGAAAATGCAAATGCAATGTGGAACAAACCCATAAAACTATTTATTAAGCAAGAAGAATTGTTTAATATGTTGCCACATATTAACTCACTGGAGATTGTGAGGACATAATGATAAAGAGTTTAAGATAGTATCTACCGGAGTTTGGCTCTATTGGCGTTTTTATTGAGTGGAACTTGGAACAATTAATGGATAGAGTTTCTTACAGAGACCAGAGTGAGTAAAAACAACAGGTTTCTTTCCCTGGGTACACAAAAGGCTGGAGAAACTCATCGGGTGCAGCAGCATCTAAGGAGCGAAGGAGATAGGCAACGTTTCGGGCCGAAACCCTTCTTCAGACTGATGGGAGGTGGGGAGGCGGGGAGAAGAAAGGAAAAAGGAGGAGGAGGAGCCCGAGGGCTGAGGAAGAGGTGGGAAGGGGAGGAGACAGCAAGGGTTAACAGAATTGAGAAAATTCAATGTTCAAGCCCAGAGGATGCAGACTCCCCATGCGGAATATGAGGTGCTGTTCCTCCAACTTGCGGGTTTCTTTCCCTAAAAGGCGAATGAGGGTGTCCACAGCAGTGGGGTTATAAGAAGGCCAATAGTATAAGATAATGAAAATGGGTGAGCTTTCAATTTAATAGGATTTGAAGTTGTGATAAGCTTTAACTCTAACAAGATGAAGAAGTTAGATTCTGTTCAGTTCAAACACAGTGACGCTGGAGATAAAGATGGGATCACTGTTTAGGGGATGAGATTTTCAGAATAGATTAAAAGCAATTATTTATGTCTTACTTAAAAAAAGGATGAACTATACAGATGAATAATCCTTGTTAAATTTTCTAAAATGTTAAAACACTTTTGCATTGTTTACAGCTTCCAGATTAGATATGAATCTGTTTAGGTTATTAATATTTAGTTTAGTTTTTTTGTTTAGTTTAGAGATACAGCGCAGAAACAGGCTCTTCAGCCCATCGAGTCTGCACCGACCAGCAATACCCTCACACTTACACTATCCTACGCACACACTAGGGACAATTTACATTCATACCAAGCTAATTAACCTGCAATCCTGCACGTCTTTGGAGTGTGGGAGGAAGCCGAAGATCTCGGAGAAAACCCACGCAGGTCACGTATAAACTCCGTACAGACAACACCCATAGTCAGGATCGAACCTGGGTCTCTGGCGCTGTAAGGCAGCCGCCATACTGCCTCGTTTGTAAAATGTTTTTAAAAATTACAGTCACATATTATTAAATTTATAATCAAGTTTTAATTTGTAAATGTTATGCGTACTTTTTTATTTAATGCCTTGTGCAACCATGGAGTCTAAAGTTAAAATTGAAAAGACGGACATTAAGATAAGTTGAAGAAAAATAGAAAAAATGCTGGATACTTGCAGCATCTGCAATTTCTTTGCTTTTCAAAGTATATGGATTGTTTTAATGAAGACAAATAAAAACACAAAAAATATAAGGAGATGCTGAATTTTAAGACTGTTGGTAGGTCATTTTCCCTCCCGGGATAAATAAACTTTTATGGTATCGTATCGTACCATATCCATGACTAGAACTACTTTTAATCCAACTCACTCACACTGAAGATAATGGAGTGAGGATCCGACCTACTATTTACTGCTCTGGTTTAACGTCCCAAAATACCTCACTTTTGCAGTTTTCTAAGTTAAATTCCATCAGCCATTCCCTTGTCCTCTTTTCAGGTTGATCTACATCCTGTTGTAACCACAGACAACAACCTACTTCACTGTCCACTACAGCAACGGTTTTGGTTTCAGCTACAAGCATATTGATCATGGCACCTCCATTATCTTCCAACTGAAGTAGCTATTTATTTAGTCAAGCAGCAGTTCTGTTAGTTGGAAGTGAACAATGCAATTATTGAATTTAAATGGCAGGCCGGCAGCTTTCTATTTGTTTCCTTTCAAGTTGGATCTCCAAAATGTCGTTGTCTTACATAGGTCTCTCCTACTAAAATTTCTGAAGGCTTTCGTAAGTTAGTAATAGGAGGAAAATTAGGCCATTCAGCCCATCGAGTCTACTCCACATTCAATCATGGCTGATCTATCTTTCCTTCTCAACCCAATTCTCCCGCCTTCTACCTGTAACCTTTGACATCCTTACGAATCAAGAAGTTATTAATCTCCCTTTTAAAAATGCCCAAAGACTTGGCCTCCACATACATCTGTGGCAATGAATTCCACAAATCCACCACCCTTTGGCTGAATAAATTCCTCTTCGTCCCCTTTATAAATGTATGTCTTTGGTTTTTGGAAGGCTGTCCCAAAATTATGAATTTTATATCATATCTAAATTTGTTACCATTTGCTTTCACAAACCTTCCAAATTGTTCTTTGTTTTGGAAAAATCTGTCATCGGTCATTATTGAGTATTGAAGATACATGGATGTTTACATCTTCTGTGACTGAAAATGAATGTAACAGTTCTCTCAATAGTTCAATTTGCTGAATAGGTATATATGCAAGTTCTGTGCTGGATTCCATGTAATTTGTGTTGCTGCTGCTGGAGTTGGGGAAAAAGTAACTGGGCAGGATGCTTGTGATTATCACTATACATTTGGTGCAAATGTGGTTATGTAGGTATCAAGTGACGACAGCATATGGCTGGGCTGTGACATCAAGTTGGTTAAATAGCCATTCGTGTACTAAGGCTTCTCAGTAGAAATGTACCTTAGTAACTATTAATTGTCCTCTGCAGAATGGAAGAGATTTCTTAATAAACAAAAGTATCACACTATGCATTTAAACAATAACAGGTGTAACTTGTATCATGTATGACATGCTTCTTTTGAAATATCCCCAAATTAAAGGATTAGTGTGAAATATGTACAGTATGTGCACGTTTCCAGCTCTGACAAATTATTTATCACAAGCATTGAAATATACTGCAGCAATCAAGTGTATTCAAATCAAAATGGAGGTGAGAATACCTATATCATTAAGGAGGATACACAGCAGCTTATACATTAGGACTGATAACAATTCTAAATAGAATTAGATAGATAAGAAAAAGACATGGTACAATAAGGAGTTCATTTTTTGGCTATAATCGTGACTTTGTGAGTCATGATACGCCCTGCCCCTCTTCCCGTGAGATTGTTGTGTCTTTAGTAGTTCACATCCAAAGATTTCAGAATCTTCTACAGAGACCTTAGGACCAAAGTTTTTCTGAATAGGAACAGGAATAAAGCTTTCAACCCACCATCTTTCACTATTCAGTTCACTATCTACATTTTAACCAGATTTTCCCACAACCCATGCAACGCTAATGAAAATCTGCTATTCTCGGTTTGAAAACTTAAAGGAGAACCAACAACCACTGTCAATAGAGCAATGTAAATTTTTCTTCAGGTTTGTTTGCCTTAATTTGCACCTTTGTGTGCAGTTTTGGTCCAATAATTTGAGGAAGGACATTCTTGCTATTGAGGGAGTGCAACGTAGGTTTACAAGGTTAATTCCCAGGATGGCTACTCTGTCATATGCTGAGAGAATGGAGCGCCTGAGCTTGTATACTATGGAATTTAGAAGGATGAAAGAGGATCTTATTGAAACATATAAGATTATTAAGGGTTTGAACACGCTAAAGCAGGAAACATGATCCCGATGTTGGGGGAGTCCAGAAACAGGGGCCACAGTTTAAGAATAAGGGGTAAGCCATTTAGAATGGAGATGAGGAAACACTTTTTCACACAGACAGTTGTGAGTCTGTGGAATTCTCTGCTTCAGAGGGCGGTGGAGGCCGGTTCTCTGGATACTTTCAAGAGAGAGCTAGATAGGGCTCTTAAAGATAGCAGAATCAGGGGATATGGGGTAAAGACAGGAACAGGGTACTGATTGTGGATGATCAGCCTTGTTCCCAATGAATGGCTGGCTCGAAGGGCCGAATGGCCTACTCCTGCCCCTATTGTCTATTGTCTAATTTAGGACATTAAAAAAATATATATTTTTACAACAGATACATCATCATAAATTATAACATACAGGAAATTATGACAGGTACAAAATCTTTACTTGAGCAGGCATTTTGGCTGGAAGAAATCACATTTGAGATCTAGAATAGAATAGAATGAATGAAATAGAATACTTTTTATTGTCATTCAAACAGGCAAGGTTTGAACAAAATTTAATTCCTACAGTCAAGACATTACAAAAGAAAACAAGATACACACTTAACACAATTTACACAAACATCTATCACAGTGAATCTCCAACATCTCCTCACTGTGATGGAAGGCAAAAGTCTTATCTCTTCCCTTTGTTCTTCTCCCGCGGCCCAGCAGTCCAACTTCAGCGTCGAGGCGACTGGGGCTCCCGATGTTAAAGCCCCCGGTGGGCGATGTTAAGTCCTGCGGCCGTTTAAGCCGCGCCGGGTGATGTTAGGCCCCGCTCTGAGTCATTTAAAGCCCGCGATTCCTGCGAGAGAAGTTGCTGTTGCGGGAGCTCCGAAAAGCAGTCTCCCACCAGCGACCTGCGAGCTCCCGATGTTCCTGTCCACCGGGTCCGAAGCTCTGAAGTCGGGTTGCAGCCGCGCGCCACCACAGCTCTCCCCGCTCCGAAGTTGGCCAGCTCTGCGATGGCAAGTCTGCAGGCTCCATGACTGGAGCCGTCAGGTTGGTTCCGGTTGGAGGCCGCTGCCGGCTCCACGATGTTAGGCCCAATGACACGGGAGACCCGACAGGGAAAATGTCGGGTCCCTGTACAGGGAAGAGATTAAACGGTTCCCCCCCCCCCCAACCACATATACACAGCTAAAAGAGAATAAAAAATAGAACCAAAAACATACATCTAACAGGACAAAAATTAAAAATAAAGATAGACTGACTGCAGTCGAGCCGCTGCCGTTAGGCGCCGCCACTCCACCCAGAGATGGTATAGTTAAAGTTTTAAAAGACTGTAAGAACTGCTGAGATCTATTGCCATTTTAATTTATTCTTTCATGGGTCGAGCACATTATTTCTTTCCATGTAAACATAATAGTTTTTAATTATTTTAATGTATTTACTATTATAACTAGACTAAGTGAGACCCATTGGGTCCCAGTCACACGGGAGGCCTGGTCCCCCAATGCAACCCATTCCCCAATGCAATATTCCACCCCTCACCCGTTCCCCCAACGCAATATTCCACCACTCACCCATAGCCCCTAACTGCGCAGGAGCGGCTCATTTCCCCTCATCCCGGAGCACTCCCTCCCTCTCCTTTTCATGTGTAGGAGGGGAAGAGGGGAGGGGGGAAGGGGAGGTGTAGGGGGGGAGAGGATGGTGCGGGGGGAAGGGGGTGTGTGGCGGGGGTGTGTGGGGTGGGAGGATGGTGTGTATGTGGGTGGGACGGGAGGGGGGGAAGAGGATGTGTGTGGGGGAGGGTGTGTGTGTGGGAGGGGGTGTGTGAAGGTGTGTGGGTGTGGTGGTGTGTGGGCAGGGGCGGGTATGGGGGAGGGGTTGTGTGGGGTGGGGAGGGGTGTGTGTGTGGGCAGGGGGGTTGTGGGGTGGGGGGGGTTGTGGGGCAGGACATGTGGGGGCGGGTGGATGTGGGGGGGTAGGGTGTGTGTGTGTGGGCAGGTTGGGTGTGGGGGGTGTGTTGTGTGGTTGTGGTGGGCAGGTTGGGAGTGTGTGCGTGGGCTGGGGGGCTTGTGGGGGGAAGAGGTGTGTGGTGGGGGTGAGTTGTGTGGGGAGAGGGGGGCATCATGGGGAGGGGAGGAGCCAGCAAGGGGGACCAGAAGGGAGTAGCTGGAATTGGCGGCACGATGGGGACTCACAGCAGGCGATAGTCGCTGGTCGTTCTCCTCTGCCGGTATCAGAGTCTCTGCTTTCCATTTGGTGACATCGGCAACATCTCCAGCTCCGGCTGGGCTGTGTCTTCGACTCTGGGCTGGTCTGGGCTGGGTCTCCCACGATGGGCTGGGCAGGGTCTCCGACACGGGGCTGGGCTGCTTGGGGCTGGGCTGCTTCGGGTCCCTCCGAAAATTGTGTCCAGATGGAAACCTCCGCCGGCCATCCTCAGCTCCAGTAAAGACACAATGGCGCAGGAAGGGGCAGACCGTCCAGGAGAATGACAGGGAAAGAGACTAATCCGCGCGGCGCTGACTGGCAGGAGAAGAGATCAATCTGCGCACGAGTGGTTTTTAAGATTTTTAAACCTTGCTAACTTTTTTTCAACCAATAAGAATGAAACTTGGTGTAATCGCAGCACAGGAGAACGGTGAGTGAATTGGCGAATAATCGTAGCGCTATCGCGAACCGTTTTTGTGCAAATAGAAAGACCGCGCAAACTGGAAGATAGCAAGATCAGAGTTTTGGTTATGGATAGATATATGTGTATAATTAGTCATTTAAAAAAAAATTATATCTATTTTAATAGTATATAAATCATTTCAAATATATCTGGTTATCAGAGACATTTACAAACGGAAAAGTAGCCTAGGTTTGTTATCTGAGCCCATTGGGACAAGAACACTCAGCTGTTATCAGGCAACTGAATCATCCCACCACAACTCGAGAGCAGTCCTGAACTACTGTCTACCTCATTGGTGACTCTCGGACCATCTGCGATCAGACATTACTGGCTTTACCTTGTACTAAACGTTGTTCCCTTATCATGTACAAAGTAAATGGGTCCATTGTAATCATGTGTTGTCTTTCTGCTGACTGGATAACACGCAACAAAAGCTTTTCAGTGTACCTCGGTACACGTGACAAGTCAAACTGAAACCCAAACAAGGAAGATTGTACAGGGTACAGATATATACCCACTTTCTATTCTCTGAACAATAAACTAAGCTGAACTAAACTCAACAGGCATTCGTGGTTTTAAAGAAGGAACTGCAGATGCTGGAGAATCGAGGGTACACAAAAAGCTGGAGAAACTCAGCGGGTGCAGCAGCATCTAAGGAGCGAAGGAGATAGGCGACGTTTCGGGTCGAGACCCTTCTTCGTGGTGATGCTTTCAGCTTGATTTTCTGTTTCAGGTTCTTGGACATATTGAATTGTTTTGAGTCATCTCTGTTTAAATGAATTATTAAAAATCATTAATGTTTGACAATTTCTGGGTGTGTGGAATAGGAATAGGAATAAGAATACTTTATTGTCACATGTGACTAGGCAGAGTGAGATTCTTTGCTTGCAATGTACACAATGTATACAAATAGCAGCCACTTACGGCACTGACTAAGCAACAAAGCACGCCAGCTCCCCCTTTTGTCCCCCCCCCCAACAGTTTCCCATGCCGTGTCCTCCATTGTTCTTCCCCTCCCCCTTCATGGTGTATCCAGTGTAGGATTCTCCAGGACTAGGACACAAAGGAACTTGGATTGGGAGGCAGCCGAGTGAAGAGGTGTTGGAAACTGCACAGCCCGTAGTGGCCATGAGAGCAAAGCACACAAGGTGCAAAGGCTGTTGAACAGGTGGCATTCCAAGCGTGAGCTGCTATTCCCTCTAAAACCTGACATTTCAAGCCGAGCCTGACTAGGGTGCATGTAATGATTCATATTTGTTGGATTTAAATCTGGTTGAATGGATATGGCTATTAAAAATATTGTAAAGTCCTTGTGCTTGGGAAGGGGTTTAGACAATAGACAATAGACAAGAGATAATAGGTGCAGGATTAGGCCAATCGGCCCTTCGAGCCAGCCCGCCATTCAATGTGATCATGGCGGAGATCAAAACTCTACATGTTACTCCATATAACATCTAGAACGGCCTCAAGATTTTCTAACTCTCACATTCCATTCCCTAGACATATGACTTGACTTCAACTCAAGCTGAGACTTCAATTGAACCTTCAGACTGCAGAAGGAATGTACAGCTAAGTAAATGTCAAAGACAGTTCAGTTCAGTTTTAGTTTATTGTCACGTGTACCGAGGTACAGTGAAAAGCTTTTGTTGCATGCTAACCAGTCAGCGGAAAGACAATACATGATTACAATCGAACCATTCAGCGTACAGAATCATGATAAGGGAACAACGTTTAGTGCACGATAAAGCCAATAATGTACGATCAAAGATAGTCCGAGGGTCACCAATGAGGAAGATAGTAGCTCAGGACTGCTCTCTAAGTGTAATGGTCCTGTCCCACTTAGGCGACTTTTTAGGCGACAGCAGGAAACTTTGCAGTCGCCACATGGTCGCCACATGTTCGTGGGTGGTTGCCGGGGAGTTGCCTTCATGGTCGTGAGGAGTTCCCACATTTAAGGAACTAGTCGTGGCCTCTTTATGGTCGCCGAGAATTTTTCAACATGGCGCCTCCTCCATGGCCAGAGTGAAGACCCCCATAAATTGGAGCAACAGCACTTCATATTTTGCTTGGGCAGTTTACACCCCAGCAGTATGAACATTGACTTCTCTAATTTCAGGTTGTCCCTGCTTTCTCCTCCCCTTCCCAGCTCTCCCTCAGCCCACTGTCTCCGCCTCTTCCTTCCTTCTTCCCGCCCCCCCCACCACCCCACCCTCACATCAGTCTGAAGAAGGGTCTCGACCCAAAACGTCGCCTATTTCCTTCATCCATAGATACTGCCTCACCCGCTGTGTGTCTCCAGCATTTTCCAGCATCTGCAGTTCCTTCTTAAATATAATGTGGGTGGAGAGGCTTATTTAAATGACAAAATCTAGCATAGAAGTAATTACTTTATTTTCTCAGAATGTCCTCAGAAAAAATATATAAATCACACTCCTTACCAAATTTGCTATGTACCACCCATGGGTTCCCAAGTCCAATTTTACAACCTGTGCTGTTGAGCAAGGCTTATAAAATAGATTTCTTGACAATGTTATTCACACACCAGCTGTGATGCCTTGACAGATGTAATTACAATTTCCCACATAACCACACTTTACTGTGTTAGGAGTTAATTGCAATGTCGTGTAATTGCATTTCAAATCACACAACTATTCTATATCATGGAAGAAAATAAACATTGCCACTTAACTGTAACAGGACAAAAAAAAATCCACACTTAGCAATTTACCTCCATCAAAGCAAAGAAAAATTATATTAAAATATCATGCATCACATTTGTGTTGTGGGAAGAGAGAAGCATTTGATGCAAAAGTAAATCAGTGTAAATAGTGGAAATTTGAAATAAATACATAAAATGCTGGAAATAACCCAATTGGCCAAGCAGCTTCTTGGGATAATATTATTGCTTGATAAAAAATTCCATTGAAAACGCAGATCCAGATTCTGTGGGGAAATGCCAGCAATTTCCCAGTTTGAAGGGTCACCAAATTCAGGGTTTTCAGTGAAAGGTAGAAATCCTGAATTTGCTGACTGTTTTTCGTCAGGCATCTCTCTGACCTTGGATTCCTTCTCTAGTCCAGTGATCATGATGGTCACCTGCCATAGGAACCGAAGACATATTCATTTGAATGGAATGAAAAAGCTGTGATACGGGACTTGGTGTGGAGTCAATGTAGAAAAATGCAAACCTCAATAATGAAGGCAAAAGACCAAATGCACAGGAGATTGCACTGCAGAACCCTTGTGTTCAGTCTACCTAAGTTTCCTGTTCTCTGCCAGTTTAGTTTAGTTTATTGTCACGGGTGAGGAGGTACAGTGAAAAGTTTTTGTTGGGTGCTAACCAGTCTGTAGAAAGACTATACATGATTACAATCGAGCCATCCACAGTGTACAGGTACATGACAAACAGAATAATGTGAATCACGTTTAGTGCAGGATAAAGTCCAATAATAACATTAAAGATCGACCGAAGGTCTCCAAAGAGGTAGATGGTAGCTCAGGACTGCTCTCTAGTTATTAGAAGGATGGTTCAGCTGCCTAATAACAGCTGGGAAGAAACTGACCTTGAATCTGGAGGTGTTTTCTATACCTATTGCCTGATGGGAGAGGGGAGAAGAGGAAGTGGCCGGAGTGCGACTCATCCTGGCCTTGCCGAGGCAGTGTGACGTGTAAATGGAGTCAATGGAAGGGAGGTTGTTTTGTGTGATGGTCAGGGCAGCGTCCACAATTCGCTGTAATTTTTTGCGGTCTTGGATAGAGCTGTTCCCAAACTGAGTTGTGAAGCATTCCAATAAACTGCTTTCTACAGCGCATCTGTAGAGGTTGGTGAGAGTTGTTGGGGACATGCCAAACTTCCTAAGCCTTCTGAGGAAGTAGAGCCTGATCTGCTGAGCATGTCCTCATGCTCTGCATTTCACAACTTCCACATTAATTTGTCTAAGTTCTCACTCTCTTACTGCCCACATTCACTCATTGACCAGATAACATGTTTATCAGTCATTCCTTTGGTCAAACCAGTTTCAACCCATCCGAGACATCCCCCTCCCCTGCCCTCCCTTCAGCTTGATAAGCTTCGTTTGGCTTCTTTTCGGTTTTGATGAAGGACATCTAACCTGAAACATTAGGGCGGTCATGGTGGCACAGCGGTAGAGTTGCTGCCTTACAACGAATGCAGCGCTGGAGACCCGGGTTCGATCCCGACTATGTGTGTTGTCGGTGCTGTCTGATCACGGAGTTTGTATGGTCTCCCCGTGAACCTGCGTGGGTTTTCTCCGATATCTTTGCTTCCCTCCCACACTCCAAAGACATTCAGGTTTGTAGGTTAATTGGTTTTGTAAATGTAAAAATTGTCCCTAGTGTGTGTCGGATAGTGTTAATGTGCAGGAATCGCTGGTCGGCGCGGACCCGGTTGGCCAAAGGGCATCTTTTCACGCTGTATCTCTAAACTAAACTAAACTAAATTAAACTAAACATAAACTAAACTAAATTAGCTATGTTTCTCTCTGCACAGATGAGGCCTGACCTGATGAGTATTTCAAAGCATTTTCTATTTTTGTTCTAGATCTCAACAATGAGCCTGCACACGCTGTCCTGCTTATGCACCTTGGGAAGGAGTTAGAAGCAGGCTCTGCAGTAGTGAGAAACTACAGCTGGATTCCATGGAAGGAAGAACTGAGGAAATAAGGTTCCTGACTAGAAGGGAGCTAACAGCGTGATGTCCTGTAGCGGGATCCTTGTCACATGTCATTGATCTGTGAAGACGAGGGCCATGTATTGGTCTTGGGGCATCGTAGCAGATAAATGAAATGTTAGTGAATCTATTCACTAGCCTCATGGTTTGGTCTCACGAAGCCTTACAAAGGGCCTGATTCCACACTGTATCACTCTATGACTCCCGATGACTCGATTGACACAGAAAACCACGGTGCGTTGTTGCATAGCCTGCGAATGAAATGCTGCTTCAAAGGCTGTAACTCACCAAAAGCTCATCCCTCCTCCAGAAGGATGTAATCTCTTCATTCACTCCCATTTCACGTCCACCTTTTAGCCTATATATCTCCAGTCTGTTCACTAAGTACATCTGGGATTGACAGTGGAGAGCTGGTGGTCAGGACCTCATGGCACAGTAGCACTCTACTCTATCGCAGAGGTAGCTGGCACATTCGTTTCAAAGTGTGCACATCAATTGTCTTTCATTTGATAATGGATTCCTTCCTCATTTTGATTTATAAGCACTCAAAGTAGGTGGAGATATTATTAATTGGGTGGTATCCTTTGAAGTGCAGACTAGAGAGGGTTTATGGTATATTTTGTTCCAGTTCTAACACAGCTGTGTGTTCCGTATCATCAGAATTAAGGGGGTGGCTAAATATAAGTCGTGAAATGTAAAGACAGCCATTGAATAAAAGGACCCATTTTGTCCAGTTTTTCCTTGAATGCAGGGAAACCACACACCCTGCCTTAGAATCTGATGTAGTTTTCCGAATTTGGAAGGATAGACAGAGGAAATTCAGAGTAGCCAGGAGAGGAACCATGGTGAGGTTATTGCAACCACCATCTCATGCTGGATTGTTGAGATGGAGCCACAGAGAGATTAGGAATGTAATGGAAGCCAGGGGTTGAATGATGTATACATATATATACATGCTTTATATACAGGCGAATATCCTCTTGCGTAAATTTGGTGCGTGTGCAGATGTGGTGAAGATGTCGCTATTTAGAGCATACTGCACACCCCTCTACACTGCGCACCTGTGGTCGAATTATTTAAAGACAAGTAAGCAGAGACTAAAGGTGGCATATAACGATGCCATGAGAACACTGCTAAGGCAACCAAGATGGCGTAGTGCCAGTAATATGTTTGTGGCTGCAGGAGCTACTTTAGAAGCTATTCTAAGACACCAAATGTATAAATTCATTTGCAGGATAAATGACTCTAAAAATGTGCTTATTGTGGCCTTGACAAACATAAGGGTTAGCATTACACGCTACGAATCCCGGTTGTGGAGACACTGATATCATTATCTCGTTGTATGACATTTATCATTTTTTACTCTGGATTTTTAACTTAAGTATTGTGGGGTTTTTTTGTGTTTTTTTTAATATATAAATTATGATGTTTTTATGTGATTTACCATGATTTTATATATATTTATGATATTTGATATGCAATGCATTTTTAATGTAATGTTGCCCCTTGTCTGGACCTTGAGTCCGTAATAAAGTTATTATTATTATTATTATTATTATTATTATTACGTTAAAAGGTTCATGTACATTAAATAAGCCCAGCACGTTGCACCCAAGAAGATGGTGATCTGGGACATGAAGCAGAGGGTGAGCAAAGACTTGAAGTGCAAGGCCGAAAGCAGCAAACGCATGGCCAGGAGATAAAAGATGCAAATAATAAAGAACCTGCAGGAAGAGATTTAGTTTAAAGATACAGCATGGGAATAGGCCCTTTGACCCACCGAGTCCACGACGACTATTGACCACCCGCTCATACATTAGTTTTACGCTCTACACACGAGGGGAAAGTTACAGACGCCAATTAACCTACAAACAGACACGTCTTTGGAATGTGGGAGGAATCTGAGCACAGGAGGAAACGCACACGGTCATATAGAGAATGTGCAGACTCCACATAGACAACACCCGAGGTCAGGATTGAACCCGAGTCTCTGGCACCTTGAGCTCTACCAGCTGCACCACTGTGATTGATGGGAATGGTGGATGCCTTCAGTAGACACTTTAGTGATAATAAGTGCACCCTTGCTGTTGAGGCAAGAAGACCAGTAAATTGATGAACTTATGATTTTGGTTAAATTTAGACACAGATTGCGTAGCTTAATGTTCAATTGTAGTAAGTGTTCACTTGATAGTACAGGGTTTTTCATTTTTAATGAGGGAACTGTGGGGTTGGGTGTCATGTACAAACGATGGTAATTTTTAAGAATTGATGAATCACATGCTATGACTCGGATACATTGTAGATTCCAGATCTGGGGTTGCATTGAAAGTTCTACCAACATTGCAGAAGCTGAGTACTATCTGGATCCAAGTACTGAAGATCTAGTTACTGCTGTTTTAATGGAATGTAGTTAAAAAAGTGTTCCTGGTGAAGGCATTAGAATCTTTTGTGGAACAGAAAACTAAAGATGATTACATATCAAATTCTTCAGTTTGATATTGTATATTGGACCTGATTGGTCTACCTGGTGTTTCATTCATTTGTACATCATCTTTTACATATTTGCATAGTTGTAATACAAAACATGTATTGGATGGATATGAATGGATTTATTTAATCTCTAAAACCCATAGTAGGAAAGTTTAGTATGTCCACTTTGGATATACTTGCAATATCTGTGCAAATATGGCAGGAGATTACTTATGTCAATGTCTTTTCTTCAAAGACTGAGATAAATGGATTTTTGAGAGGCAAATATATTAAACATGCATCAATAGTAGATAATTATCATTTTATGTCCTTATCTGATTTGAGGGGCTGAACACATTGCACCTGGTCCAATATTCCTCAATTAATTTTATTTTTATTTTTACTGATGGTGGCACATTTGTCAAGTTACCGTGCAGTTTCAGTTTTTAGATCAAATTTCCAGTATTGATTTTTTCTCTCTTTGTAAATTTTTACTGGATGTAATGTATTAGAAGTTGTTATAATACACAAATGAAAATTGATTTCACAGTGTCACACTAAAAGTGAAGAGAATGTATAAACTGGATTCTCAGCAGAACAGTAAACCTTTAATTAAGTCTTCTAGTATCCAGCTTTGCATTGGTGATTTGAGAAAATGACCAATAGCAGTTTCACATAATATTTAATATATGCAAAATATTTAACATAAAAATTGGTTGCTTTCTGTTGTGATAATATTCTAACATTTCTTAGATGATTATTATTGGTATTGGTTTATTAATGGCATGTATACCAAAATGCACATTATGTGCTTAACACTTTAGCTCCCCTTCCCCTTCCCCTTCCCATTCCCACACTGACCTTTCTGTCCTCACTGTCAGAGTAAGGCCACACACAAATTGGAGGAACAGCACCTCACATTTGGCTTGGACAGTTTATAATCCAGCAGTTGATTTATCTAATTTCAACTAATTTCAAGTAACCCTTGCATTCCCTCTCTCCTCCCTCCCATCCTGTGTCCTACTAGTTCCACTGTTTGCATCCCTGTATCTCTTACCGCATCCAGAGGTATCCAGAGGATTACGTGTCCAGAGGTATCACTACACACGGTCAGAAACACAGAAATATGAATATGAACTTTGGAGCATGGAATGTGTGCACATTGATGGATAGTGCAACCAGTAACAGACCAGAGAGGAGAACCGTGATCATCGCAAGAGAACTGAGAAGATGCCGGATTGACATAGCTGGCCTTTCTGAAACCCAGCGGGCAGACGAAGAACAACTGAAGGAGGAGAAGGGTGGCTACACTTTCTTCTGGAAAGCTGCTGATGAGCCCAGGATCCATGGTGTTGGGTTTGCCATCAGGAACCAGCTCATCTGCCACCTCTCGGAACTTCCTGTGGGAATCAGTGAGCGTCTCGTGACCATCCGTCTGGTGCTTGCCAACAACCAGATGGCAACAGATGTGAGTGCCTATGCCCCTACTTCAGTCAAGTCATGTTGTCACATTTATTTATATAGCACATTTAAAAAACAACTCTCATTGACCAAAGTGCTTTACATTTGTTATAAGAGTAGTATACACAAGCAGGCTACATACATATATTCTCCCTTAAGTCTAGTCTAAAAACGTATCTGTTCGCCCAAGCCTTTCCTGACATCCTCTTAGCGAGGGGAGAATATATGTATGTAGCCTGCTTGTGTATACTACTCTTATAACAAATGTAAAGCACTTTGGTCAATGAGAGTTGTTTTTTAAATGTGCTATATAAATAAATGTGACAACATGACTTGACTGAAGTAGGGGCATAGGCATTCACATCTGTTGCCATCTGGTTGTTGGCAAGCACCAGACGGATGGTCACGAGACGCTCACTGATTCCCACAGGAGGTTCCGAGAGGTGGCAGATGAGCTGGTTCTTGATGGCAAACCCAAATCATGCCATGCAGGTTTACATCTGGTAGTACAACAGAGAAAAAAAACTGAGTACAGAATATGGTGTCACAGCTACAGAGGAAGTGCAGAAAACAAAAGTGTGCAAAGGCCACAATGAGATAAATTGGGAGATCTGGAATTCAGCCTTTGAATGTGAGAGGTACATTCAAGAGTATGATAGCAGCAGGGTAAAAGCTGTTCTTGAATCTGGTGATATGTGCACTCAAACTTTTGTATCTTCTAAGTGATGGGAGAGGGGGTGAAGAGAGAATAACCGGGGTATGAATGGTTCTGGATTATGTTGGCTGTTTTCCCGATGCATTTCAGTGCAGATGGAGTTGATCTGTACATGGAGATGGAGATGGTGGCAGCCGGTTTTTGTAACGGACTGAGATTCCTTCATTGGGCGACACAGTGGTGCAGCGGTAGAGCTATTGCCTGACGGCACCAGAGACCCTGACTACAAGTGCTTGTCGGTATGGAGTTTGTATGTTCATAAGGTCAAGAGTGATAGGATCAGAATTGGGCCATTCAGCACATCTACTCCTGATAGACTCCTGATTTGGCCCATCATGGCAGATCCGTCATTCCCTCTCAACCCCATTCTCCTGTCTTCTTTCCATAACCACCGACACCTGTTCGAATCAAGAATTTATCTATCTCTGCCGTAAGAATATCCATTGACTTGGCCTTCCACAGATTCCACAGATTCACCACCCTCTTACTAAAGAAATCCCTCCTCATCTCCTTCCTAAAGGAACGTCCTTTAATTCTGAGGCTATGATCTCTAGTTCTAGACTCTCCCACTGTGCACCCTGTGACCTGCGTGGGTTTTCTCTGAGATCTTCAGTTTCCTGCCACACTCCAAAGACGTACATTGTTTGTAGGTTAATTGGCTTGGTATAATTGTAAATTGTCCCTAGTGTGTGGGATAGTGCGAGCGTAAGGGAATCACTGTATTTTATATTCAGAAATTGTGAAGTTCAATCACCTACAAGGATGTTGTCAGGACTTGAGGTCTGAGATAAAGGGAGGATGAGGGATGATCTTATTGAGGTATATAAGATCATTAGGGGAATACATAGGCTAAATATACAATCTTTTGCCCAGAATAGGAGAATCAAGGACCAGAGGACATAGATTTAAGGTGAGAGGAGAAAGCTTTAATAGGAATATGAGGGGTCACTTTTTCACACAGTGTGGTGGATGTATGGAACGATCTACCAGAGGAAGTAGTTGAGGCAGGTACTTTTACAACATTTAAAAGGCATTTGGACAAGTATATATGGATAGGAAAGGTTTAGAGGGATATGGGCCAAAACAGGCACATGGGACTAGTATAGATGAAGCGTCTTGGTCCACCGAGAAGCACCATTGCCTGGCATGGACAAGCTAAACTGAAGGGCCTGTGCTCTCATTTTATGGTAGACACTGTTTTAATTGCTTGCTCTGATTCTGTGCTTTATGACTGTGCTTTATGACTGATTCTGTGCATTATTTCATAATGGCTCTTTGAGCATGTTGTAATGCATCTAGTTGTAGAAACATAGATAAATCTAACTCTTTCTTGAAAACATCCAGTAAATTGGCCTCCATGCCTTCTATGGCAGAGAATTCCAAAGATTCACAACTCTCTGGGTGGAAAAGTTTTTCCTCTTCTCAGTCCTAAATGGCCTACCCTTTATTCTTAAACTGTGATCCCTGGTTCTGGACTCACCCAACATCGGGAATATTTTTCCTGCATCTACTCTGTCCAAGCCTCTAAGAATTTTATATATTTCTATTAGATCCCCTCTCATCCTTCTAAATTCCAGCGAATACAAGCCCAGTCTACCCATTCTTTCATCATACAGTACGTCAGTCCCACCATCCTGGGATTAAACTTGTGAACCTATGCTGCACTCTCTCAATAGCAAGAATGTCCTTCCTCAAATTAGCAGACCAAAACTGCACACAATATTCCAGGTGTGGTCTCACCAGGGCCCTATACAATTGCATTAGGACCTCCTTGCTCCTAAACTCAAATCCTCTCGCAATGAAGGCCAACATGCTATTAGCTTTCTTCACTGCCTGCTGTTCCTGCATGCTTACTTTCAGTGACTGATGTACAAGGACACCCAGGTCTCGTTGAACCTCCGCTTTTCCTAATCTAACACCATTCAGATAATAATTAGCCTTCCTGTTTTTGCCATCAAAGTACATAACCTCACATTTATCCACATTATACTGCATCTGCCATGCATTTGCCCACTCACCCTGCAGCCTCGTAGCATCGTCCTCGCAGCTCACTCTGCCACCCAGCTTTGTGTCAACTGCAAACTTGGAGATGTTACATTTAATTCCCTCATCTAAATCGTTAATATATATTGTAAATAACTGCGGTCCCAGCACTGAGCCTTGCGGCACCCCACTAGTCACTGCCTGTCATTCTGAAAAGGACCTGTTAATTCCTACTCTTTGCTTCCTGTCTGCCAACCAGTTCTCTATCCATGTCAATACCCTACCCCAATATCATGTGCTCAAATTTTGTCCAGATATACGACATCCACTGGCTCTCCCATATCCATGCTACTTGTTACATCCTCAAAAAATTCCAAAAGATTAGTCAAGCATGATTTACCTTTATAAATCCATGCTGACTTTGACTGATCCCTTCACTGCTTTCCAAATGCGCTGCTATAACATCTTTAATAATCGACTCCAGCACTTTCCCCACTACTGATGTAAGGCTATTTTTTAGGCGACTACAGGCAACTAGGCTGCCACCACATGGTCACCGGGGTGTTGCCTGTATGATCGTGTATAGTCTCCTCAGTCGCCCAAAGAGTCGTAGCGTCGTTCTGGTCGCCGCTGGATTTTCAACATGCTCAAAAATATTTGGCGACAATTGGTGACTGTGAGTTGACGCCAATGAGTGTAGCTTGATTTCCCCTGACGTAGGTACTGTCGTAGGTTGTCGCCAGGTGACATAGGTTGTTGCCGGTGCTGACCGGTGAATTCCACTGGCGTCTACCAACGTCAACCGGCGACAGGTACCGGCGACTGAATTGTCTTTAGTTGTCTTCAATTGTCGCTGACAGGGTCGTAGTTTGTCGCGGGTGGTTGGTTGTCATAGGTTGTCACCTGTGTTGTCATGGGTCGTCGTAGATGTGGTCGTAGGTGGACGTGGTAATGGGTCGCCGGTTGTCGGTAGCTTGCCGTAGCTGGATGTCGACTAGGTGGTAGATTGTTGTAGACATTGTTTTAGGAAGGTCCAGTCGCGGTTTTCCCGGCGACCTGCTACAACTATGACAGTCGCCAGCAGTCGCCTAAAAAATCATCCCAAGTGGGAGAGGCCCTTAACTGGTCTAATTCCCCGTTTTCTCTCTCCATCCTTTCTTAGAAAGTGGAGTTACATTGGCTACCCTCCAGTCCACAGGAACTGATCCTGAGTCAAGAGAATAATGAAAGATGATCACCAATGCATCCACGATTTCCAGGGCCACCTCCTTGAGTACTCTGGGTAAACTTTATGTGAAATATTATATATAGTGACAGGTTTTCATATCGTTCAAGGAATCTCTCCTTTCGTCACTATGATTGAAGACAGGGGTTCAGGAGATTAATCGAAACGCACTCACAAGCTCTCCACGAGACATTCAACGCCGTTCAAAGATAAATCTTCCAAACACATATTCTTAATTAAGTTAAGTTTCTTTATTGTAGTAGTAAAAACAGTAAGATATTTATCTTCTTCTTGTTCAAGTATATTTTGATCTTACTCGTGGTCAAACTCGTGCATGGTCGAAAGCTGTGGCCACTTCCCCATGCTTCTTCAAACTAAACTAAAACTACTAGGGGGTCTGCGTGAGAATTCCAGACCAAAACACGCCTCAGACTACGTATAAATACCACCCACATAATTACAGGCAGATAAAATTTAAAGGTAACTGGTTATAGTTATAACATACTGCGTTAAGCTAAATGGCTGCTACATTATATGCCTATGGAAATTCTGTGCTACAATGCTGAGCATTATATTCTGCACTCTATATCTTCCCCTTTGCTCTACCTATTGCACTTGGGTTCAACTTGATTATATTTATGTATGATCTCTTTGGATAGCCTGCAAACCTATGACAATAATAAACCTAAACCTAATATAAAATGTGGCAAACATATCACAATGTTCTAATTTGTTGTAATCTGGAATTCTCAGTTGGCCCATCGTCAACATCTTTCATTTCTTCTAGGTAGACCCCAGAAGATATTTTTCCTATTGTCCATTTGAGCCTACATCCTTTTGATGTAATAAACTGATCTAATAGCTGCTGAGTGCAATTATTTGCCAATTTCCTCTTTTTGTGGTTTGCTCTGGGTTTGGGAAAATCAGATTTCCAAAAATAGAGGGTAATTTCATCTCATATTTATTTCAACTCAAATATTCTACCAGTGAACATTTTGCAATAACTGCAATACTTCATTAGCTTTGTATAGTACTTTATAGGCTCAACAGAATATCTGATGGTCATAACACTCCAATTAATGGTAATAAATTTCTAAGTTTAGTTAGAATAACTGGTATTCTTATATCTTATTATCAGCTAAGAATTTTAGATATAGCAAGACGATAAGCCCAAAGTTTTCATTATACCCCAGCCACAAGAATATTAAATCGTGCAGCCATTTGCCATTTCACTGCTGCTTATGAATGTGTTGTTCCACTATTGCTCTCATTGTTAACATCTTAAACATGAAATATTGCATGTACTTGCTTTCAGATAACAAATGTTTATTTCAACAGTAGACTACCCTCCAGTGTTTTTGTTTTTCACAAGATCCATAGCTGGAACAATTTTAAGTTTTTTTCCTCTTACGGTTTTTCAGCTTTAGGCATGTAATTCCACTCTCTAGACTTTTTCCCTGTTATTTGACCTGCTATCATTTGACCATCATTCTCTGTCCTGCCATTTTCTTTTTGGGTTTTGCTTCTTACGTTATTGCTATGTCTGCCATAGTGACAGTGGTTGGAAGAAAACAAAGCCCAAAAACAAGCTTACATTTAAATTGCCCATTTTGTCAATAGTGCACTGTGCAGCATTAACGTTTAAAAAAAATGCAGGTTAACTTAAAAAAAAAAAAAAATCCAAATAAAATGGAGTGGTTTTATGTTCTTGATCCATTGTCTGTGCAGTGAACATTGTAATTCACATACAAAATATCTCAACCAAGTTTTCTTTGAGGTAAACGTTGCCATATATGGTCAGATTAGAAACTAGTCCTCTCTCTCAGATAGGGGAGTTGGAGAGTTGAAGATTTTTTTTTCACTCAACATGAAGTAAGGCAAAAAACATCACCACATTAAGGAGTACATTGATAACCACATGACAATCCATTACCTATAAACATAGAAATTAGGTGCAGGAGTAGGCCATTCAGCCCTTCGAGCCTGCACCGCCATTCAATATGATCATGGCTACCTATAAGGCAATGGAGCAAGAGCTGGGAAGTGGGATTAACTTGGTCTTCCAAATACTCCCTCCTATGTGGCAAATTTATAATATACTTTGATTATCATAAGATCATAAGACTAGGTGATAGGAGCAGAATTAGACCATTTGGCCCATCAAGTCTACTCCGCCATTCAATCATGGCTGATCTATCTCATCCTCCTAACCCCATTCTCCTGCCTTCTCCCCATAACCTCTGACACGTGTAATAATCAAGAATCTATCTCTCTCTATCTTAAATATATCCACTGACAGCCTCCACAGCCTTCTGTTGCAAAGAATTTCACAGATTCACCACCCTCTGACTAAAGAAATTCCTCCTTATCTCCTTCCTAAAAGAACATCCTATAATTCTGAGGCTATGACTTCTAGTCCTAGACTCTCCCACTAGTGGAAACATCCTCTCCACATCCACTCTATCCAAGCCTTTTACTAATATTCATCAAACAGACCTTATACTCCCAAAATGTATTCTTAAATCATTTCATGTTCTTCTTTCCAATGCTACACCTAAAAGTCAATTTCACGTATTGCTCACTCTGTCCTGTTGGGATCATCTCAGCTCACCTCATCCATCCTGACCTTTTTACCTATCGATTCTAATTCTATTTGCCTGTGTTGGGTCTGTGTCCAAGAGTCATGCAGCACAGAAACAGGCTCTTTGGCCCAACTTGTCCCATTTACCTGCATTTGTCCCATATCTTTCTAATCCTTTTTTGTCCATATACTGTACCTGTCCAGATGTCTTTTAATTGTTGGTGTTATACCTGTCTCAACTACTTCATGCGGCAACTTGGTCCATATTATTCGACACCCTCTGTGACTCACTGGTGGAACTTTTGGTTCTGACGTTGCAGATGTGAATTCAAGTTGAATTATAGTCTGACACTTTGATACTTTGAGGAAGTACTATACTGAGAGGGATAAACATTTCCGCTGGAAAAGCTAAGATTGGGATTAGTTTTTACATTCGGATGGATGCAAGATCTCAGGAGATTGAGGCATTCATATCCCTAACACCTTAACCTGGCCCCTGCATACTGAAGCAGACAAAAATAAAGTGCATTGGCAGATTTTACTTCGGAGTCACGTGAGTGACTACGTGAAGACCCCGCCAGCATGAATGTGCGACATATCGTCGAACGCATTGCAGAAGCGACAGTCGGGAGGAGCACCGCTCCTCCAGCGTAAGTTTTTAAAAACTTACTGAAGATAATGGCCCTGTCTCACTGTGCGAGTTGACCCACGAGGTAACCCCCGAGTGACAGACTCGTGGCTGTGCACGAGACTGCAAGTTTATGATCAAGTGTGTAACCGAGTTCCCACGGGTATGTCATTGCTGCGATCTTCCTAGTTCCTCTCCCGAGTTAGCAAGTTCCTCTCCCGTTACTCTTGAGCCAACCGTGAATGAAGGTATGTTTTAATAAAGCAACAATGTTAAAATACATCTCCATCCTGTGGTTTTGAGTTATTTCAGCGCGGCGGCAATCTATTGATATGACCTACAATGGGAAAATGCGCATCCTCCAGTAACCATGCATTTCTTGTTGTTTTATGTTTTTAAATACTTTTTTGCAATGGATCTCTATTTTAAATAATTTTAAAAAAGGAAGCAGCCCGGTGACTGACATTGAGCGGCCGCCGGGACCCGACAGCAGACACACACACACACACACACACACACACACACACACACACACACACACACACACACACACACAGAGACACACAGACAGCAGCTGGCCACCACTTCAGAGGAATGAAGCAGCTACGGGTGACTTTGAGCGGCCACCGGGACCCGACAGCAGACACACACACAGATACACACAGATAGACAGAGAGGGAGAGAGAGAGACGCACACACACACATATACACACACACACACATAGAGAGAGAGATACACACAGACAGCAGCTGGCCACCACTTCAGAGGAATGAAGCAGCTCGGGTTGACTTTGAGCGGCCACCGGGACCCGACAGCAGACACACACAGATACACACAGATAGACAGAGAGGGAGAGAGAGAGACACACACACACACACATAGAGAGAGAGATACACACAGACAGCAGCTGGCCACCACTTCAGAGAATGAAGCAGCTCGGGTGACTTTGAGCGGCCACCGGGACCCGACAGCAGACACACACACAGATACACACAGATAGACAGAGAGGGAGAGAGAGAGACACACACACACACACATACACACACACACACATAGAGAGAGAGAATTACACACAGACATGCAGCTGGCCACCACTTCAGAGGAATGAAGCAGCTCCGCGGATCAGGCAGCATTTCTGGGGAGATGTTTCGGATCGGGACCCTTCTAACGAAACGACACCCACCCTTTTTCTCCACAGACGCTGCCTGACCCACTGAGTTACTCCGGCACTTTGTGTCTATCTCTGGTATAAACCAGCATCTGCAGTTATTTGTTTCTACTTAGGACAGTTAGATGTGGTGGTTAGGACGATGGTGATAGAAAAAGCTGCAACTATTGTCATCTTGGGCAAAACACGAAGCACTCAGGGGGTCAGGCAGCTTCCGTGGAGAGAATGGAGGGGGACGTTTCCTATTGGACCCTTCTTCAGACCGATGGTGAAGAATGGTCATTCCGAAGAAAGGTCGCGGCCTGAAATGTCGCACTCCATTGCCTGGACCCACCGAGCTCTTGTTCACCAAGCACTTGATGATTTTGCTCATGGTGGGTTGCAACGTTTATGGAATCCTTGCTTTCATTAACCGAGGCTTAGAAGAGTCTATTGATCCCAAGAACTTTAGAGGGAGTGCGGGCATCAGAAGCAAGTGAGTTTGACGGGAGCGTGGGAGCCGCACGCAGCGATTGGAATATTGTTCGGGAAGCCGAACCCAGCGTGAGAGAATGAACACGGGGGGTAATTTGGGTCCCAACAGGAATAGGTTAAAGGCTGGAAGAGAAGATGGAAACAGAGACACTCACATTTCAACAAGGACAGTAATTCTGCTATAACACGATCATTGCTTTGCGAAGTAACGTTGTTTTTGTAATAGAAAACTCATGTTATCGAAACAATCGTAGCAATGGGTAAAAGGTGTTTCACGCTTGCAATAATCAAGTTATTTTTCCTGTGTGATTTTACAAACATGGTCTTTTGAATAAACTATAAATTTATTTATGTTACTGCAAGCTAAAATACTAAAGGTTGTGTGTTAACATTGTTTAAATAGAGAATCGTTGTTCAAATATCAAAGGAAGCGATTGTTTGTCAATTTCTATGGTTTATTATAGTGAGAGTTGGGCTCCGGTGATCGGGTTGAACATGAGATCATGGTGTCTCGTCACTGCTGGAAGGCGACATGGAAGCATTTTTGTCTGCTTGCAAATTTCCAAACTAACTGTAGTTCCCAACTTGAAGGGCCCGTTTCTGTGCAGTATGAAGCAATAATGAAAACAGAACAGTACAGAAGAGCCAGGGTGTGTAGGAAGCACAGGCAGAACAGGGGCAGAGGACAGGAGCAGAGGCTGTATGTGTGGGGAACTAGTGGTACGTCCCCAACTCTACCCCCACTCTACAACTCTTCCTCTCACCACACCAGACCAAACTCCCCACCATTGACTACAACTGCATTTCATGCTGCTTCGGGAAAGCAGCCAACTTAAGTAAAGACCTTTCCTACCCGGGCCATTCCTTTCGCTCCCCGCTCCCATCAGAAGAAGAAACAGAAAGCTGCGCGCATCAGTAGAATCAGGAATGCATTCATTCCCTCTGTTATCAGGCTTCTGAATGATCCTTCCATAAGTTGGGGGACCATCCGATCTCTCTACCTCATTGTGGTCCATTGGACTTTGTCTCTGAAATTCAGCGCTAAAGGTATTGAAAACGACAAGATCTGCATTTTGTCTCTGTCCCGATCTATGTACTTGAATTTAGTTTACTTTCTATTTATGTATAGTATGATTTGATTTGACTGCATAGCATGCTAAACATAACTTTAACACATGAAAGTAATAAATCTAAACCGAAATGTTCTTTGTATCGGGTTAGTTGTGCATCGTCGGGGCGAGTTTGTCGGCAGCAAGCATCTTTCTGAAAGCAATGAATGCTGAGGGCAAACCTTAACAACCTGAATACGGACTTCCAGAAGGGTCTTGACAAAGTCGCAATACGTGGTGTAAAATGAATATTGAAAGCATGTCCATGAGGTCAACAAAATATTACACAATCTTCGTAAATGCTTGTGGGAAAAGTGAATAGTGTCCCCCCATCTCCCCCCCCCCCCCCTTTTCCAGATCACAGTCACAGTCATCGGTAGCCACAGTCACCCGTAAATAAACCCACTACATCCAATATGCGACTTTTTATGATCATGGATGAACAATCCATTTAACCTCAGTGCAAATTCAAATGAAGGTTCCTGCTCCCGCCTTCTGCTGTCCACTTTCAATGCCGCTACTATTGGAGTCCTGGCCTCGGGTAACTCCATTCCCACCTGGGAAATGAAAAAGTTTCCATTGACGGTGCACGGTAGACTCACGAGTCACTAAGATAAAACGCACGGGGCCACTACGTATTACAACGAGTTTAAATGTTTCCATTTTTAACGTGAACAGTTAATTTGACTCGTGGAAAAAATCAAACATGTTTGATTTTTTTCACGAGTTAACAAGTTTCCCGAGTACCATGCCGTTAGCCCCACGAGTCGCTAAGTTGCTCGTGCGAGTTCCGACGTTCCCGCTACGTGATCACCACGAGTGAAAACTCGGGGTCACTCGTGGGCCAACTCGCACAGTGAGACAGGGGTTTAAGTCTTACCTTTCTGGGTGGCGACTGGGTGTACTTTTTTTTTCAGAACGGAGGAAGCACCATGGAGTCACGTAAGGGAGAGCAGCGGCTAAAACCGCTGCTGTGGAAACAGCCAGCAGCGTGCCGTCTCTCCAGAGCTGCAGGTGCTGCCAGCAGCTCCCGACTTCTCGCCGCTACAAACCGCAGGTGCGCCGCGGTCCGGCGGCTAATCACCCGGAAGTTGGACAGGACCGTTGACTCGGCTCCGGACCTGAAGACACCCCGTTCACGGATAGCGACGGCGGGCGTCTTTCCCGCAGGAGCGGATGGGGAGCAGTGCTCCAGCGTGACCTGCTTATGCAGGGGCAGAGTCAGGGTGGGTCTCCTCGCAGACCCACGGCAGGATCCTTTCAAGGACTGCCAAATGTCTCGCCCTCTTCGCAGGGGAGCATTAGGGGTCAGAGCTGGCCTGACCCTGAAGAAGGGGCAATGGCTGAACAGTCAACTGTGTTAGGGGTGCCAGAAGAATTGTTGGGCATGGGAAAACATGTTGTGCCAACACAGGAAGGACTGCCTATACATCCCAAGCTGGCAGCCAGTACAAATTACATGGCTACAAACCAGCTGCAGGAGCAAGCCATTAACTCTACGGCTGGGAAATACTTTGCTCCAGAGAACTGCATTCTCTTAAAGTACCAGCAGTCTACAACCCCATCTGGGGCAACATGAGCCCATCTATAAGGAGCCAGAAGGTGAAGCAGAGAATCCTTAAACTGCTGGCTGCTGGAATCACAGCAGTACCAGGACAACTGATGGGGTTGATTTGCCTGAAGAGCTACAAGATGCTCTAGCATACTGTGTAATACTCAGTTCGAGATTAACAGTTACAGGAAGAGCAACATCAAGCCTGCACTTAATCCCAAGTGCGGGATTATACAGGACCAGTAGCACACAGCCGCCAAAATTGCTGTTGGGGACACCTCTCGAAGCAGGTGAAAGACCTGGATGAGGAGGACAAGGCTATAGGTCTGATCAAGGTGCCAAACACCTCTAAAACCCACTATCAACAGCGGCAGCACCCCTACACATCCACCAGACATCGGTACTAGGGAAGACCATCTGGTGGTGAAAGCCCGAAGGCTGGCCCACCTGCACAGCGGTCTTTTAGACCATGGCCCAGCCCGGCCTTCATGGAAAATGCACCAACCCAGCAACACAGCAACACAATACCAGAAGAAACAAGTGCAGAGACAACCCACACAACACCGGCGGTAACCATGGAGGTAGGTGGGTCTGGTTGCCTCAAAAACATTGCATGTCCGATTCATCAGAAGTTGGTGGACGGTTGCACTTGTTTCATCATGTGTGCAGCATTTTACTCTGATCCTTTACATACTTGGAAGTATTCAGGGTTACAAAATTGAATTTGTATACGAACTCCCCATCCCAGTTCAGCATACGCCTAGCCGGAAGTTCATACTTTCACAAAAAGAGAGAACAGCGGGCCATGCTGACCTGTTAAGCCTAAACAAAAAAGGGGTAATTGAGAAGACAATCAGAGAATCTCAAGAGGTCGTATCAAATATATTTACAAAAAACAAAAAAGATGGCGGTTGCCGCATCATTATAGATTTGACCGAACTAAATACTTCCGTTCAGTATGCCCATTTCAAAATGGACATGTTTGTCACACACAAGGATCATCATAAATACCTGAAATTTATCTGGATGGGACAGCTATGGCAGTATAAGGCCTTACCCAATGGCTTGTCATCAGCACCCAGGCTGTTTACAAAATTATTAAAACCAGCCTTAGCATACTTAATGAAACATAACCATATCGTCATGGCTTACCTTGATGATATTCTCATTATAGGTGAGAATTTGAAGATGGCTACATTGGCAGTATCAGCCACAAAACATCTTTTTCAAAAGCTGGGATTTATCATACATCCAGATAAATCAAATTGGAACCCTCACTACATGGAATTTTGGGGTTCACCATTGACTCTGTTCAGATGTCTATCACCTTGCCACCAAACAAAGTGACAGACTTGATGGGAGCATGCAAAAGCCTCACTGGCATTAGGGAACCATCCATTCGGCAAGGAGCCAGAGTGATTGGGAAATTGGTGGCTGCGTTCCCAGCAGCACAATTTGGACCACTCCATTATCAAAACCTTAAGAGCAAAATTTTAGCTCTCAAAAATCATGCAGGCCATTTCGATAGGCCTACGGAACTACTAGGGAAAGCAAAATCAGAATTAAACTGGTCGATAGAAATGCTCAGCATTGTTCTAACCCCATCACTATCATATATCCCTCGGTTACATTACAGACTGATGCCAGTGCTAAAGGTTGGGGAGCAACTAATACTACCACAAGTTGTGGTGGCAGATGGTGTGCACAAAAAATTAACCCTGTTTAAAGCACTAGGGATTAATTATCTAGAAATGCTGGGAGCATTTCATGGACTCGGGGCCTACTGCTCAGATATGCACCAGTTGTATGTATGGTACAAATTGATAATACCACAGTGGTGGCCTATATTAATCATATGGGTGGAATAAAGAAGATATCATGTGATGAATTGGCTAATAATATCTGGCACTGGTGTCTGAGAGAGAGATTTGGATCTCAGCCACTTACCTTCCAGGTAAGCTAAATACAGTGGCAGACACCAGGTCACGTAAATTCAACGACAACATTGAATGGATGTTGGATCGGAAAGTGTTTACAGATATTATAGAATGGTATGGGACA